>JAAALK010000285.1:18679976-18939150 GCA_019279435.1 Zizania palustris | reverse complement strand
CAATCCATAGTTTTTTAGATGATTTCTTATGTTGTTATGTAGTAAATTTTGTATACATCTTTTTCCACCTCTCAACCAATCACTTTCACTTTTATCTTGTATGGGGTGAAGACATGATGTCTTAGTTTAGACATGATGTCTTCATTTTTTATCATCTCTCTCATTAAATTGATTGTCACATCATATTTTTCTATGTGGCAATCTATTAAATGTGCAAGACATTATCTTAGTTGGAGGGTTGGAATTACTCTAAGAAATTAGAAGTTCTGATTGAAATTTCCGAGCCTATCATAGAGAGGAATTATAGGCGAATCGGAAGTTTCGGGTTTTCTAGGTCAATAAATTTGATACAGAATATTGTTTTTGAAAATTTCGATTGGACCAGAAGTTCTAAGTATGGAAATTCAGGTTAGCCCAGAAGTTCCTGATATAAATAAATTCGATACAGAATGTTAATTTGGAAACGAAGGAAAAGAGGTGTTTTTTAAAATACATCTTTTTACATAGAAATATTCAATCTCATTAAAGAAAAATGTTTTACTTAAAACATTTTTCTTTTTTGAAAAGAAATCTAAATTCTTTCGAAATCTAATGATTAGAAGAGCAGCGGATAATAAGGATCCACACAAAAGAGTGCATAGCTTAATTCGATACATAATATTATTTTCAGAAGTTCTGGTTAGACCAAAATTTTGGGACCAGAAATTTCGGTTAGAACAGAAGTTACGAACATAAATAAATTTGATTCAGAATGTCAATTTCGAAAGTTTCGGACCTTGGCCGAAACTTTGAGACCAAACATGCAGATTAGATCTATTATGCTTTAATTTGATTTAAGTCCATCGGTAAGCTCTATATAAGAAGAGGAGAGGTTAAGGCAAAGACTGCTATTGTTGAGGTTGTTGGATCTCTCAAACCCTAGCCATCACCTTCCCTGCTGTTGTGGCCACGTCTCCCCTAGCCTCGCATGCGGTACTAGCATACTGGCGTGAGGTGATTTCACCTCTATATGTGTGGATATCGTAGAGACACCGCTACAATTGCGGTATTGGTCTTCTTCCCATGGAGATCACGAAGTTGCATCGTCTTCGCCTCCGACGATCCGACGGAGCTAGGCAGAACGGATCGAGGAGGCGTTTCTCCGACTCTTCTTTCGTTGCCCTAGCGTGTCTCACGTCTAGAGGTAACAATTCATGAACCTATTACTAGCATGGTTCCTGATTGAAAGAGATAGATTTTTTTTGTTTTATACTAACGTAACCTACCCGTTCCGCAACGATATAATCTCAAAGTTTAAAATACAGTCTCCATGTTTAGCGGCAGTGCACGCCTGTGATGCACCGATACTTCCCAAAGTCCACGTTCCCGTATCCGATACGTATCCGATACGGCGATACGCCGATACGCCTCCGATACGCGTATCGGTGGAGTATCGGATAATAAAGATTAAAAACAAATCAAAATAATTCCCGATACTTTTCCGATACTTCCGCGATACTCCGATACTTCGCCAGCCCAATAAAAGTCTGGCCTAATAACAAACCCTATCTCTCACTAACACACCTCTCTCCCCAGCCGAACACATCTCTCTCCTGGTCTCCCCAGCCGGCAGCCGCAAGTCTCCTAGCCGCACTCTAGGTCTCTAGCTACCAGCTCCTCCCGTCGCCGCCGACCGTCACAAGCCGCCGCTCGTCCTTCCCGTCGCCGCCGGCTCGCTGTCGCCCATCGCCGCCGCCCCGCCTCACCTCGAGCTTTCCGTTTCAACGCCAACCCGTCCCTCCTGTCGCCGCCAGCTCGCCGCCGGCTCGCTGCCACCCGTTGCCGCCGCCCCACCTCAAGTTTCACTTCAACGCTAGCCCTCCCCTCCCCTCCTAGCTCATGTTTTGATTACTAAGTACTTTGCTTGAGTTGAAATTATCTTATAATGTTAAACTTATGTTATGTTGTTGAAGTTATGTCTTAACTTATATATTTTATTTTTTTATATATGTATATACTCGCCGTATCGCCGTATTCATGTTTTTTGAAAATTCCGTATCGCCGTATCGCCGTACCCGTATCGCGTATCCGTGCAACATAGGTGCACGCTACTAATCGGTGTAGGGTAGAGCGCATTGTTCTGACCATCTATTATCAGTAATGCTCAAACTCAAACGATGAACAGGAAACAGGGCGTACCAATGGTGTTGGCGAGGCCGAGGCCGAGGCCGATGAACGCGTAGGAGAAGGACATGACGGCGGCGAGGACGGACAGCCACGCCATATCGTGGAAGTCCGGTATGAAGGAGAGGAAGAGCTGCGCCGCGCCGAACATGAGCATGTAGTAGCTGCCGCCGTAGCTGCAGGGCGCCCCGTGCCCGTGCGCATGGTAACAGTTGGACCTCAGGATCGCCCTGCAAAATGCAACACCAGAAACAACGGGAGAGCACAAAACACACGGTGTGATCAATCAATCATTCATTCATTCAGGTTAACCACCGACACTAAGCAGCAGAGACAACGCCAAAAAAATAGCGCGAAATGCATCAATCCATCATGTTCCCTGCTCGAACAATTGATAGTGTAATCAGGCTGTGGCCGGATGGCTGGTTCTACACTTCTACCTCATGCTAGTGGCGGTGGTGATGGTATACGCGACGCCGCAGCCGTACAGGCTGACGTACTGCAGCGAGCCGCATACCCAGGTCTGCTTCTTGCCTGAGAACGAGCACGCCGCCACACCACCGCAGCAGCAAGCACGCAGTGCAGAATTTAGTCAAGGCAGTGAAGATTACCGCAGCAAGCAATCGCCATGCTTGCGCCGTAATTAGAGAAGCTAGCTGCCGTACCGAGGAAGACGCGGACGGCGTCCATGTAGGAGCGGTTCCGGGGCCCCTTGTCGGCGCCGTCACGGCGGTAGCAGTCGGCGAGCAGCGCGGCGGAGACGTAAGTGACGAGCGCGAAGCAGAGCATGCAGACCGGCCCGGCCACCCACCCCAGCTGCGCCGCGCTCCACGCCAGCGACAGCACCCCCGACCCGATCACCGCCGTGATGATGTGCGCCACACACGTCCACGCGGTCCCTGCAGCCAGCCCTCGAGCAATCCATCGCATGCACGATCAGAGGCGAGGCTCGCGCGGCGAGGAGAGTACTGGAAGGCGCGTGTTACCATACCGTTGCGCGGTGGGTGGCCGTCGTCGTCGCAGCGGCTGTCTCCCCCCACTTCCAGCGAGTGTTGCACCGCCATTGCGTTGCGCCGGCGGCGGAAGGGACCGAGGCTCCACGTCAAGGCGAGAGTGCTGGGGGAGGGGAGGCTGCAGGAGAGCACGCGGGGCTACACGGCGTCTACCGGCTTTGACGGTTGGGTTCGCGCGGTGGGTTGAGATGGCCGGGAGAGGTATCGGCAGAGGCGATCCACAGCTGGCCGCTCGGATAATTAGGCCGTCGCTGTCGCCATTTTGTCCACTTCTCTTCCGCGGATCGAATCGGAATGCCATCACGGCGGTTTTAAGTTGTAAATCTGAAATCAGAATATTTGATGCTATATAATACAACTATTCTTGTGATATACCTATTTTACTTTTTTAAAAATAAGAATGTAATGTCTATTTGATTCGGTTTTTGCTCTGTCAAACTAGTACTATCAAACTAGAACTCTATCCGATAGAAAAAAAACTGCGGCTCTATCAAATAGAAAAAATAGAATAAATTTTTAGGATCACATTCCGATAACATGACAATAATATTATCAGTATATAAGTTGTTAATAGTTCATTATTTGGATACAGTGGATTGGTAGGATTTGTGTTGAATTGGAGACATTGATTTAATGTGGTTGATTGTATTGCTTGAGCCCACACACAATTTATAGAGTATATAGTTTGAAAGACAAGAAACCTCTCCTATATACAAGAAAGGTTATCACAAAATTGCAATCAACCCTAACTACCATATCTAGAAATGCTAAATATATTATACTATTTCTTATGTTTCAGAGCGTAAATCATTTTCTGGTCAGCGTTTGAATTCGAAGATAAGCGGTCCTCAAAAGCGCAGAGATGACACATAGCGGTCCTCAACGGCAGTGTCCGCACGGCCTCAATTAGGTAGTGCCCAGTCCTAATATTTTAAAAAGAAACTAAAAATAAGATCATATTAAATATAAAGAAATATGATAGCTTAGCCTATATAACCAAAGTAAAAGAAGGGATATTTGCTTACTATTATTAATTTATAGATTCTAGTCTAATGTCTGGAAATTTTGAAAGGGCTATGTGTTTTGAGGGTGCAAATGCCAAAGCCAGTTCTGTGATAAACCGCTCAATAACCATAGTTATTAGTAGTTGTTTACCACTGTTTCTAATCCAATACCAGTTCAATTTAGTGATTACCAGTTATAAATCAAGAATTTTTATTTAGGGGCCGTTCATTGTTTTTATTTAACGACTCCTATTTTAATAAAATAATATATTACCTCCTTCAATTTCCTTCCATTTTTACTTATATATATAATTATATTATACTAAATCAAGTACTAAAATAAATTAAAAGTATTATCTCTTTAGGAGATACAATTGTCCTCTTCGCTGCCACGGCCAGCCCACGCCGGTGACTCGCACGGTCGCACCCTCTAGCCTTGATGCTAGCCCCGACTGCAGGTGGTGGCCTCTGCTTTTTCCTCTCGCCTGGCCATGTTACGGGGTATTCTCGGTCTCATTCCTCACTCACAGATAAACGAAGTAAAACCATAAATAATAAATATAGATATATATTTTTATTTATCGAGTAAACAGATACAAATATAAGTAGTACTAGTACGTGCAATGATTATCGGTAGAGCAGTTAGGAATACTATACTACGAGTCTATTTGGATCCAAGGAGCTAATACAAACTGAATAAAATTTAGTCACTTTAGATGTTAAAGAACCAAACACCAAAATCTAAAATCTAAAATGGACTAAAATGTTTTAGACCCATTAGCCCAAGGAGGAACTAATAAGAGCTAAAATACTCATTTTCTCACACCTACCCGCAATGCATGAAAATCAAAGGAGTATTTAAGTTATTTTATATAATAATAAAATTTTTAGCCTCTACTTTAGTCACTGAGTTTAATCACTTTATGTTAAACTTTTCGATCCAAATAAACCCTACGTTACGAGTCGAAAAGGCACGAGGCCCGCCATGTCCACAGGATACCTACATAGTAATGGCCATAGGAGAACACAGAGGCTACGTTTCGGCATTCATTTGTCACGAGGTTGGGCAAACATATTGTCAATTTGGCACTTGGCAGCAACCGGCTACCCATCCCCCAATCATCCGTGCGGTCTCCATCGTACTCTCGAAAGTATTTGAGAAACTTGTCGAAGCCACTTGCCGTTGGTCAGGGACTCAGGGCTAAGGCTAACCTCCTCCATTGCTGAAAATTGAGTTCCACCGAAAAATTGGTTCGTGGATGTGGACGTGGATCGGATCAGTGGCATCTTTCTTTATATATGATTAGTTAAATATCCGTACGTTTCAGTAATAAAAATTTATAACATAAAAAACATTAGGTTACTATGTATCAATGACAATGAAAGTCTATATGATAATGAAAAGAATTGTGATGATGGTGACGTCAGATTCACCACTACTAACTGTTTTTAAAATAGTATATATATCACAAACTTCCTCACACAAGTATACGAATCACACACAATTATAAGAGACGGTGGCTAGTAATAAATCTTTAAAACTAATTTTAAAAAAACATAAAACGTAGCTGCGTATATGTAATGGGGGTGTCTGGATAAAACTGTGTATTCATGTTGACTTTATTACTACACCAACAATATTTCTAACAAGTACTCAGATTCTTTCCATTTTGATTATTTATATAAATCGTTTTATTTTTTTCAATTTTTAAATATAAGTTATTTTATAACTTTAATAGTTCTTTAACTTTTCTTTTTATGTTTTCTCTTATTAAATAACCAATAATACTCTCACAAGTAAATAATCTATTTTTAAAAACAGAACTAATGAGGAGCAATAAAATTATTTAAATTAATTTCTTAATTCTCATAAGTGGAAGATGACTTATAAAAGATCAGATAGATTTCTGCGTTGACTACGTATGTGACTTTTACCGTTGGCTCAGTGTGAATTCAGGGGTTAGAGTTAGTTTGGGTCAGATTTACCCAAAATATCTATACAGGAGGGTTAGAGTTGGGCTATTTCAATCTAACCCATCAAAAAATTAGCACCTCCAAGGGATGCTAATTGGGGCTAGTTTGTGTGAGGCCCACCCAAAAAAGGGATTTCCAGTCACACAGGATCCCCACACAACGAGACTAGTCTGGCCACAATAAATCAAGCTGAAAAGTAGTCAAATGATTGAAAAAGTAACTAATTCTAACTTCTAACACTTGCATCCATACATCTTAAGGGCTAGAGTTATTTCAGAATTAATTTAGAGTTAAAATCTAACTCTAACCGCTAGCACCGCTAGAGTTTCTATACATGGGCAAGTTATTGCAATTCGCTTCTACATGTGGATAACTTTCAATTTTTTTTTTTGTGTTGCCAATTGGCGTTGCACAGGAGTGCTAGCTATCATGGGAGGTTCTGTCACGCTACCCTTTTTGGACCGTCCAAGATTCCGTTTCATGTCAACAAAAAGTAGCATCGAGCCAAAGTCCGTGATGGACCGCTGGTACCAGTACTAGCTTGATGTTACCTCCACTCTAAGGCAATTATTTATTTTATATATTACTTTAAAATAATCTAATAGCGGTGAATCTATCACCATCATAATTCTTTTTGTTGGCATGTAGGTTTTTATTCTCATTAACATATGATAACGCAGTGCTTTGTAATGTTGTAATTTTTTTCGTTGCAATGCATGAGTACTCATCTGGTCTCGTATAAAAGATGTAACTAAATTTGAATATTTAGGCATAGTTTTAAATGACATATCAGGGTTTTTTATTTTTTATTGGTTTAGAGTTAGGACCGTTAAAAATAAAATTGGAAATTTCTTTAATTATTTTCGTTGCAAAGAAACCGTATTTTCTTCTAAAAAGGAGAAACAAAAATGCTCTTAATCAGCACAGTTCAAGTATGAAAGCCAAGATAATTCAAACTTTAAGAATTTGTTTTTATAATTTAGCTTAAAATAGAGACCTTTGTAGTGTTGGTTAGGCTTGATATGAAAATTGGTAGCTCTATCTTATATCGGTAGCATCTTCAATGATATTCATATCTAGTTTTTAAAAATTAATTCTAGGTTTTGTAGAAAAAATAACACTCCAACAATATTTCTAAATCATTCAATAGTAAATGATCTCCTAAATCACCATTGATCCATTTAAAAGTAGGAACTCGTAATTTCCTATAGTTTTAGTGTGTATTGTTGATCCTTTACGATTTTTCCGTGGGCACCTAGTCTCCTCCTCTCTCCTTTCCCAATTTCATTCCCGTCATACTCTTCTCCTCGATTTTGTTATCTTCCGGAGTTCCAATACACACGACGAGCTAGCATGACAAAGGGTAAGATCCATGGCATGGAGGTCTTATGTGAGATGTGGGATGGTGTACATCGGCATAGCAAGGACATTGCAGACCACATTGAGTAGTGGTTCACCGGTTTACTCTAGGTGTAGCCGTCGTAGTTTCCATGGTCAACAATGTACCATAAGAGGATTGCCTTTGAGATGTTGGCATCTAGCGTGGCAATAGCATAATGAAGGAGTTATTCCCCATCTATCGTTGAAATTGCTGAGTGACTTAAGCAGGCATGTGTAGCGATTGGGTCGTCATTGTCATTTGTAATGTTCTTAGGACGGTAAGGCGAGACAATATAACCTGCCTCCTCCTAGCCGCCTAAGCGAGTTAGGCGTGGCAAGGCGATATCATATGCACGTGACCCCACTCTGTTATGTCCTCTATTCTCTTCTACTATTTTCTTCTCTTCTTTTATCCTATATAACTAGTCAACTATTATTAATTAAATCAGTTACTAATCTATGTATCTAATTATTGTGATCCAACTTTTTAAAGAGAACAAAATATGGTGTGACTGGTTGGTAATAGAAGCATAACAAAAGATGCAGTGATTGGTTAGAGTTAGGGGTTGTTTGGCTCCCCTATACTAAAATTTAGCTCCTATCACATCGGTTCGGATACTAATTAGATGGACTAACCATCAATTAATTATAAAACTAATTGCATAACCCCTAGTCTAATTCACGAGACGAATCTATTAAACATAATTAATCCATCGTTAGCATATTTTTTACTGTAGCATCACATTGTCAAATCATGAATTAATTAGGTTTAATAGATTCATCTCGCGAATTAGCCTAGGAGTTCTGCAATTAGTTTGCTAATTAGCTCACGTTTAATTCTTTTTATTAGCATTTGAACATCCGATGTGACGACTGACGAGGGCTAAACTTTAGCATAGTAGAGCCAAACAGGACCTTAAGATGGTTTCCCTATTTAAGAATATAGGAAACTAATTATATAATATGTCTTGAGGTTGCTCTTAGTACCCTACTATAACTATCTACTATTGTAGACACTATGTATTCATGCTTATGTACATATTGTTGGGGGAAAATATCTCATCTTCGGGGTTATTGCCGAAGCAGCATAAAGACAGCCAATCAATTCGAAGGTTGTTCGAAGACCATCTTCGAAGATACCCAGAACCTCGTTCGAAGTCCGAAGACTAGCATTGGTTCGAAGTATATCTTCGAACCAAAGCCTTCCAGGATCTTTTCTGCCAGCTAAGATGGAAGACTTATCTTCTATCCTATTAGATTAGTCTTTTACCATTTTAGCCCTATTAAGGAAACCGAATAGTTTCCTTAATGTCGGTTGTAATAGAGGGGTAAATAGGTCTTTTCCTTAATGTTTGGGCCTATAAATACCCCCCATTTCACCCTGTAATGAGGACCGATTACAAGTGATACAATACACACTTTCGAACTATTCTAAGCTATTATCCTTTCGGAGGCTTAGAACAGTTTGCTTCGCAAACACTTCGTTTGTTAGTTTCTTTTCTACAGAAACCTGTTAGCGTAATCTTTTACGCCAACAGTTGGCGCCGTCCGTGGGGATATTAGTCCAAAAAACTTCGTTCTCTACCAACTTCTTGCGTCATGCCTCCTAAGCGGAGCGCACCTCGCAATCCCACTCGGAGGTCCTCTCGGATCTCCGGAGAGATACCCTTCGACACAGTCGAAGTCGGAGGGTCTTCGACTATCCCTCCACCTCTAACTCCGCAAGGGGCTTTTATCCCTCGAGGGTACGAAACCTCTCCACCAACCCCTTCTACACTCCGACCGCCCGGAGCCACTCTGCCACCCTCCATTCCGATTCGAACTGATCATACCAGTTCTCAAGACCCGGAAGGTCCTTCCGGAGGAGATGAAGATAGCCTTGGAGACATGGCCACTCAAATGGCCAATCTTCAAGCCGAGGTAGCGAGGTGGCGACAGGAGGCTGCGAACAGGCTTCGCCCTCAAGCCACCCCAGCTATCCCCGAGGTGCACGAAGACGACGATCTTGATTATCCCGAAGCCCCGGAGAACGCTTCTTACGACAATGAATCTCCGTTGCATCCTGAGCTTCAGAAGGTTCGCTTCGATCCGAGGTTCAAAGCTTCGAAGCTTAGCAAGTATGCCGGAGACGAAGATCCCAGTGAGTTTGCGCGTTCTTATGCCCTAGCAATCGAGGCTAGTGGCGGAGACAGAGAAACTATGGCGAAGTGCTTCCCGTTAGCCCTTGAAGGAGTGGCGTTGAGATGGTTCTGGTCTTTAAAACCAGGATCAATCACGACATGGTTACAGTTGAAGAAGAAGTTCATAAGTAACTTTCAGGGCACCTTCGTGCCCCCCATGTCGACAGGAAGCCTTTTCCAAGTGAAACAGCTCCCCGGAGAAACATTGAGGCAGTACTTCAAGCGCTTCGCTCACACGAAGTCGCAAATTCGGGGGCTGTCCACATCTTCGGTGGTTGATGCGGCTCGGGAAGGCGTCAGTCATAAAGGCCTTCTGGATAAATTGCATCGGAAGAGCATCACTACAGTATCACAGTTGATGTCGTACTTCGAGGAGTACTCGAAGTCGGAAGAAGGTTGGCTTCGGAGGACTACTGCTACTTCGACAGTGTTGACAGAAGTTAAAGCAGAGGCGAAGACTTCGGTTCAGCCGCAAGAACCAGTCCCTGAAGTGCAACATGATAGAAGAAGAGGGCAAAAGCACCCTCGTTCTGAAGTCTTAAACATTGCACCCCCGCAGAAAGTTACACCGAGAGTTCCACAGCCTGCGGGGAACAAGTCCGGCGGCTGGAGGCCACCAGGGAAGACGGCTGGTAAGGGCCAGCCCCTTTTTTGCTGTATTCATGGAGAGAATCGAAGCCATGCAACTGACACCTGCAAGGCTATTCTTACCCTTCGGGGAGAATACTTGGAGAGAACTTCGGGTCGAGGTAGTACCGACCGAAGTCCAGCGGCAGCAGTGCGCTCGGAGCCGGTCCAGGCTGTAGCGCGAATAGAAAATTTTGATGCTGCAAGGCATCCTCCGGTGGCCAATGTTATGCCACCTCCGAAGCAAGAAGAAGGGCAAGATAGAGGGAAGAGAGTAGTTCTCCCTATCTCCGGAGGAGGTACCCTCGGAAGCATGTCCAAGAGACAGCGAAGAGAGTACGTTCGAGAAGTAGGCCACATTGGGACTTCGTCATCTGCAGCTGCAATGCCGGAGTGGTCTCATGTTCCAATATCTTTCTCTGCGGAGGATGCAGCTGGTATCAAGTTCCCGCACGCAGATCCATTGGTTATCACTGCTGATATTGCAGGGACTGAAGTCCGAAGGGTGCTAATTGACGGAGGTAGCTCGGCAGATATCATATTTGTACAAGCCTTCGATCAGTTATGCATTTCCCGGAAGCATCTCCTCCCAGCGGCTCGTCCTCTGCAAGGCTTCGCAGGACCTCCGTTAGATGCACTTGGCCAGATAGGCCTGGAAGTAACCTTCGGAGAAGGTTTACTAGCCCGAACTGAGGAAGTTATCTTTGATGTGGTAGATGCCCCGTATGCTTATAATGTTATCTTTGGGCGAGGCATGTTGAATCAGTTCGGAGCTGTGGCGCATCACAACTACTTGTGCATGAAGATGCCCACACAGTTAGGAGTTCTGACAATCTTCGGAGATCAAGCCATAGCCCGGAGAGCAGAATATGGTCATGGTCCTCCTCTTGATCCGAGGCAAGTAAACAATGTCCAAGATAATGGAGAAATTTTTTCAGCCTCCTCCGAAGCTTCGAAGAAGTCATTTCCAAGACCAAGTCCCGAAGGAGAGATTGCAACGAAGGTCATTGTCAAAGATGGTAAAGAATACACCTTTCAATTTGGTAAAGATTTACCTCCTGAAGTTGCAACTTCCTTGGAAAAGGTCGTAGAAGAAAATTTGGATGTCTTCGCTTGGTCTGACGAAGATATCACCGGAGTCGATCGGGATATTATTGAGCACAGCTTGCTTGTAAACCCGAGGGCCCGGCCTGTTCGACAAGGGCTCCGGAAGATGTCCGCAGAAAGAGCTGCTCTAGCTAAGGACGAAGTTGAGAAACTGTTGAAGGCTGGGATTATCAGAGAAGTGGCCCATACAGAGTGGTTAGCCAACCCAGTCTTCGTCAGGAAGAAATCCTCCGGAAAGTGGCGCATGTGCATTGATTTCACATCATTGAATAAAGCGTGCCCACGTGACCCCTACCCCATGCCCCGAATTGATCAACTAGTTGACTCCACTGCAGGTTCGGAGTTACTAAGCTTCCTCGACGCGTATTCCGGCTATCATCAAATATGGTTAAAGCGCGAAGATGAAATCAAGACGAGCTTTGTAACTCCTTCGGGAGTCTTCTGCTATGTAAGAATGCCCTTCGGCCTAAGAAATGCCGGGGCTACTTTTTCAAGATTAGTTGCTAAGGCTCTAGGTCATCAACTAGGTCGCAATGTGGAGGCCTATATGGATGATATTGTAATAAAGAGTGCTTTAAAGCACCAACATAGCCTAGACTTAGCAGAAACATTCAATAGCCTTCGGGCATGTGGGATCCGCCTTAACCCCGAAAAATGTATATTCGGAGCTAAGGCTGGAAAGTTGTTAGGGTACTTAGTTTCAAGTAGGGGAATTGAAGCTAGCCCTACTCAAATAACTGCGCTGCAGAAGATGGCTCCTCCCGAGAATGTAAAGCAAGTGCAAAAGCTGACCGGACGTCTAGCCGCACTTAGCAGGTTTTTATCAAGGTCTGCGGAGAGGAGCTTGCCAATCTTTAAAGCTTTGAAAGGGTCCGAAGATTTTGCATGGACACCGGAGTGTCAGAAAAGCTTCGAAGATATTAAAGATTATCTCAGCAATCTTGCTACACTTACGGTGCCTATTGCGGACGAAACCCTACTTCTGTATCTTGCAGCCACAGGTTCAGCAGTCAGCGCAGTCCTTGTCAGAGAAGCTGATATCAATGGGAAGTTGGTCCAAAATCCTGTCTATTTTGTATCCGAAGCATTGTCAGGAGCGAAGACAAGATACTCCGAACTTGAGAAGTTCGTTTATGCTCTGATAATGGCTTCGAGGAAGCTAAGACATTATTTTTTAGCTCATAATGTAATTGTACCAACTTCGTATCCTTTAGGAGATATGCTCCGAAGCAAAGATTCCACTGGAAGAATTGGAAAGTGGGCAGTAGAACTAGCACCCTTCGGCATATCTTTCCTGGCAAGGACAGCCATCAAATCCCAAGTCCTAGCAGACTTCGTAGCAGAGTGGACTCCACCTGCGAAGTTGACTCCGGAGAAATCAGATGACGGAGTATGGACTATTTACTCCGATGGGGCTTTTCAAGCATCCGGAGCAGGCATTGGGGCAGTATTAATTTCACCATCAGGTCAAAGAGCAATGTACTCCGCAAGACTCAACTTTAAGTCTACCAATAATATAGCGGAGTACGAAGGAATATTATTGGGACTCCGGAAAGCACGTGCTCTAGGGGCTACAAGAATAATTATAAAAACAGATTCTCAGATAGTAGCAGGGCACGTAGACAAAAGTTTTCAAGTCCGACACCCACAGCTTGCAAAATATTTGGAAGAAATTCGCAAGATCGAAGCACATTTCAAGGGTATTTCCATTCGGAGTATACCAAGAACTGAAAACGTGCAAGCGGACATTTTAGCGAAGGCTGCTGCCGGAGCTGTGGATGTGCCTGACGAAGCTTTCTATGAGGAGCTCAATATACCTTCGGTGCCACAAGTTACTTCTGCAGAGATTCTCTGCATTCCTAGTGCAGATTGGAAAGATTCAATCATAGAACACTTGCAAGGAGGAACAAATTTGCCCGAAGAGCCCCAATTGTCAAGATTAAAGCTCAGAGCAAGAAATTATCAGCTAATCAACGGTATATTATATAAGGCCGGAGTATGTTCCCCTCTACTCCGATGTATATCTCAAGCCGAAGGCCAAGAAATTCTTCGAGAAATTCACGAAGGCCTTTGTGGAAGTCATTTAGCCCCTAGAGCTCTGGCAGGAAAAACACTTCGCCAGGGGCTTTATTGGCCCACAATAAATGGGAAGGTCCATATCTAATCGTCCGCTCGGGGCGCCCTGGTTCATTTAAATTAGCTAATTTAGAAGGTGAAGAGTTAGCACACACTTGGCATGCGGAGCACCTAAAGCGATACTTCGCATAAGGGCTCCTTGTAATTTGCTTGTAATCACCTCTAAATTAATAAAGCATACACCCGGTGGTTTAACCTTCCCCTTGACACTCCTAGTCTCCCGAGCGGACGCGCTGGGACGGAAGTCGATCGAGAGGGAAGTGTTATCAAGCTGGGAGGTATTTCCAGACTTCGTACCCATAAAGTCGAAGCCTCCGGTGTGGTGGCTGAAATCCATCCGGAGCCCAAGCTGATACCTTGTAGGCATCCGTAAAAGAGCCAATACCACATTCTACGGAGTCCAAGCTTCGGCTGGTAGACTTCCGTAAAAAGAGCCGAAGGTGGCCAAAATCTGCGGAGTCCAAGCTGCAGCTTGTCAGACTTCCGTAAAAAGAGCCGAAGGTGGCCAAATTCTGCGAAGTCCAAGCTCCGGCTGGTAGACTTCTGCAAAAAAGAGCCCAAGTGGCCAAATTCTGCGAAGTCCAAGCTCCGGCTGGTAGACTTCTGCAAAAAAGAGCCCAAGTGGCCAAATTCTGCGAAGTCCAAGCTCCGACTGGTAGACTTCTGCAAAAAAGAGCCCAAGTGGCCAAATTCTGCGAAGTCCAAGCTCCGGCTGGTAGACTTCTGCAAAAAAGAGCCCAAGTGGCCAAATTCTGCGAAGTCCAAGCTCCGGCTGGTAGACTTCTGCAAAAAATAGCCGAAGGTGGCTACAATTTCTGCGAAATCCAAGCTCCGGCTGGTAGATTTCTGCAAAAAACAGCCGAAGGTGGCTAAAGCAAAACAGCATTTAAGCCATGAGCTTCGAATGTCTGTTCATATAAGTTCAAAGTAACAAATTTCTTAAGACACTAAAGTGTCCTCGAAGTTATCTTAATTGATTTCTTTCGTAAAGCAAACAAAGGTACCAAGTTACCATTCTTTTGACTACAAATAGTCGAAGACATTCCATAAGATTTCAAAAGATCTTTAAAAAGACAGAGGGGCTCCGAACCCCCAAGAAAAAATTGTACTCCGAAGTTTTTTCTTTGCGCATAACCATCTTTGAATACAGTTCGAAGTTTCTTATACCCAAAGAGGGGCTAGTAATATGGAGACAATTTTAAAATCGGCATTCATTATCGAAATAAATGTATTTACAGATTACATTATGAAAAATTGGTATCTATACCAAGAAGGAATCGGAGACCTCTTCGGTCCCGAGAGCTAGGGGTGGAACGACTAGTTCCAACATCGGAAGTTCTAAGAACTTTACGTTTAACTCTCTTCCTCCCCTTCGAAGCTCTAAAATCCTTCTGTTCTTGCTGAAGTTCGGCCCAAGTTCGAAGCCGCTCGGGGCTTCTCTCCCAGCTTCTAAGATCTTCAGATCTTTTATTTTGGGCTTCACCTTCGTCTTCGGACCAGTTAGTGTCTTCAGAAGACGAGGTGTTTGCGTCGCTCTCTTTATTTTCCTCTTTAATATAAGACAATATGTCTTTGATTACTTCGGGCGCAATAACGCCGGAGTCATCTCGAGGGATAAGGAATCGAGGACGTTTATAACTCTTTAGAAGTTCGAAGGTGTTCCACAGTGAGCGAAGTTCGCTGTTAAGCTCTAGCACTTCGATATCTTCCATAAGAGGCAAAGCCTAAAAATATGACAAACAAGATTTTCATTGATAAATATTTACAAGCATCAGCTTTACATAATCAAAAAATCCTAAATAATCCTAAACCTGCGGGTCCAGAGGAGGCTGACTGCTCGAAGCTTGACTCCGAACTTGCTTTTGGCGTTGGCCTTCATCAATCCAAGCCTTGATCGCAGATCGACCTTCGGCTCTCCACGAAGTTTGGAAGGCTCGCCAAGCAGCAGCTACACCTTCGGAAGGTTTTAGAAGTCGGTCGTCATCGAAGATGATAGAGCCCTCTGCGCCCGGAGTGATTGTTCGGCCCAAATCCTCGTAGTAGCGAAGTATTCCAAGGGCAGACACTTGTCCGGAGAGTTCTCCATAACGTATGCCTCCCGTTTTCATTTGCTTCGCTGCTCCTTGGATCCTCTTTAGCCGGCGCAGCAGAGTTACATTGTCATCCGAAGGTAGTGATCCAGTAGTACCGAAGTACTCCAAGACACCTAACATTTGTTCGATGACCTCCGAAGCCACCTTCTCAGACTTAACCTTTTCTTCAATAAGCACATCCTTGGCCGAAGTTGTTTCAGCCAAAACTCCGGAGATTCTAGCGTTCTCCGTAGTCAAAACATTCTTTTGAGTCCGGAGTTGGCCAGCCTCTTCTTGTAGCTTTATAAGTGCGGAGCCCTTCGCAGCATCCTCCGTCCGCAGTCTTTCAATCTCCGCTCGAAGCACAATTCTTTCTGCTTCGAGCTCTTTCTTTGCAGCCTCCAAGCTTTGCCTAGCCCTTCGCTCTGCTAAGATTACATTGTCCATTTGAGCTACTCGACCTTCGGAGAAGTTAAAATTCCTTTGAAGAGTTTCGTTCTCTTCCCGAAGTTGAGCAATTTCGTTTTCGTTTGATAAAGCTGCAGCGCGGGCTAAGACTGCTTGCTAAGAAAAAAGAAAAAATGAAATAAGAAATTATTCATATGTAATTTGCCATTTGGTTCGAAGATGCTTTATACCTGATAAGCTGCTCTTTCCACAGCAAGGTTAAGCTCCGAACCCTTCACTCTGCTTAAGCGGGCTACCAGTTCAGTTTCCCCGACTTGGCGACTGGCTTCACCCAAAGGTTTAACCAAAGTCCCAAGCCCGGTTTTCTCCTCCAAAAAAGGAGTTATGAGAGGAAGCAGTTTTGAAGCTTTCTGGTCAGCCCTGCTTAGCGAAGGTCCGGAGGGCTCTTCCGAGGCCCTTGGAACTTCAGAAGATGGCCTCCCCTCAGTCGATTCACTTTCGTCTGTTGACTCAGATGAAGTCGATCCTTGAGCAGGGAGAGGCTCGATATGTTTTTTTTCCTCTTCCAGGCCCCGGTAGAGCAACTCCCGGTTGTGGCCCTGAAGTTGTCGAAGGTCTTTGAATTGTATCTTCGAGGGATACTTCGACAACAGGAGGCTCTGAAAAAACAAAAATATTACACATTGTATAATTTTGCAAAAATTGATAAGAATTAAGCAAAATTTACCTTCAACATTCTCTGGAATGTCGAGCACCGGACTGATTGGAGGATCAAAAGTGTAGTCCTCATCCGAATCAGCCGTTAAATCTTGGACTACAGGAGCATCGTCCTGAAGAGTCCTTGTTACTTCTTCGAGAATCGAAGCCATAGTGACTTCGACTCCACCTTCATCCACAGGAACTCCGGGCTGAGTTATGTCTTCCTGAACTACCGAAGTCATTGTTTGATCAGCATTGTCTCCAGACTCCGATATGTTCGCAGGCACTTCGGCCTCATTTACACCCATAGGGGCTTCGAATTGTTCTTCCTGAGTATCCGGAGCTCTTACTTCTTCGATGTTGGCTTGAGGCTCCGGAATACCTGCAGTATCTTCAATGAGAATACTTTGTTGAGTTGCATCTTCATCAATTAATTTTACTAATAAAATACCTTCATCCTCTTTAGAACCAGAAAGTGAGGTTCTTGAGCTTGAAGGAGCAGGATCCGAAGGTGCGAGATTTTTTGGCTTCCGAGCCACCTTCTTCACCGGAGTCTTTGCTGAACCTAAAGCTCCGGCTTCAGCTACTCTTTTCTTGGGGCCTTTCTCCTGAGGCACCCAATCCATCAGAGGGGGTGGAGTCAACTCCAGCATTCCCCATACTCTGTTAAAACGCTCCCAACTTCCGACTAATTTGATTCGCCATTCTTTTTCTGACGGAGTCGGAGCACCCAAAATCTTCTCCGAAGCCCTTACAATTTGCTCTGAAGTAATAGGGGCTGAAGAAGCTAAAAAATAATTCAAGTTAATCTTTCTTCGAAGTAAATATGTACTATGCATGTTGGTTTCGAAGTTACCTGCAGGGCTCGAAGTATAGCTTATTTTGCGAAGACCGCCTTCCGAGTCATCCTCGAAGGCGATAGGCCAGTTGGCCATCAACGGAGGAATTTGAAGTCCGATGAACTCTTCGGCTAAGTCCCGCATGCTCAACCTTTTGCTGATTTTCTGAAGCAAGTTGAGGCGAGCTTCGAGTTGACCTTCGTCAGGTTGCACTAAGGCTTCCTTCCGGAACTGGATTTCCTTGAGGGGACCAGCCAGAGGACTACCCACTCCAACTTCAGCATAAAACCACCTCAGAACCCAATCGGTGTACCATCTAGCATTGATGGCCTTGGCAGGGAATTGTAGTGCATATTCATCACGAAGCCTAAAATTGATGCTTCCGAAGGAAACTACCACTTTCTCACCTCCGGAGCCTACGAAGGTCTTTGGCTGACAAGTCGCTCTATGCAGCGCAGCAAAGATTTCAGCCCTCCCCTCACAACCTTCGGCTCTCAGTGCCCACTCGAAGATAGCTAGTCTAGCTACAGCATTCGGAGATAGCTGGGGGAGGGTTACGTGAAACAAGTCAAGTACTTCGGCTAAAAAATCCACAGCCGGGAGGCCCAAGCCCGCTTCGAAAAAAGCTTCGAACACTACAACTTCTCCGGGTCTCGGTGATGGAATTGATTCTTTGCCCGGCTTTCGAATCATAACCCCATTACTAATATTTCCCCCCGCTGTGATTGTCAAAGACTCTTTCTTGCAGGTAGACCGTCCTAACTCAAAGGATTGGTCCAAGTACTTGGTTGAGGGTGGGCACAGACCTTGGACATCGAGGATTTGAGGATTTTTTCCCTTTGCCGCCATGGAAGTTGTCGCCTGCATCGAAGGCGTCGCCGCCACTGTTGCCGCTGCCGCTGCCGCAGCCGCTTGTTGACGAGCCAAGGTCGAAGGAGGTGCAGATCCTTTGGTCTTCGCCATCGCAATCGCTGGATTGATCTAAGAAAGTGGGAACTAGGGCTCAAGAACTCGAAAGCTAGGGCTCAAGAACTCAAAGGGCTCAGAAGGCTTTTGACTAAGAACAAGCGGTGAAAAGGTAATCGAGTAAGTTCTGGACTCCTTTATTTATAGCCTAAACTTTCCGTTTGTTACCGTTTGGGCTCTGCCCTTTCGCATTCCCGCCTGTTATTTTCCTCTGAAAATAACGCCTCGAATAACTCCGTTAGAAATAGAAACTAACGGTTATATTTTCTAAGTCTAAAAAGACTTTCGAACTTCCTGAGTCAGTTCTAAGATAGTTCGAAAAGTAATTACCTTATGACTGATTCGAAGTTCATGTCTTCGTATATTTCGAAGATAAAACAAAAATCAATAACCCCTATGATTGGTTATCTTTTCTTTCCGTATACTGCTCTCCTAACGTTACAGGTCGAACGGAGATGCGTATTCGAGGGGCTACTGTTGGGGGAAAATATCTCATCTTCGGGGTTATTGCCGAAGCAGCATAAAGACAGCCAATCAATTCGAAGGTTGTTCGAAGACCATCTTCGAAGATACCCAGAACCTCGTTCGAAGTCCGAAGACTAGCATTGGTTCGAAGTATATCTTCGAACCAAAGCCTTCCAGGATCTTTTCTGCCAGCTAAGATGGAAGACTTATCTTCTATCCTATTAGATTAGTCTTTTACCATTTTAGCCCTATTAAGGAAACCGAATAGTTTCCTTAATGTCGGTTGTAATAGAGGGGTAAATAGGTCTTTTCCTTAATGTTTGGGCCTATAAATACCCCCCATTTCACCCTGTAATGAGGACCGATTACAAGTGATACAATACACACTTTCGAACTATTCTAAGCTATTATCCTTTCGGAGGCTTAGAACAGTTTGCTTCGCAAACACTTCGTTTGTTAGTTTCTTTTCTACAGAAACCTGTTAGCGTAATCTTTTACGCCAACACATATATTTATTTTCTTCATATTTATTTTCTTCGATTAATGCATCTGTAATTGATATGCTCTGATTTATTAGATGATAAAGATCAATTTGTCTAAAAATTAAAAATTTAAGGATTAATAAGATATATCTAATTTATTTCTAGACACTACCTTTTTATTAAAATTAAGGGTTAATTTTTTCTGTGCCATTACGATTTTTACGGTTTGCCAAAATGCCATCATTGTGTCACTGCCAGATGGGGGCCGCCACAGTCACTGACAGTGGTATGTAGGCAATTTCTGAAAATTATAATGGCATGTGAGTAATTTTCCCTATTAAAGTCTTTTGTTGATTAAGAGAGTATGAGCTTGTCTATGTACCACTGTTACAGGCTTCGACATTGTCTGCGTGGGGGAACGGGATCCTCTGCAGTCGGAAGGCTGACTGCAGAGGGCAGTCGGGCTTCGCAGCCGTCCGATCTTGATCGGACGGTGCGAAGCCCCCTTCTCTCTCTCCGAAGCCTCATGCGAAGTGAGTTCCACCGGTGCGAAGCCCCCCTCGCACGGCCGTTCGATTGAAATCGGACGGCGCTGAGGGGCCGACTGCAGAGGATCTCAAATCCTGCTTGGGTGCCCACTGCACGAATCTATGACATGTGTGAGTTTGACGGAAAAAAAATTCAGTGGAAACGATCACCACATCTAGCTCCATCAGGATCATATTTAAATCGAGCATGCCCATACCACTGGATTTTTGTCCGTTTGACGAGGAGAGGGCTTTCGTTTTCGGCAATTCTCAACTCTTTTGACCTTTTGGTCCCTCCCTTTATCACAAGAAGATCGTACACGCTGTCCTGTTTTAAGCTGCTTTATCGACTGGGCAGTGTCTCTGCAAGGCTCGAGAAAACTACCCTCTCGACAGATTTCTCCGTGGCATTCTCCGTCTTGCTAAACATCAAACAGAAGATGGCAACCCGAAGTCGCGGAGCAACAAGTTGGGCTCTGCCTTTCCCTGAACTTGGCAACGATGCCCGGGGAAAACGACCAGACAGAAAGTACTACTCCTATCTTTCACCGATAATTTTTTTTCTGAACTATCGAGAAACACGTGTTCCTATCTTCGTCTTTCATCGGTTCTCCGAGACGTTTGCAGTGCAGGCTTCACAAAATCGGATACAGCTGTGCTAAATAACTGATAAAATCTCACCACGGCCGGTAACCGATGCAGGAACAGTTTCCTCACCCTGGTGCATCGCCCATTCGTCGTGAATTTTTTTAAATAATATTTTTTAAAAAAGTTTTAGTTTTATATGGCCGATTTAAAAAATTATAAAATAGACACACGTCGGCCATACCAGTCTTGTTTCGGTCGAACCAGGGCATGTCAACATGGTTCGACTGATCATTAGGAGAACCATGCTGATGTGACAACCACTAGTCGACCATAATGGCTAGCTCGATCGAACCAGACAACGTCAAGTTCATCAGATGATCAGTCGAACCATGCTGACATGGCAACCACTTAGTTGGTTGAACCATGTTAACGTGGCAGCCACTTAGTCGGTCAAACCATATTTACATGTCTTGGTTCAGTCGATTATCGGCTAAACCATGTTGATGTGACCTGGTTCGGTCGAGCTAGCCATTGTGATCAATTGGTGGTTTCCACGTCAGCATAGTTCCGATTGAACCATGCTGTCATGACCTAATTCGACCGATGGTTGACTGAACCATGTTGGTGTGGTCTGGTTCGGTTGATGATCAGCCGACATACGACTACTTTTGAAATATTTTGAATCCCATGGAATTTATTTTTTTTCCTAAAAAATTTATTGACCGAACTATGCTGTCGTGGTCTAGTTTGGCCGGTCGATTGTATGGTTTGGTTCTGATGATGGTAGATGACTACTTTTGTAATATTTTGAATCGGTTATACAGAATTTTATTTTTTTTCCAAAAAAATTATTTCAAAAAAAATCATTCGCCATAGCGAGATCGTAAGACGAACTCATGTCTAAAAACCAGGCAATCTTCCCGTTGGCCCATGGAATGGACTGCCCTTACGAAGCTACTACTTGGGCTAGGCCGCCTTTGGCCCAGCCCAGCCTAGACCAGCCCAGCTAGCAAGGGCCCACAGCGTGACGGCCCAGAAAACGAGGCACATAAGCGGGCCCAAGGCTTGGCAGGGCTGGGCCCCGCGCGCGCCCGCGACAGCGAGACCGGCCTCCCGCGAACGAAGCGGCGCACGGCTCAGCGAAACGAGTCGTGGCCCGCGCGTGGTGGGGTGGAGAGGGGAGGTGACTGGTGAGTAGGTGACCGACAGGCGACAGCTGGCCAAGCGCCTGTTTAGGTAACTTAAAACAGTAACAAAGTTTGATTTATCGATTCTGGATATTATTTTATTTATTCATTCTATAATTATTAAGTTTTATAATTTAAAAAATCTACACTATTTAATACAATTAGAGATTATTTCATTAGCTACAGTCATTAGAGCCCCCAAGACAGAGCATGATAGTATGATACTAGTTTGGTTAATGCGTGCATTCTTCTAGATACGTATAGCACTAAAAATTTATCGGTGTAGTATTTAATTTTTTACACATATAAGAATTTATAGAATACAACTTCTTCGATCAATCATTTCTTATTAAATTTTTTCTTATCTCGCAGTTCCCAACTTCCCATCCTCTACGTTAAAATAAGCTATATTGTTAAGGGAATATTTTTTAACTCGGTACTAATTCTATATATTAAGATATAAATGATAAGTAAATTTAAATAAAACATGAGTTATATATATAAATAGTAGTTCTATAAATTAATGATATTATTTTTTTTAGTTTAATAGTCAATCATTAGATAGACCATGTTTCTTTTTATAGTTTTTTTTATGTTGGAAGAGTCTCGTCTCTGGTAATACTTTAATAGAGAATTGTAGCATTTTTCTAAGAACTAAGTTAATTATATGTCCATTTAGTAATACTTTACATTTTAGATGTTTTAAAAATCTCTAACTGCTCATTTAATGAGCAAGAGTCATAGTTTTTTCTCCGTATTAATCTCCGAAATCTAGAAGTATTTGTATTGGTGAATGGAGGAGGGAGGGCATAGGAGTATAGAACATGTAGAGACGCAGATGTACGGTAGGGGGCGGTGTACGGTACGCACCTGGAGCTGATGGCGGCGGTGACGGTGTACGCGACGCCGTAGCCGAACAAGGCTGTTTGCTGCAGCAGCAAGCAGACCCACGCGCTCGAGGTACCTGTTTGCAAAGATATTTCGTGTTGCACGATCAGTGATCGATCGCACGCAGCTGACTATGGGCGCGCGTATGTACGTGCCAAAATGATTTGTCCAAACGATACTCTTTACTTACGGTCGATACTCGATATGAACTTAGCGTTGCACTGTGTCATCCTGAATACGACACCCCTCCCGCCTTGACAACGACAAAAGTACGGCCCTCTTTAAAATATAGGATATTTTTTATTTGTCAAACTTCTTTAATTTTATATAAAAATATATCAGAAATACAATCTTAAATCAGTTTCGGTAAATACATTATAAAATATATCTTTATATTGTATTTAATAAATATTATAGACGCACGTGTATATATATATATTTAAATCTGATATAAATTAAATAAATTTGTCTTTTAAAACAATTTATAATATAATATAAAATGGAGTGAGAAGACACACCGATACAAAATAGAAATTAGGAAACGAAAGAAATTAGGGTGGACTTGTGTTTAGAATGCAGGAACTTCATGCGATCGTGTACATTATTGTCTTCTTCGAGCTCATATTTATTTCCGTTTGAAAAATAGGCGAGAAGGCAAAACTCATGAATTTTTTCCATAAAAATACATATGATACACTATCACAGGTAAAAACCCGTAGTTTTTAATCCCTTAATTTCCCTTTGAACTTCCTCCGTCCATAGTCCATACCCAACTGTCCCGAGAAGGTCAAACTATGTTTGACGTATTGAAAGCGTTAATATATATTAGTCCATTATCAAGCACTAATTGTACACAAAAATATGCAACCATTATCAAGGGGTAGGGCATCCTAATTATAATCGTGCTCGCATAGCCCTAAATTTCAGTCCGCGTAGAATTAACAGTACACAAAATATGCAAAAAAAAACACAGTTTTTAGGCCCCATTTGAATCCCATCCACTCTAATACTAGTTATTAACTAAAAAATAGTTTTACACTATCCAAACAATACAGACTAATTGGTAAACTAACTATTAACTTATTTGCAAACTAAAGTATCCAAACATACATGAGTATTTTTTAACCAACTAACTATTAGATAGCTAACAATTAGCTTTAGCTAACTATTAGTTTTAGTTCATCCAAACATAATCTTAATATTTCTTAATTACCGCGTTTGATGTCAAATTGGCAATATAAGAATAGAAATAACACAATATTATTTTTAGAAGCCTCAGAATCCCCTTGCATACATGTCCACCTTCCTTCTCTAGCGCCTCCTTATAAAATCCAGTATCCATGGCTAAATCTCGTCATCAATTCTAGCCCTAGCCTCGCGAACCCAAACCTGGCCATGTGTTTTTACTCCACCATCACCCACCCTTATCGCCGACAACAACATCCGTCTTTGTTGCCGACTCCATCGGATCCGTCGTCACTTTCACATCCCGGCTGCCGCTCCAATTGGATCCCCGACCATCTAATCATGGTGTACAACTACTAAAAGAGATCGATCATGATGCACAACTATTATCGTGAGTTCAAAGAGTTCACCTAACAAAGTTCTTTAGTTTAACGTAAGAGTCGGAATTCCAATGTGAATTCTCGAAAGAAGACGATACCTACAAAGCATCGCTAATATGTTTTTTCTGATTTTCAATGTTGTGTAGCGCGGGTAGGATACGAGATTTAGAAATTAATAATGCAATTCCCAATTCCCCGACACTGAAGGGGCCTGAGGGTCGTCAAACATGGCGCTGTGGTTTTTGCTCATGGGATGGCGTTGTTGTTCTGTTCGTATAATAAATATCTGAATTCTGAACTCTGTGACTTCTTTTTGAATTGCCTTGCTGGCTGTAGCCTAGTGCTCTTGCCATGTGATCTATCTGGGCATTGGTAAGTATTTTGGTAGCAAACTTAGGCTGTGTATCCGGCCCTGAGTGCCGAGGCAAAGATGACTAGCTTTCAGTGTCGTCAGTTTTGTAAAAATGTGATGGGTTGCCGAGTGCACATCGTAAAACTGGTATCCCAGCAGCTACCGTCATACACTTTCTATAAAAAAACAGGGCAAGTGTCTTTTGTCAAAAAACAATAAAAAATGAATCTATTCATCTATTGGTGGGGGAAATGGTCGACCTGCACCACTTGAGAATAATAATTCTTACGCATATGTTAGTTTTTTCAGGAGGTACGCATAGCGAACAATTTATACGTATCAGTACTTACAACGTACAAATACGGATATAATTTTTTATCAGTCATGAATATGCACATAACATATTCATCGTTATTTTACCCGGTCGCCACGTCCCTGCAAGTCTGCCCCTGCCTGGTCCGACTGCGCGAAGCGCGGCTTGGGTTTCACGAGGCTTCTCCTCTCCCCGTGGTGCTCGCGCGTGTCTCACCGCTTTCAGTTACCATCACAACGACGATTCATAATTATTGACAAGGACACTGACTGTACGGAATAGTTTTTTTTTTGTGTCGCTCTCGTGTCGTGACCATTTCAGCGGAGAGACTTTGTCAAGAACAGATTATCCAATGCTAACGTTTCGATTGTCCAATCGAACACACTTGCGGATGGCTTTGTGACTTGTGAGTTGAGAAGGCAGAGAGAAAGAGAGAGGAATCACGAGCTGATTAATCAGGAATACTGTAAAGGTAGCGTACCTAGGGTGCGTTCGACGGCGTCGCCGTAGGTGCGGTTCCGGTGTGGGCCGACCTCAGGGTCCGGCGACCGGTAGCAGTCGGCGAACATCATCGACTGCAGCGCCGTCACGGCGGCGAAGACGAGCATAATGCCGGGCCCGGCCACCCACCCCAGCTGCGCCACGCTCCACGCCAGCGACAGCACTCCGGACCCGATCACCGCCGTGATCACGTGCGCCGCCGCCGTCCACTGCGTCCCTGCAGACAGACGTAATCCGCCGCCGCGCATGCACGCGTCACGGCGTCAGAGGCACGACGCCCAAGAGGAAGAGACGAGGGGGAAGAGCCAGAGAAGAAACACCATGGTCGTCAACGGACATGAAGAAGGAAGGAGGTTGTTTTTTGCTCACCGCTTCTTACGATGTCGATATGCTTCGGGCGGCCGGAGATGAGAGGAGCGGCGGCCCCGCCGTCTTCTCCTTCGTCGAGCGCCATCGCCGGCCAAAAGCAAGAGGAATTCGACCAGCCTGCTGCAGCTCTGCTCCGAGAACCAGACGACGACGAGCGCGCGTGCCTCGCACTAATTATATTTTAAGAGATTCTCTGAAGTCTGACCTGCCTGGCAAATGGCGATTGCTTCGCCTATTATTCGAGGAGATGGTGTGGTGTGGCCGTGAGACTTGAGGACCACAAGAAAGATCACTTCTTTGTACACCTCCTCTGAAAGTGATGCTTGCACATCGCCTGCACAAATATATATTGACCTTGATGTTGCGATTGGCTCCTCCCATGTGACACACGAATTGATGAGCCAAACTTGGCGCCATCTCACTGAACTGTTCCTCTTTCACTATAATTGCAGCATATACATTTGTCACAAGTACAGTTGCCAACTTGCCATGCAACCTTGCCACTACAAGCGGTGTGTGTGGGGGTAGCCGAAAGAACCAGATCTGTCGGCAAGAGAGGAGACCGGGCTAGCTCACAGAAAAGGGGGTGAAGGCGAATGAAACGGGCCGTTTGATGTGGTGCGTTGCGGCTCCTCTCGTCACTGTGTTTTCATTACTCGCCGTTGATTGATCGACTGTCTCTTTGCCCAGGTGTGTCCAGGACTCCAGGTCCATTAACAACAGCAGCAAGAGATTCGAAGTAGCAATCAAGGCTATGAATGTCCAGCCCAGAATTGCAAAGTCCACATTAAGCATAAGGCCCAGCCAGCTACATTGTCCAACACTGTTTCTAAAGTCTAGAGCGAGAGATTTCTTTATTGTTAGTTTACCGACGAAATCGGGATTGCTGGTTACTTTAGCTAGCGTCCAGTAAATCCTTCAAGGAATGACCTTGTCTCTTGATCTCATGCTAACTTGATCTTGTACTGTAGTATGGCAGATAGTGAGAGTGATAAACAGAAAAAATTATCACCAACGAAACCAATACTATATATAAAAAACTATATCCACAAAATAAAATCATGCTAGCTATTATGAGAGATAGTCAGAGGGATAAAATAATTATCCCCAACAAAACCAATACTATAACAAACTATAGACATGAAATAAAATCATGTCAGAAAGTGTGAGAGATATTGAGAAGGATAACAGAAAACTTATCACAAAGTGAAAAACCAACCAACTTGGCCAGATGAGCAGAGTTGAGTAACTAGTATTACACATAAGAGGAAAAAATCAGACTAGATTGACAATTACTCCCTATGTTTCCTTACCATTATTGTTTTATTACCGTTCTTAAATATTTTTAAAATATATGTCATTTTTATAATTCTATATATTTTAATCTTTTTTATTGTCCTCTTATGGGTTTTAAAAACAATATATTTTACTTTACTAGCACCGTAAAAACTTTGGACACGAAAGCGAATTATGACAACTAGTGCGAGAGAGGGAGTATAAATATAAAAAATTTAGTATAAGCAAGCTAAAAACTAGCAAACTTGGCCAGGTGAGTCGTACACAGAGAACAAAAATCGGGCTAGATTGATAGTTACTCCTGTGATTATTCCTTATATTGTTTTAGCGTTTCAACTCGTTATAAAATATAAATTATTTTAAAATCTATGGACACTTTTTTATTTTTCTTTGTTTGTCCTATTATGGGCTTAAAAAGAATATATATATATTACTCTGCTAACATGCAACAAACTATCTGACAATAAAGATAGACCTTATGATTTCTTAACTATTTCTAAAATACAAGTTGTTTTAAAATTTATGACCATTTTTATATTTTCTTCTATGTTTACCTTTTGTAAGATTTTAAAACAATATTTTTTTCTCAATCAACACTATAACAAACTATGCACGTACATGAGAAAGATAATCATGCCAGCTAGTACGAGAGAGAGTGGGAGGTATAAATAGAAAAAAAGTTTTGTGACTATCGACACGTGAAAACCAAACTAACTTGGTTGGATGGAATGTGCCCACCGGACTTAAATTTCCCTTCGCCTGAATATTTCAACCTCTCAATTATTAAGTTCCTATATTTCCAAACCATCTTATAATTAAGAACTCTGTTGATAAAAATTGTCCCCAACTATAAAACTAGACTCTTAATCCTCCAAACTATTTTATACCTACTAAATAACTCAAGGTGGTTTACTGTGGTGATTTTGCTAACGTGGCAGTCAATGTTGGCGGTTTTGTTGACGTGGCGATCCACTCCAACTATTTTACTGATGTAGTAGTCCACGTGACTCTACGTTGGAATCTGAACAGTCAGACACACGTGCCAATGACACGATTTTTTTTCTCTTATCTTTTCTTTCTCTTCATTCCTTCTTTCTTTTTCTTCTTGGCTTGGCCAAAGGAGAGACCCATGAGCCACGGAGGCAGTGGCATGAGTAGCACAGGGTGCGGGCTACACGTGGACGCTCGGGGGTGGCAGCGTGGGAAGCAAGGGCACTCAGCTCATGGGTGGTACGGTGGGGGCGACGACGAGGGTGGCATGGTGGCGTGGGCTGCTCAGGGGTGGCGCGTGGAAAGAAGGGATGCTCAAGGGTGGCGGCGGGGGCGGTGCAAGTGGCGAGAGCATTAGACATGGCAGGCAAGAGCGTGGGAGGAAAAAGAAAGAAAATAAGAAGAAGAAATAAAAGAATAAAGAATAAAAAGGAAATAAAGAAAAGAAAATGATTTTTTTGTATGTCAATAACAATCAGGTCCCACTATTCAGATTCCTGCGTTCAATCACGTAGACCGCCACATCAACACAACTATTAGCGTGGACTGTCACATCAGTAAAATTGTCACAATAAACTGTCTCGGGATTATTTATCTAGTATATAATAGTTTGGGGATTAAAAGATTGATTTTGTAGTTGGAGACAACTTTGGGGGTAAAGTATATTTTTTTCTTATAATTAAATATTAGCAAATAAACATAACAAGATATTTCATAAAGATAAGACATGAATGTTTTATGAGTCCTCTAACATTAAACTTTAACTATTATTATTTTATAATATATTATCAATAGGCAATAGCTACGTACACTGCAATAAACATCGTACAAGAGCATTTTAAATATGAATGTATAATAACTAATTAACTATAGCTCTTGTACGGGTACGGCACCAAAGATGCATGCGTTAGCCTATAATTGTTTTAGCGTTCTAAGATCTTTTTAAAATCTAAATCGTTTCAAACTTTATAGATATTGTTTATCTTTTCCTATATGTATTTATTCTCTCGCGGGCTTTAAAAACAGTATATTTTACTCCATCGACGCTGGAACAAACTGTTAGCTTCTGCCTGTTTTGTTGTAGTGAAATAGAAAAAAAAAGTTTATTATCAACAAACCAAAACTAGCTAATTTATGGTTAGGTGAGTAGTTTACAGTTTAGATTGATCGATATTAGAGCTATCTCCAAAGTGACTCTAAAAATTACTTTCTATATAATTTTTGGATTTATTTTTGAGATGCAAATAGCTTTAAATATATTTCTCTTCAATAGAGTCCCTAAATTAGAGTATGTGAGTATGTTTCTAGAAGTAGAGAATGAAATGATTAATTTTAGTGATCCTTTATTTTTGAAAGACATTTAGAGTATCTATCGGAAGTGGTTTTTTAATTCTAATCCTAAAATAATTTTATTTATCGTCACGAATTATACCCTTGTGAACTGTTTCCGCTTTACTAAACATGGACAGAACTACGTGAAAGACGTTTGACGGTAGCTAAAACGTCGGATGCTGATCTCCAGATCAAACTTGCGATCATCAGCACCAAAACATTAAGTTAGGGCATGTACAGCGCGGTAGTATTTATAGATTTTTAAAATTTCAACACAAATAGCTAAATAGTCAACAAGTACAACTCATAAACAGTAGCGGTCTATTTAATTGTCTATAAAATATTTAATGTTTGTATGTAACTATGACTATTTAATTGTCTATTTTATTATCTCTCAATCAAGAAAACGGCTTGCATCTTTCTCATCATTTATTGCTGCGAAATAAGAGGTTTTTTGTAAAATGTTCAGCTTAAAGATAGCTCGAAAACTACCATTGTACATGCCCTTATAAGGTACCTAGTAAATATTGCATATAATTATACGAAGCATTAATTATTATTGATTAGAATATTATATGTGGACCCTTGAAATAAATTGTATTTATAGATGAAACATGATATACATAAATTTTAAAAACATACTAATGTATAGTTTAAATCATTATTCTATAAATAAAATAAAATAATTTTTAACTATTTGAAATATCGGGAACGCTATTCTACACTATGGGTGTAAATGCTATTCTACACCGATCATCCCAATCGTGCCCACCCCCCACCCAATCCCAACCCCTCCATTCCACGTCGGTGTAGAATAGCATTCTACACCCGTGGTGTAGAATAGCATTTGTATTTGAAACATTACGATATACTAATCAAAACAATATGTGTAATTTTATGAAACATTATTCATAACTAATTAAAATATTATATGTGAAAAGTTAAAATAATTTATAATTTATTTAAACATGGTTTACATATTTTTGAGAAACACGGCTAATATATAAAAATAAAACATTATTTAATAAATAAAACAAAAGAACTGTTAAAATATTTAAATATTATAATATATACTAACTAATACATGTAGTTGTAGTAAAATATTACTCGTAACTGATTTACACATCCATGTTTTTTTCTGGGTCAGACTTATGTCGCACCGTTCAATTCATCGATCGGACGGCGTGTATACGCAATTTCGAAATATTTATCGGTCCGGTATCCGGTCCCACTAGCTATCTCCTATTCTCCGGGTAGTCTGTTGTTGTCGCCGCAACGAAGCAAACGAGCGCGCGCGGGCGTTGCGATCGTGCCCCAAATGAGATCCCTGCAGCCGTCCGATCTCGATCCGCAGGCCTTTCCTCTCCGCCAAGGCGCCAATCTCGCTTCCTTTCGCCTTTCGCCGCACTTCCACACCCCCTCCCCGGCCTCTACTTGTAGTAGTAGTCCCCCCCATACTGAGCAGCCTCACCTCACCTCACCTCTCTCCGGGTTTCTTTCTTCTTTTTTTCTCTCTGTGCTCCCAGATTCTGGCGGTTGCGGCTTCGAGCTGGACGGCCGCGGCGTGTCGAGCTCACGCGCGCGACTAGCTGCTCGCTCCTGGGGTGAGACTGGTATATATTCGATCCCCAACGCCGCCTCTTCTTCTCTCTCCCCCGTCCTGCAGCCAGCTGCCGGGGCGCCCCTAGCCTTCTCGTTAATCTATCTGCAAGAGGGTTGTTTGGCTAATTTCATTAGCTCCGGTAGGGTTTACGGGGAGGGGGAGGATGGAGGTAGTTGCGATTTTTGAGCTGGGAATATTCGATCTTCTGGTGCTGGTTCTGCAGACTGCCGCGCGCTTTTTTGGAGCTCGTGGAATTCGGGTGAGCGTGTTTTATCTTTTATTTTCAGCTTCCTGGAAGCAGCTGGCCGATCGATGGTGCCATCTTGTTACGGTTCGGTTTGATCTCCTGCGGCCTTTCTGGGGTTTGTGACTTCCATAGTTCCATCTCGTTTATCTTCTGCTGGTTTGATTGAGTTGGTGCATTTTTGCCTTCTTCTTCGATTGCTTGTGCTGAGATTGATCCCACGCACCTGCGCTGCGCTGCTAACTTGGTGGGTTCTTTCTTGGGATTTGGCCCCGGATTGGATCGGTTAGTCACATCACTCGTCTTATTTTATCGTATCCGATCTCCTACATACAGTATATGCCGTGTTTTTCTTAGGATTTGCGAGATTTAATTTAGAGACTTCTTCATGATCAGATCAAATTTCTCCGTCGAGTTAAATGGTTTTTTTGAAACTGAAAATTTTGATAATTTTTTTGAAGGAATAGATTTAGGTTCTGAAATTCAAAATTTAGATGACCTTTAATCTGCGGGAGAAACAACCGAAGACCCTTGATCTCTCATGCTGTTTAATTTCTTTTGCTGCTGGGACCTTTATTCCTGCAGTTGTTTGCTTCTTGTTATACCAGCTGCCGTTTTGTTGCCACTCCTGCATGCAGTGTGGATTGTATTGGTTGTGGCGTTGCTGGATTTGTGTGTTCTTACACGTCATGATTCCCTTCTTAATTTGCGGTGGATTTGCAGCTGGCTATGTGCGGAATTACTAACTTTACAACCTCTCTTCCAATTTTCTATTGATCTATTTCCATTAGATTGAGGTGCATGCAAGATATCATCGATGCAGATCCAAGCCTTTCCATGCCTGTTTTCCAGAAAATTCCAATCTAGTTAATCACTAATCTACTATTCCCTTTAATATACCTCACTTGGGGTGTGCCATGCAAGCCTTGGTTTTAGCTCATGTGGTAGCTAGAAATCGTTAGCTTTTTCTATTTTTCGTCCACTTTTTTCGCCCGACCGGTCCCTAGACAGCTACTACTGCAAGAGTGCAGTCTCAGTTCTGATCATCAGGTTGTGTTTGCTCTACCCATCTGTGGTCTTCTAGTAATCTTTTGACACAACAAGGCTGCAGGAGATCGCCTGTCACATCTGTACACTTTCACTCTCCATGCATATCGTATTTGTGATAGCAGCTTGTTCTTTCTTTACTTCAGTGGAAGTGGAAGTAGATGAATCTTTTGCAGCAGCTGCTTTGCTGCGGCTACTTTTACTAGCTGTCTGTTACACCATAATGCATTTATTACCTCCTCAGCTGTGCACTTTGAGGTCATTTGTTCTGTTTTATTGTGGTTTATGTGTTGTAGATGACTTGTAGTTGCCTATTATTTCATGCTTTTTGGTCCAATTAAATATTGCACTTGTCTAGCTAGTTAGTAAGACAAATTCTTCAGTACTACGTTTGCTTAGATATCCCATATTTAAATGTTGATCTGATTAGTTAATTTCAAATCTTCTTTTTCAGGTTATTGAAAAAGGGGAATTTGTCCCAAGATTGTGAGACTTTTGAGATTCGGGCTGTGTTCGTTTCAGTTTCGTGTTTGTGGCATAAAGGAACATTGGAGATTTAATTCGCTTGACTACTCCCTGGAAACGGATACAACCAACTAGCAGCCCCCAGAACCTCCATTAACATCAGTTAATCGTCTCTCAGAGCAGTAATAACCTCGATCATCACACGTACATCTTCTCATGGACCACCGAGCTCGAGCCTACCACATTCAGATGGCTCCAGTCGCTGCTGCTGCTGTGGCGGCGGCGGCGGTGGCGGCAGTTCATGACACAGAACAAGACAACCCAGAGATCGATCTGACGACTGTGGTGCTGATGAATCCCGACGTGCTTCAAAACGCCGGCTTGAGTGAAGCCGATGATGGCACGCTGCCGTTGCCATCCTATGGGAGGAGCCTGAGAGGCCATGGCAATGGCGTCCCGCAGATTGGGGTGGACGGCGGCGAGCGGGATCTGAAGTGCCCAGAGTGTAAGAAGGTCTTCTTGTCGGACAAGGCGATGTACGGTCACCTGAGGTGTCATCCAGAGAGGCGCTACAAGGGGGCGATCCGCCCGGCGACGGCCGACAATGTTTACTCGGATGGATACAAGAAGCCGCGGAGAGTGCTGCGGTTGGAGGCCGAGCTCCCGGTGAAATCACCGGTGACTGGGAAGCGCGGGCGCCCAGCGTCCTCAGCCAGGACTGGCGGCAACGCGTCCGTGCCAGCACAGCGCTATATCTTGACGGAGGAGGAAGCCGCGATGACTCTCGTGGCCATGGCGTCGGGGCGCTGGATCGGGTCGCCAGAGCTAGCGCAGCCTATGCAACCGGCGTATTCGCCGACGTGCAGCTGGCGGCTGTGCATTGGATGCCAAGCGTCGAATGCCCTTTGCCACCAGACCATGACACCCACGCCGTCGCGATGCACCACGTGCCGGAAGTCAAGCGGGCTTCTGTACCAGATCATGTCACTGGCCCCGACTCGGGGCAACGACGTGGGAAGTTGAGAAGCCTACGCAGCTCGAGAATGTCTTTGAGGGGAGCATGGATCCCCTGACGCAGGAGCATGTCGCCACGGTCACTGCCGAGCCCAAGACACCGGAGATGAAGACGACGACGAAGCTGGGTCTTTTAACCGATGTTGTCCTAGTCGACAAGAACGGTCCTGCTGCAGACATGCGCGTCCTCCTACGGCTCCCAAAATCCTAAGAAGCGACGACTCCAGGACGTCCAGCAGGCCCGCCTAACACCGCCGCCACTAGAGGAAGCAGATGACGCAAATCGGCCGGCGAGGCGCATCCCGTCGCCGGCGTCGGACCGGAAGCACGAGTGCCAGACGTGTCACAGACGTTCCCCAGTTACCAAGCCCTAGGAGGTCACGTGGCAAGCCACAAGAGGGTCAGCAAGTACTTGCGCCGTCGAGCAGCACGATGAGCTGGCCAGGGTCCACGCCGCACACCCATCCTGGCACATCAGAGCACGGCGTCGGTGCCCCCGTCGCTGGTGGTGGTCTAGGCAAGGATCCGAGGGTCGGCCTACCAGCCGCGCCGAGGGCGCAACACCGGTGCGGCCGATGCCCCATGACCTTCGTCAGCGGGCAAGCGCTCGGCGGCCACATGCGGAAGCATTTTCTCGAGGACAAAGAGCTGGCCAGCAATACGCCTCCGCCACCGAGCGCCACTCCTCCGCCTCCGCCACCGAGCGCCACTCCTCCGCCTCCGCCACCGAGCAGGGAATTGCTGGGCTTGGACAAGGAGCTGGCCAGCGCGGCGCCTGCGCCACCGAGCAAGGAACCGCTGGGCTTTGACGAGGAGATGCCCAGCGCCACGCCTGCGCCGCCGAGCAAGGGACCTCTGAACTTTGACCTCAACGAGGTGCCCAGGATGAAGCACTGAAATACTGAATCAACCCTAGCAGTCTGCTTCGAGGTCGTGCTACTACAGAAGTTTTTATTTTTTTTAGGAGTCAATTTCTTTTTTCGGAGTCTACAAAGTTTGGTCTGTCAGGGTTCGTGATCTTGGAGCATACAGAGCTCCAGTCCTGTCTGGAAGTACTGCTACTCTGGTAGCTCATAAAACATTCTAAATTCTTATGCTGCAGCTAATAAAAATGTAAGATCTGCTGGTTTTGTTTAGGAGAATTTGGGATATCCATTTTGTCACTAATTGTGTACTCAAAAACTTAGAATGCTCAGATCACAAATAATTATTCCTACTGTTCTATTTCCTCCGTCAGAGTAAGGTTGTATTAGATCGATCTTGCTTATACTGGTATCACAAATTTTCCTTGTACTTGCTTTGAAAAATTGTTCTGATTGTGCTCTTCTTTCAGAGATTTAACTTAGCTGCAACTGTCTTATACTCTTATCATTGCTTCTCTTGTGTTTACCACCCAGTACAGGTGACGCGCGGTTTGACTAGATAACTCAACAGGACAGCTGTAGTCTCTCACAACAATGATCATAATTAATCTCTGTTGCAAAAATACAAGCAATCAAAGTACAGTGTGTTGATTTATTCAAGAGCAGTTTAATCCTTTGACAAGATTTGTTTCTTCTTTTCATATGAGAGTAATTAATATATACCACCTGCTTCTTATCGCATTGCTCTTTCGGAGTTTCTACCCGGATTTTTTTAAATTAGTATTTTAAAAAAATAAATTTGTACATTGATTTAAAAAAAATTTCAAAAATAATATGGCAGTTTAGTCAGCAATTGATCGGCCAAGTGGCACCATACCAGCACCGAATAGCACCCGCCCTTGCCGCGCCCTTCGCCTTTTGCGCCCGTCGGTCCTCGTGCCCCACCCCATCGCATTAAAAACGTGTGTTGAATATACTTATACTTAAAGAACTTAGATGAACACATCGTACCCGGAGCAAAGAGGATATATGTAACAGCCATCACTTGAGTCGATGTAGCTATTAGGCGAAGATCACGACGTCCCTTTGGTTTTATACCTGTACCTTCCATAAAAAATGTTACGGATGGATCCTTCCAACGCTAGCTCTTAAGATCGGAAAGAAGATAGAATTTAGGGGGAATTCACCACACGCGAGATCATCACCTTGCGGCTGCTGCATGCCTTCTCCTTATAGCGTGGGGGCCGGGGATTGGGGGTGCTGTTTCAAAGGGATAGGACCGTAGGATCACTCCCGATTGCTGTTGGAGCCTCGCGCGCATGGCTTGCTTGGACGCAAGGGGTGCGGCGCATGGGATGGTGGGACCCACCTCCAACAGCCCTTGACCAACTCAAGTAGGTAGCCATGCAGATCCTAGTTCAAGTAGTTAGCCATGCAGATCATAGGAAATCAACTAACAACGTTGGATCATTTGAGTAGATTATGGGTGATTACTGTAGTTGCAGTAGCTCACACACACCTAGCAGGTAAAAGCATCCGTTGTGTGGTCATGCGCCTTTGTACTGAACGCCACGGCAGCGCGCGCACTGCACGTAGCACTGCAATTAGGGCTGGATAACGAGACAGCTCGATTCATTTTAGCTCCTTATGTTAATGAACTAGCTCGGCTCGACTCATTAACATAACGAGCAGAAAACCCAGCTCGGCTCGGTTCAGCTCGCGAGCTAGCTCGTTTAGCTCGCGAGCCAACTATTTAAAAAATGATTAAATAGTAAATATTTAAATAATCACATATCAAACATCAAAATATGAAATAATAGAATATATAAGGTTTCAAAATTAATCATCCATAATTCCATCATTATTTCTATGATTCCATCAAATTAATCACACATGTTATTGTTTCGTACTTTATATGAGAAATTCTATATACTTTTATATGAGGAATTCTATAGACCATAATAATAATTTATAATAACAAGTTAGCAAGTAATAACTTGATATTAACAAATAAATTATAAAATAATGAGTCTCATATTGTAAGATAGTGTTTTATTATTACTTTAATGAGTTGACTTGACTACTTGTGCTGAGCTCGTTAAGCTCGCGAGCCAGCTCGAACTCGCTCGTTATACTAACGAGCTAAAACACCAGCTCAGCTCATTAGGAAATAGAACGAACCGAACCGAGCGAGTTAACGAGCTACGAGTTTTTTGTCCAGCCCTAACTGCGATGCCCAGCGCTTGGCCATCATCGTGCGTGCATGCATGGCATGCAGAAAGGCTGGAAGAGTAGCCATGTAGTAGTGTACACCGATCGAGCAAATGACAGTTCTAGTATTTCTATGTCAGATGTATTTTCTATAAACTTTTTAATCAGTGGATGACAGGATGTAATCGAGATAGGACATGGAGAGAAGCAGCCCAACCTCCGAACCTCACAGTTAGGCCATCTCCAATCCAATGCTCTGCTTATAGAAATGCTTAGGCAAAAAAATTTGGGTTTTTTTTCGGACCGGGAAGCTTGTCTTTGGAGGCGATGCTACATCAATCACCGATGCTTCAGCGGCGCTTCAGCCGGAGAACACTCGCCCGAGCAAAAAACTAACCAAGAAATCAATCCTTCAGAACTCCAGTACCAACAAAGTCATCTGTTTATTTGGTTTTAAGCCCATGGTGACGGTGGAGGCACCAGCGACGCCGCGTGCAACACAACGGCGGCTACCGGCGATGGCTCACGGATGCTGAAGATAGGACTACCCATCGGCTTCTGCTTCTGCATGGCCGACAAAGAGTTACTGCTGCACTACATCCACCGTGAGGACCTCGCCTCCTCCCCTTCCTATCGACATCGCCCTCGTCGCCAACCTCGTCCATCCATTTCAATCCCTCCATTCAGCAACACGGAAGCAACAGCGGCACACAAGAAGAAAGCTAAGAATAGAAGAACACACACAAAATTACAAAAAGGGAAGTGAAGGAGGAAAGATGAATGCAGCTTAAGCATCTATTGATAGCACCCTGCATTAGAAAATAAAACTCCTAAATAAAGTGCTTATTATTTTTATGATTTTAGCACCTGATTAAGCACTTATGCATTGAAGGTGCCCTTACCACCACCATTGTGTGATGCCCTGATGGCTAGTTTATGCACATAAGCTGGGACATTTTTACAAGAGTTTGCGTAGCTTCAGATGTATACATAGCTACCCTCAACTCTACGTGCAAAAGACACACGTATACATAACAGTTTTATTTGGGGAATTGGTGATTTTTCCGTAGCTAGCTGTTTGCCTCTCTGATCTTTTACTCCAAACTTGCGTTTGACTTCGACCATTCGTCAACAAATCGAGTGGTAAACTGGGCCAACGTGGTGCGTAACATGTAAAAAAAGAGGTCCAGAGGTGTTCGGAAGTTTAACCTCTTTGATCTTAGTTATCCCGTGATCTCTGTTAATAGAGCGTCATCTGGCACTGAGTTAATTAACTGATGGATTTACAGCTTGCCGGACGCGCTCGCCGCGGAGATGGCCGGCGACACGCGGCGCACAGGGCAGCAGCGGTGGGAGCAGGCCGGCGACTAGCTGAAGAAGGATGGCGGCCATGCGCGGCAGAAAAACTTTGTAGAGTGGCTACCGGCGAGTGCATATATTGACGCGGCTGGCCCGAAGATGGAAGAAACCGAACAGCCAGGCTCACCGGAGCTCCGCCGCTTCGTCGTCGTCAAGGGGGAAGACGGTGGGTGGAACGTGAGATGAATGCTGAACAATTTTTTTGCATGCCTGTTTAATTTGAAACAGAACATTGACAATTATTTAATGGTTCAAATAAATGATCAATGTTGGGATAGCAATGGGCTATCAAATTCAGTAAAAACATATCCACAAAACACTTGTAAACACATGTCTGTGAAATACTTTCAAACACACGTCCCATAAAACCACAAGTTTGGACATTGGAAGGCAGGAGATGAAGAAAAAAGCAAATTTTTTGCTTGAACATTGATTAAAATAAAGTTCTGACGTCGGATAATATTTTGAGAAGAGACTGACCATGCAAACAAACATGTTGGCTCTGTCTCTCGACCTTGTGTCTTCATCAAACAAGTTTAGTTGCAAATTTGACATCGTCACCAGTTCACCGATATTGCTTGCTTTACCCTAGCACATCCCTTCAATCTTGGTGGTCTAATGCATCAAAATCGTTTCAAACCTGATCGGAGAAAGATTTTTAATGGGTTTCTAATTTACACACTGTGGAACGTCTGGAAAGAAAAAATAGGTGCATCTTTCAATCTTCATTCAGTGCAATTGATTCTATCATTGAGGCAATTGTTCAAGATTTTGGACAATATGTCTCTTCCTTTACTTTTTAAATTCAAATTTGTATTGCACGTTGTAGTTCTATGTACCTTCCATCCCTCGTCTGTTGTACGGGTACTATCATTTTTTTTGAGACTTAAGTCCTCTCGTTCTAATTTAATGTAGCGATTATCTTGCCCACTTTCAAAAAAAACCACAAGTTTTAAATTAAATATATACACACACCCGATTATTCAAAACCCGACCATAAACCTGTAAGCAGAAGAAGCATATGAAAACAGATGATTATAGTAGCAGAAGCAATATCAGAAGTTAAGATAATCGGTAAATCTACATGTATCATTTGGTTTCAAACAAAACCTACATGTATAAATTTAAATCTAAACCTAGGTTTGTTACCGTCGTCCTGTCGTCGACCAAAATTGTTGTCCTAGATTAATGGTTTCGAAAAAAATCAAAAAAAATGATGCACTTTTTTTATATAAAACAGATGGAAATATAAGCCACCGTTCGTAGAAAAAAATTACCCCTGTTGCTTTCTGCTCCTCGGTTCGCCACCTCATCCTCCTCGAGCGCCTCCTGCAGTCCTGCTCGTCGACAAACTCTCCGGCGACGAGCTCCACCGCCCTCCATCTCCCATCGCTGAGTTGATCGCTCACCTTCTGCGTCCCAACCTACCTCTTCCTTCTTCCTGACTGCCCCTCCCCTTCCCGTTCCAAACGGTCATACCCCCCACGCCGGCGTTGAGCCACCACTGCCTCCCCGGCGCCTGCTTCCCTCGTCAAGTCCGTGGTCAAGTTTCTGGAGTTCCGCCTCGACGCCGGCATTCTGGACTATGGCTGCCGAGATGCCGAGACGCCGGACGCCGGCGAGATGGTGACCACGGACCCCGTGCCGCACCCGGCGTATCAGAATGCGGCGCCGGTCAGCTTGATGATGCGCTGAAGACTGGTTAGTTTATTCACAACTGAGACATTTTACAGAGTTTGCGTAGTTTCAGATGTACATCACAACCTGCAATCAACTGTACTGAAACTAAGACCTAACACCCTGCAAATCAACTGACCGTGGCGTATTTACAAACTAGGAGTACACCACATCAGAGCACCAGATTGCAATCATGTTGGCACAACATCATCAAAGGGGGCTGATGCCTGCGTGAAGAACGCCTTCAGGGAGATGCACAGCAGTATCAGCTGAACGAGGCCAAAGAGGCAGATTTTGAAGATCCTACTCTGCATCTTCAGGACCTGTGTTGTCCCAAGGAGCTCTTTCATGGACCTCCAGCTTGTCCACCAGCTCCTTCAGCTTCATGATCTTGCTCTCTGTATCCCGTAACTTGAGCACCATTATCGTGTCGTCGCCGCCTGCGGAGAGCTTGTGCTCCTTCAGGGCTATCTGGTCCTCTGTCCGGACTAGCCAACTCTGCCTCGCTTTCAGCATGACCAGAGACTGGATTTCAGCTTCGATTTCTCCTGGAGCTGGCGATCGAGATCCATCTCCAACTGATCAATCTTGACACCTCCCTTCTCCAGTGTTGGTAAAAGCTCTGATAATCTTGAATCCTTCTCTTTGATAGCATTCGACGCTTCGTCCAGTTTCTGTTTAAGATGGCTCATCTTTTGATTAATTTCTAGTACACCATCCTCATTGGGCGAAACAAAATCCTCAACCCCTAGCTCCTTGCTAAGTTCTGACAATTTATGCATCTCTGAAAAAGAACAAAAGCAGATCTTATTAACACATGCATAAACAACAGCAAGTTTAAAAGCTACAAACGTAAGAACAGGGATGCCATAGGATACATCATAATAATAAACTTTTCCATTACAACCAAGATTAGTAACAGAAGTGAAGTGATTCATTACAACTAGTGTATTTTCCCGTGAAATTTTGCTCGGTGCTAGATTAGAGTTTATTTGAAATGACAATTGGATTTGATATACAACTCTAGTAAATAGAAGCATATTTTGTATACATATTTAGCATTTAATCTCCACCGCCATAATCTCAGTGTATATTTTTATTTATTTTTCTCCAATTAACTTGGTAATTTCTAGGCCTCTAGAGTGAACATGATGGCTCCTTTTTTGGCTGTTATTAATATAATAGATAACTAAATAAATTAGAACATGAACTAGGCAAAAAAGATATTGCAGGAGTGCATGCATTGCCACTGAATTCATAAACCCATTAACCCAACTGTGTTGTTATGAAAAGCCTATTCAAACTGTCAAGATAAGCTTGTTAGAAAATTTGCATGAGAAAATTAGGGCATTAACTTGTGTGTTTTTATTCATTCAACAAGCAACAAAAAAGGACTGTTTCCAAAAACATGTGTTCTGCAAAAGGCACAAATATCATAAGCGTGGGAGCTGTAACTATGATCATATATACCTAAACAAAACTATCTATCATCATTAAATTATCAGGAACTGGACAAAAAAATCAGTAGCCTCCCAGCCTGGTAAAAATTAAAGAGATTTGTTACAGAATCCTTCATAGAGAGAAGTGATGTTATCTGAGGTCAATTGAAAGTTGTGAACGAAGAGCTCTGATACAAATTAAAGCTTTTAAGCATTCAATAAAGCACTATATCTAGACAGTTAATAAAAAAAGGGCAATACAGTATCTACTGATTTCTAGACAATAAATGAAAAACAGAAAACAAAAATTTACCACGTTCAAGAGTTTCTTGTGTTGTCTGAAGTGAAGACATTGATTCAACTAGAGGATTACTATCTTGAGGAACCCAACTCCATTCATTTTCTTCATTTTGCTCTTCAGTATGATCCAAACTAAAATAACCCCTTAACATACCCTCAACACTCCCACCGTGACTTTGTATGATGATTGAACCTCTTCGCTTTGCCGATCCTCGCTCTGATCTCCATCATAGCTCATCGACATTATTTGATGCCTATTGCTGCCAACAGAACCACCTGCATCAGATGTTATGAAATAAGACTCAAAATTACAAGCCTCTCCTTTGTCCCTAATAGCCCTTCGGCGTGGCTTGCGCCATATCCGCCCCACACCAAAATCCTTCATCCTAATCCTTTTCCTTCTAGCACAATCACCAGATATCTTTGACCCTATCCCTAATGAGTACCCAGTGGCTAGCACCAAAATTGACATTCAAATTCAGTGGGTTGTCCCTTAGTTCCCTCCCCACCCTTCTCCATGTCCTCAACCTACACCCTTTCCTTGGAGATGCCTGAAAAACATACTTTTCTTGCATTGCTGCACAAGTTAGAGATAACTTGCGTGCAACAACTTTCTCGTCAAAGGCAACTTGGGAAGAAACCCAATTAGATTCTCCTTCTTGGCAACATGACGACCCAAGCTTGAGATTGTAATATCCCTCAATTGCAGTTCGGCAGAATTCAACCTCTAGCCGCGCCACCAAACCGAGCCGCATCACCCTAATTCGTCTCAATGGGACAAAATTCGAGCAGCAACTTTGCAGGCGACTGAGCGAAATCCCTGGCCCTAGCTGCAGAATCCAATGGAACCATCCTAAAAACTCCCCTCTCTAGGGAAATCAGAAAGAAAACGTAATTCAGCCGAGGGAAATCAGGTCTCTAGGGCTTGGCTACGAACGCCTACCAAAACACCCCGAATTTATAAACCTGATGAATACCCGCATCCAATTAACCGCGCTCCCAACGAACATTTCCAAGCAGGCGGCCCAAATCCAAGAAACTACCCCGGAAGCTGCCACCGTCGACAAAGCGAGCTTCTTGCCGCGAACGGGGTGAAGTTTCCACGGAAATCAGAGGCGAGGGGGAGGGAATTACGCACCTGGCGCATGCAGCGAAGGTTCTCCGGGTCGGGATTCGCGGAGCCGGTTGGCGGATGAGTGGGAGCTGCGAAGACCGGAGCCCCGAGGGCGTTGTATAATATTTTTCCAGCGAATTTTGCCCTGAAGCGGTGCACAATTTCGCGCCAGGAAGCGAACCGAAGCGGGGAGGAAGAAACAGGAGAGGAAAGCACGAAACCAACAGCCGAATCGAGAATTGGTTGCAATGTTTACAAAAGGGTACCTCGTCCATTGCAAATTTGCAGTTTCACGCTTCCGGCGGCCAATCTCGTTCTTACTAGTATTGTTTTTTGGCCGTACTCTTTTAAGGCAACTCAAGAGCTTTTACACGAGTCTTTTCCAAAAATTTAGTCCCGTCACATGATATTTAAATGTTATTTTAGAGTATTAAATATATTATTTATAAAATTTATTCATAATTAGTGGATTATCCACGATATGAATCTAATGAGCCTAATTACGTCATGATTTGACAATGTGACGCTACAGTAAATATTTGTTAATCACATATTAATCATGCGACATACAACATATCTCTGTAATATTAATTCTTATTTTTAAAATATGTTATAGAGATTAGAAAATGAGTTCCTACTATTGGGATAAAGGAGATTTGATTTAGTGAATTGTTTAGAAATGTTGTTGAAGCGTATTTTTTTCTAAAATACTACCTCCATTCATTTTTAAATAATATCGTTGACTTTTACTTTCAAAATTTTGCGCAAATATGCAAAAAATTAAGTTACAGTTGAAATACCTACAATAATAAAATAAATTATAACAAAATAATTCATATTTCAAAAAGATTTTTGAATAAGACAAATAGTCAAATGTTGTGATAAAAGTTAATAGCTTCATTTAAAAATGAATGGAGGGGGTATATAAATTTAATTTTAGTAATTTGGATAGGAGTAATGTTAGACACGCTCTTAGTTTTCTCTCATCGATTTGCTGAATTAATTTTCAGTTTTTTTAAATAATCTTCCAATTAGCAGAAAAGGGAATTTTCATGACAGTCCAGAAGAAGTAGAAGTGATAATGTTTATTTATACTACTGACTCAAATAATAACATTAGAATTATATAGGGATTTAATTGGCCAGTAAAAAGAGGGCGTGGATGGCACAATCAAATTAAAAAAATACTACCCCGTCCATTCATTTTAAACGATACCATTGATTTTTATCTACCATTCGTCTTTTTTTTGAAATATCACTTATTTTGTTATAATTATGTTTATTATTAAAGGTACTTCAATCATAATTTTTTTGTATATTTGTATAAAGTTTTTAAATAAGAAGAATAGTCAAATGTTGTGATAAAAGTCAACAGCGTCATTTTTAAAATGAACGTAGATAGTATTATACACTTATAAATTGATGGTTACGGCAATATTATAACAGTCTAAGAAAAAAATGTTGAAAAAAATATCTCAAGCAACAGTGCAGTTGAAAAGATCAATTATAACTAGCCACAGTGATATTCATATTACTCCATTTAAGCCGTGCATCTCATCTAAAATGGCAATGAGTTTATATTCATCGGGTTTGAACACTTCAAATCCATACCCATTAGAAAAAATCTCCTCGTCTATACCATTTTCCCCTAAACCTTATATTCATGCTAGTAAAATATACCCATCAGATATCTATATCTATCAATAAGCACCACACCCAAAACATGCTAACAAACAACAGCCGTGTATCTATCCCCACAAAACAATATTTCATCTAATTAGACCGATGTCATTCAGTGACGGTGATCACACGAGGCTTGGGCATTTTCATGTGAGTTGAGCATTCATCTCCATGTGATGCGGTAGCCTCGTTTTGTGACGCGTTGGCGTGACCAAATTCCAGCGATTTTTGCCTTTTCACGGAAGAGAAAGAGGCCCAGCTACCACAGGGGTCTCGCGTGTATCTGCAGTAGCGTGGCATCCGAGTTAAGCTCTTTTCCCAGGACAAGAAGCTGATACTTGTCACGCTTTTAGGATGCAAAGGCACGTCGATGCTTTTTGTACAAGGCGCGCGAAGTGCTCTCTACACTACGCAGCAAAAGAACACGATCTATCGATCGACAAGAATGCATGCGTGTGTTACAAGCGATCGTTTGATTTATAGGCCGGTACGAATCTCTTTCCAAAAAATTGACAAATTTTATGGTATATTCTACTAGTTTATCTTTTATTTTTGAACGAGTTAGATTAATTTTTAATATTACTCTTCTAATCGAGAGATGGTAGAATTTATAGAGGATAAAATCGTGCTAAAGAACTTTGAAATAGGATGGGCATATACTATCAATGTAGCTAGCTTACGATGCTGAATGAACCTAGCAACTTAACGGTAGAAGAAGTGGCTGCGGGTGATGGGGCACTACAAAGAATGAAAAAATGTTAGTGATAATAGATATACTTAAATTATAATCATTTTTTGATGTGAACGGGAAATTTCTCTTCTTACTCAGGAGGTCACCCATCCTAATACTAGATACTACTTCCGCTTGAGCATGCTTAACATTAGAGTTTGATAAGATTTTATGCCAGCTAACTCACATCTCTTTCATAAAATTATAATCAATTAAATTATAATCAATTAAAAGTACGAAACTTTCCTTTAAAATTGGTGGCTAGGATTGATGTACTGTGTATAAAGTTAAGACATATAAGTTATGATTTCTTTCAAAATATATTATCAACAAATGTCTAAAAAGTTAATATCAATAAAAATATTTTCATAATAAGTGTAACTACAACATATGTCTAAAAAAAATACATACTTTTAATTTATTTTTTTAAAATAAATAAATTTGACATTTTCAAATGTATGCTCGCATTGTCATATATATCATGGATAATGGACGGATAATTGTTAAGAACCCAAACCAAACAAATTCATATTTCCGCAGAAGTGTCTCTTTCTCCTTTTTGCAGAGGTAACCATCGCGCTCCCTGATACATCATCATACGTATACATCGCCAAAACCAAATGCCAAAAAAAGACACACACGCGCGCGCTCTCCTCTCTCTCTCTCTCTCACACACACCCGAGGCCACACTGAGGGCCTGTTTGGTTTCTTTAGAGACTAAACTAAACTTTAGTCTCTTTTTTATAGGACTAAACTTTAGTCCCTTGGTGTTTGGTTCTAAGGACTAAAGTACTAAAAGAGATTGAGGGATGAGAGGTAAGTAGTACTTTTAGTCCCCTTTAGCAAGTTCTTTGGGACTAAAGGCTAAACTTAGTCACTAAAGTTTAGTCCCACTTTAGTCCCCTTGTTTGGCAATTTAGGGACTAAAAGTGACTAAACTTTAGTCCCTAAAATTTAGCAAGGTGGAACCAAACACCCCCTGAGTCACCCTCGCTTCAAATCACCGGAGCAAAGGCGTGCAACAGCGACGGCTCGTGTGACGGTGCGTCGGTGCGACGCCCGAAGACCATCGAGCTGCCTGCTACGCACGATGGATCGCTGTTACGTGCACGGCAGCAGGTAGCTCTGTCCGGGACCATGGCCTGATAACGAAGGAGGCGGTCTAAACAGTGGCGCCGCAGGAAGGGGGCGCGAAACGGGTATTTATTGGCACCAAATTGCAGTTGAGATGGGTGCAATGGGGTCACTCCTCTACTCCGCTAAGAGCCGGACTGTTTTACGTGAAGTTATCTCGCTTGATATTTTACATGATAATTTTGTCGAGATCGTACCTAGCTAGCCATGTAAAACGAAGAGGTGAAGAGGATTTTCCAGACAGTGGGATTCTGGTGATGGCATTGGTGGTTGTTGAGGCGTTGGCGAGGCAAGAGGCTGTGCAAAGCAAGGGCGAAAGCTGCAAAGACGAGCAGGCGGCGGCAGTGCCTTTCCTGTGCCCTTTTCTGGTGGCGACCACACTCTGTAAGCTCTTTCTTTTAGCAGCGTTTGTTACCGGGACACTTCCAGCTATTTCACTTGGAAACTGAAAAATTGTTACAACTTGAACACCAAGTTCCAACCATATTTCAACCAAAGGAGAAGCTGGCATAAAAGAAAAATTCTCTTTAGAAATTCTGGGAACACCGAGTGAATTCCAAGCAGAGAGACTAAGTAGAGTTCTGGTTGATCACACCAGAGCCTCCCTAAGAAGGGCTTGAATTTTATCATCAGATCAGCAAGCCAGGCAGCCAGCTCGATGCTTTAAGTTAACAAGGCAACATATGACACTCGCAGGAAAGAAGCTCGAAGTTTGTTTGTTTTTCAGAGCATTAGTAATTTTGAGAAACATGTGGGTAATGAACCCTACTTAGGGGGTAATTTATATCATATGTGATTACTTGTTCTTCATGTGGCCTTAATCAACTACTACAAGTGTTGAAATTCTACGAGGAATTCCAGGGGGCGAACGGATTGACATTGATGCAGCAAGATAAATATGTTAGTTCATCCGCGATTATGCAAAATTGCAAATCCAGTAGCTCGAGTTTACTGTGCGATGCATTGCATATGCAAAATCCACTACTTTATCTTGGGAAAATCTTTTACTGCAGTTGCATCAACTATCACAAACTGATGAAAACTATCCAGACAACAGAGTGAAAGAACAGTAATGAAAAGGGAAAACTTTTGCTGGAATGTAAGCTATTAGTTTCTCCGATAAATAGTGAGGTATATCCTTGAGCACTATTGGACAATGCCATACTATAATATACTGGAACTTTGCATAATGTAATTAAAATACTTTGAAGGCAAACAAGTTTACCTGGAACAAAAAGCTAAAGAGGCAACCTATGTGAAAATCTTCATGAAAGTCAGACATCTTATGCAGGTTCACTCATCTCAGTATCTTAAAACTCATCACAAAGCTCTCATCATTATTCCCACTTTGGCATTGATGACCAAGAAGCTAAATAGAGTTCTCTTGTTCATTTGAGTTACTGAGGAATGATCACCGTAAATTCGGCGAATAGTAGACTGATGGGTTTATGTAACCAGCTGGAGATTGCACATAGAATGGATTCGGCATGTAAGGATGAGGTACTTCCACCTTGCTTCCTTGGCTCGAAGAGCTAACACTAACCATTGGGCTAATGTTTGAGAATAAAGGCAGGGACCCAACAGCACTCTCCCTTGGCAAAATCTGGTTTTGGGATGGAACGCAGTAAAATGGCCTTGATGTCACAGTGTTTGGAACTGAGATTGTAGATGGAGAAGGTGCAGCAGGGAGAAACATACTGACTTGTGGATTGCTTCTGTGCTCAGGAGAGTCATTAATCATTATACTTCTTTCATCAAGTAGGATGAGTGATGCATTACTGGAACAAGGTTTCTGTAGGGCTTTTGTGGAGATTGTAATCAGATTGCACCATGGAACCACTGGGCAATGGGGGCCCACAAAATTGCCACCTTGTACACTTGATTGAGGAATTTGGTGATTGGCTGTTGATGTAGTTGTATTCATAAATGCAGAATCACCATTATGTTGGTAGTTTTGAGGCACAAAACTGACAGGTTGCATGTAATTTCCTCCCATGATGTAGTCTGAACTGGGTGCTTGAGGATGCCCACTCTCCTCACTGTTCATCACCATCAAGTTCTTGCCCATCAGTCTCAAAATAGGATTTGATGGTGAAGGAAGCTGAGTTTGTAATGATGGGCTCATATAATCTGCGGTATAAGATGGATGACTCATGGTAGGTTCAGCTGAAACCTTACCAGTTAATGTTGATCATGTGAATCTAAGCAAGGCTTTGCCTTTGTGCTGGTTCTTTGATATGTGCTGAATGACGATGATGCATGCAAACCTATGTTCAACTGTGGGACCTGCCTTCCAGTAAAAATTGGCATTGATCTAGGTGTTGCACTTTGATGGTGCAACTGAGACTCCATGGAAATGCTCTCCCGACAGGTGCAGCAAAAGGGCTTCTCAGACAACTGTTCACCTACTCTTGCAAGAGGTGTCAACTTAGTTTCTTGAATTGAGCTCCCAGAAACCCGTTCTTCAACAGTCCTAAAATTAGCAGTAGATGGAACTGGTTCTGACCAGTTAATCCTTGAGTCTTTCAAAGAAGTTGGAGGAGACATTGTCGAGGCAGTTGAAATAGGAGACTCAGATGAGCCACGATCAAACACCAAACCATGATCTAGGTTAGAGTCTTCTCTGTTGATGTAATTGATGAGTTATCCTGAGGAGCTCCAAGACCCATGTCCCTGTTATTAGTCAAGCAGGCACTAGATTCCTTAGTTGAAGATGGATCTATTTGCCATTCCTCCACCTCATTATTGGCAGCAATATTGGGTGCAGGAGCATGATGGATGTGCTGATTTCTCATTAGAGCATTGATCCACCATGGCCACACTAGAGCCTTCAGCTAAAACTTTGTCCGTTGTCTCATCATTTTCTGGACTCAAAGAATCAGTGCTCATATCATTGCTGCAGTCAGCTGGATTACTTCTGGAGGCTGATGCATATTGCATTTCAGTTTCAGGTTCTTCACTTTCATAATTCATCTGTGCACTTGCTGCTTGCTGTGCCACATCATATTGATCCTCCTCTTGTCCCAATGCTGGTAAATCACTTCCATAAGAGAAGTCATTATTTGCAGTATCTTCTTGAGTATGCTTCTCAACCTTCTTAGAGGTTTCCTTATTACTAACTCTGAACTTCTTGCTTATATGTCTGTGATCAGGTCCATGATCTTGACCAAAACAATGAACTAACCCACTGCGAGAAGGTGAGAATTCACGCCTGCCAGTTCTCAACTGAGATCTATTCTTCCGGAACTTCTTCGTAGATGATACCCTGTTTGAACCATTACTCACCCCTGCAACAGAACCCTGACCTAGAGAGCTTCTAATCGAGGTGGAATTTCTCACTGTATCATATTTATCAGACCTATAAGCTCTCTCCTTCCAATTTCCTGTATTTTCCTCTTTGCAAGAGCAGCAGCTGACCTAGGCACTTTTGGTATGACATTGCTGAATGGAGTAGTTTTTGATGACCACGTAGGAATTGATCTGAGCAATCTCGAAGAACCACTCCTCTTATCATCATCATTAGCTTCTGAGGTGGTGGCCATCTCTTCTGGTGATTGCAAAGAAAATGCCTCTGTAGGGCTCTCTGATATTTGAGAATCATCAAAACCATGCTGCTCCTAGCCAACTTCTTGGTTCCAGGTGCTGTACCTTTGGATGCTTCATCAGTAAGTTTTCGGCTACAATTCTTAGCAAGACCTGAGCGTTTGGAGCCCACCCATTGCCTTATAGTTTCAGAAGCACAATAACTTGTGCTTTCAGTAGGTTTCTGCACATGCATAGTAGGTTCCTCCTCTTCCTCCTCAGTGGTGTGCTCATGCATATCTCCATCTGTACATGCTCGAACCTGTACATACAAGAATAAAATCATCAGTACGACAAATATGCACTTATATGAAAATGGCTGGGCAACAAACTATTATCATATGCAATAGATGACAAAATGGACCTAAAATCAGAAATATTATAAAATCTACCAAATAATATGCCATCTGGAAATATGTCGTTAAGAGTAATAGTGACTGAAGGACACATTATAGCATATGACTCTGAATAAAAAATGTAGTGAATCTTCATATAGCATTGGCTCCACGACATAGATCAGTCCAAGTGTCCAACAAGCAGCTATTACTACCACAAAGCTTTTCCATCAACAAGTTGTACTCATTGCACTCTTTTATGCAATAAGTCAGCAATAGAATGCAACAATTAAACCCACACTCTACAATTATGTTAGCTAGCAGCATAACCTCACGTCGTCATTTGTGAGCAAACAGCATCATGTCAAGTCAAAACTTTCGGGCTGTCTGTTCTCATGTATCTTTTACAATAATGTGGAGACTTTAAAAATGCGACAGAGAAGTAGACAGCTCAGTTAAAACAGCAGCCACATCAATCCATGGAATAATGGTCCGTGGACCAGGCTATGTCAGTCAACACACATTGTGCTAAAGTTCTAGTGAACAAGTAAAAACAAACGTAATGGCACTGCATACCTGGGTATTAAAACGTTTCAGTTTGTTGTTCTTCTTTCCTGGTAGCTTGAGCATCTTATTCTTACATAGTTTAGATTTCAAGCACATCTTGCTCATCAGTATGCCTTTTCCAGTTTCATGCTTGGCGACTTTCCTTGAACTATTTTCATCCCTCGGCAGCAAAGATGCATCACTAGACTTGGACAAAATCCGAATTTTTATCCCATTAGAATCAACATAGACATCACCTTCTCTTTCATCATCTCTTGGATCAGATGGTACAACTTCTGGGCTACGATTCTCAGTGCAGATCTCCTTGTCCGTGGTGGGCATAGCCAATTCAACAGCCCAGTTAGTACCATTCCTCCTATCAAGGTCCTCAAGGGTGTACAAATGGGCAGTCCTGTAAATGTCCACCATCAGTCGCTTCTTCCTTGGCTTCACTTTCGGCTTCAAGAAAACTGTTTCCACTGGCTCGGTATTAGACTCAACAGAAAGGCACTGATCCATATGAGCATTCAAGGTTGTGTTTGATGTGGAGGCAAACACTTTGCAAACAGGACAGGTTTTCGAAGCCATTGCGTCCGAAATTGTGCTAGAATTAGATGCTACCTCTTCTGTCCGTGTCGAGGAACCTAGTTTGACTACCAACTTACACTTCTTTTCTGAGGCTCTCGTAACGACTCAAGATTTTTCGATCGCCGAGAGGGTACAACAACCTCAGTTTGCCGAACTGCTTTGGTGCAACTATTATCTTGCAGGTCTACTGGTATAACCTCATCAGTATGGTCTAGTCCATTTGTATTTTCCCTTGGTCAACAGCAGATTTCCCATCCTTGGTGAGGGGTACTGTGAAAGACCAAGTGACTCATCTACCGGTTGGCATGACTGGAAGCTGATATTGCTTGTATTTCCATTAGACAAACCATCATATCTAGTCTTCACCAGATCAACAGGAGCATTGGCTTCTGAACACGTAGCAGATTGCTCACCGTTAATGGTGGCATTCAAAGACTGTGATCGAATCAAATCAGGAGGTTCAAATGGAGGTAACAGATCCTTCACACCACGTTTCTGGCAAATCTGCAGAGATCGTGGATGGAAAGGCCAGCTATTCTTGATGCATTTGCTCCTTGAAGAAAAAACATAATCTCTGCAGAAAAGAAAGACATGGATCCCCATTAGCATATGCTCATATATGTACATAGAGGAAAAATACCATTTGTATAATATGCAAGACTATTACATATTTACATTCAAACCCCCTCCTTAGAATTGTTGAGAAGAAAAGAGATACAACATCTTCATGGACCTACTGAAGAAGCTGTCATATCAAAACAGAAAAACTCCAAACTGTGTTGCCCATGTGTTGATTGCAGAACACCACTAAGTATGGAATAATAACCATTAATACACAGTGGGCAAAGATTCATTAGACGAGGCACCCTCTTATTTTCATATTCTTGGGACGAAAAAGGCCACCTTATTAATCAACAAAAACTAAACTAATTAAGCTCCCCAAAATAACACAGATTACCCCTGACAACAACAAGTCACACCCAGTCCGATCCCTCAAAGCTGCAGCCATAATTAATACATTATCAAGAACTTAAGCACCCAAGCTAATCTTTATCCCAAGGTTAAATCAATCAAAGGTTCTCCTTTTCACCTTATAGAGAACTTGGGTACGGTTGGACCAGATCTGTGGGATCTTGGCACGCCGGCGCCTCGGCAGGGGATGTGGCCGGATCAGCGCTCACAACCGGGGCAGAAGACTTGGAGGAGCATGAGGGGCCTGAAGGCTGCTCTCTGGATAACATCTGATGAACGCCTTCGCTAACCCCTCCAGATCTACTGCTGCTGCTACAGTCGGCACAAGACCCAAGAGCTCTGAAGCAATTGGGCCTGCTCTTATCCTGACTTCCAGCATAACAAGATGTAAGTACACAGGTGAAAGCAAGAAACTTTGCTTCCTTTGACCACCCTCTACCTCATCAGTCACCTGCAGACACAAACAAGACCCGTATATTTCATGTTACCAGCCATGAACGCATCAGACAAGCTCTTGCTGAAAATCGTATATGGTGTCATTTCATGTAGATAGAAGTTACAATAGAGATTGGAATGGAGAAGGGAAGAGGAGAGGATGGGGGAGGAATAGTAGTTGCGGTCAGTTAGTCCAAAGCACATGAAATATCATGACCAATGACAGGCAAGGGGAAGGAGCAGATAGCAGCAGATTGAGGGGAAGCTTATGCAGATCACGAAGCTATTGCAAGGATTTGCAAAAGGAAACAGCAGGAACAAGACATGAACAGTTGCTAAGCACTGGACGCTAGCTTGTATGGTAGTGCTTTCCTTGATGGGGAAATAAATAGCAAAGAAGGAAGAAGGTAAAACCAGTTATTTTACCAGAAATACGACGAGAAATCAAGAAAAAGAATGGATTTTTCTGACCTATATGTGCTCTAATATGGGATTTCCTTGGCGTGGAGAATCATGAGACATCGAGGAACCAAGAGTGGATGGCCGGCGCATAATCTGCACCAAATCTGAGAAAAAGCATGGTAGGAATAAAGCATCCTTTCCGTGTAGCCAAGACCAACCCACTCATCGAGGGGAAAAGCCGCCAAGATCCAGCACAAGCAGCAGGAGAGGGGGAGGGGAGGGGGGGAGGGGGGAGGGGGGGAATCCGAAGAAAGATCCAGACCATAGCTGTCTTCTCACACCTTGCCACGAGAGAGGACGAGGGGAAACCAAGAAAATTTTTTGAAGCGGGAGGAGAATCTCTCATCTCTGGTAGAGAAACCAAGAGCAGAGCAAGAAATCACGGCAAGGAACACAGAAGAACCACCAAAGTCCTCACCTTTCCTCACTTCTGCTCCTCAGGTCCACGCCGACGCAGAAGAGCGCCCATCCCGGCAGCAGATCCAGGCGGTGAGGAGGTGCGGCGGAGAGCAGCGACGCGTTCTGCGGCGATGGGAACTCGATTTTGGGGGAAGGGGGCAGGGACTGAGAAGCAAGCGGTCTGAAGAATAGAGAAGAGGTGAGGGAAAGGGGGAAGAAAAATGGAGAGGCTGCTGATTTTGTTGGCTTTAAGTACTGCTGCTACTGCTATCAATCCCACACTCTCTCCTACCTCCAGCATAATAATACTACTAGGAGATAGGGTGAAGAACTCAAGAAATCAAAATTTCAAGAGAGAGAGAGAAAAGGGAGGGGAGAAGGAAACACCAACCACTCACACATCAAAGGCATCTGGTTCTCTACCAAGGCAAAGGCAAGGAGGAGGGCTTACCATTAACAGCAACTCAATAGAGAGACTGGGAGATAGAGAGTGAGCTGTGTATTTGCTGTTAGAGAGAGAAGGGAGGCAGGGCCAGGAGAAGAAATGGAGGGTTTTTTTTCGTGGGACATGTCGTGTCCTACACCAACTCTGTTTCTTTTAACAGGCTCTCCCTCTCTCTTACCTCTGTCTTGTTGTCTTGCGGATTGTATCGAAGATAGAGAATGTTTGCCCATGCCAGTACTAGTATTTTCAGAAATGCCACTGCATTGTCCTCCCCTGTTAACTCCTATTTTTGTATTTTTCTTCAGCAACGTACGGTAAAGCGAGCTGTGGCTCGTGTGGCAGGCACAAATATGCAGGTTTTCAGTTTTGCCCTCAGTAAGACACGGATGATTTTTCAGTCGTATTAGGATGAATTTAATTCCTTTTATATGAGCATGGCTGTTTCACATTAATTTGTGAAAATCATTTTGAATTTTGATTTTGAACAGAGGCATAGCCTCCCTCCGTATCCTCAATAAATGTGTGTTCTAGTGCGTCACTGAAAACCATTATTTCCATCTGTATCATCGACATAATGTGTTTCCATCTGTATCCTCGACAGCTGGTGTGTTCTAGTGCGTCACTGAAAAACTACCATTCTTTTCACCTGTATCATTAATAAATGTGTATTCTAGTGCGTCACTGAAAAATTACCATCCATTCTATTTGTATCCTCGACAACTGTGTTCTAGTACGTCACTAAAAAACTACCATCATTTCCACCTATATCATCGACAAATGTGTGTTCTAGTGTGTCACCAAAAATTACCATCATTTTCATATTTATCCTTGAAAACTGTCTTGTGTTCTAGTATGTCACTGAAAACTATCATCCTTTCCAACTATATTATTGATAAATATGTGTTCTAGTGCATAACTAAAAAAATTACCATATTTTATATTTGTATCCTCGATAATGTGTATTCTAGTGCATCACTGAAAAGCTATTATCCTTTCTATCTCTATCCTCGTCAAACATGTATCTTTGTATCTTTTGAACCGCTTAGCGTCCTTTCTATCTATATCCTCGTCGAATGTGTATCTTTATGTGTCACTAAAAATGTACCATCTTTTTCATCTATATCCTCGATAAATATGTGTTCTAGTGCGCCACTGAAAAGCTACCATCCTTTCCATATATATCCTCATCAAACATGTATCTTAGTATTTTTTGACCGTTTAGCATCTTTTCTAGCTGTATCCTCATCGAATGTCTATCTTAATACGTCACTAAACAACTACTAAATATGTATCTAGTGCTTCATGAACAACTTGCACATTTACCATGGTTGAATGTGTATCTTGGTGCGTCACTAAACATCTAGTATCTATTTTACCCGTATTTTATCAAATAAGCTGTGGCTCGTGTGGCTGGCACAAATATGCAGGTTTTTCAGGTTTTGCCTTCGGTAAGACACAGATGATTTTTTAGTCGTATTTAGGATGAATTTTAAATCCTTTTATATGAGCATGTCTCTTTCGTATTAATCTGTGAAAATCATTTTGAATTTTGAACTTTGAACGGAGGAATAGCCTCCATCTGTATCCTCAATAAACATGTGTTCTAGTGCGTCACTGAAAACCATCATTTCCATCTGTATCATCGACGACTGTGTTTTCCATTTGTATCCTCGACGAATGTGTTTCCATCTGTATCCTCGACAACTGTGTGTCTAGTGCGTCACTGAAAAACTACCATTCTGTTCACCTGTATCATCAATAAATGTGTATTCTAGTGCGTCACTGCAAAATTACCATCTCTTCTAGTTGTATCCTCGACACTGTGTTCTAGTGCACCACTGAAAAACTACCATCATTTCCACCTATATCATCGACAAATGTGTGTGTCTAGTGTGTCACCGAAAATTACCATCATTTTCATATTTATCCTTGACAATTGTGTCTTGTGTTCTAGTACGTCACTGAAAACTATCATCCCTTCCAACTATATTATTGATAAATATGTGTTCTAGTGCATAACTAAAAAAATTACCATATTTTATATTTGTATCCTCAATAAATGTGTATTCTAGCGCGTCATTGAAAAGCTATTATCCTTTCTATCTCTATCCTCGTCAAACATGTATCTTTGTATCTTTTTGAATCACTTAGCGTCCTTTCTATCTATATCCTCGTCGATGTGTATCTTTATGTGTCACTAAAAATGTACCATCTTTTTCATCTATATCTCGATAAATATGTGTTCTAGTGTGCCATTGTAAAGCTGCCATCCTTTCCATATATATCATCATCAAACATGTATCTTAGTATTTTTTTGAACCGTTTAGCATCTTTTCTAGCTATATCATCATCGAATGTCTATCTTAATACGTCACTAAACAACTAGCATTTGTTCCGCATGTATCCCTACTAAATATGTATCTAGTGCTTCATGAACAACTTGCATCATTTACCATTGTTGAATGTGCATCTTGGTGCGTCATTAAACATCTAGTATCTGTTTTACCCCGCATTTTTATCAAATAAGTTGTGGCTCGTGTGGCTGGCACAAATATGTAGGTTTTCAGTTTTGCCCTCGGTAAGACACAGATGATTTTTCAGTCGTATTTAGGATGAATTTAAATCCTTTTATATGAGCATGGTTGTTTCGTATTAATCTGTGAAAATCATTTTGAATTTTGAATTTTGAACGGAGGCATAGCCTCCATATGTATCCTCAATAAACGTGCGTTCTAGTGCGTCACTGAAACCATCATTTCCATCTGTATCATCGACGAATGTTGTTTCCATCTGTATCCTCGATGAATGTGTTTTCATCTGTATCCTCGACAACTGTGTGTTCTAGTGCATCACTGAAAAACTACCATTCTTTTCACCTGTATCATCAATAAATATGTTATTCTAGTGCGTCACTGCAAATTACCATCACTTCTATTTGTATCCTCGACAACTGTGTTCTAGTACGTCACTAAAAAACTACCATCATTTCTACCTATATCATCGACAAATGTGTGTTCTAGTGTGTCACCGAAAACTACCATCATTTTCATATTTATCCTTGACAATTGTGTCTTGTGTTCTAGTACGTCACTGAAAACTATCATCTTTCCAACTATATTATTGATAAATATGTGTTCTAGTGCATAACTAAAAAAATTACCATATTTTATATTTGTATCCTCGATAAATGTGTATTCTAGTGCGTCACTAAAAGCTATTATCCTTTCTATCTCTATCCTCGTCAAACATGTATCTTTGTATCTTTTGAACCACTTAGCGTCCTTCTATCTATATCCTCGTCGAATGTGTATCTTTATGTGTCACTAAAAATGTACCATCGTTTTCATCTATATCCTCAATAAATATGTGTTCTAGTGTGCCATTGCATAGCTACCATCCTTTCCAGATATATCCTCATCAAACATGTATCTTAGTTTTTTTTGAACCGTTTAACATCTTTCTAGCTATATCCTCATCGAATGTCTATCTTAATACGCCACTAAACAACTAGCATTTGTTCCGCATGTATCCCTACTAAATATGTATCTAGTGCTTCATGAACAACTTGCATCATTTACCATTGTTGAATGTTGCATCTTGGTGCTTCACTAAACATATAGTATCTGTTTTTACCCGTATTTTTACCAAATAAGCTGTGGCTCGTGTGGCTGGCACAAATATGCAGGTTTTCAGTTTTGCCCTCGGTAAGACACGGATGAGTTTTCAGTCGTATTTAGGATGAATTTAAATCCTTTTATATGAGCATGGCTGTTTCGTATTAATCTGTGAAAATCATTTTGAATTTTGAACGGAGGCATAGCCTCCATCTGTATCCTCCAATAACGTGTGTTCTAGTGCGTCACTGAAAAACCTCATTTCCATCTGTATCATCAACGAATATGTTTCCATCTGTATCCTCGACAACTGTGTGGTCTAGTGCGTCACTGAAAAACTGTGTGTCCTTGGGCCCTTCGCAACCAACACCTTCGGAGTGGACCATCATGGCTTTGCAGCTTCTCCCAGCTCGAACTCCGTCAGTCCGTGTACCGAAGCCATGCAGGCCGAAGTACCTCAAGTCAGCCTCACTCCGGAGCCAGCCTCGCTCCGGAGCCAGCCTTCGCTCCGAAGCCTGCTTCACTCCGAAGCCCCTCCTTCAAAGTACCACCCTTCGAAGTCCTCCTTTGTCCAAGGCCTCCGCATGAAGCATTCCATGAGCACTTCGTCGCAGTGTCTCTCCCCGAGCACACTCCTCGATGATCCTCACCCAGACCATGCCTTCGATGCACCTCGACTTCTGAGACCTTCGTCGGGTAGCCCTTCGAGTGCCTCCCTCCAGAGCCCACTTCGAGCGCCTTGCCTCATTGCTGAGGACTTAGTCCACCATACTCCGAAGTCACTCCATTGGTCTCGGAGTACCTTCACCCGGAGCCAGGCTCCGCACTTACTGCCTTCTCCTGGCGCACCTCGACCCGAGGTCCGACCTCGACCCCTTCGCAACCTTCGTGACGGAGCTCCCTGCTCCCCTAGCATCAAGCCTCCCACTTGACCCAGGTTCACCTGCTACGAACCGTCCGTCGCCTCCGAAGTCACCTGCACACCACAAACAAACAGACAAGTGTATCTAGTACCTCGGAGACCTCTCCGGGTAAACAACCTCCGATACACACTCCGGTGTACCGCCCAAAGTACCGAGCCCTTCGGTACAACTCTGTCATCGTGTACTGTCGAACCCCTCCGACAGGCACACTCCGCTGCAACAGCTGCAGCCACCAGACCCACCGAACCCTTCGGTGAAACAACCTCCGAACCCCTTCGGAGGGACCCCTTCGAATCAGAGGGTAAAATATGTCAATCACTCATCACAGACTCTAAAACCAACCCTTGGTTTCTCAATCTCCCCCTTGATGAGTGCATTGACAACCAATTTCAAGTTCAAGAAAATTTGAAAAATTTCAGCACACAAGTGACCATAAAAACTCAGAAACGAGCCAAATCATGTCACTTGACAAAAGAATTTTCCTCCCCCTTTTTCAACAGAGTAAAAACCCCTTCGACAATCTTTCCCTTGGCAAGATAAAACTCCCCCTGAGTTATTTTACCCCCTTGCTGCAGAGAACGTAACATTTGTCCCCCTTTGGCAATGCAAGCATTAAGGAGCATGTAAAAGATGCATAGCTTCGAAATGGGCAAAGTTGCAAAGACACATAAAGCAACAAATATGCCAACATTAATACCAATTATAATGTGCTCAACTCAATTTAACATTCTCGAAAAACATGATGACAGCATGTGATTTTATCATTTTGAAATAAAAGCATCACCACTCAATCATGGTAACTAGACAAGTAAAAGCAGGGACTGCGCAAAGCTAGTCAATTTCTACTCTAGACAGACAAGTCCAGTTCAAGTGGAGCATTAAAAGCAAACTTGATGATCAATGAATTTTGTTGTTCTTTTCATAATGCCAGGGGTTATTTGTTTGTCTACCTTATACTTTCCAATCAAGCCAAGCCTAGGAATGAAAGCCATCAGAAGCTTAAGGCGATGATTTTGGCATACACTATACTATCCCAGTTCAGACCAATGTGTAATGGTAAGCAATCTAGAATAGGGTAGTGCGACAAACAAACCCACCTGGATCTTTTTGCTTTGAAGCATGCAAATCATGGATTTTTGGAATTTTTAATTAAGTGAACAAATTGGTTAGCACTTGATGAATATCCATGAATACAATTTTTCAAGTTGCAATGTGTAGCATCCAAAGAAAAGGTGTCTTGCTATCAAGCAAATAAAAGATAGCTAAAGCAGTCCTGCCTAAACATGCTAGATTCAAGACTAAGCAGTGAGCATGATTTGATTTTGGAAAGAAGAATCATGCACATAATGTTTCAGACATATTAAATAGAGCTGAGTTGACATCATTTCATGAATTAAAATTAGGCATATAAGTGCAAAAGATATAAATGCAATTTCACACACAGTGAGCATATGCAAGACAGTCAAAATCTGCTCCCCCTCACAAAATGCCGTAAGGGTTACAAACACCAAGTCCCCACGCAAGTAGGCAAAACAAGAAGCATCGAGGGGTTTTGTAAAAATATCGGCTAGCTAGTGTTGGGTATCAACATATTGAAGCTCAATATCACCCTTCTCATTATGATCTCTGAGAAAATGATATCGCACATCAATGTGTTTGGTTCTGGAATGCTGAACCGGGTTGTTTGCAATAAAAATAGCACTAGTGTTATCGCAGAAAAGTGGAACACTCTTATAATCTAACCCGAAATCCCGCAAAGTGGAAACCATCCACAAAATCTGAGAGCAACAGCTAGCTGCAACAACATATTCGGCCTCAGCCGTCGATTGTGCAACACTAGACTGTTTGCGGGAAGACCAGCAAACTAGTGATGTACCCATAAAATGACAAGTACCAGAGGTACTCTTCCTATCAATCCTACACCCAACAAAATCCGCATCAGAAAAACCTCGAATACACAAAGAGGAAGACGGCGAATACCAAATGCCGAATTCTAGGGTATGTTTGAGATACCTGAGAATGCGCTTTACCGCTTGGCGGTGCGAAGCTCTTGGTGAAGCCTGAAAACGAGTGCACAGACACACTACGAAGTGTATGTCCGACCTCGTAGCAGTCAAGTAGAGGAGGGAGCCGATCATGCTTCGGAACTCCTTCTGATCTACGGCTTATCCATCTTCGTCAGGATCCAATGCTACAGATGTAGCCAATCGAGTGGCGAGTGGCTTCGCATCAGCCATGTCAAACTTCTTGAGTAGGTCCTTGGTGTACTTCGTCTGGTGGATGAAAGTACCTTGTTTGCTTTGCTTGATTTGCAAACCAAGGAAAAAAGTGAGTTCACCCATCATGGACATCTCGAACTCCCTGCTCATGGCATCTGCAAACTCGACAACCAAAGCATGAGAAGAGCCACCAAAGATGATATCATCCACATAAATCTGAACTAGAAGGAAATCTTTGCCATGCTTGAGAGTGAACAGGGTTTTATCAACAGATCCCATCAAATACCCCGCTCAAGCAGAAAAGACTTAAGTCTATCATACCGTGCCCGAGGTGCCTGCTTGAGTCCATAAAGAGCCTTATGAAGTTTAAGGACTTTATGTGGGTATTTGGGGTTTTCAAATCCAGGGGGTTGTTTTACATAAACATCTTCGCCTATGAAGCCATTTAGAAATGCACTTTTGACATCCATTTGATAGAGTTTGAATCCTCGGGATGTCGCAAAGGCAAGCAAAATCCTAATGGCCTCAAGATGCGCAACAGGTGCAAAAGTTTCAGTAAAATCAATCCCTTCTAATTGAGAATAACCCTGAGCTACAAGTCTAGCCTTGTTTCTAATTACAGTCCCATCCTCCCCTTGTTTGTTTTTGAAAATCTATTTTGTTCCAATGAAATGAACATTTGGTGGAGGATCAACTAAAGTCCAAACTTGGTTTCTCTCAAAATTTTCAAGTTCTTCATGCATGGCATTGATCCAACTAGAATCAGAAAGTGCATGACTAACATCTAAGGGCTCAAAAGAAGCAACAAAAGCGAAATCAATGAAATGAGCATGAGAACGTGTTACCTTTTGATCAAGCTCACCAATGATCTGCTCGGGAGGATGCATTCTTTGAACATGATGTGGAGACTCATGGCGGGATGCAGTCTCCCCCTCAACTTGTGCGTTGGAGTGGTCCAAGATGACCGATGTCGAGGTAGTTGCTTCGGGACCTTGTGCCGAAGTGGTCGAAGCGGGGTCGGCTTCGGGGGTTGATGTCGTGGGTAGTAGGGGTTCATCCTCGAAATCTCCGGGATCTTCTTCTTCGAAGATAGTCTGTTCCATATCGTGTTCATTTGCCTGTTCAAGAGCAGAACTAACAGAGGGGGTTGATTCATCAAAAGTCACATCACATGACTCGATGATAGTGTTAGTCTCCAAATTAAAAACACGATAAGAATGACCATGTGTAGTGTAACCCAAAAAGATCCCATCAGAAGAACGTGACTCAAATTTATCCAAATTACCACGTTTTAGGATAAAGCAACGACAGCCAAAAACTCGAAGATGAGTAACCTTGGGCTGTCTCCCAAAACGTAGCTCATAAGATGTCAAATTCAAAATTGAGCGCAAGAAGATTCGGTTTGAGATGTAACATGCATCGTCCTAGCCATCTCAACCAAGGTGCGGTTCTTTCTCTCAACAACACCGTTCTGTTGAGGAACCCGTGGAGCAGAGAATTGATGTTCTATGCCATGCTCCATGCAAAAGTCAACAAAGAGACTGTTCTTGAACTCAGTGCCATTATCACTTCGAATGAATTTCAATGCACCAGGGAGTTAAGTGAAAAGTCTCCAAGCCAAGCTCCGAAAGTGTGAAAACACTTCATCCTTGCTAGCAAGAAAGAAGACCCAAGAGTAGCGAGAGAAATCGTCGACAATGACTAACACATACCACTTGCCGCCTAAAGAACTAACCCGAGAAGGATCTACAGTGTCCATGTGGAGAAGTTCCCCGGGTTGTTCAGTCATCACTGTGGTGACTGGCGAGTGCGAAGCGGCAATCATTTTACCATGTCGACAAGGAGCGCAAACTAAATTCTTCTCAAACTTGAGCTTGGGCAATCCTCGGATCAGACCTAGGGCACTCAGACGAGCGAGCAACTCAAAGCTCATATGCCCTAGTCTCCTATGCCACTTCCAAAGCTCAGAAGTAGAATGTGCAACAAGACAATGAGAAGAACCAGATGATTCAGAAAAATCAGCTCCAAAAACTCTCCCAACTCTAAAGATCTTGCAGACAACAACGCCATCAGAATTGAGTACTTTTGAAGTATCACGATGGAATCGTACTTCGAAGCCCTCATCAAGCAACTGAGATACAGAAAGCAAATTGCATCCCAGGTTTTCAACCAAAGCAACATCTTTGAGAGTGAAATTCGAGTTAATTCTTACCACACCTTTACCTTTCACTCTACTCCTTCGATTGTTGCCGAAGGTGATATGTTCCCTTTGCTTGGTTGTGGTGAGGCTGGAGAACCATGCTGCATCTCCGGTCCTATGGCGCGAACAACCGGAGTCCATGATCCACGTGCCCTCCAAGCCTCAATATGGAGCCTACACACGATAAGAAAATCTCGATCGCTCAATGTTGGGGTGAGTGAATATATGACGAGGCATCCAACACTGAGTGATACGAGTAGTAGGCACAGTAAAAGTAGACTGTCTACGCACAGGATAATTAGAATGATGCAAAGTGCGAGGTCTACCTACATGCTATGATCTAAAAGCATAACGAGGTCTCCTACTCTGATGAGGTACAAAGTTACTCGCCCGGGGTCTACCACCATATGGAACATGGTGAACACCTCGAGGAGCAAAATATCTTCGAGAAGCACAAGAAGCCTCGAAAAAAGGACGAGAGTAAAACTTAGACTCATGCATACCTAAAGATGGGTAGTGCATGTTCTGGAACCTCATCGCCTGAGAGCGTCGCTCATCCTTGATGCGACGAAAACAGAACCCAACCAAGTGACCCGCCCTCTGACAGTAGGAACAATGAAAAACTCTCCTAGGGGCGCTCTCATGGGTCATAGAAGCAATCCTCACAAGCTCCTTGGACTTCTACTGAGTGGTTTTCTTGGGAGGAATTTTCTTGGCATGAGGAGTGATTTTCTTTGGAGTCCGGGTAGCCTTTTTGGCTGATGGAGTGTCTAACAGGGCTCTCTCTTTCTCTAAGGTAGTGGGTGAGGTAAAAATAGTTTTGTTCTCACTGTCTGAGGAAATCCTCTCAAAACCCAAACCCAGAGCTAACCCTGTCCTGTCAGCACACATCTTGGTCTTGGCTAAGAGCAAGTCCATCCTACCCTTTCCCTCAGTGCATTTGTTAACCACAGAAAGAAGGTACTCATTCTCAGTCATAAGGTTTTCAGCTCGCTCTCTAACATTGCCTAGCTGGTCCTTAAGGGTTATGCAAGTGTCACACACAGGTTGCACATCCTTAGAACTACCATCTCTCTCCAATCTAGCCTCTAAATTCTGAACATGCTTATCACATAAATCAATGCTCTCACATAATAAAGAACAGTTCATGCATTCATTATATCATGAGTACTAGAATCAACCATCAAAAGCTAATTCTATGCAGTCTCAAGCTCAGAAAGAGTTTGAGCATGCACAGAGCACAACTGAGCAAGCTCTCCCATGACAACAGTACACGATTCACATTCAACATCATTAACCCTAGACTTGAGCATGGCATAATCAGTAGAAACATATTCTAGCCTAAGACTAAAGTCTTTTCTATCTCTAGCGGCTTGCACAAGTAATCTATCCTGACCAAGAACTACTTCATTCAGTTCATCTAATTTAATTGCAAGCTGGTCATACGATAGAGGTACCTCAGATGAGTCAAGCTCATCGCCACTGTGATCACTGTCGGCCATGAAGCAAAGGCCGATGAAATCTCGTCCCTTCTTGTCCTTCTTCTCCTCCTTTCTTGGAGACTCCTCCTTAGAGCTCGACTCCTCAGTTGAGGAAGTGTCGATGTCGCTGAGTGCAACAACAAATGCTTTGGAAGCGGCTTTGGCTACCCTCTTAGCCACCTTGCCGCGCTTGCCCTTCACAAAGGGTTTCCTCTCCTTTTTGTGGTATTTAGGGCGCTCACTCTCATCTCTCTTCTTGAGTTTTGGGCAATTGGCCTTGATGTGAGAAGTGTCGCCACACTCAAAGCAACCACTAAAACCACCTCTCTTCTGATCCCGTATCTCATGGTGAAAATGGGTGAACCTTCTGGCAATGAGAGCAAGCTCATCATTATCTAGAGTATCCACCTGCTCCTTAGTGATGGAGACCAGGAAGGACAAAACAAAACCATCTGCAAGAATACAAGTGCCAGATGTGCTTGGTTCTACAGTGGTGCCACGGCTAGTGCTAGAAACCAATGCCAATGGCTGTGGCAAAGAGTTTCTGTGCACTGCAAGAGATGCCTTGGCAATCTCTATGGACATCAGCTTGCTGAAGATCTCATCACAGGTCAATGTGTCATAACCTGCGGACTCCTCAATGCTGGATATCTTCACTTCCCATATGCTACGATCAAGAGCATAGAGAAGCTTGATAGCCCTATCATGATCATTGTAAGCAAGCGCCCCGTTGGACCGCAAGTTACTCACTATCGCATCAAAGTGAGAAAACATGACATCTATAGATTCACCAGGTGCCTGCACAAACAGCTGATACTGTTGATTGTATGTGCTTTGGCGCCTGGCCTTAATCTGTGTAGAGCCCTCATGAAAAATAGTGAGTGTAGTCCAAATTTCCCTAGCTGTCCTAAGGTGCTGCACCCTATCAAACTCACTCCGGCTCAAACCAATGAACAGTATATTTCTAGCCTTGGAGTTGGCATTATACTGATCCTTCTCTGTTTGAGAGGTGCGAGTTTCAGGGATGGAGTATTGTGAGTCCACAATCTCCCAAATTGCATTTCCTTGGCTTAGCAAATAAGCCTCCACGCGCACCTTCCAGTATGCAAAATCAGTCCCATCGAACAGAGGTATTTTACTAACTCTGTCCATGTCGCCAACAGATCACAAAACCGGTTAAGCTCAACTGGTGATCTTAACCTGCTCTGATACCAATTGTTGGACCGGAAACGGCGACCAGAGGGGGGGGGGGTGAATGGGAGCTTTTAAAATTTCAGACTAAAAATAGCCTTCTGTTTTACTTCGGTCTTCTGCGGAACAGGCTTCGAACACAGCCTTCGAAGTTCTGATTCGGAGGTATTTCACAGCTTCGAACACAGGCTTCGCAATGAGCAAAAGTTCGAAGCCAAAAAGACTTTGCTCCACCCACAACCCCGAAAAATCAGCTCTGCTAAGTCAGTGCAGGCTACGCACACAGGGTGTTCCGAGCAGGCTTCGCACTTCACCGTTCGCAAGAGCGGACTTCCCTCTGAGGACTTTGACCAAATACTCAGCAACAACAACTGGTGCTGGACTTCGTACTTCGAAGGTCTAAACGCACACTGAACACACTTCGCCGAGGACTTCAACAAGGGAAGAAAACGGGCCTCGATTCAGCACAGAGACAATGCTTCGCTAGTAATCAGAGAGGTCTAGCCTCCAGTTTACACAGAGCGAACAGACACTGAAAAACACACTTCACCTAGACAGACTTCTCACACACCTCTCCAGAACAACTCACAAGAAGATGGTGCACAGAGAAATCAAAGCATGTAGAGAAGTATGCATACAAGTTCAAGCAGTAAAAGAAAACAGAATCAAAGCTTCATTGCTTGAACAGGGAACACAAAATGAACTCACAGGATGAATACAAAGAGTGTGGCGGCTAGCACAGAAGTTCTACAATGGCTGCTCAAAGTGTTGATGTGACCTAGCCAGCCTCCACTATTTATAGGCACTATTCAGCCCTGTGAATAGATTACTTTACCCCTAGGGTTTACACCGGTTTTGTCTCATAAGAACAAGGGGGTACAACTAGTAGTCTACTTTATTTGGAGGCTTCTTTTGTCAGCTTCGCAGAGGGGACAGTACCAGCTTTTGCAGAGCAGATGCTGTCAGTCTTTGCAGTTTTGGACCCTTCTGAAGCCCCCCTTCGCACGCGAGGGGTGCGGTAGCTTCGGTGAGAAGCCTTGAGCCTGACGGCCTTCGCTTCACCGAAGTCAGCCTTCGATACAGTGACGGTTTTGAGCCGAAGCCATCAAAGCCCTTGGGCCTTCGCACCAACACCTTCGGAGTGGACCACCATGGCTTCGCAGCTTCTCCCAGCTCGAACTCCGTCAGTCCGTGTACCGAAGCCATGCAAGGCCGAAGTACCTCAAGTCAGCCTCACTCCGGAGCCAGCCTTGCTCCGGAGCCAGCCTCGCTCTGGAGCCAGCCTCGCTCCGGAGCCAGCCTTCGCTCCGAAGCCTGCTTCACTCCGAAGCCCCTCCTTCAGAGTACCACTCTTTGAAGTCCCTGCTTCGTCCAAGGCCTCCGCATGAAGCATTCCATGAGCACTTCGTCACAGTGTCTCTCCCCGAGCACACTCCTCGACGAAACTCACCCGGACCATGCCTTAGATGGACCTCGACTTCTGAGACCTTCATCGGGTAGACCTTCGAGTGCCTCCCTCCAGAGCCCACTTAGAACGCCTTGCCTCATTGCTGAGGACTTAGTCCACCATACTCTGAAGTCACTCCATTCAGAGTACCCTTTGAAGTGCCTCGCCTTCGAGTACTTCGTCTCGGAGTACCTTCACCCGGAGCCAGGCTCCGCACTTACTGCCTTCTCCTAGCACACCTCGACCCGAGGTCCGACCTCGACCCCTTCGCAGCCTTCGTGACGGAGCTCCCTGCTCCCTTGGCATCAAGCCTCCCGCTTGACCCAGGTTCACCTGCTACAAACCGTCCGTCGCCTCCGAAGTCACCTGCGCACCACAGACAAACAGACAAGTGTATCCAGTACCCCGGAGACCTCTCCGGGTAAACAACCTCCAATACACACTCCGGTGTACCGACAAAGTACCGAACCCTTCGGTACAACTCAGTCATCGTGTACTATCAGACCCCTCCGACAGGCACACTCCGCTGCAAGAGCTGCAGCCACCAGACCCACCGAACCCTTCGGTGAAACAACCTCCGAACCCCTTCGGAGGGACCCCTTCGAATCACAGGGTAAAATCTGTCAATCACTCATCACAGACTCCGAAACCAACCCTTGGTTTCTCACTAATTATTGATAAATATGTGTTCTAGTGCATAACTAAAAAAATTACCATATTTTATATTTGTATCTTCGATAAATGTGTATTCTAGCGCGTCACTGAAAAGCTATTATCCTTTCTATCTCTATCCTCGTCAAACATGTATCTTTGTATCTTTTTGAACCGCTTAGCGTCCTTTCTATCTATATCCTCCTCGAATGTGTATCTTTATGTGCCACTAAAATGTACCATCTTTTCCATCTATATCCTCGATAAATATGTGTTCTAGTGCACCATTGAAAAGCTACCATCCTTTCCATATATATCCTCATCAAACATGTATCTTAGTATTTTTTGAACTGTTTAGCATCTTTTCTAGCTATATTCTTGTCGAATGTCTATCTTAATATGTCACTAAACAACTAGCATTTGTTCCACATGTATCTCTACTAAATATGTATCTAGTGCTTCATGAACAACTTGCATCATTTACCATCGTTGAATGTGCATCTTGGTGCGTCACTAAACATCTAGTATCTGTTTTACCCCCATTTTTATCAAATATGTATCTAGTACTTTATAAACAACTTGTATCCTTTATATTTGTATTTTCGTTGAATGTTTCGCTTAGTATATCAGTAAACAACTAGACTACTTTCCACATGCATCTTTACCATATATGTATCAAGTAATTCATGAATAACTTGTGTGTGTGTGTATATATAAATATATAAATATATATAAGTATGTGGTCAATAATTTGCATCATTTATATATGTATACTTATCAAATATTTATATCCTCGTCAAATATGTATCTTACTATGTCACTTTTATGCAACAAACCATTTCTATCTATATCATCAGAAAATGTGTACCCTAGTGCGTTATCTAACTTGTTTCATCATGCAACAATCGACATGTACATAATAATGTATTCTTGTTCATGCAATATTTCCACTTTGTTGTATAAATTTATTTTTTCAAACAAAGACAGCCATCCAACAGCCCATACGAGTCTTCAACATGTTCTGTCATGTAACATCTTGCACATAGAAATGCACTCTACCTATTACATATGGTTTTATTTATTATAAGTCATTTGATTTTTTTTTAAAAAAATCAAAACTATCTAATTTCAACCAATTTTAAATAAAAATATTTTAATACTTATAATATCACATAATACACTATTAATACATATTTTATAGGTGATTTTAATGGAATTAATTTGATTTTGTAAGCTTTCGGGGGTCAATATGTGCTGCTAGGTACCGCTATTGATCAGTGAGTCAGAAATGATTTACAGTGAACAATCGTTAGTGTATGAACCTATCGGATCACACACTTAAGGGAATGGATTAAAACATGCAAAGAATTGGTTCTTGTGCAAGTGGGAGATTGAAGGATATGCCCAAGAAAATTCAGTGGATCGGAAGTTCCGATAGGTAGTATCAAAAGTTCCGGTTAATTTATGGTCTCGATATAGAGAGCAATTGTTGCTTCGGAAGTTCCGATATGGTATCAGAAGTTCCGACGAGCCAGAAGTTCCGATTTGGAATCGAGGGAATTTTGTACTGATCGGAAGTTCCAATATGGTATCGGAAGTTCCGAGGTGGGTTATAATAGATTGGATCTGTTGCGTGTCGTACTGTGTCAGGAGGCCTAAAATACCATGTCGGAAGTTCTGATATAGGATCGGAAGTTTCGACATAGGCAAACAGATTGGATCTGTTACGGTTTTGGGATAAGCACGACCCAAGGGCCCTCATCCCTATTAATTTTGGGTACATCAATAAGCCTAGATTATACCTAGCTACCCAAGAGTTCTCTCCTCCCCTTCTTGATCTCAAACGTTGATGTTAAGGATCCCCGTCTCTCACGTGCGGTGCTAGCACGCTGCCACGGGAGGTACTCCATCCCTGTATGTGTGGACTCCATGGAGGCATTGCTCCAATAGCGATGCTTGTGAATGTCTACATACGAATGACTACATCGTCTTCATCGATCGGATCGACGAAGGACGGCAAGGACAAAGCAAGGAGAGGCTAGACGCGCTGCTCCAACATCTTCTTCCGCTGCACCTAGCACGTCAAGTGCTAGAAGGTATTGATCTATGATCTCACACGCGCATGAGCCTAGGGCCATAGGGCGGAAATTTTGAATTTGCCGGCTAGCGTAGCTCCCCTATTACCAAACAATATAATCATCCTTGTAGATTATGTAGATGTTGATATAAACATGCACATGCATGAACATATTATCACACCCTATCTTCGTATGCATAGCACCCTGCTTACATTTTCATCTTCGCTTCATGTAAAAGGGTTAACATGGAGGCGCTATAGTTGGAGCATGAGACTCTACCATAGAAACATACATTAGTGATAGGCATGCCCCTGTCACCCTTATCGCGTCAGTAAAGCCCTATCATTAACGACGGGTAAATACCTATCACTAAAGGGTCCCTCCAGGTCCACGCCGTGTCTGGCATGCCCTCTTTTAGTTACAGGTAACATTGCTTACCCCTCACTAAAGGTTATCTTTAGTGACGGGGAGTACTTTACACCTGTCACTATTGTGACTTTTAGGGACATGTCGCCAATGTCACCCGTCACTAATGCTATGGGTATATTAAAAAATAATTATTTTTAGGCTGCATCCTCAATAGGTCATCTTTAGTGACGACAATACTTTACACAACCCATCACTATTGTGACCTTTAGGGACGGGTCGCCAATGTCACCCGTCACTAATGTTATGGTCATATTAAAAAATATTTATTTTTAGGCTGCATCCTAAATCAAAGCTAGGATTTGACAGCTAATTTTTTAAATTGCAAACAACACATAATTCATCATAGAATACCACCATCACAGATTGCATTGCACAAACAAAGCATCCATAAAAAATAGAATTCCATATATGTTTCACCAAATGTTTGCAACTGTTACATGAAAAATTGAATCATTAATTCTGGCCCTTATAATGGAAAGCGCCATTCTTTGAGAAGACTTGTTCCACAAGAAATTGCGCTAGTCATGAACAGATCACCGACAACTCAGTCTCGTTAAGACTGCCTTCAAGTATGTTGAATTCTTGCAAATTGAGTTTTTGACATCAGTCAATGTTTCATAAGTGAAAGGTAAATGAAACAGAAGAACAAAGCTCACGATAATATCTTACATTGGGTGATTTAAGATCCGCTATTTTTGGGCCAGCTTCATATGGTGTGCAACATAAAACCCACATTGGTTTCCAAGAGGTTGACTATAGCACTGTTATGGAAATACACGATTAGTTTAGATGACACATTAAATTTGAAAGGGTAAACATTTAGAGACTTACATGCATTGTGGTTTTATGAACCAAATGTAGGTCTTTTGTTGTTTTTGTTTTGTGGACACGGGCAGCAAATTCGAAATCTCTGTAATGAGGTAGAACAAGATCGAGTTAACAAGAATTAGTTAAAGGTTGAACTTGTAATAAAGTAAATAAAACCTTACTCATCGATTAAAATTCTAACGAGAAGTCCCTCTCAGTGCGATCACCATTTGGTCCCATTTGTCTTGCCGAGTCAAGGTACTATATGATATTCCACTTTGGGGTGATGAGTAGTAGGACATAATGTCCATTCAAGTGGTGTATGCCCATTATATGTTGATCTCTTGTGATGCATGTGGTGATTAACTTAAATAGGTAGTCAGAGCATGACTTCCCATCGCTCTCTATTGTCGTCATTGCTAATATCTGTGGATCCAGATATTTGAATTCTTGATTCTTGTTTTGTTGCCACCTTAACCTGCACATATGAAATATTAGTTAATACCACATAATTATGTGTCGAATTTAATATAAAATATAGGTTAAGTAACTTACAATGTCCAGCACCGCAACAAGATGATGTCGATAGTGTCCAAGTTAAAAATATCATATAGATCATTGAAGCATACCAAGAAATAGTTGTCAGTGGTCTAGAAATTAATTTTCTTGTATGGTACAATGATCGAACTTTTGTTTTCTTTGCAGCCATTGAGGTATAATTGTTGGAAGTCCATTAAGGCTTGTCCTCCCCTTCATAGCTGGTCTTGAGGCAGCATGTTCTTGCCTTATTCGTACTTAGAATGTGGAAGAGTCCAGGATGACGCGACCTTAGGCTTCACCACTTTGAGTCTTTTTGGCACCAACCTTCTTTGTTTTTTGTGTACAATCATTGGCTTATTTGATGGTGACACAGTGATAGCATTTTCACCTTGCTCGATAGGTGGAGTTGCAATAGGTGCAACAACAATAGGTGGCTGAGCAACTAGAGGTTTAGTAGTACAAGGTTGAGCACACTAGCTTGGTTGAGGAGCTGGAGGTTTTCGGCATCGATCAAAATATCCATTCGTTTCTATTGTACCCTTGTGAGATGGCAGCTCGAAGGATGGTGATTTTGTCATTCAGAGGAATATGCAATGGGATGTATTCCGCGTTGGGGTGTACAAAATCAATAGACACCACTACAAATCCCTCATTTATTAGCAAGGTGTGTATCTCATATTGATATGGATAGACAACACCCCTTGCCACCTCAATCTGAACCCCTACGAGCTTTATGATGAGCTTGCATGTGGTTGGTTTAGTTAGCCGATCGATGGTGTCATCCAAACCACTGCACGCCAATCACTGCTCAACCTCTCTTGATGCACAACTACTCTTTCTAGCATGAGGAGGGCTATCAACTGTAGCTTGGTCTGGAAGGATAATACCCTGTCAAGCTAAACTACTCACGATATTTGCGTATAGATCCCTCTTGATCTTCGCAGAGAGCGCCTCCACATTGATTCCCACATACCTTCTTCGCTTCTTGTACATGTCAGCATTGTCTAGGAAACCATGCTTCTAGCCTTGCGAGCTAGAGACACGCCACATGCGACTAGGGTGCTCTAGGTTGCCAAGAGTAGTTGTTAGCTCATCGTGCTCTCGCACGACAATGAATGATCCTTCCGATAACTGCGCCACTAGATCTTTTACCTTCTTAGCCACTGTCGTTGCCTCGCTCGAGGTCCACACCACTTCACCACTCTCCATTAGTCTCCCCTAGGCCCTTAGAAATGATTGCGCTTTTACCGTGAAACTGTTGCCACATATTTTCTTTGTCCTCACTGGCCATCTTGGCATCTTTGGTCGACCACCTATATTTCATCCCCACGTAACCAGTTGAACCAAGGTTGTGGGGTAGCTTATTCCTAGATCGGAGAACTTTCTTGGTAGAGCTTTCTGCCTTGAAATCAACTGAGCTCTTTATTTTGACAAATTGGTCTCAGTCCTCCTTTTTCAGGAAGGGTACTTTGTGAAGGGCTCGATATTTTGGCAACAAAATTGTTGAAAAGATTGCTTTTTAAAAGACCTCCATAGCTTGGATATCATCTTCATAGCAGTCGTTACTGCTGTCACCTTTGAGGTCTCGGGAATATCGAGGTAATTGTTGATCCCATCATTATAGAGTGCAGTCTTCTACTCTTGACTGAGATCGCTGAACTTCCTCAGGGTCAATGGGACCCTCTCCCATGCAATGAGTCCTGCAAGCTTACTCAGGCATTGCAAGTCCGCTTTCTCTTTTGGTAGGTCATTACTGTCAATCTCCTTGATGGTTATCTTGTTTGTTGGACACTTTGCTTGCGTCCTTGGCTTCTTTATTGCTAGCTCGACCTCGTCAGCGGAGCTAGAAGACTCGACAGAGGAATGGGTAGACATCTAACCATTACGAGAAGGGATACCTTATTGTTTCATTAAAAAAATGAATGAACATACGACGCCAGGCTTTGGGCACTAATAGGCAAGGATAGGTCTTAAATCCCATCCGAGGATGTGCGGCCCATGTAGATAGACCTAGTGGTACTATACAGTTCTAGAGAGAATCTTGGCAAAATCTCCCCACTGTTCTCCAAATACATGTCTCGACTCGGGGTCGAGAAGGTTGTGTATCCAGAGAACAATAGGGAGACACCACCGAAACTCTCTCTAGAACCGTATGAGACCATGTGGTCCAGCTACGTAGGCCGCACATCCCCAAACTATCTAAGCATGGACAATTCGAGAGCATCTTCCTATAAATATGACCAGTTATCCAGTCATATTTATAATCTAACACTCTCGAACGGAAGACGACGTAATCGGTTGCGTGACTCTAACTTATTTTTCAAAATTTGTTAGAACAAGGTAAGAAACAAAAGACTCTTGAAAACCAACTAAAATAAAAATATAACAAATATCATTATATTGTAAAGTGAAATACAAATAATGTAATGAGAACAATGTTATAAATGAAATAAAAACAAATATAACAAATATCATAAAATTTAGTTGAACATGATTGCTCTTAGATGTCGGCCTGTCAACTTAATGGCATCCTTGCCATTGGGCTACAATTTAAATCATAGGTGTGTGTGACAACTAATAATATTTAGGACAAAAATAAACAAAGCATCATAAAGCACAAATTAATGAGAGAGCATTACATTGCATAAATAAATTTGTGAAAACAACAAAATTAAACTAAATTGTAATACACATCCTCAAATTGCACAAATTAATAGCATTATCTTCATTGAGCAAATTAATTAATCATCATAGAACAAATATTGAGCAAAAAAATGAACAAAGCATCATACAACACAAATTAATGAGAAAACATTGCATTGCATTAATAAATTTGTGAAAACAACAAAATTAAACTAAATTGTCAGACACATCCTCAAATTGCACAAATTAATAGCATTATCTTCATTGAGAAAATTAATTAACCATCAAAGAGAAAAAAATTGAGCACAAAATTGAGGAGGACCTTCAGAGGAGAAGGATGCAACCGAGGGTGGCGTGCAGGGAGTAGGGACGACGGAGCAGAGGCCACGCACGACGGAACAGATGATGGAGCGGAGGCAACGTGCGATGGAATGAACAACGAGATGGAGGCCACGTGGGACATAACGAATAGCCACACACGATGAAACAAATAATGGTTGGGGCGGCAAGGATCATGAAGGCGACAACAATGATGCTAGAGAGTAGGGTTAGAGTTGGAAGAATTAAAAGCATACCGATTTACTTCGAGGCCCGCCTATGTATAAGCGGGAGTCATTAGTGATGGGTGGTAACTATCCACAGTGACGGGTGGTAGTTACCACCCCTCACTGATGATCAAAGAGAGAACAACACTTGTGTGGTCACATATAAAAGTGACTGCACAAGTGTTTGTGATACTGGCATTACTAATGCGACCACACAAGTATTGTGCTTCTGGTAAACGAAGCCATGTCATAGTTTGTGAGGAATGAAGCTTGGTCTGATGCTTCCACATGCCTATGGATGCATCGAGCCAGAAAACTTCCACCACAAACCCACATGACAAAGAAAGAAGCAAGAAGAGTAAGAGCAAAAATATGATGTTTTAAAATCCTAATGCAAGCAACCAGTATATTTAAAGGATGACAATAGCAATTAATGTGCCAGCTACTTACCTCCACAAACTACTAGAAGTAATGAGATCAAAGTAGTATTTTTACAAAATAATCTTTAGTGACGGGCATTATTGGTTCCCCGTCAGTAATGCTCATTAGTGACGGGCAGTAGTTGTTGCCGATCACTAATGAGTAGTACTTCCAGGATTCAAGTTATGACACACATAGATTGTACATATATATATATTAGGGAAAATTACTCTCATACTATTATACTTTTCAAAAATTGCTTACATGCCACTGTCAGTGACTGTGTTGGCCCCCATTTGTTATTGACACAACAATAGCATATTGACAAACCGTGAAAATTATAATGGCACAGAAAAAATTAATCCTATATATTACATACCTATATCAGTAGTACTTGATTTCAAGTTATATATATGGCAAATATTGCAAATATATATTACATACCTAAATCAGTATAAATTGTACAAATCACCTACGTATCATAGTATTTGAATACTACATGTACATATACAATTTAAACTTTGCACTTTTCAACACATGTACGTCTCTGTTTTCTCACTTTCTTAACGTACAATCCTTCAGAATGGTCGGAGAATAGGTATGGAGTTTGATCGCCCGGTTTAACTTGTGGCATAATTGAGGTGGCGAAATGTGGTATCTCATCAAATTGATTGTACTCGTCCTCATCAACAACATTTTCAACATACACAATCCATTTTTTCCAGCTAGGAGAACATGAAGTTTCTTATTTATTGTATCATGCACATATAAAACTCGAGTAACTTGTTTAGCGAGCACAAAAGGTTCATTTTTATAGCCGACCTGAGTTAGATTTACACTTGTGAATCTGTACTTGTCGACTGTAATGCCTTTTGTATCATTGACCTAGCGGCATCGAAATAGAGATACCTTAAACCCTAGGTAGTCAAGTTCCTAAATATCCTCTGTCTGACTACAATATGTGCTCCTTACATTATTGTTGTCGTATGCATCAATACAAACACCACTATTCTAGTTTGTGCTCTTGCTATCTTGATCAATTGTGTAGAATGTATAACTATTTATATGACAACCTTGATATGTTGTAACAGTGTATATAGGTCCTATTGCTAGTTGCTTGGTCGATTCACTCACTAGGGTTTTTGATCGTGCGACTTGATCCTAAAACCAAGTATTGAACCTTTCATGTGTTGTTTTGCAATCCAAGCTTCGGTACGAGATGGGTTCTCTGCACAGAGCGTGTTATTATGCTCAACGATGTATGGCGACACTTCGCTCGATTTTTGCAATATGAGGAAATGAGCTTGGTCATATGCTTTTCGATCCGAAGTAATTGTTTGCTTGCCCAAGATCCCTTGACCTGCTAGTCTATCCTCACGGCGAGAGTGAGGCACACCAATTGGGTTCTTTGGGTCTATGTACTCGACACACCATTCTACTATCTCCTCGCTAGAGTAACCTTGGGTGATGCAACCCTCGGGTGAAGAACGATTCCTAACATATTTCTTTACAACACCCATGTATCTCTCGTACGGGTACATCTGATGCAAGAAAACAGGTCTAAGAAATAATATTTATTTGACGAGATGTGAGGTAAGATGTACCATAATATCGAAGAATGATGGAGGAAAGTACATCTCGAGAAGAGATAGAGTCAAATATTGTTTTTTCTCTAGTTCCGCTAGCATTATTGGGTCAAGTATTTTCTGTCCAATTGCATTAAAGAAAAAACACAGACTGATTATTGGTTCTCTTATCCCCACCAGTAACATATTTCTTATTCCGACAACAATCATTTGAGTCAGTATCACATGACAATCGTGAGTCTTCATTCGACCAACCATCTTAAGCTCCTTCAGGTTGAAAAGTTTGCTGATATTCGATGAGTAACCTGATGGAACTTTAATGCTATTCAAGAATTCACAAAACTCCTTCCTCTTCTTCCTGGAAAGGGTGATGCAAGCTGGAGGCAAAAATTTCCTCTATCTTTCTGTTGTGAATGTAGCTCCTGTTGTAAACCCATCTCCTCAAGATCTGCTCTAGCATTCTTGTGATCTTTTATTTTTCCTAGCATATTTAGCATTTTTCCAAGGAGGCTATCACACATGTTTTTCTCCACACGCATTGTATCGATGGAATGGCGAACATCAAGATATTTCCAATATTCAATCTCCCACAAATTGATTGCTTGTTCCATATTCCATCACAACTTGTGGAAGATCGTTTTTGCTTACCGAGTATAACATTTATGTCCTTTACCTGGTCATATACCTCTGTACATCTAAAATGCCTAAGAGGTCCTCCTTTCTCTACGGAGCCATCAAACTGTAGCTTTATTCTTCTATATGGGTGTTTCATTGGAAGAAAACGTCGATGTTGCATGTACACCGTTTTCTTAGAATGGCTCAACCATGTGCTTGATGTTTCCTCCAAACACTGTAAGCAAGATTCACCTTTCCTTTTGCTTTGACCAGATAAGTTATGATGATCAGGAAAATCATTTATTGTTACAAACAACATGACATGTAGTTGGAAGTACTCTCGAATGTACTCATCCCAAACCTCAACACCTACGTACCACATAATTTTTAGATCATCCACCAAGGTGTGAGGTACACGTCAATGTCATTACCAGGTTGTTTAGGACCAGAGATTAAGATTGACAACATGATATATTTATTCTTCTTACAAAGCCAAGGGGAAGGTTGTATATAGACAATAACATTGGCCACGTGCTATGCATACTGCTCATGTTACCAAAAGGGTTCATGCCATCGGTACTCATGGCAAATCTAATATTCTTGCAATCATTAGCAAAACTTGGAAATATGATGTTAATTGTTCTCCATTGAGCAGAATTTGTGCCACCTCAATATTTTTGACTCGTTGGCATTTGCAAACATCCTCTTTAGATGAGGGATTACAAGGAAATACCATATCACCTTCCTCAGAACTTTCCTTCTATCGCACCCATCGTCTAATTCATCATTGTCTTTTCTATTCTTGAATCGATGTGTCCCACATGTTGGACATTTGTTAAGATCTGCATACTCTCCACGAAATAGAACACAATCATTCATACATGCATGTATTTTCTCTATATCCAACCCTAGAGGACATACGATCTTCTTAGCACCATACACAGTGGTAGGAATCTTATTCTCTTCTGGCACTAGGTCACTCAACAAATTCAGTAATGCTTTGAAACTCACATCAGACCATACATATGTCACCTTCATTTGTAGCATTGTAAAGACAGTGTATAAGACTATATACTTTTCTTTGCAGCCAAGATATATCAATGTTTTTGAGTCTCGTACAAGTTTTTTGAATAGGGCAAATCCCCTTTAGAATATGCAACTTGTTCCTCTGCATCACGCATCATCTGATCAACATTATCCACAATATCAATATACTTATCTTTTAGAATTCCTAAAATGTCATTGTCACTCATGTAATCTGTATCAACGGCCCCACCTTCATTTTTACTACCAATCTGATCTACTTCACCATCATTTTCTCCTTCTTCGCTATGCTTTTTCCATATATGATATCCCTTCTTGAATCCATGTATCAGAAAATGGTCGTACACATATTCTGAATTTGTAAACTTCTTCTCATTCCTACAGTCATAATATAGACACCACATTACAGTCTTTCCACTAGCTTCCATGTCATCTCTAGCAATACTCATGAAGAACTTAACCCCACTTAAGTACTCATTGCAAGTATTAAAATCAAGATACATCTAGCTCCATGTTGTTGTAATCTATAAATAATAAAACAATCAAGATACAACTCTAATTATTTCACGTATTGTGTCATATGAAAATACGATTTAATTTCAGAATTTTGTATATTAGATAATTATATATATATACCTTGGGTCAGACGACGTTGATGCTAGTTGTGGTGTGGGCCAGTCCACTAGAGCACGTAACGGTGTGGGTTGTCATTCGTGCGTCTAGCAACTGCACTACCGGTAGGCAGTTATGACCGGTGAAGACAACGACAGTTGGGACTTAGGAGCAATAAGTGTGGAGCTCGATATGTGCATGAGGTACTTATATACATATCATCAATGACGGTTATCCATATAAGGACGTCACTAATGTGGTGCCTGTTGGGGGAAATAGTTCTCCCTTAACAAGGGGTCAAATGACGCCAGCCTTCAGATGTGTAGAGCCCCGAAGTCTGCCAAGCTGGTGAGGCATGCTGCCAGGCCCCCGTGCTCCTCCGGTCAATATCACTACGGATACTACAAGAAACCACAAGATCAAGGCAAACCTCTGGTCCCCTTCGAGGACCCTTTCGAAGCTCTCTTGGGGCCCCTCTTCGGAGCCCTCTACGGTGAGCCCCGTTAACGACCCTCCGATAAGTACTCCAGCCCAGAAGATGAAATATCTCAGTACCATACAGTACAAATAGCCATAACGGGGCCCCTGCCCCTGAAATGGCATATATCTACCACGTCTGTAAAGCTGCATGTACAATAGCCTAGTTTTGTCCCCTTTTACCCCTATAAATCCCATGGTATGTAGAGGGTAAAAAGGTCCTTTCCTTTACTTTATTGCCTATATAAGCAGGGCACCATCCTTGTAATAGAGATAGACTTCGTAGAGGCAACATTATGCCAAAATCACTATGAACTGGACGTAGGGCTATTATTCCTTCAGGGAGGCCCGAACCAGTATAAAAACTCTCTCTCTCCCTGAAAGAACCCTTCGAGGTTTATATCTTACATTCTACACCCTTATTATAGAAACCTATTTGTAGCTAACGCAATTGCTACAATAGTTGGCGCCGTCCGTGGGGAACCTAGTACTAAAAGCTAGTGTCTCTGCCACCATTTACACCCTGGAGTACACCCACGAAGAAAGCGGTGGTGCCCAATAGACTTTCGTGCACCCTTTGTCAAGGGGATCCAGGCGCACGCCAAAGGCCTCCTAGCTTTCCCTTCTAGCCTCAGGAGCCCTAGGGGCTATGAGGCAAGTTTTCTACACCGACGCAAAGCCCTCGATCTCTGGACCTTGTTAGGCTTCCAAAGGTACGTATGCTCATCCTCCATTACTCAATTCGAAGCCATGCTTCACCTCATTATTCGAAGCCTTGCTTCGCCATGTCACAATATGAAGCCTTGCTTCATCATATCACAATTCAAAGCCCTGCTTTGTCATATCACAATCTGAAGCCTTGCTTCATCATATAATGGTCTAAAGCCTTGCTTCACACTATCGATTCCGAACCTTGCTTCGTCTAAAAAGCCCTCGAAGCCTTACTTCGCGAGCTACATAGTTCCCCGGGCCTGTAGCAATAAAACAAAGGACTCCCAGCAAGCACTCGAAGCATCCAACAATCGGGTGTGATCCGCTCCACCATTATCTCTACACAACGCCTCCGGGCTCGTAGTGATATAAAAGAACATGATTCTGAGCTTGCGACTCGAAGCATCCTGGGGACTCTGAGCTCACAACTCGACATGTCCAAGGATTTTGGGCCCTAGCCTGAAGCATCCAAGCAAAAGTCAAAGGTGGCTCCAATAATCCAGTGCGATCCACGCCATCCTTTCTAAAAAATGAGCTCTGAAGCCTCGCTTCACTATCTTAGCATGTTTTCGAAGCCTTGCTTCGCATGCCATATAATTCAAGGCCCTGCTTCGCTTACCGTGAAATAGTCCCAAAGCCTTGCTTCAACCAGTTATCCCGAAGCCCTGCTTCGTCGCTCACTTACCCCGAAGCCCCGGTTTGCGCCAATACGTTACGTTACGTTTAATCGCGCTAATTGCGCTGAAGCCCCGAAGCGCCTCCGAACGTTATGATTGCATGCACCGATTCCTCTGAAGCCCCTAGTCGCTACACACAAGGGGGGACTAGAACCGTGCGATTCAAAGTATGACTATGAGATCAAAGTGCTCGATAGGATAAAAGTGTTCGGCAATTCGAAGCCATCTAGCTGAACACCCCCACACTCTATATTGTGTTAAGCATGATTGCAAGAACCGACTACGCTGAAGTCCCTAGCCGCCCTGTGTAAGGGGGGACCGATGAGTATGCATGCGGAGTGCTTACGATCCATTTTCGCGCAAAGTATGCTTATACCCTGCCTTTCATCTACATGAAGTGCTAAATTAATCTCATTCATTCAAATAACGAAGTACAATACAATTCCAAAGTACACTTCAAAATAAAAAAGCGCTACGAGAAGGCATCGTCTAAGCCCAAGAAAAAGCAGGACCGAGGCCCCGACAGGTTCGACCTCCATTTATATTCTTACGTGTAGGGCCCCCTTGGCTGGCCGAAGTCCCATTGGAGCCGGTCCTCCCATGGCCAGATCGTCCATGCTTCGAAGCCTGCAAAACCCTCCTTTCCTCTTGCAGGTCGGCCCAAGTCCGAAGTGCGGGGGGCTCCGTATTGAAAGCAGAAAAATCTAAGGCTTCATCACCGCGCGAAGGAATCTTCGAAGGCTGGACCCCCTCGCCTTCAAGGATTGTCTCAAATCCGCTCAAGTTTGGCAAGGACGAAGAGCTCTGAGGGGGCTCCACCTTCACAGAGGCCAACAGCTCCTAGGCTACCTCAGGTATGAATTCACCCCTAGGACTCCTCGACATCTTAAACCGAGGGGGGCCTTCAGACCTAGCTACCTCGAGCACTACCCAATGTTGACGAAGCGCCTCCGAATCCTCAAGCACTTCGACATAAATATCCAAAGGCTGAGCCTAGGTAGGTAAAAACACCCCCGCATTTTCATTAATAAACTGATAAGTTTATCTTACAGGCCTACGGCTAAGTATTACAAAAGTGGAGCCTAAAAAAATCTACACCTTTGGAGGCGGAGGGTTTGATCCTGAAGACGGGCTCCACAGCCCCGCTCAGCTCGAGCGGATGGCTTCCTGAAGCTCGAGGATAGCTTCGCGTGCCTGGGCCCTCCAAGGCTCGTGAAGACAACACCATGCTCCACGGACCTCGAGCGTGGGCGAGGTCAGGTGAGGCCCTCCGAAGACCACCGACGTAACGGAGGTTGCCGCTTCGAGGTGCTAGCACCCCGCTTCGTGAAGTAGCTGAAGCACTCTTTGTCTGGCCACTCGCCCCGCCATCAACACGATCCCCAATGCGGTTGTCAAGGTTTCCTCCATCATAGATGCAGTTGTCTAGAGGAATTGAAGCCGATCCCTGATCCGGTCCTGGTCGTCGAAGGACGAAGCCCGACAGGTGGTCCCTAAGTGCCCCAGGACTTCGGTCAGGGTGGAGGTGGCCTCGTCGACCCCTCGCACTATGACAACCTCCAAGTATCGGTGAGCTGAGCGAAGCTCGGCATTATCTGCCGACAGCCTTGAGCTACTCTCTTCCGAAGCCCGGAGCGCCTGCCGAAGCTTCTCGACCTCCGAAGACAGCTTCACTTGGGCTTGGGTCACCCTAGCAGCCTCGGCCTTCGCTTCCTCGACTGCCTCTTCAGCTTGCCGTTGCTGTCAGGCAACATCGGAAGCCTCCCATCAAGGGTAAAAAGTTCCTTTCCTTTACTTTATTGCCTATATAAGCAGGGCACCATCCTTGTAATACAGATAGACTTCATAGAGACAACATTATGCCAAAATCACTATGAACTAGATGTAGGGTTATTATCCCTCTAGGGAGGCCTGAACCAGTATAAAAACTCTCTCTCCCTGAAAGAACCCTTCGAGGTTCATATCTTACATTATACACCCTTATTATAGAAACCTATTTGTAGCTAACGCAATTTCTACAACAATACCCCATATTTAGTGACAGGGTCTCAACATGGACCATTACTATAGGGGCAACCTTTAGTGATGGGTCACTATATGATCCGTCACTTAGGCATCCCTGCCAGCCTCGTTTTTAGTGACGGGTCCTATTGTGATCCGTCACTAATAAGGTAGCATTACTGAGGCGTGTGAAATAACCCGTCACTAAAAGTATATTACCGACGCGCATTTTTTACCCGTCACTAAAGACGTGTCACTAAAGATCGTTTCTATGGTAGTAAGAGTTTATATGTTGGTGCTATCCACCATACACAAATTTACATGGTCGGGCTCAATTTATATTGGGTTAGATGTCACATACATATATATACCCTCAAAGGACCTGACATCCTTGTTGGCAACATACACATAGTAGAGCAAATAATCAAGAACCACTACCACAGAAAAACACTTTAGTGATGGATAATAACGTACATTAGTTATGGGCATGTCCTCCGTCACACTTATCACTTCAGTGATGTAACATCATTAGTGACGTGTTTTAACCCATCACTAAAGGGTCAACATTTAATGATGGGCAACAATATTCACTCGTCACTAAAAAGGGCCTATCGGCTCACGTGATATTACTTTATAGTGACATGTCGTAATGTCACTAAAGGGTCCTTTAGTAATGGTTGATTATTCTTACCGTCACTAATATTATGGTCATTTTGAAAAAATATTAGTTTTTAGGTTGTATCCTGAAACAAAGCCAGGATTTGGTAGCTAACATATCCAACATCGAAAGCATATCACAAACAATTCATCACAAAATGAACACAAGACATTCATAACCAAATTAATATCACACATTAACTTCTAACTCATTATCTCACAAAAAACTATATGGCTAAAAGAAAGTTCCACAAGAGCCTGATTCCCTAACTTCTAACTTTTAGCTAACTTCTAGCTGACTTCTAAATTTCATAAGATCTAAATAGTATCTTGTGGAGATTCTTTCTATCTACCGCCATGAAATGCTTAAGGCTATACATGTCTAATTTTGCAGCCTCTTTTATTGTCACCTTATACTCCTCCCTGAAGAAAAATGAGTCAGTATAATATACACAATGATTATTTGTACAAAAAGGAAGATGGATAGTAAAATACCATACCCTAGGTTTACTCCTAACTCGTTGTCTCGAAGAGATTGGTTAAAAATAGTTAGATAGCACTGTCCATCCGTGGATTTATGCACCACAATCAAGACTATCTCAAACCCTGCTACTGCCACTTGAATCTCGGTGGTGTGCTAGTGTACGTGATGTGTGATGTACATCTGACAGTACTACCTTGAAAAGTAATATAACAATAAAATTTTAACAAAAGCTAGTTAGACAAGGTGATCTACATAGATTATGCAAATAACTTACCACTAACTTTTGTTGATGATCGCATTATTTATTGTGCAGACATATAACAGAATCTCAGAGGATAAACCTAATGAGATGTCTTGTAGGAGAGCCTTCCTTATTGGAGTTGCATCTGTTGGATTGTCAAAATAATAGATGTGCTTCAGTTGCTCCATTTGGTCGGTGTCAACATCCCTGGCTCTCTACTTCCCCTTCCTCTCCACAACATTGCTAGAGCCCTCGCCTGACATTTTAATGACATCATGTTAAGCACATAAACAAAACATGCATATATAGCAAGTAATGTCAGTATATATATACCACTATTGTTGTCCTCCACTTTTATGTCCGTTGGGGTCATCTCATCACCAAAGTTAGTGTAAATTTTGGTTATAACTGTCAATGGGGCATGTCCCATTATTATTACCACATAGTCCCCTTGCATGAGGCTACCTCTTTGAAATTTTTTGGCATACCCTTTGTTAAGGCATATTCTGTCTCCACAACTCGCAACCTCATTCTCACTAGTGCACCCATCTCTTGTCAAAATATTAAGAGTGTTAGCAACACGAATGTTATTGATATCGCCAAATCTTTTTAATAAAACTAAAACAATAAGATAATATCACATTAATTTGTTAGATTTTTTACCACACAAACAATATATACATTGTACAATGTATAAACCTAATGATGACCCCCATTGAACTGTCAGAAACATAAGTTGGTACCATAGGGTTCCACATACTTTTCATGTCCTATATTTGAGATGATGAAAAAGTGGATAAAATCATATGAATATAACCTATTATATGTTGAATATGATTGCTCTCAGATGTCGGGCTGCCAACTTAGTGGCCTCCTCACCACTTGGATACAATTTAATTCATAGGATTGTGTTGGACCGAAAACGGCGACCAGAGGGGGGGTGAATGGGAGCTTTTAAAATTTCAGACTAAAAATAGCCTTATGTTTACTTCTGTCTTCTGCAGAACAGGCTTCGAACACAACCTTTGAAGTTCTGGTTCGGAGGTATTTCACAGCTCCGAAATCAGGCTTCGCAAGGAGCAAAAGTTCGAAGCCAAGAAGACTTCGCTCCACCCACAAACCCGAAAACTCAGCTCTGCTAAGTCAGTGCAGGCTCCGCACACAAGGTGCCTTCGAGCAGGCTTCGCACTTCACCCTTCGCAAGAGCGGGCTTCCCTCTGAGGACTTCGATCAACTCTGCTAAGTCAGTGCTGGCTCCGCACACAAGGTGCCTTCGAGCAGGCTTCACACTTCACAATTTGCAAGAGCAGACTTCCCTCAGCAGACTTCGACCAAATACTCAGCAACAACAACTGGTGCTGGGCTTCGTACTTCGAAGGTCTAAATGCACACTGAACACACTTCATCGAGGACTTCGACAAGGGAAGAAAAACGGGCTTCGATTCAGCACAGAGACAGTGCTTCGCTAGTAATCAGAGGGGTCTAGCCTTCAGTTTACATAGAGCGAACAGACACTAAAAAACACACTTCACCCAGACAGACTTCTCACACACCTCTCCAGAAAAACTCACAAGAAGATGGTGCACAGAGAAATCAAAGCATGCAGAGAAGTATGCATACAAGTTCAAGCAGTAAAAGAAAATAGAATTAAACCTTCATTGCTTGAACAGGGAACACAAAATAAACTCACAGGATGAATACAAGAGCATGTGGCGGCTAGCACAGGAGCTCAAAAATGACTGCTCAAAGTGTTGATGTGACCTAGCCAGCCTCCACTATTTATAGGCACTATTCAGCCCTGTGAATAGACTACTTTACCCCTAGGGTTTACACTGGTTTTGTCTCATCAAACAGGGGGGTACAACTGGTAGTCTACTTTATTTGGAAGCTTCTTTTGTCAGCTTTGCAGAGGGGACAACACCAGCTTTTGCAGAGCAGATGCTGTCAACCTTTGCAGTTTTGGACCCTTCTGAAGCCCCCCCTTCGCACGCGAGGGGTGCGGTAGCTTCGGTGAGAAGCCTTGAGCCTAACGGCCTTTGCTTCACCGAAGTCAGCCTTCGATACAGTGACGGTTTTGAGCCGAAGCCGTCAAAGCCCTTGGGCCTTCGCACCAACACCTTCGGAGTGGACCACCACGGCTTCGCAGCTTCTCCCAGCTCGAACTCCATCAGTCCGTGTACCGAAGCTATGCATGGCCGAAGTACCTCAAGTCAGCCTCACTCCGGAGCCAGCCTCACTCCGGAGTCAGCTTCACTCTGAAGCCAGCCTCACTCCGAAGCCCCACCTTCGGAGTACCACCCTTCGAAGTCCCTCCTTCGTCCAAGGCCTCCGCATGAAGTATTCCATGAGCACTTCGTCGCAGTGTCTCTCCCCGAGCACACTCCTCGACGATCCTCACCCAGACCATGCCTTCGATGCACCTCGACTTCTGAGACCTTCGTCGGGTATACCTTCGAGTGTCTCCCTCCGGAGCACACTTCGAACGCCTTGCCTCATTGCTGAGGACTTGGTCCACCATACTCCGAAGTCACTCCATTCGGAGTACCCTTCGAAGTGCCTCGCCTCCGAGGACTTCGTCTCAGAGTACCTTCACCCGGAGCCATACTCCGCACTTACTGTCTTCTCCTGGCGCACCTCGACCCCTTCGCAGCCTTCGTGACCGAGCTCCCCGCTCGCCTGGCATCAAGCCTCCCGCTTGACCCAGGTTCACTTGCTGCGAACCGTCCGTCGCCTCCGAAGTCACCTGCGCACCACAGACAAACAGACAAGTGTATCCAGTACCCCGGAGACCTCTCCGGGTAAGCAACCTCTGATACACACTCCGGTGTACCGCCGAAAATACCGAGACCTTCGGTACGACCAAGTCATCGTGTACTGTCGGACCCCTCCGACAGGCACACTCCGCTGCAACAGCTGCAGCAACCAGACCCACCGAACCCTTCGGTGAAACCACATCCGAACCTCTTCGGAGGGTCCCCTTCGAATCAGAGGGTGAAATTTGTCAATCACTCATCACAGACTCCGAAACCAACCCTTGGTTTCTCAGATTGTTTGACAACTAATTCATTAAGCAACAATCCTATGCATTAATAATAGTAAGAATTTCCACATATATATCCACATAATATCCTCATACTAGCACATACATTATCACACACATCCTCATATTAGCACATAATGAATCTAAATTATCACACACATCCTTATATTTCACAAATAGTATCATCTTCATCGAGCAAATATTTCCACAAAATACATATACACATTCTATCACTTTTCCACATATTCATCACATTTTGACATATTCAACATATATTCACATATCCACATATCCATATATGAAAGAACTGACGGAGGAACGGAGGCCACACACGATGGAATAGATGATGAAACGGATGCCATGGGGTATGAACAGACGACCGGGATGGAGAAAAACACGGTGGTGCCAGTGAGGAGCATAATGAAGAGGCGACAGTAGTAGTGTGAGAGGTTAGGGTTAGGCTTATGCCACTGAGAGTGTGTCGATTCATTGCGGGGATTGCCTATTTATCTAGCCATAGACATCATCAGTGTGGGTAATAGTTTCTACCTGTCACTAGATCATTAGCCATTAGTGACCAGTGGCAATGAGAACCGTCACTAATAGGGGTGCCCCCTCTTTAGTGATGGACCACATTATGTCCCATCACTAAAGAGGCATCATCACCGACATGTCCAAACTGGCCCATCACTAAAATTGTATTAGTGACATGCATCAATAATTCATCACTAAAGCTATGTCATTAAAGATTGATTCAGTGGTAGTGAACTCCCTCTCTTATCACATGACCATGCATCGAGTGCCATTACATATGCCATGTTGTATGCCCAAACAACTCCCTCTCTTAGCACATGACCATGCATCGAGTGCCATTACATATGCCATGGTGTATGCCCAAACAAGGGCCACACACACCGCATGCAATATGTTTGTGCCCTTGACCCGCACATGTCTACGTAACCATTAAGGTCGGCTATGATACCATTTGTCACATCCCAACTTCGTACACATATCATCTCAGTTACATTTTCATTCTCGCTTTATGTAAAATAGTTAACCCCATGGTGCTATGGTTAGAACTCATGGGTTTATATGTTTATACAAGTCTTGCTCAACTAGAAAGAATCCCAAAGATCTTGAAAGCAGTGAGCTTGAGAATCTTGAGTCCAAAGTCATGCACTAGTGGCAGGCCATCATAGACAAAACTACACTTCGCACACCCTTCTAAGAAGATGAAAGGGGCCCACAATAATTATGATTACTGAGCCTGAAGAATCTAAAGAACTACTAGAGCAGAGCTATAATCCATCCTTCGATGAGAGGTCCCCCCTTTTCACCCCTATTTGTAGGTGGTTAGCATTCACCCAAGGTTTTAGACCACCAAGCTACCCAAGTATAGCGGGGATTTGAACCCTGACAAATTCACCCACTCTTATGCCCTAGCCATCGAAGAAAGTGAGGACGAGAGGGTTACCATGGTAAAGTTCTTCCTACTCGTGCTATAAGTGGTATCCCTCCATTGAATCAAGACCTTGAAGCTAGCCCAACTCAATTTGTTCCTAGGATCAACTTTGAAGGAAGTTCACCAATAACTTCTAAGGGACCTATGCTGTCTCGATATCCATCGAAAGCTTGTTTGAAGTCAAACAACAATCTAGAGAAACCCTTCAAGAGTATTTCCAGAGGTTTGCTTACACTATGTCCCAGATAAAGGGCCTTTTGACTAGATGCTACAAGGGAAGGGGTTCAAGCACTCAGGGATACTTAATAGACTATTTCAAAATCCTACCACCTTGATGGAATGCTATCAGAGCATCGGTTATGGATACTAGAGACTCCACTAGTTATAATCCAATCCAAGGTCAAGTCTATTCACAACCAAGGGTTCCTAGCTTAAAAAAATAAGGGGCATTAACAAGACGAAGTATTGACCAATATTGGGGGACACCCTCCTAAGGCTCAACAAGGGCAAGGCCGAGGGAGGGTTAGGGCCATGAATGCCCCAAGCAATCCTTTGTGCCGTAGTCAAGACAGCTTCTTTTGCAATTTCATGGGACCAATCAAAGCCACAATAGCGACAACTATAAGTCCATACCAATCCTACATGGTGATTATTTGGAGAGGTCCAAGAGGATATCAGCTAGATGTTAGGGAATAGGGGAGCTACGCTAGCTAGCAAATTCAAAATTTCTGCCCTAAGCCCAAGACCCATGCACGTGCGAGATCATAGATGATTATCGTCTAGCACGAGACATGCTAGGTGTAGTGGAAGAAGATGTCGAAGAAGCGCGTCAAGTCTATCATTGCTTTGTCCTGGCCGTTCCTCGCGAATCCAATCAGTGAAGATGACGTAGTTCTTCACGTGAAGAAGTCCATGAGCGTCGCTGTTGAAGCAACGCTTCCACGGTATCCACACGTACAAGGATGGAGTTCTTCCCACGGCAGCGTGCTAGCATCGCATGTGAGAGATGAGGAATCCTCGATCTCAATAATTGTGACCGAGAAAGGGAGGAGTGGAGTCTTTGGTGACTAGCTCTAATCTATGCTAAACTTGTCTTCCAAGACCTCCTCTCTTTATATTTGGCTGAGAGCCCCTGGTCATCCACATCTTGAAACCCACAAAATGGTTACAACCAATTTGTGTTCGTGATAGATCCAATCTATTTGTCCATGTTGGAACTTCCGATCCTAGATCAAAACTTCTGATAGGATATTTTGTTTCTCGATACACTACGACACGCAACAGATCCAATCTTTTTTCGCCCACCTCAGAACTTCCGATACACATTTTGGAACTTCCGATCAGTACAATTTTCCCCTGGTTCCAAATTGGAACTTCTGGCTCATCGGAACTTCCGATACCATATCGAAACTTCTGAAGAAACTTTGCTCTCTGACTTGAAACCAGAAATAATCAGAACTTCCAATGCTACCTATCGAAACTTCCGATACACGAAATTTTCTTGGGCATATCCATCAATCTCCAACTTTCACAAGAACCAATTCTTTTCATGTTTCTTAATCCATCCCCTTAAGTGTGTGACCTGATAGGTTCATACACTAACGACTGTTCACCAGAAACCTTTTCCGACTCACTGATCAATAGCGGTACCTAGAAGCACATATTGACCCCCAAAAGCGTACAAATTAATTTTCACTGAACCTTGATATACGCAAGCACTAGTCCCTTTAACACACGCCGTCAGTCAAGGTCATGGTGAGATACGTGCCACCCTTGTTGGTTAGCTCGACATTTCACTCAATCAAATATTGCATTCAAATCATGACTAACTCCTTAGTCATAGTGACATGGCCATGCACTTTTCCAATCCAATACCTCTAGGGGCTAGAGACGACTCTCCCATTAGTAAGAGGTGTAAAGTCCATCTTGATCGCTCACATCCCACGACATGTTTCACAACACACCTGAAAATAACCCTTATTACTACCCTATTATGGAATAGCGTTAGGAAGCATCTAAGTGTGTCACTACGCATTTTGGAATCAAATGACGATCTCAGGTCGAAGGACTCTGCAGGTACACCATTTGAGATGACAACTGATAGCACATTACAATAACAATCCCAACAGTATCTCAAGTGGGTCTATCCAACACCATGTTCACCAACATGTGTCCACATCATTGATTGGACATCTCTATGTCTATGATCTATGAAACGTGATCATCAATCAAATTTGCTAATCTATGTGTCATCACTATCCCACATAATGACAAGGTCAGGGATCCTTTTGAACATTATCGTTATAATACAAATAGTATCACAAAACAAGTCATCAACTCATTAATCACATGTAAACGACATTTATTCAAGGAACAAGATAACAATTATCCTCACACATTAGCATAAACTCTATTAGAATCTTCCACATACACATGACTCACTCAGCTTTTGTTGTATAATCAGCCACCGTCTCTTGCTTGGAACTCTTCCAACTCACTGCACCTCCATTGAGGCAGAACACAAAGCCAGATTGCGATCGAGAATCATCTTTATCGGTCTGAAAGCTAGCATTCGTGTAACCACTTACAATGATCTCCTCTTCACCACCGTACACTAGGAACATTTCCTCAGTCCCTCTGAAGTACTTGAGGATACTTTTTACTACAACCCAGTGACTTTCAACCGTGTTAGATTGTTACATGCTCATAACACTTAGAGCATATGACACATCTGGGTGTGTACATAACATGGCATACATGATGGATCCAATTGTGAAGGCATAAGGGATCACACTCATCTTCTCTAGTTCATCAGGTGTCGTAGCACACTGAGTCTTACTAAGAGAAATACCATGTGACATTGGCAGAAAACCCTACTTAGAAATTTGCATTTTGAACCATTTCAAAACCTTGTCAATGTACATACTCTGGCTTAATCTAATTAGCCGCTTTGATCTGCATTTTTCAGTGAAGTCTTAACAACATTCAATAAAGGAATGTCGTTTCCAATCAACAATACGTCATCCACATATATGACCAGAAACACAAGTGAGCTCCCACTAGCCTTCTTGTAAACACAAGGCTCTTCTTCATTCTTGATGAAGCCAAACACTTTGACTACCTCATCAAAGCGAAGATTTCAACTCGAGAAGCTTGCTTCAGTCCATAAATGGACTTTTGCAACTTCCAAACTTTCCCATCACTTTCTGGATCGTCAAGACCTTCAGGCTATGTTATGTACACATCCTCACTTAGGTTTCCATTTAAGAAATCCGTCTTGACAATCCATTTGCCATATCTCATAGTCATAAAATGCGGCAATTGCTACGATGATCCGAATAGACTTAAGTATAGCAATGGGTGAAAATGTTTCATCATAATCAACACCTTGAATCTGTCTGAAACCTTTCACCACCAATCGTTCCTTATAAATGTGAACATTTCCATCAATGTATATATTTTTCTTGAAGATCCATTTACACTCAATAGTTTTTACACCATCGAGTGGATCAACCAAGTTGCAAACTTGGTTTTCTCGAATGGAATCCAACTCGGATCTAATGGCTCCAAGCCATTTCTCAGAGTTTGGTCCCATCACTGCTTCCACATAGGTCTGGGATCGACGTTGTCCAACAATAACATGTCGCGATGCACGGTGGTCAAAAACATGAACCTCGCTGTCGCATGGCTGACCCTCTCAGACCTTCGTGGGGCTAGCGCATGCACAATAGGCTCTGCAACACCTTGCACATCCTGTTGTTGTTCATTGGGATCTAGAACACTTTCCAGCATCTCTCGAACCTCTTCGAGATGCACCATCTTCCCACTAACTCTTTTCGAGAGAAACTCTTTCTCAAGGAATACATCATTTCGAGCGACAAACACTTTGTACTCCTCTCTATTATAGAAATAGTATCATTTGGTTTCCCTATGATACCCACAAAGAAGCACTTGTTAGACTTAGGACTGAGCTTGTCAGACATCACATGTTTGACATACACCTCACATCTCCAAATCTTTAGAAAAGACAAGATAGGACGCCTCCCAGACCACATATCATATGGTGTCTTCTCTACTGACTTCGATGGAACTCTATTTATCATGAAAGCTACAGTTTCTAGAGCATGACCCCAAAAGGATAATGGAAGATCAGTGTGACTTATCATGGACCGCACCATATCCAATAAAGTGTGATTTCTCTGCTCGGACACCCCATTCCATTAGGGCATGCCGGGTGGAGTCAGCTGTGGAACAATCCCACACTGCTTCAGATGATCACTAAACTCATGGCTCAAATATTCACCTCCATGATCAGATCGTAGAAATTTAATTGTCTTACCCGTATGATTTTGTACTTCATTTTGGAACTCCTTGAACTTTTCAAAGGATTCCCACTTATGCCTCCTCAAGTAGACATAGCCATATCGACAAAAGTCGTTGGTAAAAGTGATAAAGTACTGAAAACCATTCCTAGCCGTGTGACTCATTGGACCACACACATCAGTATGTACTATGGCCAATAGCTTACTCGCCCTCTAAGTCTGTCCAGTAAAAGGCGTCTTTGTCATTTTGCCAAGTAAGCAAGACTCGCATGTGTCATATGATTCAAAATCAAATGACTCCAAAAGTCCATCATTATGGCGCCTCTGCACGCGCTTCTCATTTATATGACCCAACCGACAATGCCAGACGTAGGTAGGATTCAAATCATTGAGTCGTTGTTTCTTAGTACTAATGTTATAAACATGTGCATCTTCAAGACTCAAAATATATACTCCATTCACTAATGGACAAACACCATAGAACATGACATTTGAAAATATTGAACAATTCTTGTTCTTTATTACGAATTCGAAACCATCTTCCTCTAAACATGAAGAAGAGATAATGTTTGTGCCTAAGGCGGGAATGAAATAACAATTATTTAACTCTAAAACTAGTTCTGATGGTAGCGATAGTGAATAAACGCCGATAGCCAACGCTGCAACCTTTGCACCATTCCTGACGTGGACATCCAGCTCGCCACTTGCACACTTTCTTACTCTAATCAGCCCTTGCAACGATTTGCAAGTATGAATCATCGATCCGGTATCAAATACCCATGAATCATTTGGACAAGTAGCAAGATTAATTTCAATAACATTAATATATTAAGCGGAAGTCACACTTCCCTTCTTGTTCATATGCTCTTCCATGTACACCTTGCAATTGCGCTTCTAATGCCCAAGATTATGGCAGTGGTGGCACTCATCAGAACTAGCAGGACCTGACTTGGACTTTCTAGTCGGTTTAGACTTCGCACTAGAGATCGAATCTGTAGTCTTAGCCTTGCCCTTCCTCTTTCTCTTTTTGCCGTCCTTCTGAACCAACATAACTTGATTAGGAGACTTCCTGATACTCTCCTCAGCAGTTTTAAGCTTCCCATGCAACTCAGTTAGTGTCTTCTCTAGTCCAACCATGTTGTAATTCATGTTGAACAGCTCAAAGCTCAGTGGTAGATATTGGAGAATGACATCAATAGGTAGGTACGAATCTAGTGGGGTACCCAGTCTCTCTAGAGTCCTAATGTAACCAATAATCCTGATCACATGAGGACTCACTGGACTCCCTTCAGCCAACCTACTCCCAAACAATCACTTAGGCACATTGTATCTCTCTGCCCTTGCCTGGTTATGAAACATGCCCTTAAGACCTATGATCATATCGTAAGAATCACGTTCATCATAATATTTCTAAAACTCTAAGGACATGCATACAAGCATTAGACAAGTGACATCCACGGAATCACAAGCGTGCTTCTCATAAGCACGCTTGTCTACTGCGGAAGCATCCTCTCTTGGTTCATCGGGGTGAGGTTCATCTAGAGCATAATCCTTTTTCTCTTGTCTAAGAACAATTCTCAAATTTCGATACCAATCCATAAAGTTTGTTCCAGATAATTTCTCACGTTCAAGAATATCGTAAATGAAAAACTAGAGTGCTCTTAACAGAAGTAGTAGGTGCCATGATCTACAAAAGATTAAATGCAAGGTTTAGCACTATGCAATGTTTATATTCTATCCAATAAAAGATGTTCCACTATTTAAAACTAGTCATTTTCCCTCTAATGACTAATAGTGGCACAAGATCCATATTCATTCTAACTCCCAGTGAGCTTTAGCGTCACTGCTAGAATCTAGGTGACATAGGTAAGCAACACTTTGCTAATAACATCGTATGTGACTCTTGTCGTTGGAGAAGCATCCTATGATCTACACCAACTCTATGCTCCAAGGCCCAAAACTGTTTTGATAGCCCCGTTAAGCAAACCAATACTATGCGTCTAGAAGTCTGACTTCCGCCCCAATTGGTCAAGATAAAAGATAGCACCCTGCTTTGGCAGACCCACTATCGATGAGCAAGAACCTTGTTGGGTGCAGCTATTGGAAAGAGCATCAATACTTAATTTTTCCGAGGGAAAACTATTCTAGCACGGTAACGTCCCTAGCACACACGAAACATTTAAGAATAGTATAACAGGAACATAAGAAAGCATCACAGGCAATCATATTAACTGTGACACGGCATGGCCCTCTTCACACGGTGATATATATCTACATGGATCCCATCATTGAATGCGTGCTCCCAGCCTCCATGAAGAGTACTAGTCTATCTCCAATAGCCTATACTAATTACATGGGTCGAAGCACCGCAGAAACGACATGCAAGCCATAATAAATTTTACATCAGCCTTGGGATGTAAATAACCATGACATGTAGGCCATATTTAATTTACGTTCATTGCATGCATCTCATACATCACATTTATCTAAGGTCATGCCAATCACAACATTATCTGCAAAACAAAGTTAGGCGAGCAATCTACAAGTGACTGGATCCTGGATCTAAAAAACCCGACTCAACATGCACGAAATTTCAAATTTGGGTGGGTCGGAACTTCCGATCTGACATCGGAACCTCCGATCCGTCAGAACTTCCGATCAATATTGGAATCACGGACAACGACAATTGTTCTCTATATCGAATCATTATTCGATATTGAAACATCTGAGAAACCAAGGGTTGGTTTCGGTGTTTGTGATGAGTGATTGACAGGCTTTTTACCCTCTGTTCGAAGGGTACCTCCAAAGGGTGTTTCGGAGGTGGTTTCACCGAAGGGTGTTCGGTGTTTGCTTGCTGCAGCTGTGCAGCGGAGTATGCGTGTCGGAGGGGTCCGACAGTACGCGATGACTGGGTTCGTACCGAAGGCTTCGGTATTTTGGGCGGTACACCGGAGAGTGTGCCGGAGGTTGCTAACCCGGAGAGGTCTCCGGAGTACTGGATACACTTGTCTGCTTGTCTGTGGTGCGCAGGGACTTCGGAGGCGACGGACAAGGTTCGAGCCAGGTGAACCTGGGTCAAGCGGGAGGCTTGATGCCAGGGGAGCGGGGAGCTCCGTCACGGTGGCTGCGAAGGCGGTCCGGGTCGGCCCTCGGGTCGAGGCGTGCCAGGTGAAGGCAGAGAGTGCGGAGTGTGGCTCCGGCTGAAGGTACTCCGAGACAAAGTCCTCGGAGGTGAGGCACTTCGAAGGTACTCCGGATGGAGTGACTTCGGAGTTGGATGGAACAAGTCCTCTGCGGAGGCAAGGGTTCGAAGTGTCCTCCGGAGGGAGACACTCGAAGGTACCCGACGAAGGTCTCAGAAGTCGAGGCGCATCGAAGGCATGGTCCGGGTGAGGCTCGTCGAGGAGTGTGCTCGGGAAGAGGCACTGCGACGGAGTGCTCATGGAATGCTTCATGCGGAGGCCTTGGACGAAGGAGGGACTTCGAAGGGTGGTACTCCGAAGGTGGGGCTTCGGAGTGAGGTTGACTTGAGGTGCTTCGGCCATGCATGGCTTCGGTACACGGACGGACGGTGTTCGAGCTGGGAGTAGCTGCGAAGCCGTGGTGATCCACTCCGGAGGTGGTGGTGCGAAGGCCCAAGAGCTTTGACGGCTTCGGCTTAAAACCGTCACTGTATCGAAGGACTTCTTCGGCGGAGCGAAGGCCAACAGGCTGCAGGCTTCTCGCCGAAGCTACCGCACCCTCCGGTGCGAAGGGAGGTTCTAGAAGTCTACACTGTAAAGGCTGACACTGTCTGTTCTGAAAAAGGCTGACACTGTCCCCTCTGCAGCTGACAGAGAAGCCTCCAAAATAAAGGTGGACTACCTTTTGTACCCCTTAGTTCTGAAGAGACAAAATGAATGTAAACCCTAGGGGTAATGTAGTCACTTCCTTAGGATGAAGCCGTGGGCTATAAATATGGGGGCTCGGTAGGTAACATTCAACACTTTGAGCATTTACTGTTGAGCTCCTGTAGCCACACACTTCGATTTTAATACATCCAGAGAGTTCATTTTCTGTGTTCCTTGTTCAAGCGGCGAAGCCCTGTTTTCCTGTGCTTTTGCTTGAGCTCGCTTTGCATACCTCGCCTGTAGTTGTGCACCGAAGCCTGTTGAGGCGAAGGTTGTTTTTCGTGCGAGGTGTGTGTTTTGTCAGTGTGTTTTCGCTCTGTGTAAAAGGAGGCGTGACCTCGCTGCTTACTAGCGAAGCACTGATTGTTGCCCGTTTTGCTTCTTGTGTCGAAGCCCCTAGTGTAGTCTGTTTGTGTGCGTGTAGACCTTCGTGTACGAAGCTCAGCACCAGTTGCTGCTGCCAAGTACTTGGTCGAAGTCCTCAGAGGGCTGTCCACTCTTGCGAAGGGTGAAGTGCGAAGCCTGCTCGAAGCACCCTGTGTGCGGAGCCTGCACTGACTAAGCAGAGTAGATTTCCGAGGGTTGTAAGTGGAGCGAAGTCTTCTTAGCTTCGAACTTTTTCTCCTCCGAAGCCTGTGTTCGAAGGTGTCGAAGTACCTCCGAACCAGACCTTCGAAGGTAGTGTTCGAAGCCTGTTCCGCAGAAGACAGAACTGAAACCGAAGGCTAGTTTTTAGCCCGAAATTTTAAAAGCTCCCATTCACCCCCCCGCTGGTCGCCGTTTCCGGTCCAACAATTGGTATCAGAGCAGGTTAAGATCACCAGTTGACCTTAACCGGTTTTGTGATCTTTTGGCGACATGGATAGAGGCAGTAAAATTCCTCTGTTCGATGGGACAGACTTCGCATACTGGAAGGTGCGCATGGAGGCTTACTTGTTAAGCCAAGGAAATGCAATTTGGGAGATTGTGGAATCACAATACTCCATCCCTGAGACTCGCACCTCTCAAACAGAGAAGGATCAGTATAATGCCAATTCCAAGGCAAGAAATATATTGTTCATCGGTTTGAGCCGAAGTGAGTTCGATAGGGTGCAGCACCTTAGGACTGCTAGGGAGATTTGGACAACGCTCACTATTTTTCATGAGGGCTCTACACAGATTAAGGCCAGGCGCCAAAGCACCTACAACCAACAGTATCAGCTGTTTGTGCAGGCACCTGGTGAATCTATAGATGCCATGTTTTCGCGCTTTGATGCTATAGTGAGTAACTTGCGGTCCAACGGGACACTTGCTTACAGTGATCACGATAGGGCTATCAAGCTTCTCTATGCTCTTGACCGTAGCATATGGGAAGTGAAGATATCCAGCATTGAGGAGTCCACAGGCTATGACACTCTAACCTGTGATGAACTCTTTAGCAAGCTAAAGTCCATAGAGATTGCCAAGGCATCTCTTGCTGTGCACAGAAGCTCTTTGCCACAGCCATTGGCATTGGTTTCTAGCACAAGCCGTGGCACCACTGCAGAACCAAGCACATCAGGCACTTGTGTTCTTGCAGATGGTTTTGCTTTGTCCTCCCTGGTCTCCGTCACAAAGGAGCAGGTGGACACTCTAGCTGATGATGAGCTTGCTCTCATTGCCCGGAGGTTCACCCGCTTTCATCATGAGAGACGGGATCAGAGGAGAAGTGGTTTTAGTGGTTGCTATGAATGTGGCGACACCTCTCATATTAAGGCCAATTGCCTCAAAATCAAGAAGAGAGATGAGAGTGACCGCCCCAAATACCACAAAAAGGAGAGGAAGCCCTTTGTGAAGGGCAAGCGCAGCAAGATGGCTAAGAAAGTAGCCAAGGCCGCTTCCAGAGCCTTTGTTGCTGCTCTCAGCGACATCGACACGTCCTCAACTGAGGAGTCGAGCTCTGAGGAGGAGGAGTCCCCAAGGAAGGAGGACAAGAAGGACAAGAAGGGACGTGACTTCACCGGCCTTTGCTTCATGGCCGACAGCGATCACAGCGGCGATGAGCTTGACTCATCTGAGGTAAACCTATCATCTGACCAGCTACTAATTAAATTAGATGAGCTGAATGAAGTAGTGCTTGGTCAGGATAGATTACTTGTGCAAGCCGCTAGAGAAAGAAAAGACCTTAGACTTAGGCTAGAAAATATTTCTACTGAGTATGCCATGCTTAAGTCTAAATTTGATGATGCTGAATGTGAATCATGTTCTGTTGTCATGAGTGAGCTTGCTCAGTTGCGCTCTGTTCATGCTCAAACTCTCTCTGAGCTTGAGACTGCACAGAAGCAGCTTTTGGAGGTGGATTCTAGACCTCATGAAATTATTGATTGCATGAACTGCTCTTTATTACGCGATAGCATTAATTTACGTGATAAGCATGTTCATGATTTGGAGGCTAGATTGGAGAGGGCCGGTAGTTCTAAGGATGTGCAACCTGTTTGTGACACTTGCATTACCCTTAAGGACCAGCTAGGCACTGTTAGAGAGCGAGCTGAAAACCTCATGTCAGAAAATGAATACCTTCTTTCTGTGGTGAATAAATGCACTGAAGGGAAGGGTAGGATGGATTTGCTCTTGGCCAAGACCAAGTTGTGTGCTGACAGAGCAGGGGTAGCTCTAGGTTTGGGTTTTGAGAGGATAGCTTCAGACAGTAAGACCAAAACTGTTTTTACCTCTCCCACCACCCTAGAGAAAGAGAGAGCTCTGTTGGACACCCCTCCAGCCAAAAAGCCTACCCATCCACCAAAGAAAACCACACCTCCTGCCAAGAAAAATCCTCCCAAGAAAACCACTCAAAAGAAACCCAAGGAGCCTGTGAGAGTTGCTCCTGTGACCCATGAGAATGCCCCCAGGAGAGTGTTTCATTGTTCTTATTGTCAGCGGGCGGGTCATTTGATTGGTTTCTGTTTACGTCGCATCAAGGATGAGCGATGTGCGCAGGCGATGAGCTATCAGGACATGCATTACCCATCTTTAGGTATGCATGAGTCTGAGTTTTACTCTCGTCCTGTGTTCGAGGCTCCTCGTGCTTCTCGGAGAGGTTTTGCTCCTCGAGGTGTTCACCATGTTCCATATGGTGGTAGACCTCGGGCGAGTAGCTTTGTACCTCGTCAGAGTAGGAGACCTCGTCATGCTTTGCGTTCTTTGCATGTAGGTAGACCTCGCACTTTGCATTATTCTGATTTTTATGTGCGTAGACCGTCTATTTTTACTGCGCCTACTACTCGTGTCACTCAGTGCTGGATGCCTCGTCATTATTTTACTCACCCCAGCACTGAGCGATCGAGACGTTCTTATCTTGTGTAGGCGACAGGTCGAGGCTTGGAGGGCACGTGGATCATGGACTCCGGTTGTTCGCGCCACATGACCAGAGATGCAGCTTGGTTCTCCAGCCTCACCACAACCAAGCAAAGGGAACATATCACCTTCGGAAACAATCGAAGGAGCAGAGTGAAAGGTAAAGGTGTGGTAAGAATTAATTCGAACTTCACTCTCAAAGATGTTGCTTTGGTTGAGAACCTGGGATACAATTTGCTGTCTGTATCTCAGTTGCTTGATGAGGGCTTCGAAGTGCGATTTCATCGCGATACTTCGCAAGTGCTCAATTCTGATGGCGTTGTGGTGTGTAAGATCTTTAGGGTTGGGAGAGTTTTTGGAGCTGATTTTTCAGAGTCATCTGGTTCTTCTCATTGTCTTGTTGCACATTCGACTTCTAAGCTTTGGAAGTGGCATAGGAGACTAGGGCATATGAGCTTTGAGTTGCTCGCTCGTCTGAGCGCCCTAGGCCTGATCCGAGGATTGCCCAAGCTCAAGTTTGAGAAGAATTTAGTTTGCGCTCCTTGTCGACATGGAAAAATGATTGCTGCTTCGCATTCGCCAGTCACCACAGTGATGACTGAACAGCCCGGAGAACTTCTCCACATGGACACTGTAGGTCCTTCTCGGGTTAGTTCTTTAGGCGGCAAGTGGTATGTACTTGTTATTGTCGACGATTTCTCTCGCTACTCTTGGGTCTTCTTTCTTGCCAGCAAGGATGAAGTGTTTTCACACTTTCGGAGCTTGGCTTTGAGACTTTTCACTGAACTCCCCGGTGCATTAAAATTCATTCGAAGCGATAATGGCACTGAGTTCAAAAATAGTCTCTTTGTTGACTTTTGCATGGAGCATGGCATAGAACATCAATTCTCTGCTCCGCGGGTTCCTCAACAGAATGGTGTTGTTGAGAGGAAGAACCGCACTTTGGTTGAGATGGCTAGGACGATGCTTGATGAGCATAGGACTCCTAGAAAATTCTGGGCTGAGGCCATGAACACTGCTTGCTACATCTCAAACCGAATTTTCTTGCGCTCAATTTTAAATTTGACATCTTATGAGCTGCGTTTTGGGAGGCAGCCCAAGGTTACTTATCTTCGAGTTTTTGGCTGTCGGTGCTTTATCCTAAAACGTGGTAACTTGGATAAATTTGAGTCGCGCTCTTCTGACGGGATCTTTTTGGGTTATACAACTCATGGTCATTCTTATCGTGTTTATAACTTGGAAACTAACACTGTCATCGAGTCATGTGATGTGACTTTTGATGAATCAACCCCCTCTGTTAGTTCTGCTTTTGAACAGGCAAATGAACACGACATGGAACAGACCATATTCGAAGAAGAAGATCCCGGAGAATTCGAGGATGATCCCCTATTACCCTCGACGTCAACCCCCGAAGCTGACCCCGCTTCTACTACTTCGGCACGAGGTCCCGAAGCGACTACCTCAACATCGGTCATCTTGGACCACTCCAACGCACAAGTTGAGGGGGAGACTGCATCCCGCCGAGAGGCTCCACATCATGTTCAAAGGATGCACCCTCCCGAGCAGATCATTGGTGAGCTTGATCAAAGGGTAACTCGTTCTCATGCCCATTTCACTAATGCTGCTTTTGTTGCTTCTTTCGAGCCTTTAGATGTTAGTCATGCACTTTCTGATTCTAGTTGGATCAATGCCATGCATGAGGAACTTGAAAATTTTGAGAGAAACCAAGTCTGGACTTTAGTTGATCCTCCACCTAATGTTCATTTCATTGGAACAAAATGGATTTTCAAAATAAACAAGGGGAGGATGGGACTATAATTAGAAACAAGGCTAGACTAGTAGCTCAGGGCTTTTCTCAACTAGAAGGGATTGATTTTACTGAAACTTTTGCACCTGTTGCTCGCCTTGAGGCCATTAGGATTTGCTTGCCTTTGCGACATCCCGGGGATTCAAACTCTATCAGATGGATGTCAAAAGTGCTTTTCTTAATGGCTTCATAGGTGAAGATGTTTATGTAAAACAACCCCCTGGTTTTGAAAACCTCAAGTACCCACATAAAGTCCTTAAACTTCATAAGGCTCTTTATGGACTCAAGCAGGCCCCTCGGGCTTGGTATGATAGACTTAAGTCTTTTCTGCTTGAGCGAGGGTATTTGATGGGCTCAGTTGATAAAACACTGTTTACTCTCAAGCATGGCAAAGATTTCCTCCTAGTTCAGATTTATGTGGATGATATCATCTTTGGTGGCTCTTCTCATGCTTTGGTTGCCGAGTTTGCAGATACCATGAGCAGGGAGTTTGAAATGTCAATGATGGGTGAACTCACCTTCTTCCTTGGTTTGCAAATCAAGCAAAGCAAACAAGGTACTTTGTCCACCAGACAAAGTACACCAAGGACCTGCTCAAGAAGTTTGACATGTCCGATGCGAAGCCCCTCGCCACTCCAATGGCTACATCTATAGCTTTGGACCCTGACGAAGATGGAGAAGCCGTAGATCAGAAGGAGTTCCGGAGCATGATCGGCTCCCTCCTCTACTTGACTGCCACGAGGCCGGACATACACTTCGCTGTGTGTCTGTGCGCTCATTTTCAGGCTTCACCACGAGCTTCGCACCGCCAAGCGGTTAAGCGCATCTTAAGGTATCTCAAACACACCCTTGAATTTGGCATATGGTATTCATCGTCTTCATCTTTATGTCTTAGAGGTTATTCAGATGCGGATTTTGCTGGGTGTAGAATTGATAGGAAAAGTACCTCTGGTACTTGTCATTTTCTGGGTACGTCTCTGGTTTGCTGGTCTTCCCGCAAACAGTCTAGTGTTGCTCAATCGACGGCTGAGGCCGAATATGTTGCTGCAGCTAGCTGTTGCTCTCAGATTTTGTGGATGGTTTCCACTTTGCGGGATTTCGGGTTAGATTATAAGAGTGTTCCACTTTTCTGTGATAACACTAGTGCTATTTGTATTGCAAACAACCCGGTTCAGCACTCCAGAACCAAACACATTGATGTACGGTATCATTTTCTCAGAGATCACAATGAGAAGGGTGATATTGAACTTCAATATGTTGATACCCAACACCAGCTTGCCGATATTTTTACAAAACCCCTTGATGCTTCTCGATTTGCTTACTTGCGTGGGGAACTTGGTATTTGTCATCCCTACGGCATTTTGTGAGGGGGAGCTGATTTTAATTGTCTTGCATATGCTCATTATGTGTGAAATTGCACTTACATCTTTTGCTATTATATGTATGCCTTTAATTCAAAGAAATCATGTCAGCTCAGCTCTATGAAATATGTCTGGAACATTGGTTGTGCATGATGTTTTATTTTCTAAAATCAAAACTTGCTCACCGCACAATCGTGTATCTAGCTTGTTTAGGCAGGACTGCTTTTAGCTATCTTTTATCTACTTGACAGCAAGACGCTGTTCCTTGGATGCTAAAATTTGCAACTTGAAAAATTGTGTTCTTTATTCATGGATATTCATCAAAATATTTCATTCATCAGATTCAAATCAAAAATCCATGATTTGCCTGGTTTAATGAAAAGATCCAGGAGGGTTTGTTTGTCGCACTACTCTATTCTAGACTGCTTACCATTGCACTTTGGTCTGAACTGGGATAGTGTAGTGTATGCCAAAATCACCGCCTTAAGCTTCAGATGGATTTCATGCCTAGGCTTGGCCTGATTGGAAAGTATAAGGTGGACAAACAAATAACCCCTGGCATTAAGAACAGAACAACAAATTATTTAATCATCAAGTTTGCTTTCAAAGCTCCCTTTTGAAACAAGACTTGTCTGTCTAGGGTAGAAATTGTTAGCTTTGCGCAGTCCTTGCCTTCACATGTCTAGCTGCTATGATTAAGTGGTGATGCTTTTATCTCAAAATGACAAAATCACATGCCATCATCTTGTTTCACAGAATGTTAAATTGAGCTGAGCACATGAACTTCGGTATTACTGTTGGCATATTTTTGCATTATATGTCTTTGCAATTCTATTCATTTCGAAGCTTTGCATTTTGACTGCTCCTTGATGCTTGCATTGCCAAAGGGGGAGAGATTTGCTATGTTCTCTGCCGCAAGAAGGCATAATTTCGAAAAGGGGAGAGATTTTTGACATAAAGGGGGAGAAAAATTTGCTTAACTCAGGGGGAGTTCTTATCAAGGGGAGATTTGCCAAAGGGGCTTTTACTCTTTTGAGAAAGGGGGAGGAAAATTCTTTTATCAAGTGACATGCTTTGGCTCTTTTCTGAGTTTTTATGGTCACTTGTGTGCTGAAAATTTTCAAATTTTCTTGAACTTGAATTTGGTTGTCAATGCACTCATCAAGGAGGAGATTGAGAAACCAAGGGTTGGTTTCGGTGTTTTGTGATGAGTGATTGACAGGCTTTTTACCCTCTGTTCGAAGGGTACCTCCAAAGGGTGTTTCGGAGGTGGTTTCACCGAAGGGTGTTCGGTGTTTGCTTGCTGCAGCTGTGCAGCGGAGTATGCGTGTCGGAGGGGTCCGACAGTACGCGATGACTGGGTTCGTACCGAAGGCTTCGGTATTTTGGGCGGTACACCGGAGAGTGTGCCAGAGGTTGCTAACCCGGAGAGGTCTCCGGAGTACTGGATACACTTGTCTGCTTGTCTGTGGTGCGCAGGGACTTCGGAGGCGACGGACAAGGTTCGAGCCAGGTGAACCTGGGTCAAGCGGGAGGCTTGATGCCAGGGGAGCGGGGAGCTCCGTCACGGTGGCTGCGAAGGCGGTCCGGGTCGGCCCTCGGGTCGAGGCGTGCCAGGTGAAGGCAGAGAGTGCGGAGTGTGGCTCCGGTTGAAGGTACTCCGAGACAAAGTCCTCGGAGGTGAGGCACTTCGAAGGTACTCCGGATGGAGTGACTTCGGAGTTGGATGGAACAAGTCCTCTGCGGAGGCAAGGGTTCGAAGTGTCCTCCGGAGGGAGACACTCGAAGGTACCCGACGAAGGTCTCAGAAGTCGAGGCGCATCGAAGACATGGTCCGGGTGAGGCTCGTCGAGGAGTGTGCTCGGGAAGAGGCACTGCGACGGAGTGCTCATGGAATGCTTCATGCGGAGGCCTTGGACGAAGGAGGGACTTCGAAGGGTGGTACTCCGAAGGTGGGGCTTCGGAGTGAGGTTGACTTGAGGTGCTTCGGCCATGCATGGCTTCGGTACACGGACGGATGGTGTTCGAGCTGGGAGTAGCTGCGAAGCCGTGGTGATCCACTCTGGAGGTGGTGGTGCGAAGGCCCAAGAGCTTTGACGGCTTCGGCTTAAAACCGTCACTGTATCGAAGGACTTCTTCGGCGGAGCAAAGGCCAACAGGCTGCAGGCTTCTCGCCGAAGCTACCGCACCCTCCGGTGCGAAGGGAGGTTCCAGAAGTCTACACTGTAAAGGCTGACACTGTCTGTTCTGAAAAAGGCTGACACTGTCCCCTCTGCAGCTGACAGAGAAGCCTCCAAAATAAAGGTGGACTACCTTTTGTACCCCTTAGTTCTGAAGAGACAAAATGAATGTAAACCCTAGGGGTAATGTAGTCACTTCCTTAGGATGAAGCCGTGGGCTATAAATATGGGGGCTCGGTAGGTAACATTCAACACTTTGAGCATTTACTGTTGAGCTCCTGTAGCCACACACTTCGATTTTAATACATCCAGAGAGTTCATTTTCTGTGTTCCTTGTTCAAGCGGCGAAGCCCTGTTTTCCTGTGCTTTTGCTTGAGCTCGCTTTGCATACCTCGCCTGTAGTTGTGCACCGAAGCCTGTTGAGGCGAAGGTTGTTTTTCGTGCGAGGTGTGTGTTTTGTCAGTGTGTTTTCGCTCTGTGTAAAAGGAGGCGTGACCTCGCTGCTTACTAGCGAAGCACTGATTGTTGCCCGTTTTGCTTCTTGTGTCGAAGCCCCTAGTGTAGTCTGTTTGTGTGCGTGTAGACCTTCGTGTACGAAGCTCAGCACCAGTTGCTGCTGCCAAGTACTTGGTCGAAGTCCTCAGAGGGCTGTCCACTCTTGCGAAGGGTGAAGTGCGAAGCCTGCTCGAAGCACCCTGTGTGCGGAGCCTGCACTGACTAAGCAGAGTAGATTTCCGAGGGTTGTAAGTGGAGCGAAGTCTTCTTAGCTTCGAACTTTTTCTCCTCCGAAGCCTGTGTTCGAAGGTGTCGAAGTACCTCCGAACCAGACCTTCGAAGGTAGTGTTCGAAGCCTGTTCCGCAGAAGACAGAACTGAAACCGAAGGCTAGTTTTTAGCCCGAAATTTTAAAAGCTCCCATTCACCCCCCCTCTGGTCGCCGTTTCCGGTCCAACAACATCCGATCACTATCGGAACTTCCGATCTGCCATCAAAACTTCCGATCAATATCGGAACTTTCGATTTTTCGCGGATAGAAATAGATCTAATCTATTTTTCCACCATGTATCTCCATACATGGGGGATCCAGATTGAACACTACACACGTAGGCTCTGATACCACTGTTGGGGAATAAGGGAGTTACGCTAGCTGACAAATTCAAAATTTCCGCCCTAAGCCCAAGACCATGCACGTGCGAGATCATAGATCGTTACCTTGTAGCACGAGACATGCTAGGTGCAACGAAATAATATGTCGAAGAAGCACGTCAAGCCTATCCTCGCTTTGTCCTGGCTGTTCCTCGCCAATCCAATTAGTTTAGATGACGTAGTTGTTCATGTGGAGAAGTCCACGAGCGCCATTGTTGGAGCAACGCCTCCACGGTATCCACACGTATAGGGATGGAGTTACTCCCACGACAACGTGCTCACACCGCACGTGAGAGATAGGGCATCCTTGATCTCAACAATTGCGACCAAGAAAGGGAGGAGAGGATTCGTTAGTGGCTAGGTCTAATCTATGCTAAACTTGTCTTCCAAGACCTCCTCCTCCTCTTTTTATATAGGGCTGAGAGCCCATGGTCATCCATATCTTGAAACCCACAAATTGGTTACAACCAATTTGTGTTCGTAATAGATCCAATCTATTTTCCCACATCAGAACTTTCGATCCTGGATCAGAACTTCTGACAAAGTATTTTGTTTCTTGATACAGTACGACACACAATAGATCCAATCTGTTTTCGTCCAAATCGGAACTTCCAATCAGTACAATTTTCCCCCGATTCCAAATCGGAACTTCTAGCTCGTCGGAACTTCCGATACCATATCGGAACTTCTGAAGCAACTTTTTCTCTCTGACTTGAGGCCAGAAAATAATTGGAACTTCTGATACTACCTATCGGAACTTCAGATACACGAAATTTTCTTGGGCATATGCATCACTAGAAAGGCAATGGAACAATCCAATGAAATTGCCCCCAAAGTCCAAGATGTAGACTGCTTCGTCATGATCGAAGCGCACAAATTGATATATACCCGCTCCGAAGGATGAAAAATCTCCGTCGATCTCTTAGTAGAAATAAAGCTCAAAGATGTGTCAAACTTAAGGCAATAGAAAGAAAGGACAAAAACATGACATGACCCCAATCAAAACATCCTCATGCTAGGAAAGCTATGTAACAAATGGGAAGGGACATACACTGTACCCCTAATACGGATGACTAAACTCCTTCTGACTAGACACTCTAGAAAGAGAAGAATTAAGACACTCTTGGCATGTGAAGTAGCTTTGAAGATACTATTTGTAGATACACACGAAGTATCTTCATCGCTATTATCTTTGTTGTCTATAAATAAATGGTTAATTTTTTCTGTGGCATTATAATTTTTACGGTTTGCTAATATGTCATTGGTGTGTCACTGACAAATGGGGTCTCCACAGTCACTGACAATGGTATATAGGAAATTCTTGAAAATTGTAATGACATGTGAGTAATTTTCCCATAAATAAATTCCTTTTGCAAATTATGTGCGCACTAACCATGATATCCAAACTATGACACAATGATGCTCAGAAACTACTAGGCACAATCTATTTCAAGTTATCACTAATAAGACACCATTCGATTCAAAGGATCAGTTTCATCCATCAATAACTATCCTTCAAAGCAAGGGGGGCCACCCTTCAAGGCTAGGGGTTCTGTTTATAACAACCAAATAAATAAGCCAAAACCAACTCAGTAATGGATGTATTGTTTGATGGAATTGTGCCTAAGAGAATTCTGCGGTAACCGAAAGTTCCGGTTGTGAACCGGAAGTTTCGGGATTCTAGAGTTACCACAAGTTCCGGTAGCACCAAAAGTTCTGGACTAGTCCTAGATTTAGTTTCCCGAAGTAACCAGAAGTTTTGGGTGTGAACCAAAAGTTTTGGGTTCTAGGAAAATCGGAAGTTCTGATTCAGAACCAGAAGTTATGGGTCGAATAAAATCGGATATAGAAGTTACGGGCGGCAAGGTGTTCAACTAAGAACCGAAATTGGAAAGTCAGGGCTAGGGCTGGTATGTAGAAAACAAACTCTTCCAACCAGAGGTTTAGAAAAGCAATATGTTCAACAGTATCTACAGGACTGGTCTTCCTGTTGTGCCTCGCAATATATCAGCCCCATCCATCAACCGGTGAGGCGCTGAGTCAATGGGATGGTTAGAAATGAAAAGATAAGGGGTTGGCTGGTGAGTCAATATCAAGGTAGGTCAAAAAGAAGACATCGAGTAAAGTGGGACTCATCGACCCATGACCAAAAATGAAGGCATTCAAGGCATTGGACCAGAAGTAACATGACGCGGCTAGCATCGGCTCGTTTAGATATGGCTCAGCTAGAGAAAGGTCGATGCAATGACCGATGTCGATGTCATCCCAGAGAGGGCGGTAGGCGGGCGATACTCTAAGATACCTGTCACGCTAGATAGGGATAGGAGAAGGAAAAGATTTAGGACCACAACCCCAATCAGAAGGACGCATGGGGAACATTTGAAAGGAATTCTACGAGTTTATGCGTTTATTAAATCAACAGGATCTGGATTGCCCAAAGTGCCTAGGAAGAAACTAGAAGGATGAGTGGCTATGGGGATAATAATTTGATCCTGTAGGTTCTACAAGAGGAGAAAAAAAGAAATGTGATAAGAAGCTGCGAAAGGAAAAGAAAAGTTAGCGGAAAATAAGACTTACCTCAGGGATCACATTGAGAGTAGCCATTCCGGTGTCACTGAAGTGCAGATTTAACCGAACAAGAAAAGGAAGCAAACGATACTCGTGGCAAGCAAGGGGTGGAAAGCATAAAAGATAAAATGAAGATAAGCCTAGTACTTATAGACCAAGGTAATTCTTTGATTGTCGAGCCGGGTTAATCCTAAAGAAGTTGAAGAGACCGTTCATGACGTCCGATGGAAAAAACCGATACAATGCCATCAAGAGAAAACGCGTCAGGCGATGTGAACGGCCGAAGATGAAGAGGCAGAAAGATAAAGGGATTATGAAGCCGAAACTCTGGGCGAAGTTATAAAGATACTAGAAGATGAAGGGTTTTAGTTGGAAATCAAAGTGAAAAGACCGTGCGAATAGATGTTCGAGAAGACGTGGAAGTAGGAATAAAGACGTGTAAAACCCAGGTCCACTAAAGATGCCACATGGTCAACAAAAGTCAAAGTGGATCCAGTCAAAGATGGTCAAGGAAGCTAGTCCATCCTATTACAAGATGACCAGATGCAGAGAAGCCGATGGAGATAAAGATGAAAAGAAAATAAATCCAAAATCGGTTAGGATAGAGTGCTTGGACGGCAAGTCTCCGGATTATAAATATGTACCCCTAGTTATCTTAAAAACACACATCTCTATCAAACAACTACTCGACGCATTGCCTCCCTTGGTTCCCAAGGTTTATCCCGGCTAGGTTCAACACTCGGAGTTAGGCGACATCATTTTGATCTCTAGCGAAGAGGTGAGTCTCACCACCCCCGACAACCGTATCGATTAGGTCAGTATCCTCATGGCTGCATCAAATTGATCTATTGAGGTGAACGTAGAAATAGTACGGTCGCTGGTTCTCGGTGTATCGACTAGGTCTAAGGCTACATGCATCAGATTGATCTCTTAGATTGATGTGATCTAGGTGTGGTAGTTTGAGTCTTCATCAGTCAAGTCTGACATCTCTTGCTATTGTATCTTTTTCATGTTGTATACCGTTCATCTAAATAAATCATATCTGATACTTTGACATATTATTAAGATCATCGTGATTAGCTACTGTCTTGGTTATGTCCGATCTAGTTATTGTGATGATTTTCATGACATAGACATATTATTTGGAATGTTTTATTTATTTATGTTGGAGTACAAGACGACAGGTTATCTTCAATTCAATGTCATATCTTATTTGCTATCGGAAAAGCGCTCATTGGCATATCTGGTAAAACTGCCCATCTTAATGGCTGATGGCACGCTCGCCCAATTGCTTTACCCCTGGTCATCGGCCCTATGGTCGGTTGACATGATATTCCACGAATATCCCATGCTCATCGCGGTCATCGGCTCGATAGCTGATAGGCTACTCTATTGATCATATTTTCCTATTTTCTTATCAGTTACAGGGTCAAACTGATTGGCATGCATTGAACTCCTTTTTTCTAAGAATGTAGGACCTACACTGGAGTTAACTAGATCTCTCAGGTCACGCGTGTGTCAAAGTTTGACCAAAAAATGTACCAACAATTAATTAGATGTGTTAGCATGGTGGGTTCCGGGTGCAAGCAAGGAGGGCATTGGTTAGTCACACTCGGGGCACTATAAGGACCAGTCTACAGCATCTGTTGCAAAACACTTCCGTACTAACCACAAGTCTAATGGGTAAGGCCTAACTAGAAGTATGGAGCGTTCCAACCCAATGCACAAAGCGGAGGGGGCAAGTTGCATCTGCGGATGGCTTGTACCGACAAGGCACAAAAGGGGCACGACGTTGGTCCAATGCGTTCGCGCGCTGGCGAAACCTAGTGGGTTGTCCTCGAGTTGGCGCGTTCCATGGTGAAGATTTTGGCATGAGTTCCTATAACTTGTGTCATTTTAACACACTGCAGTGTGCAGGAATGAGTGCATTGAGGGTAAAGTGGTACACTTTTGATCAAAGTATAATCTTTTCGAAAAGTCGAGCCCACGGTCAAGGGCGGGATGAGTGATGTTCACCACAGTTAGTTTACTTTTATGATTGTGCATTGGTTGATGGCATATAAGGACTGTTGAGTGAGGGAGTACCATTTGTACTACTCGAGTTAGTGGATGGTTTCATATTCATATTTACTTTTTGCATAACAAACATGATCACATTAAATTCTTAATTACAATTTGTACTTTTCCACAAACTTAAGCCACATGCCTTCATTTGTTATTATCCTTGCATTATTCTGCATTTCGGTGGCTTATTAAGTACTTTTGTACGTACCCTTGTTGATACACTATCAGAGGCTACTTACTACGAGAGTGATGGTCTGGAGTAGCTGTCTTAGTCAAGGAATTGAATACTGAAGCAAGATGTTCATCGCCAAGATTTTTCTTTTTATTATTAATTCAGTGCAATAAAATAGCCTGCGAGCAATATTTTGTTTGTTGTAAGATGTGGTCATGTGATGAACATTTTGTATTTATTGTTTTTGTTGGAAATTCAATAAAATTTGGAATTATTAAATTTCAGGCGTTACATCATCTATACAGATAGCCTTCTTTAACTAGCTTTATTTAAATTTTATTTTATAGTACTTTTCAAGTTAGTACTATGAAAAGTATATCACACCTCACCTAAACCACCATACCACTGAGATTCAGGTGATATCAGCAGGGTCTGAGGCAGTCCCAACTGCGATGCATAAAGCGATGGATGGACAGTGCTATCTAACTACAAGTTTTGGTCAATTTCTTCACGGTAACTCATTAGAAGTTGGTACAATATGTGCCTTCTATTTCAACATCAGTATTGGTGCAATTGAGGTTGTAATGTATGTGCTATAAACTTGGGGTATTATGTAATATTAGGTTATAAATCTTCTGTGATGAATTATCTGTGTTCCGTGATAAATTGTCCGTGAATGTTGGATATGTTGGCTGTCAAATCCTAGCTTTGATTAAGGATTTAGCCTAAAACTATTATTTTTCAAAATGAGCATAATATTAGTGATGGGTAATAATATTCACTCGTCACTAAAGGACCCTTTAGTGATAAGTGAATATTGTTACCCATCACTAATGAGGCCCTCTTATAAGACAACGGTGGAAGTCTAGGGTTAGGGCTGCATCGTCACTAAAAGATCCTATTGTGACGAGTGGTAGCTATTACCTGTCACTACAAAGGCCCCCTATCGTCACTGAGATATACATCATCAGTGATGGGTGGTAACTACCACCCGTCACTGATGACTCTCACTTATAAATAGGCAGGGCACCAAAGTGAATCGTCATGCTTTCATTTCACGCAACCCTAACCCTAGACTCCCGCCGCCATCACCCGCCTTCGTCGTGCTCCTCGCCGCTCCGTTGATCCTGGCCTCCTCCCAACCGGTCGTGCCCCCCATACCATCGGTCGTGCCACATGCACCATTGTACTTGGCACCCACACCGTCGGCGCGCGTGGCCTCCTTACTCGCCGCCACCTTGGTTGCATGCTCTTCCTAAGGTCCTCCTCATCATCAGAAATATTATTTGTCTTGTCTAACTAGCTAGCTTTGTATTAATTTTATTGTTATAGGGTAACCTGGTTGACCTACTACTTTTAGCCATTTTCTTCAAGATAACTATTAATTTTAGCCAATTTCTTCGAGATAACGCAATCGAAGTTGGCTTGACCATTCACGCGAGTGGTGCTCCTGACGCTGCCATGTATGTGGTGGTGATCTTGAGGCTACCCATAGTGGTGCTCCTCAGGCTACCCATCGTGCTTCTCCTCATGGTGCCCATGGTGCTTCTCCGTGGGCTACCATGGTGGTGGTGTAAACCTGATGCTCCTCACACTACTCATAGTAATAGAACACTATCCAAGCTCTTGAAATTACTATAAATTAGCTACTAGTTAGAAGTTAGGAAATGTTCTTATATATATAGATATTTGTTTAATACATGTAATATTAATTTGGTTACGAATCTTCTCTGATGAATTATCTGTGATGTGTTTTGAATGTTGTATATGTTGGTTGTCAAAATCCTGGCTGTGATTTAGATGCAACCTAAAAAATTATTTTTTTAAAATGATCATAATATTAGTGACGGGTGACAATAATCACCCTTCACTAAAGAACACATTAGTGACAGGTGACAATCGTCAACCGTCATCAAAGAGTCATAACAGGCAGGGGCGGAGCCAAAGGTTCGGGTGGGGGTTCCTAGGAACCCCCTTGCAAAAAAAATTAGTTATTATTGTTAATTTTTCACCTTTTGTGCACCTCCTCAAATTTAATTCGGTGTACCGCTTAAAGTTGTGCACCCCCTTCAGTTTTACTCTAGCTCCGCCACTGATAACAGGTGAGCCGATAAGAGTGATGTTGATCCTTTAGTGATGGATGTTTATCTGTTATTATTGATGTCACATTACTGACGTGATAAAAGTGACGAGATACTTATCTGTCACTAATTATTGTTATCACCCATTGTTAAAGTGTTTTTCTGCGGTAGTGAAATTACCTAACAAGAAAATATAAAATATAGTAACACACACGCAAATATAGTGACTAAAGAGAAAAATATCAGGTCCTTTTACTATCACTAGGGTTGCTATGCGGTTGCTAGCGCTGCTACTGGCTAGTGAAACTGTCTTCGATGCCCTCGCTAGTGAAACTGGCTAGTGTTGTCGCCGTTGGCGGCCGGTCACGTTTTGCGCGTGTGCTGTCCGAACGAGCTTTGGGAGCGATGTGTATGGATGGATGTGTTAATTAGTTCTGCTTTATAAGGCTAGCTATAATGAGTGTATGATAGGATAAAAGTATAAATATAACCCCTAGTTAAATTATTAGATTTCCTCTTAGATAATGAGTACTAAAATGTATTGATGGAAACTTACTATAAATGTCAAGCATTAGTGACAGGTCTTAGTTTGATCACTAATGAGGGAGGACATCATTAGTGATTTGCAGGAGCGGACCTACTATAGGAGCAAGGGGTACGGTACAATTGCTTCCCATTTTTTTGCAAAAAATTAAGTATATATATATATATATATGTGTATCTGTGTGTTTTTAATTGGGTTGAAATCTGCTCAATACTTTAATAGTTAGTCCAATAACCCTAGCTAATTCTATTTATCTTCTCTCATTTGTTCCCAACAGCCAATGAATTGTGCTACATCGCTACATACCGTTGTGTTGACACGAAAACGTGCCCCCGCACTTGGGTCAGTTCGACGATCCAAAAGCGTGTGGATACTTAAAAACGAGCTTAAGCGTAACACAACACTGACGTCGCGTTTCGACTATCCTTAAAAGTGGCAAGGGGGTGGAGTCGTCAGGTAATCAGATCACAAGTAAATAATACAATTAGTCCGAAAAGAAGTGTATAAGTAAAATAAACCAATCATCCGAACGAAGCGTTATTAGTTCGGAGTTTACCGTGCGAAGGGTTCACCGAAGGGGCCTTCAGGCGTCTGATGCGAAGGGTGCGTCGAAGATAGCCTTCGATGTTCAGATTGATCTGGCCGAAGACAGGCTCTGATCAGATCGTACCACAAAATCGCTCCGAACATGGTTTAGTGTGAAGCTTTTTGACACGACGAAGTCCAATGCGGAGTACTGGCGCGGCGAAGTCCGTTGCAGAGCATTCTGGCATGAAGAAGTCCGTTGCGGAGCGTTCTGGTGTGACCCTAGTACGAAGCGATCCTGAAGCGAAGTAGCTCCGGTGCGTGGGACTTGTACGGACCGACAACAGCATGACGAATCCGATACAGATGGACGAAGCAAGGACTCGCCGAAGGGTGTTCTTGCAGTCTCCGAAGCTAGCTTCCTAGCTCTAGAAACCTTCGGTGAAGGGAGCTCCGAATGTGAAAACCTACAGCGAAGTTAAGATCAAGTGCCAATTCGGCCTGGAGACCAAATTACTAAGTGTTGCAGTAGATAAACGAAGGTAGCAATCTATTACGTAGAGTAACGGATCTGCTCCTCAATGTCTTCCTGGCCTCCTACCTGCGTGCGTCTCTCATGCAGGGGCGTGACACGCGGTGGTATTTCGGCGTGTCAGACGTGGGGGTCTTCCTCACGTGTTGGCTCAGGATATATGTCATGCTAGGGCTTATACGCTTGTGTGGGAGCATGCGGCGCAGGTAGCGCAGGAAAGGCTGGCGCAGGCATAGGTGGAGGTGGCACATAATAAGCAGCGTTAGCTTGGCCGTAGGTATAGTGATTGGTCTCGGCTATAGATGCCGAGGCCGGAGATGTGATAGCTTTGCCGGTACTACCATCAGTTCTGCTATAAATGTGATTCATCAGAGGTACGCTAGCAATCGGAGCTGAGGGCACGACTTCGATAAAGCCGAACCTTCTAAACATCACCTCTACTTGGGAGCTAACTTCTGAATCTAAACGGTTGGCTAGCAAAGCGCTAATGGCTTGATCTACTGATGCGGCTATCTTTTGCTCAATCTCTAAGGAGGATAAAGGAGGCGATACTGGTGTTACCTGAGTTCGAGCGAGATCGGGGATGTTGACAGTCGCGTTTGATGAAGCATGCGCGTGTCTTGACGTAGCTTCCAAGCATGAGATCATGTAGCTCTTTCATCTTTGCCTCGATCTCCGCCCGACCTTCTTCAGGAATATCTTCAAGGGTGGGCGTCATAATGTTACAGTTGTCGATTTCTGCGACACCCACGAGGCTCATCGGCGTCGTAGACGTAGTAGTCATTGTAGAGGTACTTGCATCTGACGTAGATGTACTTGTCATGTTGGCGTAGCCCTCCCAGCGGAGTCGCCAAAAAGTGTGTTGACACGAAAACGTGCCTCCCAGCACTTGGGTCAGTTCGACAATCCAAAAGCGCGTGGATACTTAGGAACGAGCCTAAGCATAACACAACACTGACGTCACATTTCAACTACCCTTAACAGTGGCAAGGGGGTGGAGTCACCAGGTAATCAGATCACAAGCAAATAATCCAATTAGTTGAAAAGAAGTATATAAGTAAAATAAACCAATCAACCGAACAAAGCCTGATTAGTTCGGAGTGTACCATGCGAAAGGTCACCGAAGGGAGCCTTCGGCGTTTGATGCGAAGGGTGCGCGGAAGATAGCCTTCGGCGTTCGGATTGATCTGGCCGAAGATAGGCTCTGATCAGATCGTACCACGAAATCGCTCCAAACAGGCTTCAGTGCGAAGCCTTTTGATACGACGAAGTCCAATGCGGAGTACTAGCGCGACGAAGTCCATTGCGTAGCATTCTGGCGTGACCCTGGTGCGAAGCAATACCTGATGCGAAGTAGCTCTGGTGCGCGGGACTTGTCCAGACCGACAACAGCGTGATGAATCCAGCACGGACAGATGAAGCAAGGACTCGCCGAAGGGTGTTCTGGCAGTCTCCGAAGCCAGCTTCCTAGCTCTAGAAACCTTCGGCGAAGGGAGCTCCGAACGTAAAAACCTGCAGCGAAGTTAAGATCAAGTGCCAATTCGGCCTGGAGACCGAATTACTAAGTATTGCAGTAGATAAATGAAGGTAGCAATTTGTTACGTAGATTAACGGATGGTTCACAAGTGAGCCAACAAGGTGATAGCAATATGTTACGTAGATTAACGGGTGATTCACAGGCGAACCAACAAGGCTTACCACTGTTACGTCGTGGCCGGCGGAGGACTTCCAGGCAAACCCACGAAGGTTGTATAGAAAGGTAAAGAAAGTAAAGTACAGTTCAAAGCTAGGGCTTTGTGGTTGATTTGTTGTGCGGGGGATGATGAATCGGCCTCATCCCTGTATTTATAGGGGCTAGTCTTCTTATCTCTAATTCTAATCTGATAAGATTCGGCCTAATCAAGTTTAGGGATAAAAACAACCAGAATCTGTATCAAACTCGTTCTCCGAAGCTTTGCCCGAAGCGGGCCTTCGATAGGCCCACCGAAGCCTACTCCTTGGGCCGAAGCTTCAGCGGAGCAGGCCTCCAAAGGGCCTTCGGGCTGAAGCCAGTAGGCTGCTAACATGCCTTTGAGGCCTCTTGCAGATGGGCCTTTGGTGCTATAAGGCTGCGGCTTGTACCAGGACTTGTGTATTTTTGGTCCAAATTACCAAAATTGATATTTTGATAATTTTGACCATTAATGCCATTTTTGCTATCAACACGCTGAAAAAATAGTATGAGTTTCATATAATTCTGTTATAGCTTCTTTTACTCCTTTTAAAAAATAAGATCTCCATAAAAGTAAGGAATTCTCTTGTTACTGGAATAGTCTATGTTGTACTCTTCTATGATTTATTACGGAGGTGCCATAAATTTTCTTATGTGGATTTGATCATAATGTTAACTATGAAAGTTACCTACTTTAGACAGTTAAATTTAGTGTGTTAATCCTTCATGTATAAGTAAATTCTACTATCCTCTATAGGAAATATTTTTCCTAGTTCATATCGTCCAATATAATTTGTCGAGCACACCGGTACCCATAGGACGGTAAACCACCGCCCCTATGGATGGCATGTCAGTCGCGACAACGTTGGCTAGTTGTTGCCCTTTCTAGATGGAAGTTCTATTTTTCTTCATCTTTATCATTATTCACTATATATATTATATTAGTTCACTATAGTTAAGAATGTGATACTAATTATTTTAATATATGTATTATTGATTTAGTTTATCGTTGGCAAACCAAATTTAGATATATTATATATTCTGTTTAATTTTGCACCTTCATCATATAAATCTTGGATCCGCCAGCGAAACAAAGACCCATCATTAATTGTTGGCATAATTAGCGACAAATCAAAATGAGATGTCACTAATAATGACTTCCCCATTAGGAATATTTGATAATTTGTCACTCATAGAAAATGGTATCAATTATTTGTCATTTAGATCCACAATCATAGACTGCAATGGTTCAATTTATCAACCATATAAATAACAAATAATTAAATAGCACAAACTTTTTAGTGGTAAATCCTCAAGTCTAAGCGTGATTAATTTTTTTACTCGAATACATGATTTAGGGTGTGTTTGGTTGAGATGTGGTTGTGGAAAAAACTGTTGTGGGCTGTGGACTGTGAAAAAGCTGCTGTGGGATGTTAGTTGTGAGAAAGTTGAAAGTTGTTTGACTAAAACGACTGTGAAGCTGCTTTAAGCTATGAGCTGTGTAAAAAATTCAATTTATGAAATTTTGTATGGTTGTATGAAATTTGAAATGTCAATTTATGAAATTTTGGATGGTTGTATGAAATTTGAAATGTCAATTTATGAAATTTTATATGGTTGTATGAAATTTGAAATGTCAATTTATGAAATTTTGTATGGTATAAAATTTGAAATGTCAATTTATGAAATTTTGTATGGTTGTATGAAATTTGAAATGTCAATTTATAGAATTTTGTATGGTTGTATGAAATTTGAAATGTCAATTTATAAAATTTTGTATGGTTGCGAAGCCAAAAGTCAAAAGCCGCAGAAAGCAGGTTTGGAGAACTTTTACATTTACACTGCACTAAAAGCTTATTAAAAGCTGCTAGTTAGAAATATATCTTTTGGTTTGACTTTTGGCTTCGAGAAACAAAAACCGCTTTCGGAAGCCAAACCAAATGAACCCGCGTTACTATTTGACTGCATTCTTTTACATCAACGTGTTTACATCAGGAACTTTTCTTTTGGTTTTCAGTTCGCGTTGTTGTACATGCATGTGTGGTGCTGGACATCGCACGACGTCAATTTCAAGTTTTGGGAGTTTCTACACAAAGTTTATAAGTTGCTCTCGTCAAATCATCAATCCATACATCTTGGCCAACAACCAATACAGCTTTGTGCAAATTAAATCAACTATCAATATAATGTTGCCATCTGCTATATTATTTACACATAAAAATTGCTTGTTACTTATAAAATTTGCAGAGGTTCACTTTGTTCCGAACAATCCGCGAGCAACTGCAATATACTCCAATTTTTCAATTTTCTCCCCTTTGGATACTTTATCTAAGGAAAACGAGTACACAAATGTAAAATATTGACGAAAAAATTGTTTCCTTAACACAATTAACAATAAAGAGGAGAGTTTTTGTGCAAAAATGGAGTGACCTCGTGGTGGCACGAGCAAGTGATTACACCGTCCAAAACACCGATAACGTAGCAAATCTATAAAATATAGATCGAGACTCATGCTGTGTTTTAGTAAAATTAGACTAGCTCCATTACTTTCGAGGTAAAATTAATAAATTTATTGTGAAAGTAATAGATAAGTAAATTATTCCTTATTAATAAGAAAGTAAAATTATAAAATAATATATTAGAAATATTAAATAAAAAATATATTTGTGAACCAATAGTTATTAAGACGGTAGAAATAAAATCTTTTGGGAAAATAGGGCTAGAAATGAGTTTTTTTAAAAGAGAAGGAGTACCATTTAGGCTATTCATAGTGTTGGGTTTCATAACACTGTATCCTAAAAGTTCACATCAGTTTTGCAAGTTTCATTTCACTATTTTTAGGCTAACCAGTGTAATTAAATGCAACTAGTTCTCATGAAATAACCTCTCTTGATTAAACGATTTAGCTCTCAGTGGGCGTTTCATTTCGTTTCATCCGTCTTGGAAACGGGTTAGCACCATATCATGGTAATGACACTACTTCATTCTTTTCCCTCATTAATTAAATGTCATGTCAACAAAAAATCTAATGTGACATAATAATTAATACCATGAAACACCCCATAAAACTCTCATTACGAATAGCCGTAGAAGTGAAAACTTAAAAAACACAAGAGACAGTACATGAAGCTCAGGCCTGACACTTGAATTATCTTAATCTAAAAATTTGCTAAATTAAGCTCCCCAGTGCCCGGCTGCCCAGGCTTGGAAGACTGTAGCGTTGGGAATGGTTGAGGACAAATGCTCAGGTACTCGTAGCAACTAGCGCCAAGCCACACAAACCAATGTCCTATCTCGAATTAAGAAAAGCTGCTCACCGTCCCCACACAGATACATTACTGCTTGGCGAACATAAGTTTTTCCCAAGAATTACGAGCTGTTTTGGATGGCTCATTTGTTTGTTTTTATAGGTTTGATTAGGCTAACAGTGGTAGGTTTTATATCTCTTTCAGCGAAGAGTTTTATTTCACTATTTTCTAGACTAACCAGTATAATTAAATGCTTTGTAACTGAATTAAATACCATCTTTCCGATGAAACGATTTGGCTCACAGTTGGCGTTTTATTTTATTTCATCCGTCTTAAAAACGGGTTAGCACAATGTCATAAAAATGACATTGTTTCCTTTTTTCCTCTATTAATTTAATATCATATCACAAAAAAATCTGATGTGTCATGGATAATTAATATCATGAAAGCCAGACGTAAAATCCTCACTGGAATAGCTTTAGGACGCTTATGTATAAGTTTACATTGAATATTTCAAGATATAACGGAGTACTTTCTTCGCTACATCGTACAAATAATTTATTTTTTAACAAAATTACTAAACTGGTAGGAAAGGCAAAAAAACTATAATACCCTATATGGGTGAGTACAAGCAAAAAAAATGGTTGCATGCAGTAATTAATAATAAAGTGATTTTTGTGAATAATAGGTTGCTACATAAGAGTGATAGAGAGGATATCGAAGAAATTAAAAATAATAATTTCCAAATGAACGGTTTTTTAGACGCAGTATTGCCTTGGAGTGCTGGAAAATCCGTAAATAATTCGTACAGTAGGGAATGGAGAGTGGGGTCCCCTCCCCTGAGCAGCATTCTCAAGGAGATGATGGGGAATCAACATCTTGGTCCCCTTAATGTTACCAACCCCTTCTCTAATTTGTGGTGGTTAATCAATTCCAGTTTGACAAACCTCAAAGGAATAATGTAATAGTTCTATTTTGTCCCCCAACATTGATCAACAAAATTCCACTAGTACTACCTGTTTGCTATTGAAAGGAAAGTATGTATAGCAAAGGAAACACATACACGTATGATTGGCACAAAAGATTACGCTAACAGGTTTTGAAATAACCTCAAAGGGTTATAAACTCGAAGTGTTTATCTGTGAGCTGGTCTAGACCTCCGTTGTGGATAATAACCTTTAACCAGTTCGAAGTATCTTTGTTTATCGAATATACAGTAGAAGAGAGGAGTATTTATAGACACAGATACAATAGGAAAATACTATCATGCCCTCTAGTTACAACCGCCATAGTGAGTACTATTCTTGGGACTCCGTAGGGGTAGACAAGACAAATACCATGTGAACGCTTAGAAAAAACAGTTGTCTTGTCCCAACTAGAGGCGCTACATCGGAATAGAAGGCTTCAAGTACATCTTAGTGACGAGGCATGTACGAAAAACATATGCTCCAAATCTGAAACTTATTGCGGAGTCCCATATATGCTTCGTTCTTGATGAGAGCTTCGAACTCTCCCTCTCGAACATAGTAACTGTTGCCGACGGCCTCGCACTCGCCACCTATCAAAGTCTTAGTTCGAAGTAATAGTCTCTGTCGAGATTATTACGCCCAACAACATACATTTTAGATTTTTTTATAAATAATATTTATTTGGTTTTCAAATTGTAAACCTGGATAGCGCGTTTAAAAAATTATAAAACTAGATCGGTATTTTAAATGTCGAAAACCTCTGACAATATTTTAAAAATGCCCTCGCACAAGTAATTTTTCCCGTTGATAGGGAATCCGTCAACATTTCTTAAACTCCCTCGGCATATCAAGTATCGACAAATGTTTAGTTTTACAATTTTTGAGCGCACTATCAGATTTACAATTTTTAAAAAATATTATTATTTATAAAAAATCGACATTTTTCCCGTAGAAATTAATATTGATAGGTGACCGGCCGGGTGCCATAAATTGGTCCAGTCTTTGTGGTCATATATATTAGCTAGTCAAAGTATGTGCTTAAAGGCAATGAAAATTGCGCGCTCATCGTACTGTTTTTCTTGAAAATTGCTGGTTTTGTTTCACACTTAGATACAACTTAGAATTAGATGACCTGAATCATACGATAGCTACTCCGGTTGCTACATTAGGGTATGTACAACTTTGACGGAACGATTTTTAAAGTATAAGAGACAACAAAAAAACTGTATGGTACAACTCTAAGCCTTGAATCATAAATGTAGCTAAGAGACAATGCGTATAAGAATCGTGTAGAGACTCTTATAATTTTTCAGTTAAACCATAGAGATCTCTTAAAAAATAACCTATTAAATGAGGTTGTACACGCCCTTAGCATAACGAGATTTGGAGGCAGATCGAGGTGCTCCAAATATTTTTTTGGTTAGAGTGAGGATTCGATGGTGGATGGCCACAAGGTCCATGGTCCCCTCCATTAGCGCTGTACATGTTCTAGTTAGTTAGCAGATTTTTCAGGATAACTTGATGTCGGGTTGAAAACACTGTGATTATCTCTTTATCACAAGCGCAAAAAAAAACTTCACTTAGATTAAGGGCTCGTAGAGGATACTATCCATATTTCTTGCTGGTGTTTATTACTTAGTGTGCGTTTAGTTTCGAAAATGTTTGCTGTGAAAAAGCAGAAGCTGAACCAAACGGATTTACCAAACCTGCTTCTGCGGTGAAAAACAGCTTTTTTCTAATACAAAATTGGAAGTAGCTTGGATCTTGTTTTTCTGCTTCTATTTTTCCGTTTTTCTGATTTTTAGTACAAATTAAATAGCATAAATTTAAGGTGTCTTGATTGATATAACATTATTATGGTTTGTATTGTATTGCACAATTTCATGAGATAATATGTGGTTGTCAGTTATTTTATGAGATGAAATATGTATTTTTTATTTATCTAATATATTTTTCAGTTATTTAGTTGCATTAATATCGAGTGTTTCCTATTTATATATATTTATAGAATATTATAATGATGAAAATTATGTAAGTTATATAAAACAATCAGCTCACAACAATTTTTTCACATCAACTTCAACCAACGACTTTTAGTTTTTCCACAATAGATACCGCACATCAGTTTTTTCACAGCAGACAACTCACATCAATATTTTCACACCTCACAGCGGAACAAAATACACACTTAGACAAGTAACAAATTAGAGTGGTGTAGAGTTTAGACCCAAATTTATTCTGGTATACTGGCTTTTGTGTCTAGAGTTCTTACAGAACTGAGCTGAGATTAAGGTGTTTGGGACCGTTTCATTCGTTCTGTGTTTTGTAGCTTTACTCTATAATTTTTTAGCAAAATACGTCTAACTTTCAGTTTTTAGATCCGTCAAAAACAAGATTTAGACGTTGCTCTACTTCGACAATAACTAGACTGGTAAATCATATTTAGAACAGTAAACCAGACCGGCATGTTCGATCTGCATATATCTCATACGACATGCATGCATATATCTCTCTCTCATCACTTGAATGTTCGATCTGCAGGGATAAGGAGGGGTCCAAATTAATCCATCCTAATCGGTCTGCTCGCAGATACGAGACGATCATCTATCGAGTTATTGTGTTCATCGGGAGAGAGAGGAAAGAGAGAACAGCATCGGTGGTCGATCGGGTTTGGTTTGTAAAACTGGGTGCGGCTATTTCGATGGTTAATTACTGTGTTAAATTTAAGGACACAATAAAAAACAAAAATATTAGATGATATTTCAAAACTTAGTGAAAAATATTCTTTCTGTTGATTAAAAATATTTTAAATAAATGCAATATTCAGAAAAAATTCCATCAGAAAATACAAAAACATGTCAGGAATAAATAGGGAATTGATGTTATACGCAACATCAATATTTTTGGTGTTTCATATAGTGCATTTCTTGATATTGTAATAGCATCGTCGAATATTAATATATCTGAAAAGTATCTTTTTATCAAGCGATATAACAATTTTCACTCAATGTTAAAACACCGTTTGATTTTTTGCTACGCACTGGACGAAGTATTTTCATAATTTTCGTAAATTTAATGGTTAGTGAATCGACTTTTATAAGCTCTTATATCTATCGTGGCTTGTGAACCACACTCACGGCAAGCAAGCGCTGAATATGGCTTTTTGTTAATTTGTATAAGACTTTTGTTGCCACGCACGTACGTACGTACACGTTGTAGCGTCCGTCTTTCTCTGCTTGACCATGACGTGAAGAGATTGTCTACATACAGAAACCTCCGTGTGTCTATCTGCTCTCGATCGATCGTACACGTACGTATCGGCCGGCGGACGGTCGAGATACTACAGTGTGTATCTGGAAGGACTCTTACTCTAATTTTAGCTTCTTTATCTGATGAAACTGAAACCAAATCAAACATTTTTTCTGAGGAGTAGATTGAGAGAGTTTTAGAAAAATAAACTGAAAAGAGCTTCAAAAAAATAAAAAGAGTGGTAGAGCAAGATTTAGTCAGCTTTAAGTATTCAGAATCCGAAGCTCTACCAAAAAGACCCTATACACGTTGGGCAATGAACAAGATCCCACACATCTGTCGCATAGATCTCTTGCCAGTGGGCACAAAGCTGTTATTCTATTATTCCCTTCGCCTCAAATTAAATATTTTTTAAGTTTAAAATTTATTTAAAATATAATACTAAGTATAGTATATTTTAATTTTATTATATAATACTTCATCTAACCATTTCGGTATTATTTTAATTTTATTATATATTACTTCGTATAACCGGGACAGATAAGATATGGTTTATTGGACGGATGAGAAAGCGCATTGAAATAACACACACCGGAAATCACCAAAGCCCAGGAAAGTATGTGTAGTGGGAGCCTAGGGCAATAAAGTAATCCCAATATTACATTAGATTTTGATCAGAGTAGGACTCGAGGCTGGCGATTACTAATAAGAAAATTAAGAGGGTGTTTAGATCCTGATCTAAAATTTAGTTTTTATCACGTTGGATATCCGGATGTTAATTAAAATGAATAAACATGAATTAATTATAAAACTAATTACACATACCCTGAGCTAATTCACACATGTTTACGGTAGCAAACACATCAAATCATAAACTAATTAGGTTTAATAAATTCGTTTCACGAATTAGCTCTTATTTATGTACTTAGTTTTATAAATAACATACGTTTAATAAATTTAATTAGCATCCAAACATTTGTGACTGATCCAAACATCCCCTAAAAATCTCTAGTGGGTTGATTAATTTCTCTTCGATAACCTGCATGTCTATATTTATATATAGCACCCAGCCAGCCGTGTAACAGATATCTATTTGAGACCCACTACCTCACGGTATACCGTAGAAATAAAGTTTGTACGGTACAGATAATGTTTCTTACTCTATTAGTCTGCTGTGTGGGCCGTGCACGCCCGAATGCAGCAGCAGTTCTCTAGCAGGCGTGCCATAAAACATACCACCTCTACGGTATACCGTTGTTTACACTTTGGTGCGATACATTCATTACGTTGCAGTCATTTAACTTATTTCTTAAATTTAAGTGGTCTTAAACTTCAATTGTTTTTCATCATTTTATATTTGGCTTTACCAAATAAATATTATCGATCCCTTTTCGAAATAAACAATTCACATTTGTAAACAGATACAATAAGAAACAATAAAATAATTTAGATTGATTTCTTAATTAGCAAACTATGTATGTAAGAAATAGTATTATAATATGCCGTAACGTATTATCAATACATGTAAGTCATGTCGATGATTAGTTTAATCAGGTAGAAACATCAAGCCAACCCACTAACTCCGATTGTTCAACTAATTAATTAATTCAATCCGGGCTTAGCTAGGGAGCTAGCTAGCTCAATCGGCGAAAGCGAAAGATGGATCGGGCACGATTAAAAACTTGATGCGTCGTGCACCTTCCCTATAAAACTAGACGGGTAGAGCTCCTAAATTATATCTTGCAATTGATTGATTGATTGACGTGGATAAAGGGCTGGAACTGTTTGCCCGTTAAACCTAAAATCATTTCTTAATTAGCCGCGCGTCCTTGATCGATCACGCTAACAGTGTCTACACTTAAATATCCCGATAAAACGCCAAATGACGTGACGTGCATCCTGTTGAAATAACAGTACTATTAGGTTTAACTTATTCCACAAATAGATCATAACGTGAAATAGATAAATAAACATAACCACGGTGTACCAGTACACTATACACATGAACAAAAATAATGTACCGAACGTGGTAAGAACGTACCGGATGTTAACAGTTGAAGCAGTCACAGATCGGATTGGTACCACGACGACGACGCGCAGTACCGGACGACGGCGAAGACGGGCAACACTCGAGCGAAGAGGAAGACGAGCCGTGGTGGATGAACGCGAGCAGTCGCGCGGAGTGCTTCCCAAAAACCTTATTCGCTCTCTCCCGGTGCAGGATCTCGAAGGCGACGGGTTCCGGAGACCTGCTCTTCCGCTCAACGGTGCACGCCGATGAGAGGAACGGAGTAGTCTACGAATGGCAGCACAAAACAGAGGAGATCGGCGAGACTCTTCAGTTCTCTCTTGCGCAGAACCGTCGCTCAGTGTTTGGTGGAGGAGAAAATAGACGCGTGATTAGAGCGTCTCTTCATTCTCCACTAGTAACTGCTCCGAAGATGAATCGGAACCGTTCCAACCAATTACACCCGCAGCAAAATGGAACGACAAAAGGGAGCCGCGTCTGCGCAAGCAATCGGAGCCGATTTCTGCGGACCATTCACGCGCATGTCGTGCGCCCGCGTCCCCTGGCCCCGGCCCGTGCCCGAGCCCGGCCTGTCCCGGCGAGGCGAGGCGAGCGAGCGCGCGCATGTGTTTCTCTAGTCTCCTCTCACCCATATAGGTCTAGTTGCAAGGAGAGCACCTATCCCTTATAAGCTGATCTCCCTCTCCTAGAACTAGCAAGGTGGGACTAGAGGTTCACATGCTCCCTCTACATGGTGGGCCTTTGAGATTTTCCAGGAATTATTCTTCAAATAAAGTTGGGCCAAGCCCATTTATTCAACAATCCCCCACCATAGCTCAAAGTCCCACAGAGATTTGCCTGATTCTTTGTGTTGTTTATATACCAGTGTTTTGATAGGAGACCGGTTAAGGTTGAACATCCATCTAGAGCTTCAAGCTACACTCACTCACAACTTGAACAATGGACTATGCCTTGAATTGCAAGTTTTGTGCAAGTAAGTTTTACTTAAAGTCTTAACTGATACTAGGCTACCAATAGCCTACCCCTCGGGTGGAGCGTATAAGTCATACTCCTTGGTCTCTTCATGAGCTTACTAGGAGACTGCCCAAGTCTCCATAGACTGCGACCAACAATCGAGCTCATATAGGTGTGTTCTTTCAAGAATGCTCTACATGATAGCATCTTCACTAATATAGCCAATAGAACACATTAAGACAGTCGTCAACCTACCTAGCAGCTTCTGAGAGTATTGCATCTTCACTTAGAGTGGGTTAAAATTACTCTCTTCAGTTAACTGATGGCTTGTTCTTCCCAGGTCCTAATTCACGGGATCGCCGATCACATAGGTTGGGTTACTACCATAGTATAACTCACATGGGTCTCATACCCATCTCCTTCGATGCATTGTCTATCACATTTCGTGATAATCCCTTTGTAAAGGGATCTACTAGGTTTTTAGATGTTTGGATATAATCCAATGTTATAACTCCGGAGTTTCTCAACTTCCTGACATATTTCAATCGTCTCTTTACATGTCTAGACGATTTCATGTTATCCTTAGAACTATTCACCTTGACAATGACCGTTTGATTGTCACAGTTCATAAGGATAGCTAGCACTGGTTTTTCAACCACTGGTAAATCCATCAATAGATCATGCAGCCATTCTGCTTCAACAATGGTTGTGTCTAGTGCCGTGAGCTCTGCTTCCATGGTTGACCTCGTCAATATGGTCTGTTTGCAAGACCTCCATGAAACAGTTGCACCTCCAAGAGTGAACACATATCCACTCGTGGCTTTGATCTCATCAATATCAGAGATCCAGTTTGAATCACTATAACCCTCCAATACCGAAGGGTACCCAGAATAGTGAAGTCTAAAACTCATAGTACCTCTTAGATAGAACATGACTCTCTCAAGCGCACGCCAATGATCATCTCTCGGATTAGAAGTAAACCGACTCAATTTGCAAACAGCAAAAGAGATGTCAGGCCTAGTAGCACTAGCTAAGTACATGAGTGATCCAATGATCTAGGAATATTCCAATTGATTCCTAGCAACTCTCTTGTTCTTTCGAAGTAACAAACTAGGATCATAAGGTGTTGGAGAAGGCTTACTGTCCATGTAGCCAAAGCGGCTTAAGACCTTTTCCACATAATGGGACTGCAAAAGTGTAATCCCATTCTCATCCCTTGTTAGCTTGATGTTCAGAATTACATCAGCCACTCCCAGATCCTTCATATCAAAATTTCGAGACAAGAAAGTTTTGATCTCATTAATCACATTAATGTTTGTCCCAAAGATTAGTATGTCGTCGACATATAGGCATAAAATAACTCCCTCACCCCCACCATAGCGATAGTATACACATTTATCTGCCTCATTGACTGCAAAGCCCGCAGATGTTAAAGTTTTATCAAACTTCTCATGCCATTTTAACTCCCTCACCCCCACCATAGCGATAGTATACACATTTATCTGCCTCATTGACTGCAAAGCCCGCAGATGTTAAAGTTTTATCAAACTTCTCATGCCATTGCTTAGGAGCTTGTTTCAGACCATACAAAGATTTTAATAGCTTACACACCATGCATTCTTGACCTTTTACTACAAACCCATCAGGCTGATCCATGTAAATTTCCTCATCCAGCTCTCCATTAAGAAAAGCTGTCTTAACGTCCATCTGATGAACGAGAAGACCATGTGAGGAAGCCAAAGAAAGTAGTACTCGAATAGTGGTCAATCGAGCAACAGGTGAGTAAGTGTCAAATAAATCTTCGCCTTCTTTCTGGGTATAGCCCTTGGCTTACAAGTCGAGCCTTATACTTTTCAATAGTACCATCAGGCCTAAGTTTCTTTTTGAACACCCACTTGCACCCTACAGGTTTGCAACCATAAGGTCGTTCTGTCACCTCCCAAGTCCCTGTTAGCAATAATGGAATCCATCTCGCTACGGACAACCTCTTTCCAGTAGTCTGCATCAGGAGATGCATATGCTTCTGACATAGACGTGGGAGTGTCATCCACAAAGTACACAGTGAAATCATCACCAAAGGATTTAATTATCCTTCGTCTCTTGCTCCTCCTAGGAGCTTCACTGTCATCCTCCTTAGGGACAATTTCATGTGTTTGTTCAAAAAATTTAGGTGGTGAGATTGAATTGGGAATTATCTCAGGGGTTTGACTAGAAGTGCTATGAGTATCTTTCATTGGAAATATGCTATCAAAAAATGTTGCATCTCGAGACTCCATAATTGTACCAACATGCATGTCTGGTACCTTAGATTTTACTACTAAAAATCTATAGGCAATACTGCGATGAACATATCCTAGAAAGACACAATCCACAGTTTTAGGTCCAAGCTTGCGCTTCTTAGTTATTGGTACATTGGCTTTCGTCAAGCAACCCCATGTGCGCAAGTAAGAAAGTGATGGTTTTCTTCCAACCCACATCTCGTATGGGGTTTTGTCCTTATTCTTGTTAGGAACTCTATTTAATACATGACAAGAGGTCAGTAACGCCTCCCCCCACCATGCCTCAGATAATCCCGCAGTGTCTAACATGGCATTAACCAAGTCAGTCAAAGTGTGGTTCTTCCTTTCGGCAATCCCATTTGATTCGGGTGAATAGGGAGGTGTTCTCTCATGTATAATTCCATGTTCCTCACAGAATAAGTCAAACTCATTTGAAAAATACTCTCCACCACGATCCGACCTAAGTCTTTTGATCTTTCTCTCTAGTTGATTTTCAGCTTCTGCCTTATAAATTTTAAAATAGTCAAGAGCGTCATCTTTTATTTTTAATAGATAAACATAGCAAAATCTAGTCACATCATCAATTAGCGTCATGAAGTATCATTTCCACCCTTTGTTAACACGCCATTCATTTCACAAAGATCTGAATGTACGAGTTCTAGTGGTGCCAAGTTCTCTCCTCGGCTGCCCTGTGAGGCTTACGAGGTTGCTTTGAGTGCACACAACTATGGCACTTAGAACCTTTAACAATGGAAATGTTTGGAATTAAGTTCATACTAGAAAGCCGAGACATCAAACCAAAATTTATATGACATAAACGTGAGTGCCAAACATTGACATCATCACCAACATTGCCACATATATGCTTCACAGATTTATTGCAGAAATCAGAAAGGGAAAAACGAAACAAGCCACCACATTCGTAGCCTTTACTAATAAATAGTCCATGTTTTGACACGACTATTTTATTAGACTCAAACACCAATTTAAACCCATCCCTACACAGACGGGAGCCACTAACTAGATTCTTGTTGATAGAAGGGACATGCTGCACGTTCTTCAGCTGCACGATCTTTCCCGAAGTAAACTTCAGATCTACCGTGCCAACACCATGAACAGAAGCATGAGACCCATTCCCCATTAGGACGGAAGAATCCCGAGTGACCTGGTAAGAAGAGAACAAAGAGATATCAGCACAGACATGTACATTAGCCCCTGTATCAACCCACCAATTGGTAGATTGATCAACTGAAAGAACGGTAGGAAAATTACCATACCGCGTTCCAATCTTCAGTATTGCCAATGGTCACATTGACAGACTTTGAAGTCTGTCCTGCAGGAGCTTTCATCCCTTTGCGATGTGGACACTTCTTGGCCCAATGGCCAACTTCTCCACATACAAAGCAAGGATTCACATCTGTGTTACTCTTCTTCTTGTAGTTGGTAGTTTGTTTAACTTTAAATTTCCCTTTGTTCTTGCCTGAGGGTTGATGCACCACATTGGCGCTCGATTGCCCCTCACCTTTTGCCGCAGCGTCCTTTTCCCTGGCTTTCTCCTCAACATCAAGAGACCTTATCACACTCTCAACAGAGAATTCCTGTCTCTTGTGTTTGAGTGCAGTACCGAAACTCCTCCATGAAGAAGGTAATTTCGCAATAATGCAAGCAGCCACAAACGTGTCGGGTAAGGCACACTTTAGGAGTTCGAGTTCCTTAGCAATGGCCTGTATTTCATGAGCCTGATCCACTACAGAACGGTTATTAACCATCATGTAATCATGAAATTGCTCCATGACATACACGTCATTGCTAGCATCAGTAGCACCGAATTTGGCATTCAGTGCATCCCATAACTCCTTTGCGTCTGTCATGTGCATATACACCTCGCACAGACGATAAGCAAGAACACTAAGAATGCATCCTACAAATATTGTAGTGACATCCTTGAACTCTTTCTCCTTTTCAGCAGAAAGATCTCCTTCAGGTTTGCCATTACTAACCCAGTAGACATTCATAGCTATTAGCCACAAAGTGACTTTGATCTGCCATCTCTTGAAGTGCACACCGGAAAATTTCTCCGGCCTCAGTGCATCGGCAAATCCAGCCATATCAAAACCACAGTGCCTAAAATAAGGTTTTTGGATTGTTGGAAATAACATCACTATTAGGTTTAACTTATTCCACAAATAGATCATGACGTGAAACAGATGAATACACATAACCACGGTGTACCAGTACACTATACACATGAACAAGAATAATGTGCCGAACGTGGTAAGAACGTACCGGATGTTAACGATTGAAGCAGTCACATATCGGACTGGTACCACGATGACGACGTGCGGTACCAGACGACGGTGACGATGGGCAGCACTCGAGTGAAGAGGAAGACGAGCCGTGGTGGACGAACGCGAGCAGTCGCGCGGAGCACTTCCCAAAAACCTTATTCGCCCTCTCCCGGTGCAGGATCTCGAAGGCGACGGGTTCTGGAGACCTGCTCTTCTGCTCAACGGTGCACGCCGATGAGAGGAACGGAGTAATCTATGAATGGCAGCACAAAACAGAGGAGATCAGCGAGACTCTTCAGTTCTCTCTTGCGCAGAACCATCGCTCAGTGTTTGGTGGAGGAGAAAATAGACGCGTGATCAGAGCGTCTCTTCATTCTCCACTAGTAACTACTCCGAAGATGAATCAGAACCGTTCCAACCAATTACACCTGCAGCAAAATGGAACGGCAAAAGAGAGCCGCGTCTGCGCAAGCAATCAGAGCCGATTTCAGCGGACCATTCACACGCATGTCGTGTGCCCGTACCCCCCGGCCCCGGCCCGTGCCCGTGCCTGAGCTCGGCCCGGCGAGGCGAGGCGAGTGAGCGCGCGCGTGTATTTCTCTAGTCTCCTCTCACCCATATAGGTCTAGTTGCAAGGAGAGCACCATCCCTTATAAGCTGGTCTTTCTCTCCTAGAACTAGCAAGGTGGGACTAAAGGTTCACATGCTCCCTCTACATGGTGGGCCTTTGAGATTTTCTAGGAATTATTCTTCAAATAAATTTGGGCCAAGCCCATTTATTCAACACATCCAACGATCCAAAAACACGTAGACGCTTGATCTAGTCAGCTAAACGCCAATGGCATCGACGTCGCATTTCGATGACTCTCGTCCGTAACGAAGAGACTGGAGTCACCAAGTAACTGGAACAACTATCAGAGGTGGTCATACCGACCACCATAGTTCGATTAGACCGGCTATACACCGTTGATCAGATCGACGACGACGTGGCAGTCGGACCGGTGGCACAACTTGGTCGGACCAACTATTACCAGCGGTCAGACCGACGGCTAGGGCAGAAAACGTCCCGACTTGTCGACGCGATTGATGATGGTTGGGCTCAATACAAGGATTCTTTGTTGATGTAGCGCGACGCCTTGGATCCTGGAAGAACCCTAAAACAATAGCAACTTGGTCAGGGAATCGAATTACCTAATTAGATCGATAAAACCCCGTTACGGGACGAGTCAGATGATTCACAAGTGAATCAACAAGAATTATCACGATTATGACGTGACAGACGGTGGGTTTATGATGCAAACCAACAAATATGGACGAGCTATGGCTAAACCTAGTACAAGAAGGTAAAAGGATAGTAGATTAAAAAACGATTCTACATAGGTAGATTGTATTGGATTAGAGTCCCCCACTTTGTATTGGCCTTAACCCTTTATATAGGGGTTGGTCTTGCTGTCCTTGGATGTGATTCTAGATTGATTAGGATACGAGTCCAAATCGTTAAAAACAAATTAGAGATAAACACTCCGAGATTAGTTGTAATTAGCTCGGACTCGGTCTCTATCGATCTGATCAGGCCCATGGGTCCAGTTGGACCGACCAACTAGAGCCGGTTAGACCGGCCCATGCCAAGGATTGCACATTTTCGGCCTTTTTGTCAACTTTGTCAATTTCAGTCATTAGTGCCAAATTTTGTTGTCAACACATACCCCCCACCTTTTGGCAAACTAGTGAGCCAAAAGCACTACGGGCTAAGGGCGATATACTCTATATCAGCCATACACCACATCAAGTATCTTGCCACACACTTGGAAAATACTTTTTCAAATATCTACTATTAAGAGCTTTATGAAATCGCTCTCCTTGCAAAGATTCCAACAAATAAGCATTACTTGGAGCAATCTTGACGATCTTACAAGGTCATTCCAAACTAGGTGTACACTTGCCAAACTTGGCGCTTTTGGTACCTAAAGGAAAAATCATCTTTCATACTAAATCACCAACCTGAAATGATTTTGCTTTCACCCTTTTATTGTACGCTCTAGCCACTCTCTGCTTATCTTTTTCTATTGCTTCTAGAGCTCTTAGTCTCTTATCGGTAACTTTCTCCACATTATCCTTCAAGAGAAGTTCATAATCACCGAATGATAATCCATCTTGCTTAAGCAATCTTGAAAATCCAAGATTCACCTCTACTGTAAAACGACTTCCTACACATATACCAATTCATATGGACTTACCTTTGTAGCACCATGCTTTACTACTCTGCATGTCCATAATGCTTCAGACAACACCTCATGCCACTTCCTAGGAGTCTCTTCTATCTTCTTATTAATAAGTTTAATTACAACTTTGTTACTGGACTCGGCCTAACCATTGTCTTGAGCATAGTACGGTGAAGAATTCAACAATTTTATACCATAAGATTCGGCAAAGTCACATACATCTTTAGAAACAAATAAAGCACTCTGATTTGTAGTAAGAGTTTGGGGACTAATGAATCTATGTATAATGTGCTTTAAGATGAAATCAATTACCTCGTTGTGAGTCATATTCTTGAGAGGCACGGTATCGATCCACTTTGTGAAATAATCCGTAGCCATCAACACTAACCGATGCCCTTTGGAAGAAGGATGATGTATTTGGCGGATGAAGTCCAAGCCCCAACCTCAGAATGACCATGGTTAATAATAGGATTAAACAATAACGGAGCAAGTTGAATGTTACCAAACCGTTGACATGATTCACATCCTTTGTAATACTTAAAACAATCTTCAGTCATCATCGGCTAATAAAAAACCCGCTCTCTTAAGCATCCAATTCATATTCTAGGCTGACTGATGAGTTCCGCAGAGTCCTTCGTGAACTTCTCTCATAGCTGAGGAGTCATGTTGAAGATCATGGGCTCATGGCTCTATAAGTGATGAGTGATTATCAACGAAAGTCAAAGAGAGGAGATGAGAGACCTACTGTGTGTTTACCGCGTGTGACTTAGGTACACAAGTGGCGAGCGGTTGTCAGGCAGAGGCAGCCGCAGAGTCAGGTCAGCCCAATCCGGGTACATGGGTCAGGAACGGCAGTGGACTCATTGTGGTTTGACCAAGTTTGACTTAGGTAAACAGGTGATGAGCGGCTGCTGGACTGTCATATCTGATAGGAGAGTTATAGCACTAAGCTTTCATCTGTGATTTTAGTTTGAGTTTCTTGATCATCTCTTGAGGAGCGTTAGGTGTTGGGAGTTGGCCATCGATTCGAAAGAATTTATTGAGGCGCCTATTCACCCCCCTCTGGTCGCTACTCTCGGTCCTACAAGTGATATTAGAGCAAGGTTAGGGTTTTTCCATACCTTAATTAGTTCTAACCCAAAGTAGCGATCATGACTTCTGTTGGAAGGTCCCGTCTCTTGAGGTTTTTGGCTATAATTATTAGAAGACTCGCATGTGAGCCTATCTATTGAGCTAGAGCTCATGAATATGGGAAATGTGTGTTCATGCCACTTCACTGTGCTTCTGTCTACTGAGCGTACTACCCCAGAGATAGTCGCTCAGCATGACCTGAACAACAAGGCAGTAAACACTCTATTTTTTGCTTTAGGTCCCAATGAGTTTGAGTGCGTTAGCCATCTCAACATTGCTCGAGAGATCTGGGCTACCCTCCAGGCACACCATGAGGGGAAAACTTAGGTCAAGGATAGACTCTATCAGACCTACCGGCGAGAGTATGATAATTTCTCACAGAAGTTGGGTGAGACTGTTGAGGCTCTATTTGGTCGCTTTCGATCAATCATTAACACGCTTCGGGCCAACAAGGCCGATAAAGATTAGCTAGTCTCAGAACATGAACAGACACTCAAGGTTCTTAATACCTTGGACCCTAAGGTCTAGGAGATCAAGGTATCTTCTATTATTGAGAGTGCTTCTTATGATACCTTGACTGTCGCAAAGCTTTTCAGTAAGCTGAGGTCTCAGAGGTTCATATCTAGTTGAGATCAAATATGTCTGGATTCCCAAGCCCAAGAGTCTTCTCACTTCTCTTGACTCTCTACCTAGACCTTCTCACACCAAAGAGCCAACACCCAACACCACAAACCCCAAGAAACCCAAGACTCAACCACATCCCAAAAAGCCTACCTATCACTGTGAGTTCTGTCAGAGAGCAGGAAATCTTGCGGAGTTTTGCTTCTGGAGGAAGCGGGTTGAGAGAGCTGAGAGTGCTCAAGGTGGGTAGGAGCACTTCTACCACCAGGGTGGTAGACAGAGTCTATCGACGTGGAGAGAGGCTAGATGCCAATTCACGTCATGTAGGTGGTGGTAGAGGAGACGACTTTTGTGCCCATGCTCCTCAGGGTAGTTTTCACTTTAGTAGAGTTCCAGGTCATTCTGGATATAGCTATGGATCTCGTGGTCTTGACCATAGGCAGAATAGAGGACCGCGCTTTGAGACGCGCTTTGGTCCAGATGTTTACTATTCTTTCTACTTTCCTACTTTTGAGAAGATGACTCACACTAGTTTAGATCTTTTGCTAAACCTGGTGTTGGAACATTTGCTCCCCTTATGACCATTGATTTTGTAGGATCGAGGCTTGGAGGACATATGGATCATGGATTCAGGATGCTCTCGCTACATGATGGGACATCACATATGGTTCTCCAGCCTCACTTCCCCGAGCTCCAAGGAATACACCACATTAAGAAACAATGGTCAAGGGAAGGTACATGGTTTTGGTTCAATTCAGATTTCTGAGCATTTCTCTTTGAAGAATGTTGGTTGGTTGGAAATTTGGGCTTTAATATGATTTCTGTTTTGCAACTTCTTGAGGAGGGCTTAGAAGGTTCCTTTTAAGAAGGACATGTCTTCTATTGTTGATTCTAGAGGTTCTTTGGTTTGCTAGATCTTACCCTTCAGTAAGTTTTTTTGGATTGATTTCTCCAGTTCATTTGGCCCTTCTCGCTGTTTGATTGTTGGATCCTCCTCTGAGCTCTGAAGGTGGAAGAGGAGGTTAGGTCATTTGAGCTTTGATATGCTAGTGAGATTGAGTTTTATGGACCTCATTTGAGGATTTTCCAAGATTAATATGGAGAAGGATCTAGTTTGCCATCATTGTTGTCATGGGAAAATGGTTTCCACTTCTCACACACCTGTGACTCAGGTGATGACTCCGTAACCGGGAGAGCTATTACACATGGATACTGTCGGTCCAAATCGGGTACATTTAGTGAGTGGGAAGTGGTAAACGCTTATAGTTGTTGATGATTTTTCTCAATTTTCGTGGGTTTTCTTCTTGGAGTGTAAGGATGAGGCTTTTCATTTTGTTCATGACCTGATCCTGAAGCTGAAGAATGAGAACAATGGTCAGATGCGAGCAATTCGCTCTGGCAATGGTTCTAAGTTCAAAAATTCTCAATTCATCATCTTCTGTAGTGATCATGGTCTTTAGCACCAGTTTTCTGCCCCTTACACTCCCCCACATAACGGTGTTGTATAACGAAAGAACCGCACTGCTAGTTGAGATGGCCTGGACGATGCTCAATGAGCATAGGTACTCCTAGGAATTTTTGGGTTGAAGCTACGAACATAGCTTGCTATCTGGCCAACCGTATTTTTCTTAGAGCTCACCTAGGTAAGACATCATATGAGTTGTAGTTTAGCAGACAACCCAAGGTGAGCCACTTGCGAGCGTTTGGCTGCAAGTGCTTTGTGCTCAAGAAGGGGGCATTTAGACAAGTTTGAATCTCGTTGCTAGGATGAAGTCTTTCTTGGTTATGCTTTGCAATCTCGAGGCTTCCGTGTTTGGAATCTTGACTCCCAGCAGCCTGTCGATACATGTGAGGTTTCTTTTGATGAGTCTATGCCTTCTCTTACTCCTTCTTTTGAGCTTTCTGGTGATGACGAGCTTGGAGAGTCCATCTTCGAGGAAGATTAGGATACTCCCGTTGTTGATGAGGGTTGGCTTTCTACACAGCCTGCATACCCCACACCTTCTGAGACTTCGACTGAGGACGAGGGCGGAGCTCTGATCACTACTTTCACTTCGATCGAGCCCCTTAGTCAAGTCTAGAGGTGCTAGCTGCTGACTCCGGTGAGGTGACATATGATTATCAAGGCTCCAAGGCAGTCCAGCGTGATCACCCCTAAGAGCTCATCATCGGTGATCTCACTTTGAGATCTTTGAATTCTCAGGCTGGTTCTCTTGCTGTGTTTGCTAAGTCTGCTTTTGTTGCCACTTTTGAGCCTAGAGATGTAACTCACGCTTTATCTTATGCAAATTGGACAAACGCCATGCAAAAAGAGCTAGGAAATTTTTTTCGCAATCGGGTTTGGACACTAGTTGAGCTACCACCAGGTTGCAACCCCGTAGGCACCAAGTGGGTGTTTAAGAACAAGCAAGGTAAAGATGGGGTTGTAGTGCGCAACAAAGTTCGATTAGTTGCTCAGGGTTTTTGCAAAATGGAGGGTATTGATTTTGAGGAGACTTCTGCCTCTGTTGCCCGTCTTGAGTCCATTCGCATACTTTTGGCATTCGTTGCTTCTAAAGGTTTTAAGCTTTTTTAAATGGATGTCAAGAGTGCTTTTCTGAATGGGTACATAGAGGAGGAGGTCTATGCTAGGCAGCCCCCCGTTTTGAAAACCCTAAGTTTCCTCGACATGTTTTTAAACTACAGAAAGATTTATATGGTCTGAAGCAAGCCCCTAGGGCTTAGTATGAACGTTTAAAGCAGTTTTTGTTGGGGAATGACTTTGTGATGGGTTATGTGGACTAAACTCTTTTCTTGCTCAAAAATGGCTCTGATTTCTTGATTGCTCAGATTTATGTGGACGACATTATTTTTGGTAGTTCTACTAATGAGCTTGTTTCTAAGTTTTCTGAGCAGATGAACAACGAGTTTAAGATGAGCCTCATGGGTGAGCTCAAGGCCATTTTATCTTTCTCAACAGTAGGAGGTTGAACAATAAGCTGGGCAGGAGGATGAGCAGGAGCCTGATGTTGAGGTCGAGTATGAAACTCTTGGATCTAGCTTGCAGATATGGTATGCTCAACAATAATTTTGAGTTGGCTCCATTGTATCATTTGCAGATATGCCTTGCCTAGTTTGTTAGTTTTGTCATTCGGAGAAATTGTCACTATGGTGTCTGCCACATTGGAGTGCGCAAAATCAACAAACATGACAACATACCCCTCACTTATCGACACTATGTGTAGCTTATGCACATATGGGTAGACCATACCACTATCCACATCAATATGATACCCCTAGGCCTTATGACAAGTGATCATAGGGTGGGTGTGGTGAGTTGGTCAATTGTGTCTTGCATAGCCTCGTAAGATTCGAGGGTCGGGTCTCGTTGCTTGACCTCTCTTGAAGCTTGGATGCTCTTTCTAGCACATGTAAGGCTTCTAAGTGAATCTCTAGATAGAAGGATGATGCCCTGAGCAACGAACCTCCTCATGAGGTCTGAATATACATTGTCTCAGATGGACCGCGTTAGTGCTTCGACATCAACTCTCATGGACCTTTTAACTTCTTATACATGTTAGAATTGTCTGATAAACCATACTTCTAGCCTTGTAGTGGGTTTTCTAGAACTTTGAAAGAACAAGGTAAACACAATCTAAAATTGTAGATGATAATCTGACGATTCGAGGTTTGGGGTTTTACAAACTGTTATACAACAAACTACGTAGGTAGAATAATCTAAGCAAAACACAACCCTAACAGTGGCAATTTCCATCTATTTATAGGGTTTATAGGACCCGATGCATGGGCCATACCCTAGGGGTATGGTTCGTTCCATAGGAGGACTCAATCCTAACAGACTCAAGGGACTTAGTTTAATCGGATGCCTTGCTCCCGATTGGTGACTTGTACACTTATCGGCGTGATGATGGAAGGAGGTCATTATCCGAGTGGTGGCTTATGCCGATAGAGGTGGCAGTCATCTATTGACTATAGAACGAGTGGCTGTTGTGTATTGGGGGTGGTCAGAAGTCGGTGGTCAGTCGATCAGCCCGATGACTGGTGGAGATTGTCATGATGGCCGTTATCGCTAGTGATCGGCTGATGGCTTATGCCGATGGAGGTCGATGCCGATGGTGATCCGAGTGGTGGCCGATGTCAATGGGGGTCACAGTCGGCAATCAGCCGATGCAATATTTCTTCTCCCATGTTCCTGAGTATAATACAATCATAATCGGAACTTAGTAACCCATCCAGTTGGCAATCGGCATGAGTAACAAGGAGTGAATTTACCTGATCATTAAGTTGATGAACTCAAGTGTGGGTGTATCGGCCGTAGTGATGTCCTCATCATCCTCCCCTTTTTGAATTGAAGTCATCCTCGACTCATCATCAAGCTTGTCACCCAATTAGTGCTTCAAATCGGCGACATTAAAAATGTTGTTAACACCATAATCTGCAGGTAATTCAATCTTGTATGCATTATCATTTATCTTGGAAAGAACTTTAAAAGGTCCAGCAGCGCGAGGCATCAACTTAGATTTGCGCAAATCAAGAAATCTATCTTTTAGTAAATGTAGCCATACCAAATCTCCTAGTTCAAAAATAACCTCTTTTCTACCCTGGCTATCAGTCAGTTGATATTTAGCATTCCTACGCTCTATGTGCTCCTTAGTTGTTTGATGCATTTGGAGGACAAATTCAGCATGTGTTTTAGAATCAAAATTTAACTTCTCAGCAGATGGTAGAGGTAATAAATCAATAGGAGCATAAGGATTAAAATCGTACACCACATGGAATGAACTTAGTTGTGTGGTGGAGTGGATTGATCGGTTGTAGGCGAACTCGACATGAGGCAGACACTTTTCCCATATCTTCAAATTTGTCCTCAAGATAGCTCATAGCATTGTAGATAAGGTTATGTTTATCACTTCGGTTTGACCGTCAGTTTGAGGATAGCATGTAGTGGAAAACAGTAGCTTGGTTCCCAATTTGTGCCATAATATCCTCTAGAAGTGGTTGAGGAACTTTGTGTCTTGATCGGACACAATTGTGCGTGGCACGCCATGAAGGCGAACGACTTCCCTAAAAAATAAATCAGCAACTATTGTAGCATCGTCGCTCTTGTGACAAGGAATGAAATGTGCCATCTTAGAAAATCTATCTACCACCACAAATACACTATCCCTCCCCTTCTTAGTCCTAGGTAGTCCCAAAACAAAATCCATAGAAATATCTTCTCAGGGACACTAGGAATAGATAAAGGCATGTATAAACCATAGGGATTAAGGCGGGACTTAGCTTTGTTGCACGTGGTGCATCGGGCTACGTAGCGCTCAACGTCACGCCTTAACTTAGGCCAAAAGAAATGTGCCTTCCCCCATTGGAAAGGGGTGCCATTCCTTGTAAGTTCATTCATCGAGGCGGCAATGGTGCTGAAGTTGCGCACAAATCTTCTGTAGAAACCCGCCAATCTGACAAAACTCGTCACTTGCGTGACCCTTTTTGGAGTCGGCCTAACTCTGGATCACCTCTATATTGGTAACATCGACTTAAATACCCTGCGGGGTCACAACATATCCAAGAAAAAAAGACTTGATCAGTGCAAAATGTGCACTTCTAGATGTTACCGAACAGACGTGCATTCTGTAAAATAATGAAAACAACACGTAAATGTTCCTTATGTTCTCCCGAGTGTTTTTTATCGGGAACTCGGTGAAGCATTCGCCGAGTGCCCGACGAGGCACTCAGGAAAAATAGCCGTCTAACGGCTAGGGGCGCGCTAACGGGCTTTTGCTGAGTGCCCCATGTGACACTCGGTGAAGAAACTTTACTGAGTGCCACCTATGGCACTCGGTGAAGCCACGCAGGCAGGGACACGTGGCTTGTGGCTTCGCCGAGTGCCACTTAAAAAAGCACTCGGCTAAGACCCCCAAAATGCACAGAATCGTGGCACGTGGCGTGTTTCTATGCGTTTTAGGGGGCTTTGTCGAGGGTTATAGTCAGAAAATATTTTTTTATTTTTTCATTTATTCAATGCATTCCCATAACATTAATACATTCCAAAATTCACATTTCATCACAAATTCACATTTCATCACAAAATTCATCACAAATTTACATTTCATCACAAAATCACATTTCATCACAAATTTCACCACAAAATTCACATTTCATCACAAATAGCTCACCAAATCACATTTCATCACAAATCTCATTTGAAACTTACATTTGAAATCACAAGTTCGCATTTCATCACACTCGTTAAAGTTCACAAGTTCTCACAAGTTCAAATTTGAACACAAGTTGACAATTCACAAGTTCACAAGTTAGTTCACAACTTCAACTCACATTAGTATCACAAGTTAGTCTCACAAGTTTGCATTACCGCTCTGTCCAGTGTGTGGAGATGGTTGTGTGTTCGATCCTGATGCCGATGATTGAAACCGCAAAAAATAAAATAGTTAGCACAATTTCATATAACAATAACGACAAAAATAGTATTAGAAACTCATATTTTCATTATGTGGAGTGTGCGGAGATGGATGAGGTTGAGGAAGTGCAGGTAAGAAGGGTTCCTGGGGTGACTGAGACATGCCCATCCGACCTAAAAAAGATCCACCCATCTGCGCAAAAAACTATTGCATCTAGGCCTGCATCCGAGCCTCCACCCGAGCCTCTATCTGGGCCGGCCACACGGCCCTTTGTGAATCTTGTTCATCCAGTCGGGCCTACAAACCATTAATGCAGAGTCATTAGCATTCCAAAACAAAAAATTTAAAATGTTTGATGATTGATGAAATTGAACTAACCTGTAACTCACTAATTAGACCCAACGATGTGTCTCGACGAGTACGTATACCTGGACCAGAGGTTGAGCTCCGAGCTCTCACCATAGACAGAGAGGGGGTACTACGGGAATCAATGGCGTCGTTGCCCACCAAATAGCGCCCATGTCTCTTGCCTCCTCCAACCCTCATGGTCACTTCTCCATCGATGTTATGTGTGGCTGGGTCATAATCAAGACCGTGCACTTCTCTCGCCATTGCCGTGTAGTCTTGGAGGCGTTGATATGTGTTTTGGTTGGTATATGACTCAGCAGGGTCATCTGGATTATAGGTGTTTCCTTGAACCACCCTCCCTTTGTGTGCTAGAGCAAATGCCATGACTTGGGAGCATTCTTTACCCGTGTTGGCCGTTGACTGCAACAAGTAAAGAGTTAGAGCTATATTGTTCAATTAAGCGAAAAAGAAAGAAAACAAGTAACTCCATACCCATCTCACACTGAACGGGCTGAGATTCAGCGAGACTTGATGGTGTGGTGTCCCCGACATCAGTAGGCGTCTCTGTCGGCAGACATCGTGACTGCTCTGCCACTTGGGAGAACACCACCTATCAACAATTTGCCCCCAACATTCAAGATGAGTAGCACACCACTGTGGAGGGACCTACATATACAAGTGAAATCGATAAAGAAAAAATATTAAGTATTGCAAGATAAACGATGATGTACTTACCATCATATATTGCTCACGTGTCAGATGTGTGGTCTGGGCATCCTTTTCTTGATCCTCTGTCTAAGGTGCTGAGCTAGCGTGGTAGTCGATCACGGCTTGAATACGAGCCTCATAATGCATGTAAGTGACAAGCTTCTTGGCGGCTATGTTGATAATAACGGTAGCCTAATCCGCATACCCCTCATCACACCTATAAAAGTCCTTGATATAGATGTAAAGAGAATGTTATGTAATCCACATGTGAATAATATTGACAAAAAAAGATAAGAACAAAAACTTACCCAGAGCTCAGCCATCACTCGGTCGGCTAAGTGGGCAAATTGTCTCCCTTTCCGATTAGGGGCATCCAGTGAACTTTCGTAATGCCTCCATGAGTACCCTGGCTCACGCCTCCCATCAATAGAAACCAAACTAGGGAACTTATCCCTGATAAGAAGCCCGAGGATGCCGTTTACATGGCGTGAGCACTCGTGGCCTCCCCGTTCAACCATAATCCAATTCATACCTCGGTGTCATAAAAAATTATTAGTATATGTGTCAAAAAACTAAACTAACAAAAGGAATACATTATAGACTTCCTATAGAAACTTACCTATTTCCATCGGGTTGGATGAGCCAACGATCAGGATTTGTTGGATCATATGTATCGTCATCACTATCATGTGATATGATATAATAGTCCTACTGATCAGGATGTGGAATCTTGTCGTCACAAAGTATATTAATCAATCTTGTTCAACCAAAATATTAATCCTATGGTCTATGGTTACCGGTGACGTGGAGCCGAGAAGAGGACAGTAACACCGATAGGAGAGAACCTACCAAACTAGGTCTATCTAAGAATCAATAAAAATAATATTTATAAGATGGACTAATTATAAAATGTGAGACACTACACTAAATAAACTAAAATTATAAAATGCCAAACACTAAACTAAACAAACTAAAATTATAAAATGTGAGACACTAAACTATAGAAACTAAAATTAAAATGTAAGACACTAACTCTAAGTTCAAATTAATTTATTCCCTTCATGTATACATGCATAGAGTTTTTGAGATCCAAATTAATTTGTAACTAAGAGAGAATTAATGAATTACACTTTACAAGTTCAATTTTATGGATTTGTAGGGTGCATCGGTGAGATGGGGACGGTGGGCGACCAGGGCGACGGGGTCCGATGGCCGGGCGCGACACTATCAGACGAGGGGGGGGGGCGAGGATGGGCGCGGGCGAGCGTGGACCAGCATCCGGGGCGGGGGGGGCCCGCGACCGGGGAGAGGAGGTCGGCGTCTGGGGGCGTCGGGGGTGGGCGCATGCATGGTGGCATCAGATGGGGGCGGTGGGCGCTAGCGCTGGTTGGCATGGCTGAGACAGATCTGGGCACAACAACCGGTGCACGAAGATCTTGTCCTAAGTCTTTACCTAAAAGGGATTCATCGAGTTCCAAATTGGGAGGCAGTCGGCGAATGTTTTTTTATTTTTTTAAGATCTTTGCCAAGTTCCATGTGTGTAGACACTCGGCAAAGTGTTTAACAATTTTTTTAAAAGGGCCTTTGCCGAGTGCCAACGCTATGTGCACTTGGCAAAGGTTTTATTTTTTTAAACAGGATGACTTTGTCGAGTGCCAAAGATATATGTACTCGGCAAATTTTCAATTGTTTTTTAAAAAATAAAAATAGAAAAAAGACAGTAAAAAATTCCAATTTTGGTATAATATAAGATACACTAAGTTTTCATCCTAGAAAAAGTTCTATGTTCAGATAAGTATTTAACTATCAATTTGTTTTGCACCTAAGTAATCCCTTCACTAAACTCTAAACCTTTCTCGAAGAATCACCGGTTTCTAAACATCATGCATGAAAAAATCTCGAAACATTTAATTTTTCACATAATATACGTATGATATCATAACACCATATCAAGTTTCAGTGTTTTTCGACTTTTTTTGCGTTGTTTAAAATTAAAACACCAAGAATGTGTGTGTTGTCGATGGAGTGCCTTAATTGTGATATCTTAAATTTTCTTTACCTTTACCGTGTAAGGCCTAACTTAGCTATTAAAATAGAAGTATGATTTTTTTTCAAAATATTTTCTTCCTTATTTAATACACTTCCAGTTCAAAATTGACATCTTTCAATTTAAATTCTATTAAGAGATTTAATTAACTAAAAGTAGAAAACTAGCCGTAAAAATGCCAATTTTTGTATGGTATAAGATACATTGGGTTTTAAAAGTACAAAAATTTTAAGTTCAAACAAAGATTTAAATATCGATTTGCTTCTAAACCTAACTCGTTCAATTCCTAAACTCTTAAACCTTCTCGAAGATTCTCCAATTTCTAAAAGTCATATATGAAAATTTTGTCGAAATATTATGAATTTTTTTATCAAAGTATACATGTATTATATAATAACACCATGTCAAGTATCATATTTTTATTCATAAAATTAATTTTCTATAATTAAAAAACCATTAAGCTTCATTTTGCCGACCGAGTGTCGCAACTTAGATTTTTTAATATTTAGTTATATTTAGTGGTAAAATATTACAAATGGACTCATGAACATAAATATGATTTTTCTACAATTTTTGAGTCATTAATTCCTGTATATGCAGTTTAAATTTGACCCACTTCAAATTAAATCACAGAAATACACTTAATTAATTAAAAATAGCAAACTCATTCAGAATAATATGAAACTTTTTCGTGGCTTAATATAGGTTGCATTATGAGTGTAAAAAAATTTCAAGTTCCAAACATGTTTAAAATGTGACATGGGCTCAAAATATGTTTTCACATGAAATAATGAGTATTTTCACTTTGCCGAATATTTTTTTAAAAAAAACACTCAGTAAACCAGGCAAACCAGACACGTGGCGGAGTTCGTTTGTCGAGTGCCAAACGTGGCACGCGGCAAATAATAGGGTTTGCCGAGTGTCCGTTAGTGGCACTCAACAAACCCTATTTTTTCCATCTGTTGTTATAACGGCGGCAAGACTTTCAGGGGCGCTGGGTTTTTCAAAATCTTTGTTGAGTGCCTTCGACGTGGCACTTAGCAATCATACAAGTTCGATGAGTGTAAATAGTTTGTCGAGTGTATTTTTGGGAATACTCGACAAATATTGGTTTGCCGAGTGCCTGATGGAATGCACTCGGCAAACCCTCGAGCACTCAGCAAACAATCTGGTTTCGGTAGTGCATGTGCCATGATCCATCTTTCTTAGAAACCAAAATGACTGGGACAGCGTAAGGACTAAGACTCTCACGTACGTACCCCTTGTCGAGTAGGTCTTGTACTTGCCACTAGATTTCCTTTGTTTCTTTAGGGCTCGTCCTATAAGGCGCACGGTTCAATAATGATGCTCTCGGAATCAAGTCGATTTGATGTTCGATTCCTCTCACTGGGGGAAGTCCTAGGGGTACCTATGCTAGAAATACAAAAAAGAACTCATCCAAGAGGTTAGTAACGTCAAGAGGCAAAGAAGTCATTAAATTTTCCAGTGTAAAGAAGACCTCTTTTCAAAGAAAAGCATAACAGTGAGCATTACAATTTAAGAGTTTAGAAATTTCAGAACGAGTCGCTAGCATGAAAACACCCTTCAACTTAGCTACATTATTCTTCTTAGGTGTTGCATTCTTTTCTGTTTTGGATGAACAAACATCCTTAGTGACTTGCTGATGATCAGTTTGTGATTCACTCAATTTTCTTGCGTGTTCCATTCGTTCCATGTCATCCTTTAAAATTTCAGTAGGAGTCATTGGTAAGAGTTCTATTTTTCTACCATTGTGAGTGATAGTGTAGGTGTTTGTCCTCCCACGATGCAGAGCATCCTTATCATACTGTTAGGGCCTACCAAAAAGTAATGAACATGATTGCATAGGCACTACATCAAAGCTGGCACTATCATGATAATTTCCTACTGAAAAATGTATTCGAGCAGTTTTACATACCTTTAACTTACCACAAGAGTTGAACCATAGGATGCAATAAGGATGTGGGTGAGGTTGAGTAGGTATGTTGAGTTTTTTTAACAAAATTGGAGCTAGCGAGGTTGCTACAACTTCCGCTATCGATGATGACTCGGCAGGCTCGTTCTTGGATGATGAACCGAGTCTGGAATAGGTTGTGTCATTGATGATGTTCCATCATCTCTACTTGTGCACTCAGCACTCGGCCAGTGTCAACAGCACCGATATGCTCTATTGATTTCTCATCGTATGAGTCATCCGATCCGTGTCCTGCATGGTTAGTAGTCGACGCAATATCATATTCATTTTCACTAGCACTAGTGTACTCACCACTTTTCGTAACAATTAGCACACGCTTGTTGGGGCAGTCTCGTTGCATGTGGTTGATGCCCTTGCATTTGAAGCATTGGATATCTCTTATCCTGCCCATGGAAGCAACTGAGGATGCACTCGGTGCAGGAGTAGGTGCTTGAGTTGATTTGTCCTTATCGATTACTTCCTTGGTAGGGGTTGATACTGTGGATCGCACCCGATCGGACGTTGAGGTGGAGGGCCGATAGGAAGTGGCCGATGGGGTCTTTGCATATACTGGGGAAGGCTGCGTGGTCGACATGCTTTTGAATTGAATCTTGGATGTCAGTTGCCTCCCCTGCAATTCCTTCTCAACCAACATAGTAAGGTGAAATAGTTGAGTAATTGAATTATATTCCATGCAATCGACTATGTCCTGAATTTCACGCCACAGCCCTCGATAAAATCGAGACATCTTGTCCTCCTCATCTTCTTCTACCTCACAACACAACATGCCTATTTGTAATTCTTGGTAATACTCTTCGATGGACCTATTACCCTGGTTTAGGTGTTGTAATTTGTTTCTTAAATTGCGCTTGTAAGATGGAGGAACAAATCTACCATGCATGGCTCTTTTCAGCCGATCCCAAGTGTCAGGTTCTAACCCAGCCTTTACTAACTCATTCCACTAGATAATAGCAAAGTCTTCGAATTCACTAGTGGCTTGTCTAACCCAATGTTGTTCTGGAACAAGATGGGAACTAAATTTTTGTTCAACAATCATTTCCCAATCTAAATACAGTGTAGGGTCATATTTGCCAGAAAATGAAGGAATAATAAATTTGACATTGGTAAAGGGGTCAGAGTTACCTCGATCTTGTGGCTGATTGCCATGGTGATCATTACCTCACCAATTGCGGTGCACTCGGGGACGCTGATGTTCCTGGTCGGCAGCGTGTGCACTACCGTGATCGGTGTCTTCTTCAATGGCCTCAACCTCATGTAATGGAGCTGGTGGTTGTTGCTCTGGGGCTATTCTATGTATGTTAGCCGTGAGAGTAGCAATGTTCCCAACTAATTTTTGGATGTTTAGCTGCATGGCATTCATGCTAGCATCAAACTTGCCTTCAATTCGTTGAAGTTCATCCTTAGACGCACAGTCCCTGAAATCGGTGATCTCACCTGCCATGGTTAGTAGGGAATAGAATATAAAACAACAGTATTGTCCCTATCGACTATTCTTGATGAGGCATTGGGTCACTCTCCCTCTCACTTTCTACGCCTTACCGAATCCTAACAAAGTTCTTAACGATTAAAGCAATTGGTTCGACCAAAAAGATGGGGATGTCTGATGACTTGAGATGCGCGATTGCAAGGATCCAATCTGTTCTAAAAGGAAGTATGTGGATCTTGGAAGGAAAATTTAGTAGCAAGTATTAGCACAAATTAATAACAGAATTAACATTGCTGAATAAAAGTCCCAACACTTATCAGAGTTGCTGACCGAGACTTGTCCTTACGGTCTAGTCTAAGCAAGCGAGAGTGAAGGGGGACAAGGACTGTGGGATGTGCACTAGACGTGTGCAGGACATCAAATCTCAAAAAAGTATAGCACGGCTCAGAGTGCTTTTGCCACCTTCTACCTACTACCTACTCTTCCTTTCCTTTCTTCTGAGTATGGGGAAGAGCGTCTTTGGCCAACTGCCTCATCCTTTATTTATTTTGAGGATGGCGGAAGACTTTTGCCACCTGCTCTTCCTTTTTGCCTTCTTTTCTCTCTTCTTTTTTTGATCACAAATCTGAAAGCAGGGTCTTTGGCCAAGACTTTGAAATATGAGCAAACAGATCTTTTGGCTCTTCTTCGTGCTTGTTCGGTTCTTAAAGAACTCCTCAAATAGGTTTTGTAAAAAACACAAGGAGGCTAGCATTGTTGGTGAATGATACAAGGCGGTTTGCAACCTAGCTACAAGCTTGCGGTGCGGAACAAGGAGAACACAATGCGATGGTGACACGACACAGAGGCGAAATCGATCTCACAAGGAAATGGGCTCTCGCCACAACACAAGACTCAAACTAGACTCAAGAACGCAACTGTAAACCAGCAACAAGACTCGAATAAAGGACTCAAACTCAGTGAAGCAAGACTGAAATCAATCCGATGAAAAAAGGCTCAAGAGGGTTTGGGAACAATGGAACGAACTAACACAGAACAACAAAGTATTTTTGTGTGGTTTTTCTGGGCTATGGGTAAACAAAAAAAGGATAGATTGATACCTAACGGGCAACCTTTGCTCTGATACCACTTGATGAGAACAGGGACATGCAAAGGGCTGACCTGATCTTCTGATAGTTACGATTGAGGCGATGAGTGGATGTTGATGCTTTAAGGATTCTGATCAAAGATTGAAGCCTTGCAATCGCTACACCCTCTCATCTAGTCGTTATCAATCACGCTTTCACATAGTCGAAATCACTACGAAGGTTTTGATCCTTCAAATAAAGCATAGAACTTTGCAAGAACAAGGTAAACACAATATGAAATTGTAGATGATAATCTGACAATTCAAGGTTTGGGGACCGATATATGGAGAAACTGCGTTGGTAGAATAATCTAAGCAAAACCCTACCCCTAACAGTGGCAATTGCCATCTATATATAGGATTTACAGGACCCGGGGCATGGGCCATGCCCTAGGGGTATTGGTCGTGCCCTAGGAGGACTCAATACTAATAGACTCAGGGGACTTAGTTTAATCGTATGCCTTGCTCCCGATTGGCGACTTGTATGCTTATCGACCTGATGATAGAAGAATGCCATCACTCGAGTGGTGGCTGATGTCAATAGAGGTGGCAGCCAGATGTCGACTGCAGGCCAAGTGGCAGTTGTTTGTTGGGGGCGGGCGACAATCAGTGCTCAGTCGATCGGCCCAGTGACTGGTGGAGATTTTCGTGATGGCCGATATCACCAGCGATCGGTTGATGGCTTATGCAGATGGAGGTCGATGTCGATGGTGATCCGAGTGGTGGCTGATGTCGATGGGGTCACAGTAGGCAATCGGCCGATGCAACATTTCTTCTCCCATGTTCCTGAGTATAATACAATCATAATCGGAATTTAGTAACCCATCCAGTCAACAATCAGCATGAGTAACAAGGAGCGAATTCACATGATCATTAAATTGACGAACTTGAGCATGAGTCATCGGTCCTTGGTACTAGGGTGTGGCTGTATCGGCCGTAGGGATGTCCTCATCACCAAGTATAACATTTATGCCCTTTACATGTTCATATACATCTATACCTCTGAAATGCTTGGGGGGTCCTCCTTTCTCTACGGTGCCATCAAACTACAATTTTATTCTTCTATATGGGTGTTTCATTGGAAGAAAATATCGATGACACATGTATACTATTTTCATAGAATGGTTTAACCATGTGCTCATGAAGGATATGACCAAGAAAATTTTGTGGATCGGAAGATCTGATAGGTAGTATCAAAAGTTCTGATTATTATCTAGTCTCGATACAGAGAGCAAATGTTGCTTCAGAAGTTCTTATATGGTATCGGAAGTTCCGACGAGCCAAAATTTCCGATTCGGAATAGGGGAATTTTGTACTAATCGGAAGTTCCGATAAGGTATCGGAAGTTCTGAGGTGGTGATAACAGATTGGATCTGTTGCGTATCATACTGTATCGAGAGGCCTAAAATACCTAGTTAGAAGTTCCAATCTAGGATCAGAAGTTCCGACATAGGCAAACAGATTGAATCTGTTACGGTTTTTAGGGTTTTGAGATGAGCATGACCAAGGGGCTATCAGCCCTATAAAAGGAGAGGAGGAGGACGTCTTCGAACCAAGGAATAAGCCTATATTATACCTAGCCACAAAAGATTCCTCTACTTCATTTCTTGATCTCAATCACTAAGGTCAATGATCCTCATCTCTCACGTGAAGTGCTAGCACACTGCCGTGTGAGGTTCTCCATCCCTGTACGTGTGGACTCCGTGGAGGTGTTGCTCTAATAGCGACGCTCATGGACATCTACATGCGAATGTTTTGGACCGAAGCCGTCAAAGCTCTTGAGCCTTTGTACCATCACCTCTGGAGTGGACCACCATGGCTTCGCAGCTACTCCCAGCTCAAAATCTGTCAGTCCGTGTACCAAAGCCATGCATGACCGAAGTACCTAAAGTCAGCCACACTCCGAAGCCCCACCTTCGGAGTACCTTCGCCACCATCTACAGTCACTCCGTCCAAGGCCTCCGCATGAAGCATATCCATAAGCACCTCTTTGTAGTGTCTCAGCCCCAAGCACACTCTACAAAGACCCTTATCGAGACCATGCCTTCAATGCACCTTGAATTCCGAGACTTTCGTCATGTGACCCTTCGAGTGCCTCCATCCGGAGCACACCACGTACGCCTTGCCTCAATGCTGAGGACTTTGTCCACCATACTCCTAAGTTACTCCTTCTAGAGCACCCTTCGAAGTGCCTCGCCTCCGAGGACTTTGCCTCGGGGTACCTTCAGCCAGGAGCCACCCTCTGCACTTTTTTCCTTCGCCTGGTGCACCTTGACCCGAGGATCGACCTCGACCCCACGCAGACTTCGTGACTGAGCTTCCCGCTCACCTGGCATCAAGCCTCTCGCTTGACCCAGGTTCACTTGTTGTGAACCATTTATCCCCTCCGATGTCACCTGCGCACCTCCGACAAGCAGACAAGATTTTCCAGTACCCCAGAGACCTCCCTGGTAAACAATCTTCGGTACACACTCTGGTGTACCGCCCAAAGTACCGAGCCCTTCGGTACCAACATATCATCGTGCTCTGCCAGACCCCTCCATCAGACACACTCTGCTACACAGTTGTGGGCAGCAACTACCGAACCCTTCGGTAAACACCTCCAAACCCCTTCAGAGGGACCCCTTCATCCAGAAGAATAAGCTTGTCAATCACTCATCATAGACTTGAAACAGGGAACATTTCAACTTGGTTTCTCAATCTCCCCCTTGATAAGTGCATGTACAACCAAATTCAAGTTCAAGAAAATTTAAAATTTTTCATCGCACAAGTGACCATAAAAACTCAGAAAATAGCCAAAATATGCCACTTGATAAATGGATTTCTATCGACTTGACTCATGAAAAACCATTTGGCAATAAATCCCCATTTGGCAGCAAAATTTTACTCCCCTTTAAGCTTTATCACTTGTTCTCCCCCTTAGGCTGGAAAACCAGGCATTTTTCTACCCTTTGGCAATGCAAGAATCAAGGAGTAAGAAAATATGCAAGGTTTCAAGATGATGAAAAGTGTGAAAACATAAGGTGCAAGAATATGCCAAATCATAGTGTCAGGCTCAGATGCTCAGCTCAAGTTAATATATTCCAAATTCAACGTTTGATGCATGAGTTTTTCAAATTGTTAAAAATAAAAGCATCACCACTTAGACTAGTCATCTAGACAAGTGAAAACAGGAGCTACAAAAGCTAATCAATTTCTATCTAGAAAAGCAAGTCCAATTTTATGGAGCATTTAGCAATATTGATTTAAGCAATTGATTCAGGCTTTGCAACTCTTATTATTCTGTCAGGGGTTATTTGCTCATCCACCTTATGCTTTCCAACCATGCCAATCTTAGGTCTAGAGAGACCATTAGAAGCTTAAGGCAGTGATTTTGGAAGACACTAAGTTATCCCAGTTCATACCAAAGTGCTATGGTAAGTAGTCTAGAATAAAGTAGTTAGACAAGCAAAACCGCTTGGATATTTTCATGTCTAGCACACAAATGATGGATTTGATTTTTGTTGAGATTTTTGGATAATTCCATGAAAAAGCAGTTTTGTTCTCAAGTTGCAATTTGTGCATCCAAAGTAAAGGATTCTAGATACCAGGTAAATAAAAGATAGCTAAGACAATTCTGCACGACACATGCTAAACACCAGACTAAGCAATGATCAAGTTTTGAATTTCGTAAATTAAAATCATGCTCATTATGAAGTTAGATATATTACATAGAGCTGAAACATCATAATAATGACAGTCATGCAAAGGCATATAAAAGCAACTAAGTTCATTAATCAAATCATCATAAGGAAGTCAATGCAAAACACATAAAACATGCTCCCCCTCACAAAATGTCGTAAGGATGACAAATATCAAGTTCCCCACACAAATAAGCAAATCAAGACGCATCAAGTGGTTTGGTGAAAATGTCAGCAAGCTAGTTCTGGGTATCAACATATTGGAGTTCAATATCACCCTTCTCATTGTGATCTCTAAGAAAATGATATCTCACATCAATGTGTTTGGTTCTAGAATGCTGAACTGGGTTGTTTGCAATGCAGATAGCGCTAGTGTTATCAAAAAACAGTGGAACACTCTTATAGTCTACCCAAAATCCCACAATGTGGAAACCATCCACAAAATATGTGAGCAATAGCTAGCTGTAGCAACATATTCAGCTTCAGCCGTAGATTGTGCAACGCTAGACTGTTGTCGAGAAGACCAGCAAACAAGATAAGTACCCATAAAATGAAAAGTACTAGAGGTACTCTTCCTATCAATTCTATACCCAACAAAATCCACATCTAAAAAACCACGGAGACACAAAGAGGAAGATGCAGAATACCAAATTCCAAACTCAAGGGTATGCTTGAGATACCTGAGAATGCGCTTTACCGCTTGGCGGTGTGAAACACGTGGCGAAGCCTGAAAACGAGTGCACAGACACATCACAAAGTGTATGTCCGGCCTCGTAGTAGTCAAGTAGAGAAGAGAGCCGATCATGCTTCGAAACTCCTTATGATCTACGACTCCACCATCCTCATCAGGGTCCAATACTACAAATGTAGCCATTGGAGTGGCGAGGGGCTTCGCATCAGCCATGTTGAACTTTTTGACCAGGTCCTTGGTGTACTTCATCTGGTGGACGAAAGTACCCTGTTTGCTTTGCTTGATTTGCAAACCAAGGAAAAAATGTGAGTTCACCCATCATGGACATCTCGAACTCCCTGCTCATGGCATCTGTAAACTCGGTAACCAAAGCATGAGAAGAGCCACCAAAGATGATATCGTCAATGTAAATCTGAACTATGAGGAAATATTTTCCATGCTTGAGAGTAAAAAGAGTTTTATCTACAGATCCCATCAAATACCCTCGCTCAAGCAGAAAAGACTTAAGTCTATCATACCAAATCCGAGGGGTCTGCTTGAGTCCATAAAGAGCCTTGTGAAGTTGAAGGACTTTATGTGGGTATTTAGAGTTTTCAAATCCAGGGGTTGTTTTACATAAACGTCTTCTCCTATGAAGCCATTTAGAAAAACACTTTTAACATCCATTTGATAAAGTTTGAAACCACGGGATGTCACAAATGCAAGTAAAATTCTAATGGCCTCAAGACGAGCAACATGTGCAAAAGTTTCTGTAAAATCAATCCCTTCTAACTGAGAATAACCCTGAGCCATAAGTCTAGCTTTGTTTCTAACTACAAACCCATCCTCCCATTATTTGTTTTTGAAAATCCATTTAGTTTCGATAAAATGAAATTAGGATGGGGATCTACAAGTGTCCAGACTTGGTTTCTCTCAAAATTTTCAAGTTCTTCATGCATGGCATTGATCCAAATAGAATCAGATAAAGCATGACTCACATCTAATTGCTCGAAAGAGTCAACAAATTCAGAATCAATGAAATGACCATGAGAACGTGTTACCCTTTGATCAAGATCACCAATGATCTGCTCGGGAGGATGCATCCTTTGAATGTGATGAGGAGCCTCATGGAGGGATGCAGTCTCCCCCTCAACTTGTGCCGGTGAATGGTTGAAGATGACGAATGTCGAGGTTGTAGCTTTGGGGCCTCTTGTCAAAGTGATCGAAGTGGGGTCAACTTCGGGGTTGATGTCAAGGGTAGTAGAGGATCGTTCTCGAAATCTCTGGGATCTTCGTCTTCAAAGATGGTATGCTCCATATCGTGTTCATTTGCCTGTTCAAAAGAAGAGCTAACATAGGGGTTGATTCATAAAAAGTCACATCACATGACTCGATGACAATGTTAGTTTCCAAATTAAAAACACGATAGGAATGACCATGGGTAGTGTAACCCAAAAAGATCCCGTCAGAAGAACACGACTCAAATTTATCCATGTTACCACATTTCAGGATAAAGCACTGACATCCAAATACTCGAAGATGAGTAACTTTGGGTTGTCTCCCAAAACGCAGCTCGTAGGAAGTCAAGTTCAAAATTGAGCGCAGAAAAATTCAGTTTGAGATGTAGCAAGCAGTGTTCATGGCCTCAGCCTAAAACTTTCTAGGAGTCCTGTGCTCGTCGAGCATCGTCCTATCCATCTCAACCAAAGTGTGGTTCTTTCACTCAACAAAACCATTCTATTGAGGAACCCGCGGAGCAGAGAATTCATGTTCTATGCCATGCTCCATGCAAAATTCAACAAAGAGACTATTTTTGAACTCAGTGCCATTATCACTTCGAATGAATTTCAATGCACCAGGGAGTTCAGTAAAAAGTATCGAAGCCAAGCTCTGAAAGTGTAAAAACACTTCATCCTTGCTGGCTAGAAAGAATACCCAAGAGTAAAGAGAGAAATCATCAACAATGATAAGAACATACCACTTGCCTCCTAAAGAACTAACTCGGGAAGGACCTACAGTGTCCATATAAAGAAGCTCTCCGGTTTATTCAGTCATCACCATAGTAACTGGTGAGTGTGAGGCGACAATCATTTTCCATGTCGACAAGGAGCGCAAACTAAGTTCTTCTCAAATTTGAGCTTGGGCAATCCTCGGATCAGACCTAGGGCACTCAAACGAGTGAGCAACTCAAAGCTCATATGCCCTAGTCTCCTATGACACTTCCAAAGCTCAAAAGTCGAATGGGAAACTAAGAAGTGAGAAGAATTAGAAGAGTCAGAAAAATCATCTCCAAAAACTCTCCCAACTCTAAAGATCTTACAAACCAAAATGCCATCAGAATTGAGTACTTGTGAAGTATCACAATGGAATCACACTTCGAATCCCTCATCAAGCAACTAGGATACAGAAAGAAAATTATATCCCAAGGTTTCAACCAAAGCAACATCTTTGAGAATGAAGTTTGAGTTGATTCTTATTGCACCTTTACCTTTCACTCTACTTCTTCGATTATTGCCGAAGGTAATTTGATCCATTTGTTTGGTTGTGGTGAGGCTGGAGAACCATGCTGCATTCCCGGTCATATGGCGCGAATAACCGATGTCCATTATCCATGTGCCCTCCAAGCCTCGGTCTAATGCGTACACAAAACGAGAGAACCTCGATCGCTCACTGAGAGATACGAGCAGTAGGCACAGTAAAAGTAGACTGCATAGGTAAAGTAGAATGATACAAAGTGCAAGGTCTACCTACATGATGTAACCCGAGACGCGTGACGAGGTCTCCCAAGCTTTCGAGGCTCAAAGCCACTAACATGAGGTCTAGCACCATATGAAACATGGTGAACACCACAAAGGGCAAGACCTCTCTGAGAAGATCGGGGAGCCTCGTAAATAGGATGTGAGTAAAACTCAGACTCATGCATACCTAGAGGTGGGTAATGCATGTCCTGGAACTTCAACGCCTGAGAACATCGCTCATCCTTGATGTGACGGAAACAAAACCCAACCAAGTGACCTACCCACCAGCAGTAAGAGCAGTAGAACACTCTCCTTGGGGCACTCTCATGGGTCATAGGAATAGTCCTCACAGGCTCTTTTGGGTCATAGGAATAGTCCTCATAGAGTGTTCTTCTTCGGAGGAATTTTCTTGGCAGGAGGAGGGGTTTTCTTTTGGGTAGGCTTTTTGGTTGATGGAGGATCTAACTGGGCTCTTTCTTTCTCTAAGGTAGTGGGTGAGATAAAAACAGTTTTGTTTTTACTGTCTGAAGGAGTTCTCTCAAAACCTAAACTTAGAGCTAACCCTGCTCTGTCAGCACACATCTTGGTCTTGGCCAAGAGCAAATCCATCCTACCTTTTCCCTCAGTGCATTTGTTAACAACAGAAAGAAGGTATTCATTTTTAGTCATAAGATTTTCAGCTTGCCCTCTAGCAAAACTGAGTTGGTCCTTAAGGGTGATGCAGGTGGGACAAGCAGGCTGCACAGCCTTAGAACACTCAGCACTCTCCAATCTAGCTTCTAATTCCTTAACATGCTTGTCTCTCAAATCAATGCTATCAATCAATAAAGAACAGTTTGAACAAACATCAGTAAAAATAGGTCTAGACTCCACCACCAAAAGCTACTTCTGTGCAGTCTCAAGCTCATCAATAGTTTGAGCATGCACAGAACGTAACTGAGCAAGCTCACTCATGACAATATTGCAGGATTCACGTTCAGAATCATCAATTTTAGACTTAAGCATGGCATAATCAGTAGAAACAGATTCTAGCCTAAGTCTAAGGTCTTTTCTATATCTAGCAGCTTGAACAAGTAATCTATCCTGACCAAAAACTACTTCATTCAGTTAATCTACTTTAATTAAAAGCTGGTCATAGTATAGAGGTACCTCTGATGAGTCAAGCTCATCACCGCTGTGACTGCTGTCGGCCATGAAACAAAGGCCGGGGAAATCCCTTGCCTTCTTCTCCTTCTTCTTCCTCCTTCCTTGGAGACTCTTCCTCCTCATCAGAGCTCAACTCCTCAGTTGAGGATGTGTCGATGTCACTGAGAGCCACTGACAAAAGCCCTGGAAGCGGTCTTGTCTACCCTCTTATCCACCTTGTCGCGCTTACCCTTCACATAGGGTTTCCTCTCCTTCTTGTGGTGTTTGGGGCACTCACTCTCATCTCTCCTCTTAAGCTTGGGACAATTGGCCTTTATGTGATTAGTGTCACCACACTCAAAACAACCACTAATCTCACTTCTCCTCTGATCCTATCTCTCATTGTGAAAATAGGTGAACCTTCTGGCAATGAGAGCAAGCTTTTCATCATCCAGAGTATCCACCTGCTCCTTAGTGACAAAGACCAGGGAGGACAAAGCAAAACCACCTGCAAGAACACAAGTGCCAAATGTGCTTGGTTCTATAGTGGTGCCACGGCTAGAGCCAAAAACTAGTGCCAAAGGTTGAGGCAAAGAGTTTATGTGCACAACAAGAGATGCCTTGGCTATCTCTGTGGACTTCACCTTGCTAAAAATCTCATCACAGGTCAATGTGTCATAACCTGTGGACTCCTCAATGCTGGATATCTTCACTTCTCATATGCTACGATCGAGAGCATAGAGAGCTTGATAGCCCTGTCATGGTCATTGTAAGCAAGCATCTCATTGGACCGCAAGTTACTCACTATTGCGTCAAAGCGAGAAAACATGGCATCTATAGATTCACCAGGCGCTTGCACAAATAGCTGATACTATTGATTGTATGTGCTTTGTCGCCTGGCCTTGATCTGAGTAGAGCCCTCATGAAAAATAGTGAGTGTAATCCAAATCTCCCTAGATGTCCTTAGATGTTGAACCCTATCAAACTCACTCCTACTCAAGTCAATGAATAGTATATTTCTAGCTTTGGAGTTAGAATTATACTGATCTTTTTCTGCTTGAGTGGTGTGGGTTTTAGGGATGGAGTATTGTGAGTCCACAATCTCCCAAATTGCATCTCCTTGGCTTAGCAAGTAAGCCTCCATGCGCACCTTCCAGTATGCAAAGTCAGTTCCATTGAATAGAGGTATTTTACTAACTCTGTCCATGTCACCAAAAACTCACAAAACCGGTTAAGGTCAACTGGTGATCTTAACCTGCTCTGATACCACTTGTTGGACCGAAATGGGCGACCAGAGGGGGGTGAATGGGAGATTTTTTTAAATTTCAGACTAAAACTAATCTTTTGTTTTAAAATCTATCTCCTGTGGAATAGACTTTGAACACACCCTTCGGAGATCTGGTTCGGAGGTATTTTATAGCCCCGAACACAAGCTTTGCAAATGGTAAAAAGTCGAAGACTAGGAGACTTCGCTCACACCCATAAAACCAAAAACACAACTCTGCAAGGATAGTGCAGGCTCTACACACGAGGTGACTTCGAGCAGGCTACGCACTTCACACTTCGCAGAAGTAAGTTCCCTCTGAGGACTTCGAACAGATACTTTGCACTAGTAACTAGTACTAGGCTTTGTATTTTGAAGGGAAAAAAGCAGATAGAATAGACTGTGCCGAGGACCTCGACTGAGGAAATAAAACAAGCTTCGAGCTCAACTTTGCTCAGTGCTTCGCTAGTAATCAGAGAGGACTTGCCTCCAATTTACACAGAGCTAACTCACACTGAAAGATACACACATAGCACGTACAGAACACTATCACACTTCTCTAGAAAAGAAATAGAGCAAAAAATCTGGCTAGAACTGAACGAAGTGTAACATAGTGAAATCAACACATGTAGTGCAAAACAGGAATACAAGTTCAAGCAATAGACAGAGAACAAAATGAAAATTTCACTGCATGAACAGGGAACACAAAAGACTCACAGAAATGAGGACATGAGAGTGGCAGCTAGTTCTAGGAGTTCTAAAAATGGATTCTAAAAGTGTTACCTAGACCTAGCCAGCCTCACTATTTATAGGCACAACTCAGCCATGAGAATAGACTACTTTACCCATAGGGTTTACACTGTTTTTGTCTCAGCCAGACAAGGGGTACAGATGGTAGTCTACTTTATTGGAGGCTTCTTTTGTCAGCTTCGGAGAGGAGACAACATCAGCTTTTGCAGAGCAGACATGATCATCCTTTGCACAGTGGAATCTTTTGAAGCCCCCTTCGCACACGAAGTGTGCAGAAGATTCGGTGACAAGCTTTAAACCAGATGGCCTTTGCTTCACCAAAGTCAGTCTTCGATACAGTGACGGTTTTGAGTCGAAGCCGTCAAAGCTCTTGAGCCTTCGCACCATCACCTCCAGAGTGGACCACCACGGCTTCGTAGCTACTCCCAGCTCAAACTCCATCAGTCCATGTACCGAAGCCATGCATGGCCGAAGTACCTCAAGTCAGCCACACTCTGAAGCCCCACCTTCAGAGTATCTTCGCCACCTTCTGCAGTCCCTCCGTCCAAGGCCTCCGCATGAAGCATATCCATAAGCACCCCTTCACAGTGTCTCAGCCCTGAGCACACTCTACGAAGACCCTTATCCCGACCTTGCCTTCAATGAACCTTGACTTCCGAAACCTTCGTTAGGTGACCCTTCGAGTGCCTCCATCCAAAGCACACCTCGAACGTCTTGCCTCAATGTTGAGGAATTTGTCCACCATACTCCTAAGTCACTCTTTCCGGAGCACCCATCGAAGTGTCTCGCCTCCGAGGACTTTGCCTCGGGGTACCTTCAGCCGGAGCCACCGTCCACACATTTTGCCTTCGCATGGTGGACCTTGACCTGAGGATCGACCTCAACCCCACGCAGCCTTCGTGACCGAGCTCCCTGCTCGCCTGGCATCAAGCCTCTCGCTTGACCCAGGTTCACTTGCTGTGAACCATCTGTCGCCTCCGAAGTCACATGCGCACCACCGATAAGAAGACAAGATTTTCCAGTACCCCGGAGACCTCCCCGGTAAATAACCTTCGGTACACACTCCGACAGTGGCGGATCTACAGGGTATGCCAGTAGGGCCCTAGCATACCCTGGTCACAATAGAGTAAATAGGTATATATACTGTAAGAAAGATGCAAACATTACTTGGCTTAGTGGAAATGACGCTTACTAGTTTATCGGAGATGCGGAGTTCGATCCCTCAGCTAGCTTTTTCTGACTATTATTTTTTTTGTAGTCACAGTGATTTTTCTTTGGTATTAGGTTGTTTGATTATTTTTTCTCTTCAGCGTAGTATTATTTTTTCTAGTCATAGTGATTTTCCTTTGGTATTAGGTTGTTTGATTATTTTTTTCTCTTCAGCATAGTATTTTTTGTTTGGTCTGTTTGATTGTTAGCTAGTGTGTTTTTCTCTGGTTTTTGGATGTTTGAGGAACAAATCCCTCCAAATTAATTTTTCTCTATGGTCATACTGTTTTTCTTTGGTCTCCGACTGTTTGATTAATTTTTCTCGGCAGCTATAGTAGTTTTTGTTTTTTCTTTGGTCTTTAGATGTTTAAGCAACAAACCCCTCCAAATCATACATATGCTTTGTTATATTTGAATTATTTATATTTATACAAGTTTTTAACTTAATCATTCAATATAAAATTTATTATACTATTTATTATATATACTAAATTACAACATAAATTAATAATTATTTACCAATTAGAAAAATATTTTTACCAAATTACATATATAAGTTTAAATGTGGCATATCCAATGATAAAATTCTAGATCCGCCACTGCACTCCGGTATACCACCCAAAGTACCGAGCCCTTCGGTACCAACATATCATCGTGCTTTGCCGGACCCCTCCGTCATACACACTCTACAGTTAAGAGTGGAACATCTTTTATTGGATAGAAGATAAACATTGCATAGGGCTAAACCTTGCATTTAATCTTTTGTAGATCATGGCACCTACTACTTCTACAGTTAAGAGCACTCCAGTTTTTAATTTGCGATCTATTCTTGAACATGAGAAATTATATGGAACAAACTTTATGGATTTGTATCAAAATTTAAGAATTTTTCTTAAACAAGAGAAAAATGATTATGTTCTAGAAGAACCTCACCCTGATGAACCAGGAGAGGATGATTTTGCATCAGACAAGCATGCTTATGAGAAGCATGCTAGTGATTCCATGGATGTCAGTTGTATGATGCTTGCCTGCATGTCCTCTAAGTTTCAAAAACAATATGAGGAATGTGATGCTTATGATATGATCGTAGGTCTTAAGGGCATGTTTTAGAACCAGGAAAGGGCAGAAAGATACAATGTATCTAAGTGCTTGTTTGGTAGTAGGCTGGCTGAAGAGAGCCTAGTGAGCCCTCACATGATCAAGATGATTGGTTGCGTAGAGACTCTAGAGAGACTAGGCACTCCACTGGATCCATACCTAGCTATTGATGTCATTCTCTAGTCGCTCCCACAGAGCTTTGAGCCGTTCATCATGGATTGTAACATGGTTGGACTAGAGAAGACACTAGCTGAGTTGCATGGGATACTTAAAACTGCTGAGGAGAGTATCAGAAAGTCTCCTAATCAAGTGATGATGGTTCAGAAGGAGGGCAAGAAGAGGAGGAGGAAAAGGCTAAGACTACATATTCGATCTCTGGTACGAAGTCTAAACCAACTGGAAAGTCCAAGTCTAGTCCTGCCAACTCTGATTTGTGCCACCATTGCCACAAGCCTGGGCATTGGAAGCACAATTGCAAGGTGTACCTGGAAGAGCAAAAGAACAAGAAGGGAAGTGGGATTTCCGCTTCAGGTATTAATGTTATTGAAATTAATCTTGCTACTCATCTAAATTATTCATGGGTATTTTATACTGGATCGTTGATTCATACTTGCAAATCGCTGCAGGGGCTGAGTAGAGTAAGAAAGTGTGCAAGTGGTGAGCTGGATATCCGCGTCAAGAATGGTGCAAAGGTTGCAGCGTTGGCCATCGGCATTTATTCACTATCGCTATCGTGAGGACTAGTTTTGGAGTTAAATAATTGTTATTTCATTCCCTTATTAGGCAGAAACATTATCTATTCTTCATGTTTAGAGGAAGATGGTTTTGAATTCATAATAAAGAACAAAAGTTATTCAATATTTTAGAATGGCATGCTCTATGGTGTTTGTCCATTAGTGAATGGATTGTATATTCTGGGTCTTGGCGATGCATGTGTTTATAACATTAGTACTAAGAAACAACGACTCAATGATTTGAATCTTACCTACATCTGGCATTGTCATTTAGGTCATATAAATGAGAAGCGCATGCAGAAGCTCCATAGTGATGGACTTCTGGAGTCATTTGAATTTGAATAATATGACACATGTGAGTCTTGCTTACTTAGAAAAATGACAAAGACGCCTTTCACTGGACATAGTGAGAGGGTGAATGAGCTATTGGTCATAGTACATACTGATGTGTGTGGACCAATGAGTCACACGGCTAGAAAAGGATTTCAGTACTTTATCACTTTTACCGATGACTTTAGTAGATATGGTTATGTCTACTTGATGAGGCATAAGTGGGAATCCTTCGAAAAAGTCAAGGAGTTCCAGAATGAAGTATAAAATCATACGGGCAACACAATTAAATTTCTACGATCTATCATGAGGGTGAATATTTGAGCCATGAGTTTAGTGATCATCTGAAGTAGTGTGGAATTGTTGCACAACTGACTCCACCTGGCATGCCTCAATGGAATGGGGTGTCCGAGCAGAGAAACTGCACTTTGTTGGACATGGTGCAGTCTATGATGAGTCACACGGATCTTCATTATCCTTTTGGGGTTACGGTCCAGAAACAGCAGCTTTCACGATCAATAGAGTTCCATCTAAGTTAGTAGAGAAGACGTCATATGAGATGTGGTCTGGGAGGCGTCCTAGTTTGTTTTTTTTCTAAATATTTGGGGATGTAAGGTGTGTGTCAAACGTATGACGTCTGACAAGCTCAATCCTAAGACTGACAAGTGCATCTTTGTGGGGTATCCTACAGAAACCAAAGGATACTATTTCTATAATAGAGAAGAGGGCAAAGTGTTTGTCGCTCGCAATGGCGTATTTCTTGAGAAAGAGTTTCTCTCGAAAGAGGTTAGTGGGAGAACGATGCATCTCGAAACGTTTTGAGAGCCACTGGAAAGTGTTCCAGATCCCACTAAACAACAACAGGATGAAAAAAGTGTTACGGAGCCTGTTGTACATGAGCCATCCCCACGAAGGTCTAGGAGAGTGTCGCGCCCCACTTTTGCAGAACCGGGACTTTATTGAATTTCCAAAGAAAAACAATAAATACAAGATGTTCATCACATGACCTCGAACATACAACAAACAAAATATAGCTCACAGGCTATTTTATTACACTGGATTAATAATAGAAAGAAAAATCTTGGTGATAAACATTCTTGCTCTAGGACTCACATCCTTGACTGGGTCGCTACTCCAGACCTCCGTCTTCATAGAACTCATCGTCTAAAAGATTTAGTCAACATGTATGAGTACGAAAGTACTCAACAAGCCACTGAAAATGCAATAATAATGCAGGGTGATAACAAAGGAGGGATAATGGTATAAAGTTTAGAAAAGTACATTTTTATATTGCAGCATTTAATGTAGTCAAATTTGATTGTACAGAATAATAAACGTGAGTAATGCAACATCTTCTAACTCGAGGACTACAGTCAGCCCTCCTCGCTCAACAGTCCTTACATGTCATTCCGTCATGCAACAATCATAAATGTAAACTAACTGTGAGATGTCATGCAACCTGCACTTGACTGTGGGCTCGGCTTTTCGAAAAGATTTAAACTTTGATCAAAGGTGTACTACTGCACCCACAAGGCACTCATCCCTACACTAATGCCTTTATAACCTATGGATTTTAGTGATATTTAAATAAAATTGGGTTCAATATGCTCAAAAATTGTGGTGGTGACTTGCTTGGATTAGTGAATGGAGATGGAGGAACCTTGGGAAAGTAGTCCGGCTCCTTGACAATGTCATAATCTTCTAGGCACGCAAAACGAGAATAATAAACAATTGAGATAAACAATAAAACAAATAGTACAAGCATTTTAATAAAATTGGTTAAAGTTGTAGGGAATGAAAGGAGGGATTTTTTGGAATTGAAAATGGTGGATTGTGGAGTAAAAATGGGGATGTTAAGAAATTGTAAAGCTTAAGAATAATTTTCTTGGTTTTATTTTGAATAATAAGGAGTACAAACATATTAATTAAATTGGTTTAAAATGTAGAAGACAAGAAGATAAATGTTCTGAAATTTGAATGGTAAATTTTAGAGTTAATTCCAAGAAGTTAAGAATTTAAAGTTTGAAATGATTATTCCCAAATTTTATTTACACTCTAATTAAAACAATATAAAAGTTTATTATAAACATATAAATTTTATTGTATTAATATGAAGAGAATAAAAAGATAAGCTCTCTAAAATTTGAATGGTCAAATTTGGGGTTAATTTGAAGAAGATATGAATTTTTGAAGTTTAAAACAATTTTTTGGAATTTTTATTTAATATAAAATAGTCTCTGGTCCACGGTGAGCCAGGTTCACCATGAACCAGCGCACCGTGCGTGTGAGCTGGGGCTTTTAAATGAAATCCGACGGCTATGGGGGCTCGGTACCGCTTTAGTGAGGATGGAGGGCTCAAATTAAATCCCCCCTGCGATTTAATCTACGCCGCTCGCCACCGAACCGACGGCTCCAATCATGTCCGACACGGCACGGGGCTTCGCCTCCTTCCCCGATGGCGGCGATGCACAGCATCACATTCAGTGGCGATGGCGATGGTGGTGGACCTCCGGCGATCGCAGAAATGGAAAGGCAATAGTTCTTGGATCATCCTCATACCGGAACCGTGGGTAGGCGGTGGCGGGGTGCGGTCGGTGACGAGCGGGGCGTCGAGCTATCTTCGGGATGATGACGATGGTGGAGCTCCAGTGGTTGGCTGGTCCAGCGGAGGTATGGCCGAGGATGGGGCAGCGATGGCAGTTCCGGAGGTGCCGATGGTGAGTGCGGTGGTGGATCCTGACGGCGGCTAGGGCGACTAGAGTTCGAGAGAGGAGGCGGTGCAAAGGGAGACGAAGGAGTTTGGAAATGCGAGGACTAAAGCGACTTCGTGTAGCCTGGAGGGTGGTGGATACTGGGGTACTTATAGTGGTCGTTGGTGGGACCAAATGGGGTGCAGTCAGGGAAAAGCCGAGAGGAATGGCTCATTAAGGCCGACGAGCTCGGGATGCACGGTGCTACATCAAACCGAGACAGTATCGGGTGGGATTTAATGGGGAAAACGGTCACCAGAGTTAGGGGATGTTAATGGTGGGGTCAATTTGGGGGATTGAGCATGGCGGTGGCGAATTGGTAGGGCTAGGACTCCTGCCGGCGGGGGGAGAGCGATTTACGGGCGGTCCTCATAGGGAAGAAACATCTGACGGGTGGGGATGGCTGTCAGCGAGCATGGGTGGGAGCATACCGAGCGGGTGGCGCCGACAGGCGGGCCCTGATGTTGGCAGAGGTAGGGCGTGAGTGGCTGCCAAGTGGGACCAGGTAGGCCGCAGGCGTGCGGGAGAGAGATGGGGTGGCGCCAACATGTGGGTCGTGCATGTTAGTGAGGCCGGGTCTGGATTGGGCCGGGCTAGAGAGAGAAATGAGGGAGACGGCCCAAAGGTATTTAAAACTATTTTTCCAATTAAAATAATTCCAGAAATCCATTTATAAAATATCAGCTCTCAAGAGAGGTTCTAAAATTTTATGAAAATTCTCAAAAATATCTTTTGGTCTTATGAACCTAACATAATTTTTTCAGCTCATAATTTGAATTATTTCTTTATATTTTTATTTATTTGGAAATTTTCAACCTATTCAAAATTCAAGAATAATTCTTTTCCTGGGAAAATAATTTTTCTCAAAATTTTTATTCAGATGCCTCTTTAGGTACAAACCTAATTAATTGACTTCAGCCAAGAAATTTTTTTGATTACTTTATTAATTCAATCATTTTATTATCCAAACTCAATTTATTCATTTAAAAAAATTATTTTGTCCAATTTGTTTAATTTAGAAATTTCAGGGTGTTACAAATCTAACCCCCTTAACAAGAATCTCGCCCCGAGATTCGAAAAGGCTAGAAATAGAATGTTATGGATAGGCTTCAACTTTTCTTGAATTACTCCTTCAAACTGATGGCCTCAAGGCTGCATCTTTGGTGATTGAACTTGACTTGGTTAGTCTTTTCTTAGAGACACTCCGACGCTCTAGGCATTTATCGATGTAATGCCCCTCTTCACAGCAGTTGAAGCAAACCACTGGGTTTCCATGGCGATCCCTCTTCAATGTCTGATTGATCTGATTCGGAGCAAGATCTTGGTTGGAATTGGAAGGTTTACCCTTGCTACCTATATTACCACGCCTTGAAGGTGGATGAGCGAGGTGAAAGCACATCCGACAAACTTCAGCGACCTTAGTTAAAAGCAAACTCATGTGGCAGTCCCTAGGGATATGATACCTTTCTTGAAACAAATAGCAAGTAGTCCCACTAGTGGGGCATCGTCCGGGTGGATGATCTTTTATACATCTTGGACAACCGGCATTGCATTCACTAGCATGGTGTTCGACTTCTCCACAACTGCTACAAGCCTTGAACAACGATTGCTCAAGTGCAGTGGCTTCATCCTGACTTGAGTCTTCACCCGAGGATATAATCATAGGGTCCCGGAACACACTTTGCCTACATTGTCGTGCGATATGTCCAAATTGACCTACAATGATAGCACGACGTTCCAATTATCCCTCCTGGGGGCCATTGTCCTTCGACGATTTCCTAGTCACTCACATCTTCCTTTAGGTTAGACCTCGTCTTTACCTTTTGATTTCTGTGTGAGTGGGACGAGCTTGAATCTCGGCTTGCTTTTTCTGGGTACACAGAACATGCCTCAATGTCTTTGTTAGAATGACCTTAGTTGATTGTTCACCATTGTTTCCCCGTTGAAGTTCTTGAATCTCTTTTTTCTTTAACACGATCATCCTTGGAGGGAGGTGGGCGACTTTAAAAGCAGCAGGGAACTCATCCCAACTAATCTTATGGTTCACGGCTTGAGCTTTTCGATACTGGTCCCACCATTCTACGGCTGGTCCATGCAGCTGATGGGTGGCGAAGGCCACATGCTCATGATCTGTGCAGGGAAGAAGCTTAAGCTTTTTCGTGATTTTATGAAGCCAATCGTTGGCCTTCAAGGGGTTGGTGGTGTGTGAGAGGGTCGGGGGATTGATACAAAGGGATTCTGATAGCTGAATTGCACGAGCTAGAGTCGGTGCTGGTGGTCTTTGAGGAACATTAATCCCTTGGGCCAGTTGAAGCTGATGAAGTTGTTTTTGTTGTTGTTGGAGCTGGGCTTGCTGTTGTTGTATTTGTGTGAGAAGGGAAGAGATGAGATGGTCTTGACTAGTCATGGCTTCGGCAAGAGTTGGTTGATCTAGAGGTGTTGACGGACTCGCTTGACGATGTCCCGATGCATCCCAGGTGGGCAAAAGGCTTCCGAGAGGGCTGCCGGCAGGGTTGCCTCCCGCTTCACTGATGCTATTGGCGCCGACGGTCTGATTGGTGGCCATTTTACTGAAGGGCGTAACACCACAAGAGAAGATGAAGAGACTTAGAATAAATTTTGCCAAATAATTATAGTTCTTTTCATTACCGTGGTAAAGATAGGTTTGTCTAATACATTGCTTATTTTTAACTTGTCCATAGCACAAGTCGCTATGGAGCAAGACCACAAACAATGAAAACACTCAAGCGGAATCTAGCGCATACTACAACCATCTAGTGGTTGTCGGGGGCATCACTGGATGTACTCTCAGATCCTCGGGTTGAGTCCATTGTGGTACTAGGTTCAGCTTCATCGTCGGTCATCAGTTCTTTTGATTCTTCGGCTTCACCTGTGATGGGTAGGATTGAACTCCGCCTGGTCAACTTCTTAGGTCGGCGAATGGTCTTCTGACGGGTCCTCCTCCTAAAGGGAGCTATGGGTGTTAGCTCGGCAATATCCTCCTTGAGCTCCTGGTTCTGGCTAAGGAGTTGAGTAACCTATTGCTGAAGTTCGTTGGCCTCCTAATGATAGTAATTGACCCAAGCTTGCGTCTCGTCGGCGTGCAGAAGGGCCTCGGTGTGAAGGGTGTCCATGGCTGATAGGAGACATGTCTGGTGAGCTACGAGAGGATCGACAGTCCCTGAGACATCTGACGTAGGTGTTGCGGTCTGATGCTGGCTCCCGGGATGGTAGATAGCAGAAAGCGGTGCCATCTAGGTGGTCATCGTAGATCTGTCGATGTTCTCTGTGTGCCTGAAGTGCAGTTTCCTAACAACCAATCTCAAAACTCAGAGCTTTGGCCGAGGTGGAGAAGGAAGTCAGCTCCTGGTCTGAGTATATGAGTGTTAGGGTCACGTGGCATGGGCCACTTTCTTCGACCTTGTAGATCACACGGTATTCTAGCTCTTGGGTGTATAGTAGGAAAGCTGCCAACATACGGAGCTCTTGGATGAAACCAGTGGCCTCTCGGTAGAAACTGCGAACGTGGGTCGGCATTTACAAAGAAGGCAAAGTTTAAAGAGTAAGGGAGAGGAGAAAATATGAAGTATAGTTTAACGAAATAATTTTTTATAAAGCTAGGCATTGGCCAGGTCTATTTGGCTTCCTACAGTCAAGTCGGCTCTGATACCATCTTGTCATGCTTCGCTTTTGCAGAAGCGGGACTTTATTGAATTTCCAAAGAAAAACAATAAATACAAGATGTTCATCACACGACCTCGAACATACGACAAAAAAATATAGCTCGCAGGCTATTTTATTACACTGGATTAATAATAGAAAGAAAAATCTTGGCGATGAACATCTTGCTCTAGGACTCGCATCCTTGACTGGGTCGCCACTCCAGACCTCCGTCTTCGTAGAACTCATTGTCTAAAACATTTAGTCAATGGGTATGAGTACGAAAGTACTCAAAAAGCCACCGAGAATGCAATAATAATGCAGAGTGATAACAAAGGAGGGATAATGGTTTAAAGTGCGGAAAAGTACATTTTTATATTGCAGCATTTAATGTGGTCAAGTTTTATTATACAGAATAATAAATGTGAGTAATGCAACATCCCTACACACCGCAGTGTGTTTAGATGACCAAAGTCACAGAAACTCGTGCCAAAACCTTTAGCATGAGACGCTCCAATTCGATAACACCCACTCTAGGTTTCGTCGGCGCGCCAGCGCACTGGACAACGTCGCACCCCTTTTGCACCTCGTCGGTACAAGTCACCCGCAGGTGCTACTTGACCCATCTCTAAATGGTGCCTCAAGTTAGAACGTCCCATACCTCTAGTTAGGACTTACCCACTAGACTTGTGGTTAGTACGGAAGTGTATTGCAATGGATCCCACAGACCAGTCCTTATAGTTCCCTGGGTGCAACTAACCAATGTCCTCGCTAGCACCCGGAACCCACCATGCTAACATTCTTAACCAAAACTCCAAGACCAACAGAATACCAGAGATGAGAGAAATAACGGGGATCATATAACAGAAGTCCAAGTATCTACGACTCATTCTTTTTTAGCCTATAGCAGTTGTGTCGATACATTGAACAATATCTAATAATTCTAGATATAATGGTGACAAGGAGTTTAGGCGCAATAGCATGGCTTGAGTTTGCACATCAAGGTCGAGGATATAATGATTATAATGTAAGGCTTTTGGTTTGATTAATGCCTTGATAACCTATGAATTTTAGCGATATTTAAATAAAACTGGGTTCAATATGCTCAAAAATTGTGGTGGTGACTCGCCTGGATTAGTGAATGGAGATGGAGGAACCTCGGGAAAGTAGTCCAGCTCCTTGACGATGGCCTAATCTTCTAGGCATGCGAAATGAGAATAATAAACAATTAAGAGAAACAATAAAACAAATAGTACAAGCATTTTAATTAAATTGGTTAAAGTTGTAGAGAATGAAAGAGGGATTTTTCGGAACTAAAAATGGTGGATTTTGGAGTAAAAATAGGGAAGTTAAGAAATTGTAAAGTTAAGAATAATTTTCTTGGTTTTATTTTGAATAATAAAGAGTACATACATATTAATTAAATTGGTTTAAAATGTAGAAGACAAGAAGATAAATGTTTTGAAATTTGAATGGTAAATTTTAGAGTTAATTCCAAGGAGTTAAGAATTTGAAGTTTAAAATGATTATTCCCAAATTTTATTAATACTCTAATTAAAACAATATAAAATTTTATTATAAACATATAAATTTTATTGGATGAATATGAAGAGAATAAAAAGATAAGCTCTCTAAATTTTGAATGGTCAAATTTGGGTTTAATTTGAAGAAGATGTGAATTTTTGAAGTTTAAAACAATTTTCTGGAATTTTTATTTAATATAAAACAGCCTCTGGTCCATGGTGAGCTAGGTTCATCATGAACCAACACACTGTGCGCATGAGCCGGGGCTTTTAAGTGAAATCCGATGGCTATGGGGGCTCGGTACCGCTTCAGTGAGGATGGAGGGCTCAAATTAAATCCCTCATGCGATTTAATCTGCGCCACTCGCCACCGAACTGACGGATCAGATCGCGTCCGGCATAGCACGGGGCTTTGCCTCCTTCCCCAACGACGGCGACACATGGCGGCGCGTGCGGCGGCGACGGCGATGGTTGCAGACCTCCGGCGATCGTGGAAATGGAAAGGCAATAGCTCAGGGATCATCCTCATACCAGAATCGTGGGTCGACGGTGGCGGGGTGCGGTCGGCAACGAGTGGGGCGACGAGCTCTCTTCGGGGCGATGACGACTATGGAGGTCCGGTGGTCGGTTGGTCCAGCGGAGGTGTGGACGGGGATGGGGTAGCGATGGTGGTTCCGGAGGTGCCAACAGTGAGTGTGGCGGTGGATCATGACGGCAGGCTAGGGGTGACTGGAGCTCGAGAGAGGTGGTGGCGCAAAGGTGGATGCGAGCGATCGGGAATGTGAGGACTAAAGCGACTTCGTGTAGCTTGGAGGGTGGTGGATACCGGGGTACTTATAGTGGTCATCGGCGGGACCAAATGGGGCGCAATCGAGGGAAAGCCGAGAGGAATGGCTCATTAACGCTAGCGAGTTCGGGATGCACGGTGCTACATCGAACCGGGACGGAATCGAGCGGGATTTAATGGGGAAAACGGTCATCGGAGTTAGGAGATGTTAATGGTGGGCTCAATTTGGGGGATTGAGCACGGCGGTGGTGAATTGGTGGGGCTAGGGCTCCTGTCGGCGGGGAGGAGAGCGATTTAGGGGTGGTCCTCATGGGGAAGAAACATCTGACGGGTGGGGACTGACTATCAGCGCGCGTGGGCGGGAGTGGAACGAGCGGACAGCGTCGACAAGAGGGCCCTGACGGTGGAAGAGGCGGGGCGTGAGTGGCTGCCAAGTGGGGCCAGGCAGGCCGTGGGCGTGTCGGAGAGAGATGGGGCGGCATCGACATGTGGGTCTCGTATGTCAGTGAGGCCGGGTGTGGATTGGGCTGGGTTGGAGAGAGAAACGAGCGAGGCGGCCCAAAGGTATTTAAAACTATTTTCCAATTAAAATAATTCTAGAAATCCATTTATAAAATATGAGCTGTGATCAGAGGTTCTAAAATTTTATGAAAATTCTCAAAAATATATTTTGGTCTTTTGAATCTAACATAATTTTCGCAGCTCAAAATTTGAATTATTTCTTCATGTTTTTATCTATTTGGACATTTCCAGCCCATTCAAAATTCAAGAATAATTCTTTTCCTAGGAAAATAAATTTTCTCAAATTTTTTATTCAGATGCCTCTTTAGGTCGAAAACTAATTAATTGATTTGAGCCAACAAAAATTTTTGATTACTTTATTGATTCAACCATTTTATTATCCAAACTCAATTTATTCATTTAAAAAATTATTTTCTCCAATTTATTTAATTTAGAAAATTCAGGGTGTTACATAGAGTAGTCCATGCGCTAGACAGGTACATGTTCTTGATCACTAGACATCGTGACATGTTGTTGTTGGACAACGACGAACCCAAGATATATGCGGAAGCAGTGATGGGACCAGACTCTGAGAAATGGCTTGGAGCCATTGAATCCGAGTTGGAGTCCATGCGTGTCAACCTAAGTTTGAAACTTGGTTAATCCACCCGATGGTATAAAAACTATTGAGTGCAAATGGATCTTCAAGAAAAAGATAGATGTTGATGGAAATGTTCACATCTATAAGGCGCGATTGGTGGCGAAAGGTTTTAGACAGATTCAAGGTGTTGATTATAATGAAACGTTTTTGCTCATCGCTATGCTTAAGTCTATTCGCATCATCCTAGCGATTGCCACATTTTATGATTATGAGATATGGCAAATGGATGTCAAGATGACTTTCTTGAATGGAAACCTAAGTGAGGATGTGTACATGACACATCCTGAAGGTCTTGATGATCTGGGAAATGTTGGGAAAGTTTGCAAGTTGCTAAAGTCCATTTATGGATTGAAGCAAGCTTCTCGGAGTTGGAATCTTCGTTTTTATGATGTAGTCAAAGGGTTTGGCTTTATCAAGAATGAAGAAGAACCTTGTGTTTACAAGAAGTCTAGTGGGAGCTCACTTGTATTTCTGGTCCTATATGTGGATGACATATTGTTGATCGAAAATGATATTCCTCTCTTGAACGCTGTCAAGACTTCATTGAAAAACAGTCTCTCGATGAAAGATCTTAGAGAGGCAACATACATTCTGGGCATAAAGATCTATAGAGATACATCAAAATGGTTAATTGGATTAAGCTAGAGTATGTACATTGACAAGGTTTAGACCTGAGATCGTCATTTGATTCCAGAATGCGTAGTGACACACTTAGATGCTTCCTAACACTATTCCATAACAAGGTAGCAATAAGGGTTGTTTTCAGGTGTGTTGTGAAACATGTCATGGGATGTGAGCGGTCAAGATGGAATTTACCCCTTTAATAACGGGAGATTCATCTCTGGCCCCTCGAGGTATTGGATTGGAAAAGTGCATGGCCATGCCACTATGACTAAGGAGTTAGTCATGATTTGAATCTGATACTTGATCGAGTGAAATGTCGATCTAACCAACAAGGGTGGCACGTATCTCACCTTGAGCTTGACTAACGGCGCATGGTAAAGGGACTAGTGCTTTAGTATATCAAGGTTTATGAAAATTTGATTTTGTATGCTTTCGGGGGTCAATATGTGCTGCTAGATACCTCTATTGATCAGTGAGTCAGAAACGATTTCTAGTGAACAACCATTAGTGTATGAACCTATCGGGTCACACACTTAAGGGGTTTGATTAAAAACATGCAAACAATTGGTTCTTGTGCAAGTTGGAGATTGAAGGATATGCCCAAGAAAATTCCATGGATCAGAAGTTCCGATAGGAAGTATCGAAAGTTACAATTATTATATGGTCTCGATACAGAGAGCAAATGTTTCTTCAGAAGTTCCGATGAGCCAGAAGTTCTGATTCAAAAATGGGGAATTTTGTATTGATCGGTAGTTCCGATAAGGTATCGAAAGTTCCGAGGTGGGCGATAATAGATTGGATCTATTGTGTGTCGTACTATATCGGGAGACCTGAAATACCCTATCGGAAGTTCCGATGTGGGAAAAGATTGGATATGTTATGGTTTTGAGGGTTTTGAGATGAGCACGTCCGGGGGGCTATCAGCCCTATAAAAGGAGAGAAGGAGGACATCTTGGAACCAAGGAATAAGCCTAGATTAGACCTAGCCACCAAAGACTCCTCTACTTCCTTTCTTGATCTCAATCGTTGAGGTCAAGGATCCTCGTCTCTCATGTGCGGTGCTAGCACGCTATCGTGGGAGGTTCTCCATCCCTATACATGTGGACTCCGTGGAGGTGTTGCTCCAATAGCGACGCTCGATGACATCTACATGTGAACGACTATGTCGTCTTCATCGATCGGATCGGTGAAGGACGAAGTGAGGATAGGCTTGATGCGCTATTCTGATATCATCTTCCACTGCACCTAGAGTATCTCGTGCTAGAAGGTACCGATTCATGATCTCGCACATGCATGAGTCTTAGTCTTAGGGTGTAAATTTTGAATTTGGCAGCTAGCGTAGCTCTCCTATTCTCCAACAGCTCAATGTTTCTTCCAAACATTGTGGGCAAGATTCACCTTTTCTTTTGCTTTGTTCAGATAAGTTACAATGAATCGATAGGTTATTTATTGTGACAAACAACATGGCGTGTAGCTACAAGTACTCCCAATTGTACTCATCCCAAACCTCAACAACTACGTGCCATAGAGTTTTCAGATCATCCACTAAGGGTCTGAGGTAACATAGATGTTGTTGCTAGATTATTTATTACTAGAAATCAAGATTGATAACATGATATATTTATGCTTCTTAAAAAGCTAAGGTGGAAGGTTGTATATATAGTAACATTGGCCACATGTTGTGTGCACTACTCATGTTACTAAAGGGTTTATGCTATCCTTACTCATGGCAAATCTAATATTCCTGCAATCATTAGCAAGCCATCAAAATATGGCGTTAATTGTTATCCACTGAGCAAAATCTTCTTGGTGTTATATCATCAAGTCATTATTACGACCCTCTTTGTGTCACCTCGGTCATTTAGACTTATTGACATTTGCAAACATCCACTTTATATGAGGGATTATTGGGAAATATCATATTACCTTCCTTGAAACATTCCTTCTCTTATACCCATCATCCAGTACATCATCATCTTTTCTATTCTTGAATTGATGTGTCCCACATGTTGTGCACCTGTCAAGGTATGCATACTCTCCATGAAATAGAACACAATTATTCCTATATGCATATATTTTATTTATGTTCAACCCTAGAACATATGATCTTCTTAACACCGTACATGGTGGTAGGCACCTTATTTTCTTCTGGCACCAGATCTATTAGCAAATCTAGTAATGCTTTAAAACTCATATCTAACCATCCGTATATCGCCTTTATTTTTAGCAATGTTAGGACAATGTTTAAGATCGTGTGCTTCTCTTTGTGACTAGGACAGATCAATGTTTTTGAGCCTCAAACAAGTTTTTAGAATTAGGCAAACTCTTCTTTAGAATATGTAAGTTGTTCATCCGCACATCTCTAAACTCTTCAAAGTGCGTGGAAAATTTAGGAGTGTCTTCCTATAAATATGACCAGTTATCTAGTCATATTTATAATACAACACTCCCAAACGAGAGACGACATAATTGGTTGATGCGTGAATCCAATAATTACTCATATAAAAATTTGTGACAAAAATAATTCATAACTAGCAAATTAAAGATGCATAAGATGTTAATTCAATAATCATTTAACTTTATTCAACATACATATATATATATATTACAAAAATATAATGGTGTATTAATATTGGAGAAAAATATACTTTCAGCCAAACGTTGGTACCAGCAATAGGGCGGGGCGGTGCACTAGAGCACGTAACAATATGGATCATCATCCCAAGCGTATGCATGTTGTAGTGGTCGACTGACCGGTGATTGGGGATTTAACTACGGCTGGTCAGTAGTTATGGGACAAGAGTGATGTTGGTGATGGGTGGGAGCTATAAGTGTGGAGCTTGCTGAATTTAAGGTTCTTAAATACTTCATCAATGATGGTTATCCCTAAAAAGACATCACTAACGGTGACCTTAGAACTGTGGGCACTGTAGTGATGCGGTAAAATAACACATGTCAATAAAGGTCACACCCTATAGTGATGGGTGGTACTAAGACCCGTCACTAATGGGGGTACCCCTCTTTAGTGATGGGTCTCCATCACTATAGCAGGTAACCTTTAGTGATAGGTTGAACTCTAATCCGTCACTAATAATGCAGTATTACTGATGTGTGTAAAATAGTCTGTCACTATAAGTGTATTACTGATGCATGTTATTAATCTATCAGTAAAAATCTATCACTAAATATTATTTTTGTAGTATTGGTCTATGTTGCTAATGTTAGATAGACTATGGAGAAAATTGAGGGTGGCGTCAGCGTCTCAACTACAAAGGACGGGCCTTTTTCCATTTGGCATATTTGTTCTAAATTCTTGTTCGAATCATCTTTTAAGAGTTATACCAATTGGTCCCTTGAAGCCTTCTACATGTTTTAATATGGTCTCACATGTCAGGACACTAACGTGGCTTTCACGGATTAACAATGGCAGGTTGCTCCATCAGTGCTAGGCCCTACAAGCTCAACGAGGGAGGATTGGGTTTGTTAGCAAGCCCTACTTGAAAAAATCCACTATAATGAAGCTCAATTTTGTTAACTTGTCACCTCATACCCATACTAGTTTATCTGATGGATAAAAACGTGTACCCATACTCATCGCTCATGGATACCATATACCCCACAAGTATGCCCGTTAACCCAAGAAACGAGGATGAGTGACAATGAGGCCGTGGTGGTGTGAGAGCCCGAGGCCAGCAAGAGTACCAACGTGGAGGACGATGAAGGGCGCAGCGAAGGCTCACCACGGTGATGCACTAACACAAAAACGGTCTTTAGTGACGCAACTTTAGTGATGGGTAAAAGACATGCGTTAGTAATACACTTTTTGTAACGGGTTATTTCACGCGCGTCAGTAATATTGTCTCATTAGTGATGGGTCGCAATAGGACCCATCACTATAGATGAGGCGGGCAGGAGCACCCATGTAGGTGATGGGTCATAAAGTTACTCGTCACTGAAGGTTTTCCCTATAGTGATGGTCTGTGTTGAGACCACATCACTAAATATGGGGCACCACATTAGTGATGGTTGGTAGTACCACCCGTCACTAAAGAGTGTTGCGTCCGAAACCCTAAGGCCATCTTTAGTGACGTCCTAATGTGGATAATCATCATTGATGATATGTATATAAGTGCCTCACACACAGAGCTCAGCTGTGCACTTATTGCTCCCAAGCCCCAACCGTCGTCGTCTCCGCCATAACTGCTGACCGGTAGTGCAGTTGCTGGACTTGCCGATGATGACCCACAACGTTACGTGCTCTGTTGGATTGGCCCACACCGCATGTAGCATCAACGTCGTCTGACCCAAGGTATATATTTTTATCCGAAATTATAAATCGTATTTTTGTACGTGACACAATATGTGTGAAATAATTAGAGTCGTATCTTGATTGTTTTTTATTTATAGATTGCAACAACACGGAACTGGATGTATCTTGACTGTCGTACTTGCAATGAGTATTTGAATGGGGTGAAGTTTTTCATGAATAGTGCTAGAGATGACATGGAAGCTAGTGGAAAGACTGTAATGTGGTGTCCATGTTATGATTGTAGGAATGAGAAGAAGTTTACAAATTCAGGATATGGGTACGACCATTTGTTGAGACGTGGATTCAAGAAAGGATATCATATATGGAACAAGCATGGCGAAGAAGGAGAAAATGAGGGTAAAGTAGATCATCAAATTGGTAGTAAAGGTGAAGGTGGGGCCGTTGATACAGATTACATGAGCGACAATGACATTTTAGGAATTAAAAAGATAACTATATTGATATTGTGGATAATGTTGATCAGATGGTGCGTGATGAGGAGGAACAAGTTGCATCCACAAGCATGTGGAAGCGTCGGACCAGGCTTCATTTCTCACAAACTATGCCATGGCTTTGTTTACCAGAAGCACAATACTTGTGTGGTGGCATTAGTAATACCAATTTCACAAAATACTTGTGTAGTTTATATGTGACTACGCAATTGTTGTGCTTTCTTTGATCATCAGTTATGGGTGATAATTACGACCTATCATTGATGACTCACCGTAGTGACGGGTGATAGTTACCACCCGTCACTAATGACTCACCGTAGTGACGGGTGATAGTTACCACCCGTCACTGATGACTCACCACGGTGACGGGTGGTAGTTACCCCCTGTCACCAATGACTCCTGATTATAAATAGGCGATCCCTGAAGTGAATCGGTACACTTTAAATTCTTGCAACCCTAGCGCTCTACTGCCATCATCGTCGCTTTCATGCTCCTCGCCGCCCCCACCATTCTCCGTTTCGTTCCGTCCCATCCGTCCGTTCCGTCGGGCATGGTCGTCCATTATGTCCTACGTGGACTCTGTCTCGCCATCCGTTCCACCGTGTGTGGCCTCCGCTCCGCCGTCTATTCCATTGCTCGTGGCCTCCGCTCCACTATCCGTTCCATCGAGTGTGGCCTCCGTTCCGCCATCCATTCCATCACACGTGGACGACCCTACTCGTCGCGCGTCACCTTGATTGCATCCTTCTCCTCCTAAGGTCCTCCTTATTTTTGTGCTCAATATTTGCTCATTGAAGATAATGCTATTAATTTGTGCAATATGAGAATGTGTGTGACAATTTAGTTTAATTTTGTTGCTTTCACAAATTTATTCATGCAATGCAATGCTCTCTCATTAATTTGTGCTCTATGATGTTGTGTTCATTTTGTTGCTCAATATTTGCTCTATGATGGTTAATTAATTTGCTCAATAAATATAAAGCTATTAATTTGTGCAATTTGAGGATGTGTGTGACGATTTAGTTTAATTTTGTTTTTTTCGTAAATTTATTCGTGCAACACAATGTTCTCTCATTAATTTGTGCACTATGATGCTTTGTTCATTTTTGTGCTCAATATTTGCTCTATGAGGGTTAATTAATTTGCTCAATGAAGATAATGCTATTAATTTGTGCAATATGAGGATGTGTGTGACAATTTAGTTTAATTTTGTTGTTTTCACAAATTTATTCATGCAATGCAATGTTCTCTCATTAATTTGTGCTCTATGATGCTTTGTTCATTTTTGTGCTCAATATTTACTATATGATGGTTAACTAATTTGCTCAATATAGATAATGCTATTACGATATAGAGAGCAATTGTTGCTTTGGAAGTTCCGATATGGTATCGGAAGTTCCGACGAGCCAGAAGTTCTGATTCGGAATCGAGTAATTTTTGTACTGATCGGAAGTTCTGATATAGTAACAGAAGTTCCGAGATGGGCGATAACAAATTGGATCTGTTGCGTGTCGTACTATATCGAGAGACCTGCAATACACTATCAGAAGTTCTGATCTAGGATCGGAAGTTCCGACGTGGGAAAATAGATTGGATCTATTACGGTTTTGAGGGTTTCGAGATAGGCACGACCAGGGGGCTCTCAACCCTATAAAAGGAGAGGAGGAGGACGTATTGGAACCAAGGAATAAGCCTAGATTAGACCTAGCCATCAAAGACTCCTCTCCTTCGTTTCTTGATCTCAATCGTTGAGGTCAAGGATCCCCGTCTCTCATGTGCGGTGCTAGCACGCTACCGTGGGAGGTACACCATCCTTGTACTGTAGACTCCGTTGAGGCTTTGCTCCAATAGCGACGCTCGTGGATATCTACATGTGAACGACTACGTCATCTTCATCAATCGGATCGATGAAGGTCAACAAGGACGAAGCGAGGATAGGCTTGACGCGCTACTCCGACATCTTCTTCTGCTGCACCTAGTGCGTCACATGCTAGAAGGTACCGATCCATGATCTCGCAAGCGCATGAGTCTTGGGCTAAGGGCGTAAATTTTGAATTTGTTGGCTAGCGTAGCTCCCCTATTCCCCGACAACACACAACTATGATTTAAATTGTAGCATTGTGGACGAGGAGGCCATTATGTTGGCAGCTCTACATTTGAGAGCAATCATGCATGTTCAACTAAATTTAATGATATATGTTATGTTTATTATATATTTTTATTTAGTTATTATTTCAGTTGATTTTTCAAGAGTCTCTTGTTCCTTACCTTGTTGTATTTTTTTGAAAAATCCATTAGAGTTGTGTAACCAATTACGTCGTCTCGCGTAATCGAGAAACTAGTCATATTTATAGGAAGATGCTCTCGAATTGTCTAAGCTTGGACAGTCCAAGGATGCGTGGCCCGCATAGGTGGACCATGTGGTCCTGTGTTGTTCTACGATACATAACCCTCTCGACCCTGAGTCGAGACGTGTATTTGGAGAACAGTGGGGAGATGCTGCCGAAATTCTCTTTGGAACCGTACGGGACTACGTGGTCCAGCTATACGGGCCGCACATCCCTGGATGGGATTTAGGACCTATCCTTGCCTATTAGTTCCCAATAGGTAGTGTCGTACATTCATTTAATTTTTTTAATGAAACAATAAGGTCTTCATTCTCTTAATGTTTAGATGTATACCTATTCCTATGTCGGGTCTTCTAGCTCCAGCCGACGAGGTTAAGTTAGCAATCAAGAAGCCCAGTATGCAAGCAAAGTGGCCAACGGACAAGATAACTATCAAGGAGATTGACAGTAGTAGCCTACCAAAAGAGAAAGTGGCCTTGTAGCATATGAGGAAGCTTGAAGGACTGATTGCACGGGAGAGGGTCCCGTTGAACTAAGGAACTTCAACAATCTCAGTCGAGAGCAAAAAACTGCACTCTACAATGACAGGATCAACTACTAACTCGAGTTTCCCGAGACCTCAAAGGCGGCAGCAGTAAAGATTACCCTGAAGATGATATCCAAGCTATAGAGGACTTACAAAAGCAACCTTATGAGGTAATTTGTTGTCAAAAATGTCGAGCCCTTCAGAAAGTACCCGTTCTTGAAAAGGGAGGACTGAGACTAATTTATCAGAACGAAGAGCTCAGATGATTTCAAGGCAAAAGCTTTGCCAAGAAAGAGCTCTGAGCTAGGAATAAGCTACCCCACAACCTTGGTTTAATTGGTTACGTGGGGATGAAAGATGGGTGATTAGCCGAAGATGCCAAGATGGCCAGTGAGGGCAAAGAAAATCCATAGCAACAGTTTTCCGGTAGAGCACAACCATTTCTAAGGGCCTGGCAGAGACTGACAGAGAGTGGAGAAGTGACATGGACCTCGAGCAAGGCAACGATAGTGGCTGAGAAGGTCAAAGATCTGGCAGCGCAGTCATCGAAAGGATCATTCAATGTCGTGCGGGAGCACGATGAGCTAAAAACCACTCTTGGCAACCCAGAGCACCCTGGTCACGTGCGGGGTGTCTCTAGCTCGTAAGGCTGGAAGCATGGTTTCTCGGACAATGTTGACATGAACAAGAAGCGAAGAAGGTTCACAGGAATCAATGTGGAGGTGCTCTCTACGGAGATCAAAAGGGATCTATACACAGATATCGTGAGTAGATTAGCTCGACAGGGTATTATCCTTCCAGACCAAGCTACAGTTGATAGACCTCATGCCAGAAAGAGTAGTTGTGCATCAAGAGAGGTTGAGTGACGATTGATGTGCAGTGGTTTGGATGACACCATCGACTAGCTAACTAAACCAACCACGTGCAAGCTTATCATAAAACCCGTGGGGGTTCAAATTGAGGTGGAAAGGGGTGTTGTCTATCCATATCAACAGGAGATACACAATTTGCCAATAAATGAGGGATTTACAATGGTGTCTATTGATTTTGTGCACTCCCAACACGGAAGACATCCCATTGCCTATTCCTCCAAATGAAGAAATCACCACCCTTCGTGCTACCCATCTCACAAGGGTACAGTGGAAACGGGTGGATATTTTGGTCGATGCCGAGAACCTCCAGCTGCTCAGCCAAGCTACTGCTCAACCTTCTATTGAACCTCCAACTGCTCAGCCAAGCAACTACACCTAATCATCCACCTACTATTGTTGTGCCTATAGAGCAAGGTGAAAATGTCGTCACTCTTCCGCCGTCAAATAAGCCAATGATTCAACCCTAAAAAACAAAGAAGGCCAAAAAGACTAAAAAAAGAGGCAAAACCTAAGGTCGCGTCAGCCTGGACAAAACCGCATGCTAAGTATGAACAAGGCAAGAACATGCTGCCTCAAGATCAGCTAAGAAGGTGAGGGAAATCCTTAATCGACCTTCATCAATTATACCTCAACGGCTGCAAAGAAAACAAAAGTTTGGTCATTGTAATATACAATAAAAAATATTTTTGGACTAATAATGATGGCTATTTCTTTGTATGTTTCAATGATCTATACAATCTTTTTAACTTGGACGCTCTCGACATCATCTTGATGCAGTGCTGGACATTGTAAGTTACTTAACCTATATTTTATATTAATGTCAACACGTCATTATGTGGTATTAACTACTCTTTTATATGTGCAGGATAATGTGGCAACAATCCAAGAGTCAACATTTCAAATTTGTGGATCCACAGATATTTGCAATGTCGACAATCAAAATCGATAGGAAGTCGTGTGTCGACTACCTATATAGTTTACTCACCTCATGTGTCTCAAGAGACAGACATGCAATGGGCATACACCACGTTGATAGACATTATGTCCTAGTACTCATCGGCCAAAGTGGAAGACCATACAATACATTGACTCGGCAAGACCAAAGGGACCAAATGGTGAGCATATCGAGAGGGACTTCTAGGTACTCAAAAGTTTAATAGATGAGTAAGATTTTCTTCACTTAATTACAACTTCAACCGCAACGTTTAATAGATGGTTTAACTCAATCTCGTTCTACCTCGTTACAGAGCTTTTGAAGGTGCTTCCAATATGAACAAACTAAAAGAACTGCAATGCCTTGTTCATAAAACCACAGTGCTTGTAAGTCTCTAAATGTTTACCTTTTCAAATTTATGTGTCGTCAAAACTAATCATGTATTTCTATAATAGTGCTATAGTCAACCTCCTGAAAACCAGTGTGGGTTTTATGCTGCACACCATATGAGGCTGGCCATAAAGATAGCGGATCTTAAATCACCCGACGTAAGATATTATAGTGACATTTGTTCTTCTATTTCATTTACTTTTCACTTATGCAAACATTGACTAATGTCAAAAAATCAATTTACAGGAATTCAACCTACCTGAAGGCAGTCTTATCGAGGCTGATTTGTCGGATATTCCGTTCACAAGTAGCGCTATTCCTCGTGGATCAAGTCTTCGCAAAGAATGGCCCTTTCCATTATAAGAGCTACAATTAATGATTCAATTTGTCATGTAACGGTTGCAAACATTTGATGAAATATATGGAATACATTTTTATCGATGCTTTTTTATGCAATGCAATCTGTAATGGTTATATTATGTGATGAATTATGTGTTCTGTGATAAATTATGTGTTGTTTGCAATTTAAAAAATTAGCTATCAAATCCTGGCTATGATTTAGGATGTAGCCTAAAAATAAATATTTTTTAATATGACCATAACATTGGTGACGGGTGACATTGGTGACCCGTTCCTAAATGTCACAATAGTGATGGATTGTGTAAAGTATTACCGTCACTAAAGATGACCTATTCAGGATGCAGCCTAAAAATAATATAAAAATAACATTAGTGACAGGTGACATTGGTGACCCGTCCCTAAAGATCACATTAGTAACGGGTGTAAATACTCCTCGTCACTAAAGATGACCTTTAGTGACGGGTGAGAAATATTACCCATCACTAAAAGGGGGGCATGCCGGATGCAGAGGGGACATGGAGAGTCCCTTTAGTGATGGGTATTTACCTATCATTAATGATAGGGCTTTACTGACACGATAAGGGTGACGGAGGACATGTCCGTCACTAATGTACGTTATGACCCGTCACTAATGTACGTTTATGTGGTAGTGATGGGACCGGTGAGGACAACATGTGGGACAGCTAAAGGGCATGGTGAAGGCTCACCATGGCAGTGAGGACTGGCAATAGTGAGGATGGCACATAGCATGGCCAGAGGGCACTGCGGGAGCTAGCAACGACAAGGGTAGTGCAGGATAAGAGTAGAGCGGGATGATGACATGTGATGGGAAAAGCATGTGGTCGCGCGCAAGGACTGTGATGGACATCGATGAGCCAGCAAGGGGTGGATGACTCGAAGTGGACACCCTATATCTATGGAGGAGTGCGTGTCGACTAAGGCTTGGGGAGGAAGGTGAGAAGAGAGAAGTGGAAGGCTAGTGTTTAGAATTTATCTTTATACCATGGATAATCGATTAAATGAGTGAAGCGAGTATGAACCTAGACTCAAACCCTTTATTTGCCAGGTATGAAATATATCTGATCCTAATAAAAATGTTATCCATGGATAAATGGGTAACGGTACAATTGCTATCCTTATTGAGAGGGAATATTTCTCAAACTAGGATTTCTTTATCACTTCGCCTTGAAACGAACTAACATGTGGAAAAATAGAATGAAACAGTTTAATACCATCTCGCTAAACAAAATTCTATCACAAGCTAATCACATCATATGTTACCAACAAATTAAATCGCATAAAGAAAATTAAGGTTGGATCTTCACCTACCTTAATGTACTGATAAATTGAAATGTCATCTCGAGCCATAGTGTCGTACCTCAGACAGCCAGGGTTAGATCGATCGACCACAAGAACAACAAATATAATAAATACAGTACATTTCTTGGGGAGAAGAGAAAACACAAGGAATCAAAAGGAATCATGCATTACACAGGCAGCATAATATATATATATATATATATGCTATTATACACCTAGGGTGTATAATAGCTATTATACACCGGCTGACCAACCGAGTCAAATGTAAGTAGCATGCAGCCCGATTGGCATAGCGTGGCATTTAATTGGAGCATGCAGCCCGCAGACAGATACAGCCCATTATCTGGTGCCCCATCGTGGAGACCGAGGACTAACAGCGACCGAAGCTTTTTCCCCTCTTCCGCAGTTGAGACGGCGACACCTGCATTCAATCCTTGTGCCCCTATTCCCGACAACCGTCTTCTGGCTAAATCGTGAGCGCGTCGACGGCGAAGGTGAAGGCGACGGCGACAACAGCGACGGCGACGGGCTCAGCGACGACGAAGGCAAGTGTGTTCCCAAACATTTCGAAGATTAGGGCTGTTTTATCCACCACGAGCGCGTCTGCGACCGCGACGACGACGACCCATTAACTGGCGCCCCATCGTGGAGACCGAGGACTAACCGCGACCGATGCTTTTTCCCCACTTCCGCAGTTGAGGCGGCGACACCTGCATTCAATCATTGTGCCTCTCTCTCCGACAACCGTCTTCTGGCTAAATCGCGAGCGCGTCGGCGGTGAAGGTGAAGGCGATGGAGACAATAGCGACGGCGACGGCCTCAGCGACGACGAAGGCAGGTGCGTTCCCAAACATTTCGAAGATTAGGGCTGTTTTATCCACCACGAGCGCGTCTGCGACCGCGACGACCCACGGTTGTCACGGCGACGGCGACGACGACTAAATGTGAAGCAGAAGTTTGGTCATAAATTGATTTCCGTCAATAGTTGGCCCCTGGCGAGTTGGATGTTATACACGTTTGAGTTACCATTCTGCAATACCTAGGTTTTGTTGCTGCTGGACTTGCATCTATATGGTTTATAGTCTGCGTTTGTTTGTGTGAATGTTGTAATAAGCGTCTTTTGTTGTTAATTTAGAGTACATCTCGTGTAGGGGGTGGTGATTTTTTTATTGTGTGCATCCTGTGTTTATTGTTTTTTCTTACTGAAGAAGTAGTGTTTGTGCTGGCCATTTGTGATTTCTAGTCAGAAGTATATTCACTCATATGTGTTAATAAGCGTCTGTTTTTTGGTATGGAGTACATTTTTGTAGGGGGGTGATTTTTTTAGTAGGGCTAACATGGGTTTATTGTTTTTTCACTGAAGAGGTAGTGTTCGGCATGGCTGTTTGTTATATTTAGTCAGTAGTTTATTCTGTTTATTGTTTTTTCAATGAAGAAGTAGTGTTCGGCATGGTTGTTGGGGATATTTAGTCAGTAGTGTATCCACTCATATGTGCTAATAAGCGTTTTGTTTATTGGCTTGGAGTACATTTTCGTGTAGGGGGGTGATTTTTTTATTAGGCTTAATCTGTGTTTATTGGGTTTTTCATTGAAGTAGTAGTGTTCGGCCTCGCTGATGGTGATATTTAGTTAGTAGTCATACTCAGTAGCTGTGTTCAACAACATACTAGTTACTAGAGTATAGACATAATTACAGGTGACGATGATGTCACATGGTTGCGATGGTGACATTATAAATGGTGACTTCTGGACATGTGAATGTCTTCGCGTTAATTGTCTGTTTGTGTATTACATGGTTGGCTAGGGTTGGCGGGATGTTTTTAAATATGTTGGTAATGTTTTGAGTTAGTAGTTACCATATTTTTTAGGTTTAATGTTTGTTATATATGATATACTTTCCGTGTACTATATTTCTTGCGAAGGGTTTTAATATGTCTTGATGTTGAGTTGTGGAGTACAAGTGGGAAAGGGGATGAGTTACAGTAGGGTTAATATTTTTATTTTTTTCAATCTAATTGGTCAGCTTTTTATAGCATATGATACGATGTATTTTTTTATTGGCATTAGGGTGTGTTATTTTTTGTTTTAAAGAATTGTTTACCTTTTTTAATTGTGCAGGATAAGTTCTACCTGAAATCATGAGTGATAAAGTAAATCAGAAGGTACGCACGGCAGTGAGGAAAGTACCACTCTCGAGATTCGAGACGCCTTTGAACATAGAACGGCCTTCTTTGCAACATGGTAACGTTTCGTCTGGAGATGATGATTTCGTTGTCGTGGGACAGCAGGACGTGGAACAAACAAACGTGGAAAAGGTATATTACTTATGGGCAGTTATCATGTTCAGTAGCTATCAGGTTTTATTGATGTTGCTCAGTTTTTTTTGTGTACGAATTTATTTATGAGCCTAGTTTGTATGTGTAGGAGACTTAAGTTTTTTTCTGATTCCTCATTATTATTTTGCATACACTGCACCTTCTAATTACTAATTTTCTCCAAGTAGTTGTGTGCACAATATGTCTTATGTAGTCAGTAGTATTTTTGCTCAGTAATTGTTTTGTTATGCATAGGGGAAGAAAAGGGCTGGTATGAAGTCGAAGGCTACAAGATCACCACGTAGAAAACACGTTAACGTGGAAAAGGTATACCTTAGATGATTCTAGATTTTCTGCATTTTCATATTCGATTCGCCTCAGTATTTTTACCGATGTCTTATCAGTATTTTCATATTTAGTATTGTATATGAGGTCAGCCTTTATGTTCAATAGGTAACAGTATTTTTGTATGGTTGTATTATCAGTATATTTATGGTTAGTATTTTTTAAATACTATTTTTTAAGTATATTTTTGCACAATATGCTTATGTATCCTGTAGTTTTGTTTGTTAAGTACTTATCGGTTTATGTGTAGGGGAAGAAAATGAATTACCTGACCACAAGGTGCGCACCTTCGTTGGTCGTTGGTTTGCGTAATAGCTTGCACCACGGGATAGAGGAGAGTGTGAGGAACATTGGGTTCGGACACATTCTTGAGTTTAAATTGGATGGTATCGATGATAGGGCTCTCGCGTTTTTTTGATGAACCATATACGGGACGAGCCTTTGAGCATCGTGGTGGGTAGCAAGGTTCTACCCATTAATGCTGCTGCTGTCCATGCTGTACTAGGGATTCCCATAGGTGGTGTTAAGGTTCCGTCATATTCCTTGGCTGACAAAAAAAAGGACTCAGTGAATTGAGAAGTATTTGTGTTCAGAATGGAATGAAAAAATTATTTAGTAATAGGTCTAAGGTGCACGGTAACATGAAAAGTTTTGCGGGGTTGCAGAAAAACGATGTACCAAGATGGGTTATAGAGTCATTTGCATCAACTGGAGCAAATGATGTTTGGACTTTTCAGTGTTTCATGATGGCTGTTTTCAATGCTCTGCTGTTTCCAACAAGCGTCCTCAACATCAATGGGTCAGACTTTTTGTACTGCAAAGAAATTATGCGTATGGGGGGAATTTGATTGGTGTCAAGCTGTTGTGGATGACATACGCGACAAAGTGGACAGGTGGAGGAAAAACAGAGATAAAGCAACTCCACTTGTCCAAGGATGCATTGCATTTATAATGGTATGTTTAAATGATCTATGAAGCATTTTTTGTTAATTGCATGCCTTATTATATTTATTACATACGCATGTTGCAAATCGACAAGTCCTTTTTTTGTGATTGGTATGTATTTATTCAGTTGTTATTGGCAGTTTTATGTTCAGTAGTTTTTTATGTGGCTGACATGTGCAGTGCAGTAGGGGTATTTCGTTGTCTACGATTTTATATTTTTTAATGTATCATTATAGCCGTTTGTTTAAGTTTTATACATTTTCCTAACAGATATACTATCTGGACAATTTGGAGTGCGATGATATGATTGCTGATTTTGTATCAATTCCAAGAGCAAGATTCTTTACCAGCGCAATTATTGAAAAAATTGCATCAGCCGATCGGGAATCACATGACGGATATCTATCATATGGCAAACTACCGGTAGGTGTGCATTTTACATAGAGGAAGTTTACGTATAGTAGTATACTTTTTTTATTTCAGCTAGACAACAGCAATGCAATACATATGTGTTTTTTATTATGTATGCTGAAATTGTACAGCAAAGATAGATGCAGTGGCTACTAAATGTTTTCATCACTATATATGCAATCAATATCAGTGTTAGAATGAAACATATATCGAATTGATTGGTGTATGGCGAATTTTTACGTTTATTTGTTGTTTGTCGCTTTCATTGCAGTTGAGAGAGAGAATTGGCAGTTGTTACGCAAACATAGGTGATGGGCCAGGGGGCAGGGGCATGTGTTAGAATCTGTGACCTCTTCAGCTGGGTTTCTTTATGGGAAGGCAGCTGGTGTTGTGAAGATCCATCCGGCTGCTAAAGCTAAGAGGGACCATATTGTTAAAGAAAAAGGAGTTAAACATCATGATAAACATAGGAGTGCCCCCCGCTGATGATAATACTAAGAGATCCAAGTCTAAAGGACAGTCCGCGAGCAAAACGATGGAGTATCGACATATTCCATATGGTTTTCTTCACCTTCAACCTTTGCTACGTGGTCTAGGTGATCATATATCTGATGGACAGCAGAAAATGGAATTTCTATCTGCCTTGGAATTGCATGACAAGGACGTAGATGATGCTATAATTAAAATTAATGAAGCACATAAAGATATCGAGGAGGCACAACAAAAGTTTGCATCTGAGATTAAGCATATGTTTGGTGATCTAGTAGGTCATTCGCTGAATACAGAATCACCACGAGATATTCGCCGCAAACGCCGTGCTGAGGTCAGTAGTTTTTGCATTCAGTAGTTATGTGTTGTTCCTTTTTTTGTGCATGTTCATAATATGCCAGGGGTGATTTTTTTTCTGTACAGAGACCGCTTGGTGGTAGTTCACTTAATGTAAAACGGAAATCTCAGATCCCACGAGATGTGTCCCCAGTACACATAGACAGTGGTGATGATTGTCCAGAGGTGAGTTATTAAACTTGTTAGTTTGACATATTACATCTAGACATACTCAATTACTATTCAGATAAATATTGAACAATATAGTAGTAGTCAGCTCAGTTTTATAATCTTTTTTTTGTTTCCAGATTGTTGTTGAACGCTCGCCACAATCATCAGCAGGACACATAGACAGTGGTGATGATTGTCCAGAGGTGAGTTATTAAACTTGTTAGTTTGATATATTACATCTAGACATACTCAATTACTATTCAGATAAATATTGAACAATATAGTAGTAGTCAGCTCAGTTTTATAATCTTTTTTTTGTTTCCAGATTGTTGTTGAACGCTCGCCACAATCATCAGCAGGACAGTCTTCATTTGAGCAACAGGAGGCGGCACATGCACCATCAGATACGCATGTGCAACATGAGGTAGAACAGACAGTGACAGTTGAAAGTGTACATGAGGAGGTAATACACGCAGAATTACATACTGCTGTTCAGCATGAGGGAACAGAGTTAGGTGTGGATGCAAGAGCTCAACAGGAGATATTAACTCCTGCGACAGATACGCCAGTCCAACATGAGCCAACACAACCAGAGGCAACCACTGTTGAACATGTTGAGGTAGAACTGCCAGCAGCTGATACAACAGATGAAGTTATACGTGAGTCAGATACGTGTGTTCAACGTTCCGGTGTGTTTGATGGCGATTTCAATTATGAAGATTGGAATGAGGTTGGCAACATTCTGCGTGAACTCAATGAAGATCCTACACAGGTATCTCTCCGTAAGGAGTATGATATTAAGGAAGCTGCTGCACTCACTGGAGAGAAGGTATTACTCTCAGCGTGGTAATTTAACATTTAGTAGTAATTGTCTAGTATGTTTTAGGTACTCATGCAGTAGATGTGTTATTTTTCAGTAGCAGGTGTTATTATAGTGAATCTAAAGTACAACTGTTTCCAGTACTTTTTCAATGTTGTGGAGCTAACTATTTTCAATCAATTTTGTGTAGGAAAAGGCTAAAAAAATTATATCGGCAAGAAAATTGAAGTCCAATACTAAGAAGGCTACACGCGCAAATAAAAGAAAGATCACACACGCTAGGAGGATGAAGGAAGTTAAATCAGTTGAGAAAAAATTAAGAAATCTTTTTCTGTATCCTAAAGACTTAGGTGTGGACGCCACTTTTGTTTCATCTAGTTTGGATGTACAAATGATAATTCCATCGCCATTCAAGCCACCATATGTACCGCGGCAACCTCCAGATACTACTTTGGTGGTTGCATTGAAGACACTGATCTTCACCAACGACTCTTTTGAAATGTAAGATCTTAGTAAACTTTGTGTCATTGTTTTATTTTCTCCTTAATGTGTAGTTGTTAGTGGTACATTACATTTGTAGGTTTGGCTTTCACATTCAGTATTTACAGTTTTATGTTTGATGTGTTTTGTTATACTCATCCAGTACTTTTGTTGCACTAGTTTTTTAGTCCATACTCAGTATTTAGATCCAGTGTTTTTTTACTATTGTGTTCGATGTTTTTTCTTATTATTTTTTTATTATGACCATGCCACATAGATAGTTGGTAATTTTTTTTAATACAGGAGGACATCTTAGTAAACTTTGTGTCATTGTTTTATTTTCTCCTTAATGTCTAGTTGTTAGTGGTACATTACATTTGTAGGTTTCGCTTTCACATTCAGTATTTACAGTTTTATGTTTGATGTGTTTTGTTATACTCATCCAGTACTTTTGTTGCACTAGTTTTTTAGTCCATACTCAGTATTTAGATCCAGTATTTTTTTACTCTTGTGTTCGATGTGTTTTCTTATTATTTTTTTATTATGACCATGCCACATAGATAGTTGGTAATTTTTTTTAATCTAGGAGGACACTTATTAAATACCGTGAAAACCTTCCGTTGGGCACTTTCTCGAGTTTATTGATAGTATCTTCGAAAAAGGACTTGATCAATTCATTTCGGGAGGGGAAGGAGTGCGAGTGTTGTTTCATTGATCTTTTCGGTAAATGCATTATTGACGATGATAAAGAGATCAGGAGACGATGTGCAGGATATAGGGTTATATTGCCAACATTCATATCGGTAAGTATGTTTCATTATTTTTTTTTCAGCAACAGCGCAATTTGGTTGTTTGACCTATCTTTTTTGATTTGGATTTTATTATGCAGCAAATCATCCTATTCGAGAATTACACATCAGAGTCACAATATGATGAAAACACTGTACCCTCATTGCTGGACGAACGCTTGAAGGCGCATGATTTACTGAATGCATCCCTGGTCAGTACTTATATAACAATTTGTTCAGTAGTTGCATAGTAATTAATTATATTATATTTGTTCAGTTGTTTTTATATTAGTTAGTTTTTCAGAAGTACTCATCTAGTAGGTGTTACAATGACATTTTACAGGTATTTCTACCGGTGCATAGTCGTGGTCATTGGACAGTTTACTGCGTTAATATGATCCATCATCAAATTGACATTTTAGACTCATACCCATGGTCATCGGAAGTTGAGAGAAACAATTATCACGCATCTGTATGCGTACGTATCCGGGATCGATTAAACAATGCTTTCCAACGGTTTACTCATGGTATGTTCCCGGATTTTAGCAGTTGGGGTCTCCGTACATAGATGTACCCAAGCAAGTGCTCGTAAATGATTGCGGGTTTTTTGTTATGCTGTTTCTGGAACACTATGATGGTGAGCGCCGTAAGTTTGATGTGCCGATAATTCCGGTGAGTCTTCTTTTTTCATGTCTTGTTAACCTGCAATTTTAACAGACACATTCTTTATTTTCTTTATTTTGAAATATACTGAGATTTGTGTTTTGCCTGTCTGTGTAGGAGAAGGGCACACAATACAGGGCTGAGTTGATGTATTATTTGTTTTTCCACAAGATGAATGAAGCTAGGGGGCCATCTCTTGAATTGTTTGAACTTCTTGCACCAGGTAAAACAGAGCACAATGTAATCGAAGGTACGGAATAAAATAACTTTTTTCTTGCTCTGGGCAATTGAAGGTACAGTATATTTTTGTGTCTGCCGGTATCGTATTTTTCATTTGTCAACATACTGAGTTGGTTTTTTTGTGTACAGGTACACAACAAATCAACGATTCGTCTGATGCCACGAAAGTTGGGGTTGCTTCATGCGATGTTGAGAAAGATGATGTTGCTTCACGTGATGAATAGGAAGATGTTGTTAGAACCAATTTGGAGTAGGCCACAGAGACGTAGAATTGATTTTTAGTTGTATGGGCTGTGATGACCTTTTTAATGTGTAAACTGATGTATTTCGTACGGTCCAAGCAGATATTATGATGTTATGTTTGCTATGTAATATGTGTTACCTTTTCGAATTTTGGTACAGTGTGATGATGAATATCGAGTATAAGTAACTATATATGTTGTTATGTCAGTACGTATATGCTGAGCAGTAACAGGTGTAGTATTGTATGTATATTCATATAGTAGCATAATCTGGAGATTAGTTTGTAATAGAGTTGTCCAGTAGGTCATTAGTAGCTATTCAATAGAATTATCAAGCAGGTTGAATAGATGTGGTATTTAGTACAACAATATATATGGAGTGATGACTATGAGGTTTGTGCTCTAACCAATTTGAAGTTGGTCACAGTTGTGTAGTACTGATGTTTTAGGCGTATGGATCAATTTTTTCTTGCGCAAATTGATGTAGTGGGTACGTTCGTAACAGTTTGTGTATTTTATATACTCAGTAGTTTAAGCATTTTTTAATTGATGGTTTATCAGTATATTTATACTTTTCACTTCCTATCACTTATGTTTGTTAACTGATGTAGCTCAATTGTGTCTTCAGTTATTTGCATTTTTATTCAGTTTTTTGGATTTCTATGCATGCGGAAAAGAAATTGGAAAGAAGACATAAAGAATAACAAACGACCTATTCGGAAATTCGCAAACGTGAAAAAGGTATATTCCGTCTGAGGCCATCTTTCATATTCAGTAGTTTTTATTTTGATATGTATGTTAAGTATATTTTATATTCAGTAATTTGCTGAGTTATTTTTGATGTTCAGTATTGCTCAGTAGATGTTGAACAACATGCTTCATGTTTCAGTAGTTGTTGTCCATTATTTTTTTATGCAGTAAATCTTCATGCTCAGTCATTTAATATTTTTATTTATGCTTTATCAATATAGTAGGTACTTTCTCACTTCACCAGCACTTGTTTTTTTATTTAACTGATGTTGCTCATTTTGTTACTCAGTTGTTGTTTTCTATGCATGTGGAAAGAAATTGGTAAGAAGACATAAAGAGTAAAAAACAATCTATTCGGAAATACGCAATTGTGGAAAAGGTATATTCTGTATGAGGCCATCCCTCATGTTCCAGTAGTAGTATTTTTTTATGTATGTTAAGTATGTTCATATTCGGTATTTTTTTGTAAGTTTATTTTCCATCTTCAGTATTTTTTTAGAGTTTTATTTGATGTCTTTATCAGTGAATTGCTGATAAATACTTGTTCTTTTATGCATAGGGAATCATTTCAACATTCAAACGGCAAAGATTACAAAATCACCAGTCCATAAACATGCATTATGGAATAGGTATATTTTGTCTTGGCTTGGGGTTCATACATCAATAGTTCCATAATGTTTATTGATGCAGTCTCAGTATATTCAGATTCAGTATTTTATTTGAGTTCACCTTTAATGTTTAATAGTTCTCAGTAGTTTTTTTTGATACATTATCACTACATACATACTCAGTATTTATATATACTACCCATTGTGTTGCTAAGTAGATGTTGAACAAAATGCTTCATGTTTTCAGTAGTTTGTTGTTCAATACATTCTCATGTTCAGTATTGTTCAGAGTTTTTTTATTTGATGTCTTTCTCAGTGCATTGCTGCTCAATACTCAGTATATTCATATTCAGTATTTTATTTGAGTTCACCTTTAATGTTCAATAGTTCTCAGTATTTTTTGGTACATTATCACTGCATAGATACTCAGTATTTATATATACTACTCATTGTATTGCTCAGTAGATGTTGAACAACATGCTTCATGTTTCAGTAGTTGTTGTCCATTATTTTGTTATGCAGTAAATCTTCATGCTCAGTCAGTCAAGTTTTTTTATTGATGTTTTCTCAATATATTCATACTTTCTCATTCCCCAAGCACTTGTTTTTTTTTAACTGGTGTTGCTCAACATGTTACTCAGTTGATGTTTTCTATGCATGTGGAAAGAAATTGGAAAGAAGACATAAAGTATAAAAACAATCTATTCGGAAATACGCAAACGTGGAAAATGTATATTCTGTATGAGGTCATCCCTCATGTTCCAGTAGTAGTATTTTTTATGTATGTTAAGTATGTTCATATTCGGTATTTTTGTAAGTTTATTTTTCATGTTCAGTATTTTTCAGAGTTTTTTTATTTGATGTCTTTCTCAGTGCATTGCTGCTGAATAATTGTTTTTATGCATTCTCAGTATATTCATATTCAGTATTTTAGTTGAGGTCACCTTTAATGTTCAATAGTTCTCAGTATTTTTTTGGTACATTATCACTGTATACATACTCAGTATTTTATATATACTACCCATTGTGTTGCTCGGTAGATGTTGAACAAAATGCTTCATGTTTTCAGTAGTTTGTTGTTCAATACATTTTCATGTTCAGTATTGTTCAGAGTTTTTTTATTTGATGTCTTTCTCAGTGCATTGCTGCTCAATACTTGTATTTTATGCATTCTCAGTATATTCATATTCAGTATTTTATTTGAGTTCACCTTTAATGTTCAATAGTTCTCAGTATTTTTTTGGTACATTATCACTGCATACATACTCAGTATTTATATATACTACTCATTGTATTGCTCAGTAGATGTTGAACAACATGCTTCATGTTTCTGTAGTTGTTGTCCATTATTTTGTTATGCAGTAAATCTTCATGCTCAGTCAGTCAAGTTTTTTTATTGATGTTTTCTCAATATATTCATACTTTCTCATTTCCCAAGCACTTGTTTTTTTTGTAACTGATGTTGCTCAACATGTTACTCAGTTGCTGTTTTCTATGCATGTGGAAAGAAATTGGAAAGAAGACATAAAGTATAAAAAACAATCTATTCGGAAATTCGCAAACGTGGAAAAGGTATATTCTGTATGAGGCCATCCCTCATGTTCCAGTAGTAGTATTTTTTATGTATGTTAAGTATGTTCATATTCGGTATTTTTGTAAGTTTATTTTTCATGTTCAGTATTTTTCAGAGTTTTATTTGCTGTCTTTATCAGTGCATAGGGAATCATTTCAACATTCAAACGACAAAGATTACAAAATCACCAGTCCATAAAGCATCCAGTATAATCCCGTAGCAAGAATTGTTATGGATCAATATTTTTATTGATAGCATAATTTTTCACTAGATACCAACATGTTTCATTACAGCTAGGTAAGTTGTATTGTCAACTATAACAAAGTAAAAATCAACAATCTGTATATATCAGTCATAATCTCCAGATATAGTGTCATCAGCATCTTCATCACTTAACGAGCACTCATCGGTCATATCACCTACAGTTTGTCTGACTCACGGTGTGGTTTTTGTGAACTGACTGCTGCTTTTTGATCTGCAAAAGAATTAAATTTGTCAGAATGTGCATATATATAGACTTGGTGTATACTATAAGATCTTGGTAGTTATAGAATTATACTGTTTAGTCGTATGTTGTGCAGTTGATATGGTGTCATCACCCACTATTGCTTGCACCCCTTTTGCTCCACTGCCCTTTGGTCTACCACGTGGTCTTTTTGGAACTTCTACTCGCTCTTTACCACATGTTCTTGAGTTGTGCCGTTCTCTCTTTCCACATGTACTACATCTTTTAAATATTTTTTTCTTTTCATATCTTGTATGAGGTTCCGGAACATCATCCATACAATTCCCCCTCTTACGAGAACCTTTTGTTGTTGACACAGGTGGAGCTGTAGCAGAAATGTCAATATGTTCTTCTATATTATTATGGGAAGCAACATTTGCACCAGACATTGGACCCATGTGTGGGGTATCGCATCTATCACGGCACGTGCATCTTTGATTAGATGTATTGCTGTGTCCATAGCCTAATTCAGGTAAATAAAATACCGACAAGGTGTTAATTCAATAGATACATCGCATCAGTAGTAAAATGGGGTAACATTAATAAAGCAGTTCAAGTAATAATTATGCAGCGCAAATAGCATATATTGTATAATTACTAGTAGTTGTTCAACAAATGGATATATGTCAGTAGTAATAGCCATTCAATAGCACAGTCATCAACTCAAGTATGAAGTTTTTTTATATCAACATATCAATGCAATTTTTAACAGCAATTAAATAGCCAATCATCAATACTGAAATGATCCAGGAATACTGTATACAAGCATGAAATAGCAAAGTAGATTGTACCTGCGCAGACATGATTGCCGAATTTGCAAGTGCAAAAAGATCCTTTAGTATCACTGATGACCTATACGATTTTGTTGCGCCATCTGGTCCAACAAATAGGTTGTCATGTCTGTCAAAGCAAGTGCTCACCTTTGGGTTTCTCGAATAGCGCTTTAGTATGTATTTTGATGGTATGTGCTCAACAAAAAGATGGGTCAATGCACAAATCACATGTGGACAGAAGATACCTGCACACAATAAATGTTATGATTATTCTATTTTTATCATATTTTAACGCATATAGTCAGAATAGAACAACAATTTATTCCGTAGTAGCATTATCAATGGAATGGTATGGAGAGAGGCGCACCTGTGTGCTCCCAACACATACACTCACAGTTGAAAACAGAGTTTTCAGGGTTATCCGTATCAGCGATAGCTTTCACCCAGTATTCATGTTGAATCCATGGAAAGTCAGCTGTTTTGTTTCTATGCTCAATGAAAAAATACCCAGCTTTGTTGTTGTCTACTCGCAAACGGAAAGAGGTATTGGCGCGTCTTTTTTGCCTAAATTTTTTATAGACATTTCTTGAGTATACCCTGCTCAGTTGTTCCTCGTAGCCATAATGTGTATCCAACACATTGGGTGCCTGCAAACACCAACCACCTAACTATTATCACACAATGTCATGTTAATTCCATATTCAGTAATAACATTCAAGGATAGGTGTTAATTCCATAGTGCAGTAGGAATTTGGACATTAGATTTTCCCAACCTGAGAGTTGAAGGCCTCCTGTACCTCATTCTCCTTTGTGTGCTCCAATATCTCAAGGAATTTCTTCGCAAATTCATGTATTGGTGTAGAATTGTCTACATACCCGCTTTTAACAGTTGAGTTAACACTTTCACTCCGTTGTGTTGAGGTCACTGGGCCACAGTATACTTCTTTGAAATATGTTGCAACCCACATATGTCTGCCTTCGTAAAGGTTCTGAAATGTTATTGATTCTTGCAGTGAGAAATCACTAACCATATTGCCCCATGCATTCTCAAACTCATGTGGTGTGAGTGGGTGGTTGATTACAGTGGTGAGCCTTTCACACAACCCTGGGTGTTGCTTATATAGCTTGTTTAATGCGTCTTCGTGCTTCTTGATCATATGCCACCTACAGTTCCTATGGCATGTTTGTTTAAACACTGCAGGTATTGCTTTGGCCATCGCATTGTCCTGATCTGCAGCATTTTTTCCGATGCAGGTTGGTAACAATGTGAAACATACATCATACAATTTTATTCTGGTAGCATATATATATATATATATATATATATATACAGTGCAAATGATGCAGTAGTTTATAAGAGAACATTAGTAGCATAATACGCAGTATAATATGCTTCAGTAGATTGTAAGAGTTTTATTTAGTTTTAGTTGAAGTAATACCTGTAAAAATTATTATGGGGTCTTTGCCAACCATGCATTCACGGAATGTGCTAAATAACCATTCAAATGTATCCGCACGCTCATCTCTTAACAGTGCTTGTCCAAAAACTATGTTTTGGAGCTGGTTATTGAAGCCAACGAACATTGCAAGAGGCATGCTGTACTGGTTGGTCCTGTAGGTTGTATCAAATGTAACGACATCTCCATAATCTGCAAATGCAAATAATCGTGAGGCAGAACAGTTCATGTTTAATTTTTTTTTGAAATACCAATTCAGTATAGTATGCATCAGTTTTTAAAAATATAGTTTCTGAGTATAGGAGCATTACCTGCAAAGTCCCCTTGCTGGCTTGCATGACTCCAGAACACATTTCGTACAACGTTCTTATCATCCAAGTGGAACTCAAAGAAGAATTGATGATTGTTTTTTTTGCATTCTTTGAAAAAAGTTTGGAGCTTCGGAATATCATCTGTTTGATCCTCACGAATCAGTGCAGCTCTTCTGCAAAGCATATATGCAAAATAATATTTCAATTGTGAGTCAGCAGTAGTAAAGCATTACACAACAATTTATATTGTTCAGTATAAAATAAGCAGTCAACATTTCTTTTTGGATGTTTTGTTTCATAGATTTACCTGTTCTTGATATCTCTTTCAGTCAAACACAGATTGTCTATTCCTCCAACAGCAGTTTTAAGGATGCTCATCACCGTAGAATGTCTCGCTTTGCTCTTGAGAGCGATGTCAACTATGTGCATCAACCCAGGATCACGGGTTTTATGGGCTTGCATTCTTCTCGTCATACGAGGTGAGCGGGTTAACAGATGATTGTGTTCAAGTACAATTTTGCTAAAGAATACATGGCCATCTGCTTTCGTACGTCTCGCATGCACCATTGCTTTGCACCCTATCCTTTTACTTGTTTTTTCTCGTACACGGTCTATGACATTGATTGCTTTGTGTTTTCCTTCAAATGAGCAAGTATAATCTTGTCCAAGAACTCGTTTTTTGTTCTTTCTGACAGAGAACCCAGCAAGATGAGCATAGTTAACGTAGAATCGAAATGCGTGTTCCATATCACCAAATTCCAAATCAAATGTTGGTACAAATTTTGGGTCAACTGTATCATACTGTTCAAATGCAACATTAAAATTATGTTATTTTTCCACGCAAAACAATTGTTAGTATTTATATACAAATTCAGACAACACAATCAATGGTACTCACATGAGAGACAAATACAACTACTTCTGGTGTGGTTAGTTGTTCAGAAGATAGGCTTTGTGGAGGTGGTTTCATAGGTTTATGCCTTTCACTTATATCAAACCAAGGCGGACTAACCGAGATGGGTTCGACATCAACAACATCAGGGGGTGTCGCTGAAACATCCACGCTCATTATTTCCATTATTGACAGATCCTTTGTTCATATATTTCAACACTGTAGAACATTCATAACAATCATTGATATATTATGGGTAAAAAAATAGCAACAATATCAACTGAATAACTTTATCCTCAGTAGTAAATGTGTTGGACCGGAAACGGCGACCAGAGGGGGGGTGAATGGGAGCTTTTAAAATTTCAGGCTAAAAACTTAGCCTTCGGTTCTGTTCTGTCTTCTGCGGAACAGACTTTGAACACTGCCTTCGAAGGTCTGGTTCGGAGGTACTTCGACAGCTCCGAACACAGGCTTCGCAGGAGCAAAAGTTCGAAGTCAAGAAGACTTCGCTCCACGAACAATCCTCGAAAATCTACTCTGCTAAGTCAGTGCAGGCTCCGCACACGAGGTGCTACGAGCAGGCTTCGCACTTCACCCTTCGCAAGAGTGGACAGCCCTCTGAGGACTTCGACCAAGTACTTGGCGACAGCAACTGGTGCTGGGCTTCGCACGCGAAGGTCTACACGCACACAAAACGGACTATGCTAAAGGCTTCGACACAAGAAGCAAAACGGGCCTCGGTCAGGGCTACGCTAGTAAGCAGCGAGGTTACACCTCCTGTTACACAGAGCGAACGCTCACTGACAAAGCACACCTCGCACGAAAAACTACCTTCGCCTCAACAGGCTTCGGTGCACTAAACTAGCGAAGTATGCAAAACGAGCTCAAGCAAAAAGCACAAGAAAAACAGGGCTTCGCCGCTTGAACAAGGAACACTGAAATAAATTGAACTCAGAATGAATACAGCGAGGTCTGTCTACAGGAGCTCAACAGTAAATGCTCAAAGTGTTAAATGTTACCTACCGAGCCCCCATATTTATAGCCCACGGCTTCATCCTAAGGAAGTGACTACTTTACCCCTAGGGTTTACAACAGATTTGTCTCTACAGAACTAAGGGGTACAAAAGGTAGTCCACCTTTATTTTGGAGGCTTCTCTGTCAGCTGCAGAGGGGACAGTGTCAGCCTTTTTCAGAACAGACAGTGTCAGCCTTTACAGTGTTGACTTCTGGAACCTCCCTTCGCATCGGAGGGTGCGGTAGCTTCGGCGAGAAGCCTGCAGCCTGTTGGCCTTCGCTCCGCCGAAGAAGTCCTTCGATACAGTGACGGTTTTGAGCCGAAGCCGTCAAAGCCCTTGGGCCTTCGCACCACCACCTCCGGAGTGGATCACCACGGCTTCGCAGCTACTCCCAGCTCGAACACCGTCCGTCCGTGTACCGAAGCCATGCATGGCCGAAGCACCACAAGTCATCCTCACTCCGAAGCCCCACCTTCGGAGTTCCACCCTTCGAAGTCCCTCCTTCGTCCAAGGCCTCCGCATGAAGCATTCCATAAGCACTCCGTCGCAGTGCCTCTCCCCGAGCACACTCCACGACGAGCCTCACCCGGACCATGCCTTCGATGCGCCTCGACTTCTGAGACCTTCGTCGGGCCACCTTCGAATGTCTCCTTCCGGAGCACACTTCGAATACCTTGCCTCCGCAGAGGACTTGATCCACCAACTCCGAAGTCACTCCATTCGGAGTACCTCCGAAGTGCCTCACCTCCGAGGACTTTGTCTCGGAGTACCTTCAGCCGGAGCCACGCTCCGCACTCTCTGCCTTCACCTGGCACGCCTCGACCCGAGGACCGACCCAGACCACCTTCGCAGCCACCGTGACGGAGCTCCCCGCTCCCCTGGCATCAAGCCACCCGCTTGACCCAGGTTCACCTGGCTCGAACCCTGTCCGTCGCCTCCGAAGTCCCTGCGCACCACAGACAAGCAAACAAGTGTATCCAGTACTCCGGAGACCTCTCCGGGTTAGCAACCTCCGGCACACACTCCGGTGTACCGCCCAAAGTACCGAAGCCCTCGGTACGAACCCAGTCATCGTGTACTGCCGGACCCCTCCGACAGGCACACTCCGCTGCACAGCTGCAGCAAGCAAACACCGAACATCCTTCGGTAACAACACCTCCGAACATACTTCGGAGGTACCACCTCCGAAGCCCCTTCGGAGGTACCACCTCCGAAGCCCCTCTGGAGGTACCCTTTGAACAGAGGGTAAAAGTCTGTCAATCACTCATCACAACACCGAAACCACCCTTGGTTTCTCAATCTCCCCCTTGATGAGTGCATTGACAACCAAATCCAAGTTCAAGAAAATGTAAAAAACTTTCAGCACACAAGTGACCATAAAAACTCAGAAAAGAGCCAAAGCATGTCACTTGATAAAAGAATTTTTCTCCCCCTTTGTGAAAGAGTAAAAGCCCCTTCGGCAAATCTCCCCTTGATAAGAACTCCCCCTGAGTTGAGCAAATTTTCTCCCCCTTTATGTCAAAAACTCTCCCCCTTTTGAAAAAGATGCCTCTTCTTGCGGCAGAGAACATAGCAAATCTCTCCCTCTTTTAGAAATTATGCCTTCTTGCGGCAGAGACAGAGAACATAGCAAATCTCTCCCCCTTTGGCAATGCAAGCATCAAGGAGCATTCAAAAGATGCAAAGCTTTGAAATGAACAGAATTGCAAAGACATATAATGCAAAAATATGCCAAAATTAACACAAATGATCATGTGCTCAGCTCAATTTAACAATCTGTGAAACAAGATGATGGCATGTGATTTTGTCATTTTGAAGTAAAAGCATCACCACGTAATCACAGCAGCTAGCCAAGAGAAGGCAAGGACTGCGCAAAGCTAACAAATTCTACCCTAGACAGACAAGTCTTAGTCAGAAGGAGCTGTGAAAGCAAACTTGATGAGCAATTAATTTGTTGTTCTTTTTCTTAATGCCAGGGGTTATTTGTTTGTCCACCTTATTCTTTCCAATCAGGCCAAGCCTAGGCAAGGAAAGCCATCTGAAGCTTAAGGCGGTGATTTTGGCATACACTAAACTATCCCAGTTCAGACCAAGGTGCAATGGTAAGCAGTCTAGAATAGAGTAGTGCGACAAACAAACCCTCCTGGATCTTTCATTTAAACCAGACAAATCATGGATTTTTGATTTTGATTCAGATAAATTAAATATCTTGATGAATATCCATGAGTTAAGAACACATTTTTAATTTGCAAACTTTGAGCATCCAAAGAACAGTGTCTTGCTGTCAAGTAGATAAAAGCTAGCTAAAAGCAGTCCAGCCTAAACAAGCTAGATACAAGATTGTGCGGTGAGCAATTTTTGATTTTTAGAAAATAAAACATCATGCACAATCAATGTTCCAGACATATTTCATAGAGCTGAGCTGTCATGATTTCTTTGAATTAAAAGCAGGCATATAATAGCAAAAGATGTAAGTGCAATTCCACACATAATGAGCATATGCAAGACAATTAAAATCAGCTCCCCCTCACAAAATGCCGTAAGGGTGACAAATGCCAAGTTCCCCACGCAAGTAAGCAAATCGAGAAGCATCGAGGGGTTTTGTAAAAATGTCGGCAAGCTGGTGTTGGGTATCAACATATTGAAGTTCAATATCACCCTTCTCATTGTGATCTCTGAGAAAATGATACCGTACATCAATGTGTTTGGTTCTGGAGTGCTGAACCGGGTTGTTTGCAATACAAATAGCACTAGTGTTATCACAGAAAAGTGGAACACTCTTATAATCTAACCCGAAATCCCGCAAAGTGGAAACCATCCACAAAATCTGAGAGCAACAGCTAGCTGCAGCAACATATTCGGCCTCAGCCGTCGATTGTGCAACACTAGACTGTTTGCGGGAAGACCAGCAAACCAGAGACGTACCCAGAAAATGACAAGTACCAGAGGTACTCTTCCTATCAATTCTACACCCAGCAAAATCCGCATCTGAATAACCTCTAAGACATAAAGATGAAGACGATGAATACCATATGCCAAATTCAAGGGTGTGTTTGAGATACCTTAGAATGCGCTTAACCGCTTGGCGGTGCGAAGCTCGTGGTGAAGCCTGAAAACGAGCACACAGACATACTGCGAAGTGTATGTCCGGCCTCGTGGTAGTCAAGTAGAGGAGGGAGCCGATCATGCTTCGGAACTCCTTCTGATCTACGGCTTCTCCATCTTCGTCAGGGTCCAATGCTACAGATGTAGCCATTGGAGTGGCGAGGGGCTTCGCATCGGACATGTCGAACTTCTTGAGCAGGTCCTTGGTGTACTTTGTCTGGTGGACAAAAGTACCTTGTTTGCTTTGCTTGATTTGCAAACCAAGGAAAAAGGTGAGTTCACCCATCATCGACATTTCAAACTCCCTGCTCATGGTATCTGCAAACTCGGCAACTAAAGCATGAGAAGAGCCACCAAAGATGATATCATCCACATAAATCTGCACTAGGAGGAAATCTTTGCCATGCTTGAGAGTAAACAGTGTTTTATCAACAGAGCCCATCAAATACCCTCGCTCAAGCAGAAAAGACTTAAGTCTATCATACCAAGCCCGAGGGGCCTGCTTGAGTCCATAAAGAGCCTTATGAAGTTTAAGGACTTTATGTGGGTACTTGGGGTTTTCAAAACCAGGGGGTTGTTTTACATAAACATCTTCACCTATGAAGCCATTAAGAAAAGCACTTTTGACATCCATTTGATAGAGTTTGAATCCCCGGGATGTCGCAAAGGCAAGCAAAATCCTAATGGCCTCAAGGCGAGCAACAGGTGCAAAATTTTCAGTAAAATCAATCCCTTCTAGTTGAGAAAAGCCCTGAGCTACAAGTCTAGCCTTATTTCTAACAATTGTCCCATCCTCCCCTTGTTTATTTTTGAAAATCCATTTTGTTCCTATGAAATGAACATTAGGTGGAGGATCTACTAAAGTCCAGACTTGGTTTCTTTCAAAATTCTCAAGCTCTTCATGCATGGCATTGATCCAACTAGAATCAGAAAGTGCATGACTAACATCTAAGGGCTCGAAAGAAGCAACAAAAGCAGCATTAGTGAAATGGGCATGAGAACGAGTTACCCTTTGATCAAGCTCACCAATGATCTGCTCGGGAGGGTGCATCCTTTGGACATGATGTGGAGCCTCGCGGCGGGATGTATTCTCCCCCTCAACTTGTGCGTTGGAGTGGTCCAAGATGACCGATGTTGAGGTAGTCGCTTCGGGACCTCGTGCCGAAGTAGATGAAGCGGGGTCAGCTTCGGGGGTTGATGTCGAGGGTAGTAGGGGATCATCCTCGAATTCTCCGGGATCTTCGTCTTCGAATAAAGTCTGTTCCATGTCGTGTTCATTTGCCTGTTCAAAAGCAGAACTAACAGAGGGGGTTGATTCATCAAAAGTCACATCACATGACTCGATGACAGTGTTAGTCTCTAAATTATAAACACGATAAGAATGACCATGAGTAGTATAACCCAAAAAGATCCCGTCAGAAGATCGCGACTCAAATTTATCCAAATTTCCACGTTTTAGGATGAAGCAGCGACAGCCAAAAACTCGAAGATGAGTAACCTTGGGCTGTCTCCCAAAACGCAGCTCATAAGATGTCAAATTTAAAATTGAGCGCAAGAAGATTCGGTTTGAGATGTAACAAGCAGTGTTCATGGCCTCAGCCCAGAATTTTCTAGGAGTCCTATGCTCATTAAGCATCGTCCTAGCCATCTCAACCAAGGTGCGGTTTTTCCTCTCAACAACACCGTTCTGTTGAGGAACCCGCGGAGCAGAGAATTGATGTTCTATGCCATGCTCCATGCAAAAGTCAACAAAGAGACTATTTTTGAACTCGGTGCCATTATCGCTTCGAATGAATTTTAATGCACCTGGGAGTTCAGTGAACAGTCTCAAAGCCAAGCTCCGAAAGTGTGAAAACACTTCATCCTTGCTGGCAAGAAAGAAGACCCAAGAGTAGCGAGAGAAATCGTCGACAATATCAAGTACATACCACATGCCGCCTAAAGAACTAACCCGAGAAGGACCTACAGTGTCCATATGGAGAAGTTCTCCGGGCTGTTCAGTCATCACTGTGGTGACTGGCGAATGCGAAGCAGCAATCATTTTTCCATGTCGACAAGGAGCGCAAACTAAATTCTTCTCAAACTTGAGCTTGGGCAATCCTCGGATCAGACCTAGGGCGCTCAGACGAGCGAGCAACTCAAAGCTCATATGCCCTAGTCTCCTATGCCACTTCCAAAGCTCAGAAGTCGAATGTGCAACAAGACAATGAGAAGAACCAGACGACTCTGAAAAATCAGCTCCAAAAACTCTCCCAACCCTAAAGATCTTACACACCACAACGCCATCAGAATTGAGCACTTGCGAAGTATCGCGATGAAATCGCACTTCGAAGCCCTCATCAAGCAACTGAGATACAGACAGCAAATTGTATCCCAGGTTCTCAACCAAAGCAACATCTTTGAGAGTGAAGTTTGCGTTAATCCTTACCACACCTTTACCTTTCACTCTACTCCTTCGATTGTTTCCGAAGGTGATATGTTCCCTTTGCTTGGTTGTTGTGAGGCTGGAGAACCAAGCTGCATCTCCGGTCATATGGCGCGAACAACCGGAGTCCATGATCCACGTGCCCTCCAAGCCTCGACCTGTCGCCTACACATGATGAAAACGTCTCGATCGCTCAGTGCTGGGGTGAGTAAAATAATGACGAGGCATCCAGCACTGAGTGACACGAGTAGTAGGCACAGTAAAAGTAGACGGTCTACGCACATAAAAATCAGAACGATGAAAAGTGTGAGGTCTATCTACATGCAAAGAACGCAAAGCATGTCGAGGTCTCCTACTCTGACGAGGTACAAAGCTACTCGCCCGAGGTCTACCACCATATGGAACATGATGAACACCTCGAGGAGCAAAACCTCTCCGAGAAGCACGAGGAGCCTCGAAAACAGGACGAGAGCAAAACTCAGACTCATGCATACCTAAAGATGGGTAATGCATGTTCTGATAGCTCATCGCCTGTGCACGTCGCTCATCCTTGATGCGACGGAAACAGAAACCAATCAAATGACCCGCCCGCTGACAATAAGAACAGTGAAACACTCTCCTGGGGGCACTCTCATGGGTCACAGAAGCAACTCTCACAGGCTCCTTGGGTTTCTTCTGAGTGGTTTTCTTGGGAGGATTTTTCTTGACAGGAGGTGTGGTTTTCTTTGGTGGATGGGTAGGCTTTTTGGCTGATGGGGTGTCCAACAGAGCTCTCTCTTTCTCTAGGGTGGTGGGAGAGGTAAAAACAGTTTTGGTCTTACTGTCTGAAGCTATCCTCTCAAAACCCAAACCTAGAGCTACCCCGGCTCTGTCAGCACACAACTTGGTCTTGGCCAAGAGCAAATCCATCCTACCCTTCCCTTCAGTGCATTTATTCACCACAGAAAGAAGGTATTCATTTTCGGACATGAGGTTTTCAGCTCGCTCTCTGACAGTGCCTAGCTGGTCCTTAAGGGTGATGCAAGTGTCACAAACAGGTTGCACATCCTTAGAACTACCGGCCCTCTCCAATCTAGCCTCTAAATCATGAACATGCTTATCACGTAAATTAATGCTATCGCGCAATAAAGAGCAGTTCATGCAATCAATAATATCACGAGGTCTAGAATCCACCTCCAAAAGCTGCTTCTGTGCAGTCTCAAGCTCAGAAAGAGTTTGAGCATGTACAGTACGCAACTGAGCAAGCTCACCCATGACAACAGAACAGACTCACATTCAGCATCATCAAACTTAGACTTAAGCATGGCATATTCAGTAGAAACATTTTCTAGCCTAAGTCTAAGGTCTTTTCTTTCTCTAGCGGCTTGCACAAGTAATCTATCCTGACCTAGCACTACTTCATTCAGCTCATCTAATTTAATTAGTAGCTGGTCAGATGATAGGTTTACCTCAGATGAGTCAAGCTCATCGCCGCTGTGATCGCTGTCGGCCATGAAGCAAAGGCCGGTGAAGTCACGTCCCTTCTTGTCCTTCTTGTCCTCCTTCCTTGGGGACTCCTCCTCCTCAGAGCTCGACTCCTCAGTTGAGGAAGTGTCGATGTCGCTGAGAGCAGCAACAAAAGCTCTGGAAGCGGCCTTGGCTACTTTCTTAGCCATCTTGCCGCGCTTGCCCTTCACAAAGGGTTTCCTCTCCTTTTTGTGGTATTTGGGGCGGTCACTCTCATCTCTCTTCTTTATCTTGGGTCAATTGGCCTTGATGTGAGAAGTGTCGCCACATTCATAGCAACCACTAAAACCACTTCTCCTCTGATCCCGTCTCTCATGATGAAAGCGGGTGAACCTCCGGGCAATGAGAGCAAGCTCATCATCAGCTAGAGTATCCACCTGCTCCTTTGTGACGGAGACCAGGGAGGACAAAGCAAAACCATCTGCAAGAACACAAGTGCCTGATGTGCTTGGTTCTGCAGTGGTGCCACGGCTAGTGCTAGAAACCAATGCCAATGGCTGTGGCAAAGAGCTTCTGTGCACTGCAAGAGATGCCTTGGCAATCTCTGTGGACTTCAGCTTGCTAAAGAGTTCATCACAGGTCAATGTGACATAGCCTGTGGACTCCTCAATGTTGGATATCTTCACCTCCCATATGCTACGGTCAAGAGCATAGAGAAGCTTGATAGCCCTATCGTGATCACTGTAAGCAAGCGTCCCGTTGGATCGCAAGTTACTCACTATCGCGTCAAAGCGAGAAAACATGGCATCTACAGATTCACCAGGTGCCTGCACAAACAGCTGATACTGTTGATTGTAGGTGCTTTGGCGCCTGGCCTTAATCTGAGCAGAGCCCTCATGAAAGACAGTGAGTGTTGTCCAAATCTCCCTAGCAGTCCTAAGGTGCTGCACCCTATCAAACTCACTCCGACTCAGACCAATGAACAGTATGTTCCTTGCCTTCGAGTTGGCAATATACTGATCTTTTTCAGTTTGAGTGGTGCGGGTATCAGGGATGGAGTATTGTGAGTCCACAATCTCCCAAATTGCATTTCCTTGGCTCAACAAGTAAGCCTCCATGCGCACCTTCCAGTATGCAAAATCTGTCCCATCGAACAGAGGAATTTTACTGCCTCTATCCATGTCGCCAACAGATCACAAAACCGGTTAAGGTCAACTGGTGATCTCAACCCGCTCTGATACCAATTGTTGGACCGGAAACGGCGACCAGAGGGGGGGTGAATGGGAGCTTTTAAAATTTCAGGCTAAAAACTTAGCCTTCGGTTCTGTTCTGTCTTCTGCGGAACAGACTTCGAACACTGCCTTCGAAGGTCTGGTTCGGAGGTACTTCGACAGCTCCGAACACAGGCTTCGCAGGAGCAAAAGTTCGAAGTCAAGAAGACTTCGCTCCACGAACAATCCTCGAAAATCTACTCTGCTAAGTCAGTGCAGGCTCCGCACACGAGGTGCTACGAGCAGGCTTCGCACTTCACCCTTCGCAAGAGTGGACAGCCCTCTGAGGACTTCGACCAAGTACTTGGCGACAGCAACTGGTGCTGGGCTTCGCACGCGAAGGTCTACACGCACACAAAACGGACTATGCTAAAGGCTTCGACACAAGAAGCAAAACGGGCCTCGGTCAGGGCTACGCTAGTAAGCAGCGAGGTTACACCTCCTGTTACACAGAGCGAACGCTCACTGACAAAGCACACCTCGCACGAAAAACTACCTTCGCCTCAACAGGCTTCGGTGCACTAAACTAGCGAAGTATGCAAAACGAGCTCAAGCAAAAAGCACAAGAAAACAGGGCTTCGCCGCTTGAACAAGGAACACTGAAATAAATTGAACTCAGAATGAATACAGCGAGGTCTGTCTACAGGAGCTCAACAGTAAATGCTCAAAGTGTTAAATGTTACCTACCGAGCCCCCATATTTATAGCCCACGGCTTCATCCTAAGGAAGTGACTACTTTACCCCTAGGGTTTACAACAGATTTGTCTCTACAGAACTAAGGGGTACAAAAGGTAGTCCACCTTTATTTTGGAGGCTTCTCTGTCAGCTGCAGAGGGGACAGTGTCAGCCTTTTTCAGAACAGACAGTGTCAGCCTTTACAGTGTTGACTTCTGGAACCTCCCTTCGCACCGGAGGGTGCGGTAGCTTCGGCGAGAAGCCTGCAGCCTGTTGGCCTTCGCTCCGCCGAAGAAGTCCTTCGATACAGTGACGGTTTTGAGCCGAAGCCGTCAAAGCCCTTGGGCCTTCGCACCACCACCTCCGGAGTGGATCACCACGGCTTCGCAGCTACTCCCAGCTCGAACACCGTCCGTCCGTGTACCGAAGCCATGCATGGCCGAAGCACCACAAGTCATCCTCACTCCGAAGCCCCACCTTCGGAGTTCCACCCTTCGAAGTCCCTCCTTCATCCAAGGCCTCCGCATGAAGCATTCCATAAGCACTCCGTCACAGTGCCTCTCCCCGAGCACACTCCACGACGAGCCTCACCCGGACCATGCCTTCGATGCGCCTCGACTTCTGAGACCTTCGTCGGGCCACCTTCGAATGTCTCCTTCCGGAGCACACTTCGAATACCTTGCCTCCGCAGAGGACTTGATCCACCAACTCCGAAGTCACTCCATTCGGAGTACCTCCGAAGTGCCTCACCTCCGAGGACTTTGTCTCGGAGTACCTTCAGCCGGAGCCACGCTCCGCACTCTCTGCCTTCACCTGGCACGCCTCGACCCGAGGACCGACCCAGACCACCTTCGCAGCCACCGTGACGGAGCTCCCCGCTCCCCTGGCATCAAGCCACCCGCTTGACCCAGGTTCACCTGGCTCGAACCCTGTCCGTCGCCTCCGAAGTCCCTGCGCACCACAGACAAGCAAACAAGTGTATCCAGTACTCCGGAGACCTCTCCGGGTTAGCAACCTCCGGCACACACTCCGGTGTACCGCCCAAAGTACCGAAGCCCTCGGTACGAACCCAGTCATCGTGTACTGCCGGACCCCTCCGACAGGCACACTCCGCTGCACAGCTGCAGCAAGCAAACACCGAACATCCTTCGGTAACAACACCTCCGAACATACTTCGGAGGTACCACCTCCGAAGCCCCTTCGGAGGTACCACCTCCGAAGCCCCTCCGGAGGTACCCTTCGAACAGAGGGTAAAAGTCTGTCAATCACTCATCACAACACCGAAACCACCCTTGGTTTCTCAAAATGTGATTTATTACAAAAAAACTAATTCAATGCATTTGTAAGAGTTCATCAGTAGTGTAAGCAGTGGAAGCACTCAGTATAAGAATAACCAGTTTCTACATCTTTTTCTGTAGAAGAATTCTTTGTTAGTATTTTTCTAGCATACACATCTCTTAGTCAAGCAATTGCATATACAACGACAATAATTTTTTTTACTGAACAAACAGTTACCTCGTAGGTGGCAAGATTTGCAGTGGCGATATGCAGATTGAGGAGGAAGCAGCGGGATTACAATGATCGGAGGAGAGATTCCGTGGCAGGAGGATTTATGCAATCGGTAGTCGGTGATGATTCTGGAGCACGGTGGTGGGGGGATCGATGTTGTGGCGGACGGCGATCAGGTGGTGCGGGAGTCCGCGGTGGTGAGTCTGCGCGGCGACCGCGGGGGTGAGGGGTGGGTGCGCGTCGGAGGTCGCGCGGCGATCGTCGGCTGGTGGCTGCGCGCGGGCTTGCCGGAGGTAGCGCGGCGGATCGGGGCGAGCGGGTGGGTTTTTCGGTGTAGACGGCTCGCTGGCGTGGCGGAGGACTCGCGGCGATCTGTGATGGTGGTAGCTTTGCCGATCGTCGGATGGTGGCGGCGCGCCGGCGTGGCGGAGGTCGCGCGGGGGTTTTGGCGAGGGGTCGGGGGTTCCCTGGTGGAGGCGGCTCACGGGCGTGGCGGACTTCTCGCGCCGATCGGTGGGTGGGGAGGGGGCGGCGCGCTGGCGTGGCGGAGGCGGCGGAGTCTTCGGTTGAGGCAGTGCGTGGCGGAGGCGGACCTCACGCGGCGTCATCGACAAGATCGCGACAAAATCGGAGGGAGCGCCCGATTTGTTCGGTCGGCCAGCTGGATCGGCGCGCGTTGGGCCAGAGTCCGGTTGGCTCGATCAGTCTGGTTCGGGTGTATAATATATAGCGTCACTATATATATATATATATATATATATATATATATATATATTTATATATATATATATATTCGTACTAGACGAAACATTGCGCTTGTACTAAATTATGGATCTGTGTGGAACTAACTACTGGACTGTTCGATCGTTGTCATATCCTGAACACATCACATGTCTTTCCATTAGGCTGAAAAATAATCATTCATCGCGTACTGTGCAATCTGCCTGACAAGTTGCTCTGAAGAAACGCATGGCAATTTGCAAAAACATATATCATGGATTTTTCGCAAGTTTAATTTGCTACTGCTAACAATACGCTGGCGCCAGTGCCAATTATTGTTTCCCCTGCAGGTTGAAAACTGCAACCATGCGCGTTTTGAAAAAGAAAAAAATGATTGTATATTCTTTATTTAGATAGAAATTGAAGATTTATCATCCTAACACATATGTTATTGGCCTAAGTAAACTCCATATGTTATTGAGATATGAAAGATAAATTCTAAATTTTTATCTATACGAAAGGTATACGATCAAATCTCCCGTTTGAAAAAGGTTGTTGATAAATATAATGTTAACCATGTCTAAAAATATAAAATAATCATTTCTCCATACTATTCCCCTGTTTAAGTATTTTGTGTATTTTCGTTTCATATTATAAGTTAACTGATATTTTTCAAGTCAAATTTCGTTAGCTTTGACCGATTCTAAAGAAAAGTATATTAATATTGGCCCCTTTGGGACAGCTCATAATCAGCTTTCACTAAAAAAAATAATCAGATTGTGATCCAAATGGAAAAATTATAGACAACTCAAGTATTAATCATAATATGTAATATAACTAATAATCAGATTCAGTTATAATCATGCATATCAAATAATTATGATTATATTATAATCCTGGTTATTTTAAATTGTCCAAAAGGAGCTACTAATTTAATGGTATAGTTATTAGTGTATTTTTTATAAAATAGAACTATAATATAAAACGGAGTTAACCTTCGAAAACAACTAATAGATAGGGATGGCAACGAGCAGGTTTGATGAAAATCCGTCCACGAAACAAACCCACGAAACTTATGTAAACCTGAACCCACAAAACCCATATAAACCTGGACCCACAAAATCCATGAGTTTAAAACTAAACCTGAACCCGAACCCGTCGGGTACTCGAAATCCGACGGGTAACCCGCGGATTTGGTTTATACTCTAGATGAATTATATTAGAGCATAAATATAATTAAAAATTTATAACAAATAGGAGATTATCATATTACCAACACATAATTTGAAATGATGAAATCACTTAACATATATCAACATAATATTATCATGAGAAATGAATAGAAAAGACGATGAACTCTATATAATTTTAAGTAATCGGATAAACTCGCGAAATCCGCAAGTTTAAATCTAAATCCGAATCCAAACCGAAATTAAACAGGTACTCGAACCTGCGAACCCGCAAACACAAATTAAACCCAAACCCGTGCCCATCAGGTCGGGTACCCACACCCGCGGGTAAAATTGCAATCCCTATACTAATAGAGGGTACTGTTGGGGGAAAATATCTCCTCTTCGGGGTTATTGCCGAAGCAGCCCAAAGACAGCCAACTAGTTCGAAGATTGTCCGAAGACCTTCTTCGAAGATGCTCGGAACCTGGTTCGAAGCCCGAAGACAAGCACTGGTTCGAAGTATATCTTCGAACCAAAGCCCTTCAGGATCTTTTCTGCCAGCTAAAATGGAAGACTTATCTTTTATCCTATTAGATTAGTCTTTTACCATTTTAGCCCTATTAAGGAAACCGCATAGTTTCCTTAATGTCGGTTGTAATAGAGGGGTAAATAGGTCTTTTCCTTAATATTTAGGCCTATAAATACCCCCCATTTTACCCTGTAATGCGGACCGATTACCAAAAAATCAATACACACTTTCGAACTATTCTAAGCTATTATCCTTTCGGAGGCTTGGAACAGTTTACTTCGCAAACACTTCGTTTGTTAGTTTCTTTTCTACAGAAACCTGTTAGCGTAATCTTTTACGCCAACAGTTGGCGCCGTCCGTGGGGAACCTAGTCCAAAAAACTTCGTTCTCTACCAACCTCTTGCATCATGCCTCCTAAGCGGAGCGCACCTCGCAATCCCACTCGGAGGTCCTCTCGGATCTCCGGAGAGATACCCTTCGACACAGTCGAAGTCGGAGGGTCTTCGACTATCCCTCCACCTCTAACTCCGCCAGGGGCTTCTATCCCTCGAGGATATGAAACCTCTCCACCAACCCCTTCTACACTCCGACCGCCCGGAGCCACTCTGCCACCCTCCATTCCGATTCAAACTGATCATACCAGTTCTCAAGACCCGGAAGGTCCTTCCGGAGGAGATGAAGATAGCCTTGGAGATATGGCCACTCAAATGGCCAATCTTCAAGCCGAGGTAGCAAGGTGGCGGCAAGAGGCTGCGAACAGGCTTCGTCCTCAAGCCACCCAGCTATCCCCGAAGTGCACGAAGACGACGATCTTGATTATCCCGAAGCCCCGGAGAACGCCTCTTACGACAATGAATCTCCGTTGCATCCCGAGCTTCAGAAGGTTCGATTCGATCCGAGGTTCAAAGCTTCAAAGCTTTGCAAGTATACCGGAGATGAAGATCCTAGTGAGTTTGCGCGTTCTTATGCCCTAGCAATCGAGGCTAGTGGCGGAGACAGAGAAACTATGGCGAAGTGCTTCCCGTTAGCCCTTCAAGGAGTGGCGTTGAGATGGTTCTGGTCTTTAAAACCAGGATCAATCGCTTCATGGTCACAGTTGAAGAAGAAGTTCATAAGTAACTTTCAGGGCACCTTCGTGCCCCCCATGTCGACAGGGAGCCTTTTCCAAGTGAAGCAGCTCCCCGGAGAAACATTGAGACAGTACTTCAAGCGCTTCGCTCACACGAAGTCGCAAATCCGGGGGCTGTCTACATCTTCAGTGGTTGATGCGGCTCGGGAAGGCGTCAGTCATAAAGGCCTTCTGGATAAATTGCATCGAAAGAGCATCACTACGGTATCACAGCTGATGTCGTACTTCGAGGAGTACTCGAAGTCAGAAGAAGGTTGGCTTCGGAGGACTACTGCTACTTCGACAGTGTTGACAGAAGTTAAAGCAGAGGTGAAGACTTCGGCTCAGCCACAAGAACCAGTCCCCGAAGTGCAACATGATAGAAGAAGAGGGCAAAAGCACCCTCGCTCTGAGGTCTTAAACATTGCACCCCCGCAGAAGTTTGCACCAAGAGCTCCACAGTCTGCAGGGAACAAGTCCAGCGGCTGGAGGCCGCCAGGGAAAACGGCTGGCAAGGGCCAGACCCTTTTTTGCTGTATTCATGGAGAGAACCGAAGCCATGCAACTGATACCTGCAAGGCTATTCTTACCCTTCGGGGAGAATACTTGGAGAGAACTTCGGGTCGAGGTAGTACCGACCGAAGTCCAGCAGCAGCAGTGCGCTCGGAGCCGGTCCAGGCTGTGGCGCGGATAGAAAATCTTGATGCTGCAAGGCATCCTCCGGTGGCTAATGTTATGCCACCTCCGAAGCAAGAAGAAGGGCAAGATAGAGGGAAGAGAGTAGTTCTCCCTATCTCCGGAGGAGGTACCCTCGGAAGCATGTCCAAGAGACAGCGAAGAGAGTACGTCCGAGAAGTAGGCCACATTGGGACTTCGTCATCTGCAGCTGCAATGCCGGAGTGGTCTCATGTTCCAATATCTTTCTCTGCGGAGGATGCAGCTGGTATCAAGTTCCCGCATGCAGATCCATTGGTTATCACTGCTGATATTGCCGGAACTGAAGTCCGAAGGGTGCTAATCGACGGAGGTAGCTCGGCAGATATCATATTTGTACAAGCCTTCGATCAGTTATGCATTTCCCGGAAGCATCTTCTCCCAGCGGCTCGTCCTCTGCAAGGCTTTGCAGGACCTCCGCTAGATGCACTTGGTCAGATAGGCCTGGAAGTAACCTTCGGAGAAGGTTTACTAGCCCGAACTGAAGAAGTTATCTTTGATGTGGTGGATGCCCCGTATGCTTATAATGTTATCTTTGGCCGAGGCATGTTGAATCAGTTCGGAGCTGTGGCACATCACAATTACTTGTGCATGAAGATGCCCACACAATCAGGAGTTCTGACAGTCTTCGGAGATCAAGCCATAGCTCGGAGAGCAGAATATGGTCATGGTCCTCCTCTTGATCCGAGGCAAGTAAACAGTGTCCAAGAAAATGGAGAAATTTTTTCAGCCTCCTCCGAAGCTTCGAAGAAATCGTTTCCAAGACCAAGTCTCGAAGCACATTTCAAGGGTATTTCCATTCGGAGTATACCAAGAGCTGAAAACGTGCAAGCGGACATTTTAGCGAAGGCTGCTGCCGGAGCTGTGGATGTGCCTGACGAAGCTTTCTATGAGGAAGTCAATATACCTTCGGTGCCACAAGTTGCTTCTGCAGAGATTCTCTGCATTCCTAGTGCAGATTGGAAGGATTCAATCATAGAACTCTTGCAAGGAGGAACAAATTTGCCCGAAGAGCCCCAATTGTCAAGATTAAAGCTCAGAGCAAGAAACTATCAGCTAATCAACGGTATATTATACAAGGCCGGAGTATGTTCCCCTCTACTCCGATGTATATCTCAAGCCGAAGGCCAAGAAATTCTTCGAGAAATTCACGAAGGCCTTTGTGGAAGCCATTTAGCCCCTAGAGCTCTGGCAGGAAAAACACTTCGCCAGGGGCTTTATTGGCCCACAATAACAGCTGATGCGGAGAGCTTAGTCCGCACTTGCCAAGGATGCCAGTGGATGGGTCGACGGAGTCATCGCCCACCAACAGCTCTTCAAATCATTGCTCCAGTATGGCCTATGGCCAGATGGGGTATGGATCTAATTGGTCCCTTTCCGTTAGCAAAGGGAAATCTCAAGTTCGCAGTGGTAGCTATTGAATATTTCTCTAAGTGGGTGGAAGCAGAGCCCTTAACAGCTATCACTTCGAACAATGTACAGAAATTCTTCTGGAAAAACATTATTTGCCGGTTCGGAGTGCCTAGATATCTCACAGTTGATAATGGAACACAGTTCGACGTAGAACCCTTCAGAAAGTTTTGCGAAGACCTAGGCATTCAACTATGTTTTGCTGCAGTAAGACATCCTCAGTCGAATGGAGCCGTTGAACGAGCCAATGGAAATATCTTATCAGGGCTAAATCGAAGAATAGTAGGGTTGTCAAAGGGACTGTGGACCGAAGAGCTTCCGAAGATTCTGTGGTCCATTCGGACTACGCAAACAAGGTCCACAGGTTTTACTCCGTTCAGACTACTATTCGGAGATGAAGCTATGACTCCAACGGAGCTCAAAGGAGGCTCACTTCGCAGCACCGAACCAGACATCGAAGAAGAAAGACAAGCTTCGTTAGATTTGTCAGAAGAAACAAGGCTTCGAGCTGTAGCCAATTTATCAAAGTATCATCAGCAGACGAAGACTTGGTATGACCCGAAGGTTAAGCTCAGCGAGTTAAGGCCGGGTCATCTTGTTCTACGAAGCATTATAGCACCAGGGAAGTTAGGCAATAAATGGGAAGGTCCATATCTAATCGTCCGCTCGGGGCGCCCTGGTTCATTTAAATTAGCTAATTTAGAAGGTGAAGAGTTAGCACATACTTGGCATGCGAAGCACCTAAAGCGATACTTCGCATAAGGGCTCCTTGTAATTCGCTTGTAATCACCTCTAAATTAATAAAGCATACATCCTGTAGCGTGCCTTCCCCTTGACGCTCCTAGTCTCCCGAGCGGACGCGCTGGGACGGAAGTCGTTCGAGAGGGAAGTGTATTAAGCAGGGCTGTATTTCCGGACTTCGAACCCTTAAAGTCGAAGCCTCCGGTGTGGTGGCTGAAATCCATCCGGAGCCCAAGCTGATACCTTGTAGGCATCCGTAAAAGAGCCAATACCACATTCTACGGAGTCCAAGCTTCGGCTGGTAGACTTCCGTAAAAAGAGCCGAAGGTGGCCAAAATCTGCGGAGTCCAAGCTGCAGCTTGTCAGACTTCCGTAAAAAGAGCCGTAGGTGGCCAAATTCTGCGAAGTCCAAGCTCCGGCTGGTAGACTTCTGCAAAAAAGAGCCCAAGTGGCCAAATTCTGCGAAGTCCAAGCTCCGGCTGGTAGACTTCTGCAAAAATAGCCGAAGGTGGCTACAATTTCTGCGAAATCCAAGCTCCGGCTGGTAGATTTCCGCAAAAAACAGCCGAAGGTGGCTAAAGCAAAGCAGCATTTAAGCCATGAGCTTCGAATGATTGTTCATATGCGTCCAAAGTGACAAAATTTTTTAAGACATTAAAGTGTCCTGGAAGTTATCTCAATTGATCTCTTTCATGAAATAAACAAAGGTACCAAGTTACCATTCTTCTGACTACAGATAGTCGAAGACATTTCATAAGATTTCAAAAGATCTTTAAATGACAGAGGGGCTCCGAACCCCCAAAAAATTGTACTCCGAAGTTTTTTCTTTGCGCATAACCATCTTCGAATACAGTTCGAAGTTGCTTATACCCAAAGAGGGGCTAGTAAATATGGAGACAATTTTAAATCGGCATTCATTATCAAAACAAATGTATTTACAAATTACATCATGAAAAATTGGTATCTATACCAAGAAGGAATCGGAGACCTCTTCGGTCCCGAGAGCTAGGGGTGGAACGACTAGTTCCAACATCGGAAGTTCTAAGAACTTTACGTTTAACTCTCTTCCTCCCCTTCGAAGCTCTAAAATCCTTCTGCTCTTGTTGAAGTTCGGCCCAAGTTCGAAGCCGCTCGGGGCTTCTCTCCCAGCTTCTAAGATCTTCAGATCTTTTATTTTGGGCTTCACCTTCGTCTTCGGACCAATTAGTGTCTTCAGAAGACGAGGTGTTTGCGTCGCTCTCTTTATCTTCCTCTTTAATATAAGACAATATGTCTTTGATTACTTCGGGCGCAATAACGCCGGAGTCATCTCGAGGGATAAGAAATCGAGGACGCTTATAACTCTTTAGAAGTTCGAAGGTGTTCCACAGTGAGCAAAGTTCGCTGTTAAGCTCTAACACTTCAATATCTTCCATAAGAGGCAAAGCCTAAAAATATGACAAACAAGATTTTCATTGATAAATATTTACAAGCATCAGCTTTACATAATCAAAAAATCCTAAATAATCCTAAACCTGCGGGTTCGGAGGAGGCTGACTGCTCGAAGCTTGGCTCCGAACTTGCTTTTGGCGTTGGCCTTCGTCAATCCAAGCCTTGATCGCAGATCGACCTTCGGCTCTCCATGAAGTCTGGAAGGCTCGCCAAGCAACAGCTACACCTTCGGAAGGTTTTAAAAGTCGGTCGTCGTCGAAGATGATGGAGCCCTGTGCGCTCGGAGTGATTGATTGGCCCAAATCCTCGTAGTAGCGAAGTATTCCAAGGGCAGACACTTGTCCGGAGAGTTCTCCATAACGTATGCCTGCCGTCTTCATTTGCTTCGCTGCTCCTTGGATCCTCTTTAGCCGGCGCAGCAGAGTTACATTGTCATCCGAAGGTAGTGATCCAGTAGTACCGAAGTACTCCAAGACACCTAACATTTGTTCGATGACCTCCGAAGCCACCTTCTCGGACTTAACCTTTTCTTCAATAAGCATATCCTTGGCCGAAGTTGTTTCAGCTAAAACTCCGGAGATTCGAGCGTTCTCCGTAGTCAAAGCATTCTTTTGAGTTCGGAGTTGGCCAGCCTCTTCTTGTAGCCTTACAAGTGCGGAGTCCTTCGCAGCATCCTCCGTCCGCAGTCTTTCAATCTCCGCTCGAAGCACAACTTTTTCTGCTTCGAGCTCTTTCCTTGCAGCTTCCAAACTTTGCCTAGCCCTTCGCTCTGCTATTATCACATTGTCCATTTGAGATACTCGACCTTCGGAGAAGTTAAGATTTCTTTGAAGAGTTTCGTTCTCTTCCCGAAGTTGAGCAATTTCGTTTTCATTCGACAAAGCTGCAGCGCGGGCTAAGACTGCTTGCTAAGAAAAAGAAAAACTAGAATAAGAAATTATTCATATATAATTCATTATTTGGTTCGAAGATGCTTTATACCTGATAAGCTGCTCTTTCCACAGCAAGGTTAAGCTCCGAACCCTTCACTCTGCTTAAACGGGCTACCAGTTCTGTTTCCCCGACTTGGCGACTGGCTTCACCCAAAGGTTTAACCAAAGTCCCAAGTCCGGTTTTCTCCTCCAAAAAAGGAGTTATGAGAGGAAGCAGTTTTGAAGCTTTCTGGTCAGCCCTGCTTAGCGAAGGTCCGGAGGTTTCTTCCGAGGCCCTTGGAACTTCAGAAGATGGCCCCCCCTCAGTCGATTCACTTTCGTCCGTTGACTCAGATGAAGTCGATCCTTGAGCTGGGAGGGGCTCGATGTGTCTTTTTCCTCTTCCAGGCCCCGGTAGAGCAACTCCCGGTTGCGGCCCCGAAGTTGTCGAAGGTCTTAGAGTTGTATCTTCGAGGGATACTTCGACAACAGGAGGCTCTGAAAAACCAAAAATATTACACATTGTATAATTTTGCAAAAATTGATAAGAATTAAGCAAAATTTACCTTCGATATTCTCTGGAATATCGAGCACCGGGCTGATCGGAGGATCATAAGTGTAGTCCTCATCCGAATCGGCCGTTAAATTTTGAACTACAGGAGCATCGTCCTGAAGAGCCCTCGTTACTTCTTCGAGAATCGAAGCCACAGTGACTTCGACTCCCCCTTCACCCACTGAAACTCCGGCCTGAGTTATGTCTTCTTGAACTACCGAAGTCATTGGTTGATCAACATTGTCTCCAGACTCCGGTATGTTCGCAGGCACTTCGGCTTCATTCACACCCATAGGGGCTTCATTTTGATCTTCTTGAGTATCCGGAGCTCTTACTTCTTCGATGTTGACTTGAAGCTCCGGAATACCTGCAGTGTCTTCAATGTGAATACTTTGTTGAGCCGCATCTTCGTCAATTAATCTTACTAATAAAATACCTTCGTCTTCTTTAGAGCTAGAAACCGAAGCTCTTGAGCTCGAAGGTGCGAGTTTTTTCGGCTTCCGAGCCACCTTCTTCGTCGGAGTCTTTGCGGAGCTGGAGGCTCCAGCTTCGGCTACTCTCTTCTTGGGTCCTTTCTCTTGAGGCACCCAGTCCATCAGAGGGGGCGGAGTTAACTCTAACATTCCCCATACTCTGTTAAAACGCTCCCAACTTCCGACTAATTTGATTCGCCATTCCTTTTCTGACGGAGTTGGAGCACCCAAGATCTTCTCCGAAGCCCTTATAATTTGCTCTGAAGTAATAGGGGCTGAAGAAGCTAAAAAATAACTCAAGTTAATCTTTCTTCGAAGTAAATATGTATTATGCATGTTGGTTTCGAAGTTACCTGCAGGGCTCGAAGTATAGTTTATCTTGCGAAGACCGCCTTCCGAGTCATCTTCGAAGGCGATAGGCCAGTTGGCCATCAACGGAGGAATTTGAAGTCCGATGAACTCTTCAGCTAAGTCCCGCATGCTCAACCTTTTGCTGATTTTCTGAAGCAAGTTGAGGCGAGCTTCGAGTTGGCCTTCGTCGGGTTGCACTAAGGCTTCCTTCCGGAACTGAATTTCCTTGAGGGGACCGGCCAGAGGATTACCCACTCCAACTTCGGCATAAAACCACCTTAGAACCCAATCGGTGTACCATCTGGCATTGGTGGCCTTAGTAGGAAATTGCAGAGCATATTCATCACGAAGCCTAAAATTGATGCTTCCAAAGGAAACTACCACCTTCTCACCTCCGGAGCCTACGAAGGTCTTTGGCTGACAAGTCGCTCTATGCAACGCAGCGAAGATTTCAGCCCTCCCCTCACAACCTTCGGCCCTCAGTGCCCACTCGAAGATAGCTAGTCTGGCTACAGCATTCGGAGACAGCTGGGGGAGGGTTACGTGAAACAAGTCAAGTACTTCGGCTAAAAAATCCACAGCCGGGAGGCCCAAGCCCGCTTCGAAAAAAGCTTCGAACACCACAACTTCTCCGGGTCTCGGTGATGGAATTGATTCTTTGCCCGGCTTCCGAATCATAACTCCATTACTAATATTTCCCCCCGCTGTGATTGCCAAAGATTCTTTCTTGCAGGTAGACCGCCCCAACTCAAAAGATTGATCCAAGTACTTGGTTGAGGGTGGGCACAGACCTTGGACATCGGGGATTTGAGGATTTTTTCCTTTTGCCGCCATGGAAGTTGTCGCCTGCATCGAAGACGTCGCCGCCATTGTTGCCGCTGCCGCCGCAGCAGCCGCTTGTTGACGAGCCAAGATCGAAGGAGGTGCAGAGCCTTTGGTTTTCGTCATCGCAATTGCTGGATCAACTTGAGAGAATGGGAACTAGGGCTCAAGAACTCGAAAGTTAGGGCTCAAGAACTCAAGAACTCAAAAGGCTTTTGACTGGGAGCGAGCGGTGAAAAGGTAATCGAGTAAGTTCCAGAGTTCTTTATTTATAACCTAAAACTTTCCGTTTGTTACCGTTTGGGCTCTGCCCTTTCGCATTCCCGCTTGTTATTTTCCTCCGAAAATAACGCTTCATATAACTCCGTTAGAAACAGAAACTAACGGTTATATTTTCTAAGTCTAAAAGGACTTTCGAACTTCCTGAATCGGTTCTAAGGTAGTTCAAAAAATAATTACCTTATGACTGATTCGAAGTTCATATCTTCATGTATTTCGGAGATAAAACAAAAATCAATAACCCTTATGATCGGTTATCTTTTCTTTCCGTATACTGCTCTCCTAACGTTACAGGTCGAATGGAGAAGCGTATTCGAGGGGCTACTGTTGGGGGAAAATATCTCCTCTTCGGGGTTATTGCCGAAGCAGCCCAAAGACAGCCAACTAGTTCGAAGATTGTCCGAAGACCTTCTTCGAAGATGCTCGGAACCTGGTTCGAAGCCCGAAGACAAGCACTGGTTCGAAGTATATCTTCGAACCAAAGCCCTTCAGGATCTTTTCTGCCAGCTAAAATGGAAGACTTATCTTTTATCCTATTAGATTAGTCTTTTACCATTTTAGCCCTATTAAGGAAACCGCATAGTTTCCTTAATGTCGGTTGTAATAGAGGGGTAAATAGGTCTTTTCCTTAATATTTAGGCCTATAAATACCCCCCATTTTACCCTGTAATGCGGACCGATTACCAAAAAATCAATACACACTTTCGAACTATTCTAAGCTATTATCCTTTCGGAGGCTTGGAACAGTTTACTTCGCAAACACTTCGTTTGTTAGTTTCTTTTCTACAGAAACCTGTTAGCGTAATCTTTTACGCCAACAGGTACATAGGTCATTTCCTCTCGGGCCTTCTACTTTTATCACGTCTTGATCCTTGTTCATGGTCAAACATACGATTTACATAAATCAAAACAGGGAGTACTAAACATGGCTAAAATATATTCAGTGCATGCATGCACATATATACAAATGGGTGGATATGAGCTAAGGCATCAGCTTTATGCATTGGCTTAAAGCTCACTCAACAAAATTTATTCAAGGACGTACGTCGACAATTTGTACATATCTGCTTACGCTGTAGAGCAGACCAGTTGATGCAATAATAGGAAATTATTATCAAAAAAATCGGTTTGACGGACAAATAGGTATCTTGATTACCTATATATCACGTGTTAGTTGGTTCTGAATAATATGAATGACCCATTTGGCCATTTCTCTTAAACGCAGTGTTTAGCATTGGATTGCACGTAAACTCGGTCTAGTTAATAAAATAAATCATATTTAGTCTTGCTTTAATACGAATAATATTCAGGAAGAAGTTATTAGAACAAAATTTAACTAAATAATCTCTCTCCAATTCCTTATATAAGTTATTTTAATATTTTGAATAAAGGTTGTTTTAGAACTTTTAGTCACCTTTTCACCTTTTTCATATTTAATCTTATCGACAAAATTTTACACATATCATAATTTAACCGTAGATCGAAACAGACAACTAGATGGGTGTATAGGCACCTCAACAAATTCTTTCGGATTGATAGCCTTTTCTAAACACCAACGCACCTCTAAAAAGAACAAATGAAAGAAAATAAGATTTCACTGAAAAATCTCAGAGAAAATCAGTGCTATCACTCTCGTGTCAGGTATGAATTGATGCGACAGTTTGAGAGATCACAAGCACCGAAAATAATCTAGCCTTCAAAAACAACTGTTATCCAGACTAAAAAGACAGCAATACAATGCACACAAAGCAGATTAATAAAGTTCATAGACTAGACATGCAAATCATCAAGTGCTGGAAAAATATCCATCAATCACATGCATTTCATAAAATACAACATAGACATCATCAGTTCACAAGCATTTAAATAAATTCATTACATGCATTAGAATCACACATATCAACAAACGTGCATGTGACAAACCGGAAATAAACTACTCGATGCTATTTAATAAAATCCAGAATAATCTACTGAAAAATAAAGTTACACGAGGATCGAGAGATTGATTACTGTTCACTGTTCATTGATACTTATCAGTGTTCATCCCTGGGGGGCGCCGATTTGTGCTCCTGTATCCTGCAGCACATATCATATTTTAACAATTATTTTTTTCAAAAAACAGAGTAAATAAGAGTCAACAAAATTATTTTGGATGATATATTGATTATCTACCGGACTCTATAAATGATGAGTTGTTTTCTCACCCATCATCTAACATCAACCAAATACTAATCATTCATAAGCTAATCTATATTCTAAGTCGTTGGATCAGTTCCTGTGCATCTCATTCCCCACATCTGTTTTATATGGCAATTATTAATATATAAAAATCATCAATATATGAAAGTTGATCTGTTTTATATGGAAATTTTTAATATATGAAAATCATCAATATATAAATGATGATCTATTTTATATGAAAATCATTATAATATAGAATATTGATCATATATATATATTTGATTAGTTTTATATATAAATAATAAATAAATAGAAAACATATTTATAGAACAATATTATTTTGAAAGCTTCGGAATCTCCTTCTATACCCGCCCTCGTTCCTTCTCCGATGCCTCTCTATAAATCCAGAGTCCATAGCCGAATCTCACCATCAATTCCAGCCATAACCTCGCAAACCCGAGCTCGCACCGTGTGTTTTTGCTCCGCCGCTGCTTGCCCTCGTCAGATAACTATATCCGTCTTTATTATCGACTCTGTCGGGTCCATCGTTCTCTTCGCGCAACAACGGGAATTCCAAGACGAGTTTCAAAAAAAAAAGACGACGGCTCCGTAGTGTTACTAATATAATTATTTTTTATTTTTAACGTTGAACACAAGGTATGATACTAATTGTGCATAAGTAGAAATCTTCTTTTGCAAACGTGGCTAGATGTCTAAACAAGCAGATGGAATTACGGGAAGGGGCTAACTTTGCACGCATGCACCCAAAATTGTAAAGCAATTTCGTACCGATCCTAATAAAAGCTTGTTGATAGTAATAAGAAAAGAAGTGTTTCCTGTTATTCATCGGTAGGAGTGAGGATAACTGTTCAATTAAAGTTGTTACTATATTAGTTAAAGAATATGTTGTTATATATACCTATAAAAAATAGTTATCTTGCCGATTTCATAATTAATTTTGATTTACAACAAAAATCACTTTGTTATATATACCAAATAGAGCTTTACTCTATATATTGGCACGGTTCTTCACGCCATTTTTTAAAAAAATACTATTCAGGTTAAATCATCCTGCCTTTGTCCAATCCACCGTTGAAACTTATTCTTGAAAACAGTAGCGCTGTTTTGTTTAAGAATCCAGAGTTCATTTAACCAGTGCGACCTAACTGTTTTGTTTGAACTTATTTTTGGGATTTTTTAGATACAAATCACTTTAAATGTGTTTATCTTGAATAGAGTTCTTAAATTTGAGTGCGTGTGTATGTTCTCTAAAAATAGGAAGTCAAATGATTGATTTTTTAGATTCTTTATTATTGAGAGTCGTTTGAGTTTGTGTGTATGTTTTCTAAAAATATAGGAAGTGAAATGATTTTTTTAAGTTTTTATTGGAGCTGATTTTTTGTAATCTAAAAAAATTAGGGAAATGAGCTCTTTACGGACGGATGGACACATAGAGATTGTAAATGTGGAGATGGTCCAGGCGTCCAGCTGCAATGAATTGAAACAATGAAAGGTCGTCCTCACCCAACTCAAATCCTGTCTCCTCTTTCATGGCTTGGATTGCAATTGAGGAGGCCACCTATCCTACTTTTGTTTACTATTTAGTAAGAAGATTGTGGCATCTAAACATTTAGATAGTAAGAATCTATATAATATGATGTTTTTAGCTTTAGTAGATTATTTTATTTCTATATTATAGTTGTTAAGTTTCTGACCTAAGAGAAAATCTAAATTATGTAGTAGCTGGAGATTTTTGGACTGATAAGAATCCAAGAAACCATTGTTTCTTAGGCCCTGTTTGGGGGAGCTGCAGATTCTCAGAATCAGCTAATCCGAGTATCTAGCTGGCTGGTTGGAGTAGCTAGCTGTTAGATGGGTAGATTTTATTCAGTGACATAGTGGGTAAATAAAAATCTGCAAAATCTAGAGAAGCTGGGGTTAGCCAGCTTATCAGCTACTAGGCTTGGAGAGACTAACTGCTTCTACAGATTTTGAAAATCTGGGTTACCCGAGATGCTGTTTGGGGGAGCTTCTAGATACTAGAAGTATCTAGCCAGCCAGAAGCTCCCCAAACAAGACCTTAGTTTTTCGGATATTAGTTCGTTCCTAGATTTCATAACTACTGGGCAGTGAGTTTTATAATAGTAAGAGAATCTAAAATGTTTGGTAAAGTAAATATTATACATTATTTCTTGTTTTGCTGCCTATTCATGGGACTCCGGCCTAGGAATGAACTCCCATCCAGATATTAAATCCATCGATCCCCATTGCGGCCATGGATGTGGATGTTTAACTGCACCCCACCACACCCTCTTCTCCCATTTCTTCTTCCACGTTGCCATGGATGGCCTGGAGGAAGCATGGGCGTGCACAAATGTCTAGCTTGCGAGGAAATGGCGCCAAAGCTTGTGCCATGTCTCATCACCCCGGTACAGCTACGGGTAGCCTGGTACAGCTGGTCCATGGCCAACTCGAGATGATTCTTGTAGCAATGGCTGAGATCTAGACGTGGTAAAGTTAAAGTTAACATTCAAAATCTGGCTAAATTATCGTCGCCATTCAACACGGCACTGCCACTGTATCTGTCAGGCCGTCGCTTGATCATTTTCTTGTGAAGACGTCGACGCCAATTATCAAACGCACCTCAGATGCAAATAGGATGATTTGGATAGCAAACTCCATTGGTGACATTCACTTGGATATTCTGAGATGCCCACGATGTGATTTCACTTTTCTCGTGGGGGAGACGGGAGCCAGGAGCCCCGTCTCTGGCCTCTACTGGAGAACCCGGCAGGTTCAGAGAATCTGAGTACATGGAGCTGTTCACAGTGCATGCATGATGCATGCACTGATGGCTGGTCAGAACTCAAGAGTTTCAGACCATGCGTCAACGTGCCAAAGTGTAATGCACTAATGCCGACTAATCCTACGAAAAATACAGCATCCAAAACTACTGAAAATACCATGTTGCGGAAATGTTGCGGGAGGCAGCAGAAGTTCGCTCGAAACCTCTCTGAATTTCTGCATGCGTTCCGATGGGCCGGAACTCTGAAGATCGAAGAGGGTTACAGTTTGGTGAAAAAAAATTGTAATCGTCTTCGTCCCTACGTCAGGGAGGTTTGAAACGCGAGATGGTGCCTGAACTTTTTTAAGAAGCAAGCGTGGATATCCAAACTAAGGCCGTACTTAGGCACGTGTCCCCACATTCTAGGGACTCTACAATACACTAAATAATCTACTGTTCTTTTTAATTGCCTTCGATTCAGCGTAGTTTTATAAAGTATGCTAAGCTGTTTGGTTGTGTTGATTGTCTCTCAGATCTCTCAGATCCGATGTTTTACTCTTTCTAGAGTTTAACATGCATGTATGATGTATCATAAAATTTTACAAAACGACCGTGATCCAAACGACGAATCAACTTTAATGTTCATCCTCTGAAAGGGAAGAAACGGACACGCAGAGACAGCACTTGACAACACAGCCCCGGACTGTTCCTCCGAATTGCAAAAGCTCTCAAGCCTCGCCTTGCGCGTGCAATTTCGCGTCGAATTCGCGGGAACGAATCATGAATTCGTCGTACGAACCGCGACCAGAACCGATCCACTACTGTCTTTTCCTCCCTCCCTGTATGTAGTAGCCTGTTCCTGCGCAGGAGACGAGACACCACCACTCATCGATCGGCCGTGGATTTTTTTCTGTACCACCTGATGTATCATGCGTGTGTGTGTATGTAAAAACTTGTGCGGCGGCAAAGCCATCCATCCACGGTTCGCGTTGCGCTACGGCAATATTAATAAATATTGCCAAATCAATCCCTCTATATATTTTGAGACGAGACGTACACTATTGGTACGAGAGTAGTCTTATTAATTCTATTTTTTATTAATTCTATTTTGGTACTGATCATAATGGTCATTTCGTTACTTAAACTGATACATATTAAGTGACGAATTATACCGTTTTCAATACCGGACAATACCAGCCATTCCCAGTATATACTGGTTATTCCAATCAAAATTATATTTTGATTTTTTTAATACATGTTACATATTACTTATATTAAGCTATATATTATATTCAATTCAACAAGCTATACACTATATTTAAGATATAAATGTATTCAAATATATCATATTTTCATCATATTAATATATATTTTAAATATATTTATATTATTTTATTAGATCCTAAAACGATATACCAGTATCGTCCGTTACCTAAATATTTCGTTTCGATATCCAAACCAAAATGATCGTCGAAATATAATTAACAAGTATGGGAGTGGATATGAATGAGCGGAAAGAAGCAATACGAGACTAATGTTTTCTACCTTGTGTGATTTTATCATATGTAAATATGTAAATGAATAGTTTATCATATATACTGTTATAGATATGAACTATTCGCATAACAGTAACGTAGACAATCTATAACAATAGAGTGTAACGTAGACCATTTATAACAAAAGAGACTGCTTTTTTTTTTCTTGAATTGTGGTGTTCCGGCTGCAAAGCCATGCATCGCCCTTCACTGCGCAAGATAGCTGTCCACAGCTCCCGTTGCGCGACATGTGGCATGCACTGCGCGATGGTAGACGACAGGGAGAGCGTGCAGGAGATTTGCCTGCTTCTGCTTTGAAAAACCAACAATCAACAATGTATTGTACTCTTATAAATAATCATTATTATTGCGACACAATTTCAAGATAATGATACACAAGAATATTTAAACCAATGATTTGTATACCGGAATGACAAAAAATATGGCTAATTATTAAATCTATCCTAGTGAATATAGCGTAAGTTAAGGTCATGGTCTACGATGAAAAGCCCAAAGAGAGAGAGAGAGAGAGTTTGGTACCAGCTTCCAATCCGGCGAACTAACGTGGTCTGGTATGTCGTCAAGCTGGGCGCCTGGGCCATTGTCAAGCTCGGCCTAGAGGCCTCAACGTTGGTGTATGAGCCACCATGGCCCAGAACCTTAATCTGGTGATTACATATACCTATATCGTAGGGGAACGGCTCCGCACCCGTTGAGCGCGGATCAAATGGAGCTCTCCAAAGGACGTGGAGGTAGGTTCCATTATGTACGGAAACTATCAACGAAATCCCCTCTATCGGATCGAAATCTGATGGTGCAGAGAGGTAACTGCCCTCTATAGTCGACAAAAACCAACTACAGAAGATCTCATTTCATCGTAGATTCATCGTAGAGTATATGACACTATTTTTTGGTGAAAACTGAAAACTGAACAAAAACTAGTAAAAGTGGACTTTGTTCACCTTCAAACAAAAAATAGCTAAAACTTTACAAAATAATCATTATACCGTATTATTTTCTACAAAACAAATAATAAGAGTGTCTCAAAGAAAGCCCCTAAATAACTACCTAAATTTAAATTTAAGTATGTTGGAAAAAAATAAGCTCCAACAGTAGTACTAAACGAACCCCTTTTCTAAACCATCACCTAAATCACCTTTAATCTCTCAAAAAAAAGTTTATTCATTTGTCACTCCACTTCTTCACGTGTATAAACAGCAAATGAATCAATGAATAAAATCGCTTTGTTCTCTCATTTTCTCTTCAATATGTCTCACTTGTGTTATCTGAAGTTTCAACAAATTTTTTAGGTTTTCATAAACCGATCCCAAGCTGCTTTGACGAAAACCGAACGATAATTTAAATCTAGGACGACGGGGTGGCGACAGGAATTCAAGGAATATAATCTCTCAAGACGACAGCAGGTTGGCGTGACAAAATCCTTTATCATCTTTCTCAAGCAAAACTGGCTTTACACAGGACAAACAATCTAAATGACAATCACATTGCTAGCTTTGATAGAAGTGAACACATGTTGACACTCAGTTTATCTACTTGCCGGGCAAACTGAGCTACCAGACATATGCCATCAATGAACACAAAACCAACAGTCCATGATCACTCTATCCAAGTAACCTGTCGCTGCTGGCTGACTAGTGACTACTGCATGCATAAACTCAACTGAATCACCGGATGCTATTGTTGAACAAAGAAAAAAGGATGAACTAGCTAGCTTAAGCATAACTAAGAGCAAGAACTGAAGTAAGAGAGTTGTGATTATGATCATAAGATTAATTAACCTAAGCATGTATGACATGACTCCTAGGTTGTTCTTTTATTATCTACAGTTGATGCCCCAGGGTCTGCCTGTTCATCGCCTGCTGATACACCGCGCCGTAGGCCGGCATAGCCTCCTCCTTCACCTCCCCCTTGGGGACCACGAGCCCCGTCGTCTCCATGCCCTGACGGTGCCTGAACAGCGGGTTCACCGACGGCGCCAGCATCGGGAACTTGAGACGGTCCACGCCGCCGAGCCCCGCCGGCAACGGTATGCTCGGCAGCGCCGACGACGCAGCGAGGCCGAGCGAGTACGGGAAGTTGCCCATCGGCGCGAGTGGGTCCCTCCGCGGCAGGACGAAGGGCTCGAACGGCAGCCTCATCAGGCTGTCCTGCACCGACGGCAGCTCCGGCCTTCGGCCGCCGACGCCGCCGGCGTTGGGCTGCGATGACCCCGCGACACCCGCGCCGGCGCCGCCACCTCCGGGCACAACCGAGCCCGGGTGGCCGCCACTCCTCGCCACCGGGACCTCGTGGTTGTGCTTCCCCTCGTACGTGGTGATCACGGACTTGAAGTCGTGCGAGGCGCGCTCCACGTGTTTCCGCACCAAGCAACCTGGGTGCGTGCACTTGTAGTAGCTCCTGTACACGACGAGCACACACTGAGAAGGGCAATGCAAACACAGGTAAAAATCCATGGTGCTATGAGAAATTCTGAAGCTTCAGACGTACCTTGGATTCGGGTTGCCCTTGACGACCTTCTGCCCATACTTGCGCCAGCGGTAGCCGTCGTCAAGGATATCGATATCGCTCGTCGTCTGGATCACGACCCGAGGCTCGCGGACAGCCCTCGACGCCGTGCTCATTTCAATGGCAGCGCAAGACTCCAGCTTCCTGAAGCATTCAGACGATTTCTGTGAGCTTGTATGCATTGCTATGGAAGGAAGAGAGGCTGCAGAGATGCGCAAGACAGCGACCTTCTCTTCCGCTCCAGCTCGTCGCTCTCACCGTCCGCGGCGGCCTGGGGCATGCTGGCGTGCGTCACCCTGTCATCTCTGTCCACCTCGTCGGACACCGCAGACGTGGCATTGACACCCTCCGCGGACTCGAACCGAGCGGCCGCGCCGTCGTGAACCTGCATAGACGCCGCCGAGACGCAGAGCTCTCCGGGGACCGAGGGGGAAGACGTCGCCTCCACGCCCTCGCCGCGCCAGTCCTGGACGGTCATGCCGTTGTGCATCAACGGCCTCGCCTCCACGCTCGGCTGTCCGCCAGCGGCGGCGTGGGAGTTGCTGCCGTCGTGCGGCGCATGGTCCATTTGAGAGTCGCCGGGCGACCGCCGGCTCGCCGCGGGCTTCGCGTGGTTGTGCGTGCCCTTGTAGATGATCTCGGTGACGTGCCCCTCGTGGGAGCGCTCCACCTTCTTCTTCACCAGGCAGTGGGGGTGCGTGCACTTGTAGTAGCTTCTGGGATACTCGCTGTGCTTCACCTGCTTTTGCCCATACTTCCTCCAGCTGTACCCGTCCTCGGCCGGCGCTGCGGCAGTGGCGATTGCGGCGCAGTCCTCCTTTGCGTCGTCTTCCGTCGTTTCCGCCGCCGGTTGGCCTTGATCAGGAGGGGACGCGCCGTCGCCGCCAGCAACAACGGTGTCAGATGCTAGACGATCGAGCTTGCAGACACGTGAACCGCCACTCTTCACAACGGCCTGCCCGTTGAACTGCTGCTGCCTGAGATGGCTCTGACTCGGCATGTTTGCCCCGTGTGCAGTTTGAATGTTAGCTTCAGTCTTGACAGTAACCCCTGTGCTTGGTAGCGATGAATGCTGATTGTTGCATAGAGATTCCTGATCGAAGGCAAAGATAAACACATTTTGTTGACATCTAAAACTCTGTGTATATATGTGAGGAAGTATCCTATGCACATTGGTTGGCTGTGCACATGATGCACATGTGAGATCTCCGTCTTCAATCTGTAATCCAACGAACACAGCTCCACCAGATCATTTAGTAGAAAACACCTCCAACCTCCCACATTCCGTTCCTTGCTACATTTACGATAACCCCCAACGAAGTTGTTTTCCGTTGGATTATAGATTGAAGGTGGAGATCTCACATGTACACAGCCAGTCGATGTGCACAGAATACTTCCCCATATATGTTACCAGAAAAATGTTTAAGGAAATAAACTAACTGGTTCAGTGAACAATATTTGGTCATTGTAGAATCTATTTTTAAAAATTTTGAATGTAGTAATCTTTTTTCTGATAGCCTGAAAAATTCTAATTAGCAACATAATAGCAATGTTCTAAAAGTCTGACGCACTAAGAGTGTGTTTAGTTCTGTTGTGAGCCGTGAAAAAACTGTTGTGAGCTGATTACTGTAAAAAAATTGTTATGAGTTGCGTGTTGTGGAAAAGCTAAAAATCGTTTTGTCGAAGCTGCCATGAAAAAACTGTTGTGAGCTGACTGTTTTTTTATAACTTACATAATTTTTATCACTATAATATTCTATACATATATAAATAGAAAACACTCAACATTGATACAACTATATAACTGGAAAATATATTAGATAAATAAAAAATTGCATAGTTCATCTCATAAAATAACCAATAACCACATATTATCGCATGAAATTGTGCAATGCAATACAAATCATAATAATGTTAGATCAATCAAGATACTTTGAATTCATGCTATTTAATCTATACTAAAAAATAGAAGAGCAGAAGCAGAAAAGCAGGATCCAAGCTGCTTCTAAATTTGTACTAGAAAAAAATTGCTTTTTCACAGCAGAAGCAATTTTAGTAAACATGTTTGGTTCAGCTTCTGTTTTACAGCAGAAGCAAATTTCAAAAGTAGAACCAAACGCACCCTAAGGCGGCTCATTAGGCACTTGGCGTCACTCTACTGCCACGATTTGCCTCGAGTCAGCGAGCTAGGTGGCATAAACGCCTAGGTAGTGGCACTAGGCAGTTGACGCGACGTTTAGGTGGCCCGGCGCGGTGGCACCAAGGCTGCTAGCAACCTAGATCCAGTAGTGGGAGGTGCGTGTAGCCTGGATTTGGTCATTGTCCCACTATTGCCTTGTCATGGGCCGGACTCTCAACGGAATTGGAATGTACTAATCTCCTCAAATTATATTTAAAAGAAGTAGTGGGTCGAGGCCCTGGACCTTGTCGGCGTGGCGGAGCCGTAACGGCCGACACACCAACGAGGCAGGGATTACAAAGAAGGCGAAAGCCTGAACTGAAAATACTCAACAACTCCCTCTAAGCCTCGGTCCTGTTTATATAGGCACAGGATCGATCTAATCTAATACAAGACTTTAACTAACTTCAATCTGAACTCTAATAACTTGGACTCTTAACCAACCTACACTTTAAATAATCCCTTGCGGGCTGGACTGGTACAATATCGACAATATTGTTCACGTGAACAGTACCGTGCGGTACTATTCATGGGCTGGGCTTGGCCTAGGAAACCCCCTTGCGGTCTGGGCTTGGCCTATCTGTTGGCCACCGGCCCCATGCCAGCCTGGCTCCTTCCTCTTTGCCGCATGACATCTCTTCCACCCTGAAAAAAATCAACTCGTCCTCGAGCTGAACGATAAGATGAAGGCGCTTGAATTCATCTACATCCCTCCTGCTTGTATATATCACCGCCATATCCTTTTATTGGTATTCCGCTCTTACTAAATGTTGTGCGTCTCCCCGGCGACTAATTGACGACATACCAAAGTACGCGGTGGCCATGGTGGACAAACTCCATGGTGCGTTTGCTGAAATCCCACAAAACGAGACCCAAAGACTCGAGCCATTGTACACCTAGGATCATATCATACGAGCCCAAGGCAAACCCGTAGCAATCAGCGGTGAATAGCTCACCGCCAATCTTGAAGCTGTTGGTCCCGACAATACCCCAGACTGAGTAGCTAGTCACCGTTGGCCACTATGATGATGAGGCCGGCATGATCCTATAATGCAATCCCAGTATGATCTGGATGGCGTCGGGGGTGGGACAAGCTACTGTTGTTGACGTTGTTCGTACGCCCATGCGTACATGACTGCATCATCCAATGTGGCTGGTCGCTGCAAAGCAACATCGGTGAGAAGGGGTGCTCCTAGGCCAACGATGAAGAGTTGTACTTATTGTGTCTATGTGATACTAGGGTCCCGACAAGACAATGCCATGAATTTGTTGCAATACTCATCCATGGAACCCTCGTGGTGGAGAAGGGATATCGTGCCAATGGGGCTGTCAGTTAATGGCGGTCCAAAGCGAGTATTCACGAGCTAGACGAAGCAAGTCCATGTCGAGGGGCCCCATTTAATTCCAATTCATGGTACCATAATTACGCGTCATCAAGTAGGTGGAAGGCAACATATGCAACTCTCTTATGATCCGGCGTACGGCGGACGCGAAAATAGCGTTCACATCGGTTGAGCCATGACAACAGATCTCCTGCACCATCGAATTTTGGGAACTCTAATTTGTGTGTTGTGGGAAGGAAATCGATGTTGTCATCGCCCTCATCTGCTCATGCACGCCGATCTGCTTGGGGTGTGCCTCCCTGGTTCTGGTTCAGCCGGTCCAGACCTTGATTCTGGGCCGGCCGATTTTGTCCATGATCCTGCACCGACCAGTTCTACACCTGCTGATCCTGAATTTGCTTCTCCATACGTGTCAGCGCGAGATTAAGGGCTACATGCTGCTGCCCCTGATCCCGCACCGTGCCCTCTAGAGCATTAAGGGCGTCAGGTATGGGTTAAGAAGCGGTCGAACGATGTCTTTGATAGCCATGAGTAGCCGAACGACGTCGGCGAGGGTGACTCCTTCATCTGGATCAGATCCGACCCCAGAAGCTAAGCTCATGGTGGGCAGCCAACCTAGGACTGATACCAAGTTGTCACAAGTCGAACTCTCAATGGAATTGGAAACTACTAATATCCTCAAATTATATTTAAAAGAAGTAGTGGGTCGAGACCTTGGACCTCATAAGCCTGAATTGAAAATACTCGACGACTCCCTTTAGACATCGATCCTATTTATATAGGCACATGATTAATTTAATCTAATATAGGACTCTAACTAACTACAATCTAAACTCTAACTAACTTGGACTCTTAACCAACCTGCACTTTAACTAACCCCTTATGGGCTGGACTACTATAGTATCGATGGTACCGTTCAAGTAAACAATACCGTTCATGTGAACAGTACCGTTCACGGGCTAAGCTTGGCCTAGGAAACCCCTTGCGGCCTGAGCTTGGCCTGTTTGTTGGCCACCGGCCCCATGCCAGCCTCGCTGGCTCCTTCCTCTCTGGCGCATGACACGCCTAGTGCATACTTAACACTGATAGCTAATATCTATACGATTCGGTACTCTGTCTCGAGCCAATTTGCAACAAGTACATAGCCTATGGATAATTTCAGTTAGCTGCTAACCATGCTTTCTTGAGCTGTGTAGTGTGAGTGTTTTATCTCCGAAGGCCTGAAAGAAAATGCGCAAGGACCATCTTCACGTGGACAGACTTCAAATCTGGCAGGATCATTCCCGTTGGCACCACCAAGCATGAACAACTTCCCTGTGGTTGGCGAGGCCTGAGCCTACAACATTCCAAACAAGAAAGCATTTTTGACAGGTTAGTGTAAGCTTCAGAAATGCATACTTCTTGGAAACCAATCTAAAAATATCAGTATATATGATGCATATATTGTGGAAAAATGAGTTCAGTTGACATACCTAAGACATTGCATACTTAAGAAGTTAAGAGTGCTGTGATATATCCAATAAGAACAGAACTAAGACATAATTTCCTTTATCTCTTTTACGATAACAATAGCTCCTTTATGCTTAAGTATATTTGCAGGGGGAGATAGTTTGATTGCATGATACTTATAGATTAACCATTTACATTCAAAGTGCAACTGTAGCAGTTCATTTGACTGAAAAGAAGATGTTTGTAAAGACTGGAAAACCAAGCAGCGTGTATGATGGAACAGAAGTCTGAACTTTCACGAACTCCGGAAGAGGTGAAAGGTTCAGTAAAGCAACATCCTTGGCCGGTTGGCCTGCCAGTACCAGTTTATCATACCGTGGACAAAAAAGCAATCACAAATTCCTAGTTCTAGCGTGCTTATCAAATTGGAAATTGACAAATTGTAGCCGCGGAGAGAGAGGAATGGATACCGTATTACCATGGCATTGGAGAGGAAAATCGGCGATTCCAGCGGCGATTCCAGCAGAGTCGTCGGGCTCAGGCCAGGAGGGATGGTCACATAAGGCGACGGAGCCCCCGACGGCGGGGCACAGGGCACGCATAGCTTGGAGAAGCTGAATCCGGCTCTCGCCTGCAGCCTCTCTGCGAGGCTGGCGCGGCCGGAGCCGGAGTACTGGCTGAACGGCGGCGTCAGCGGCAGCGGCGAGTGCCCTTCCCCCGGAGGAGGCGGCGTGCCAACGGACACGGACAAGCCACGCTTCTCGAATCCTGCCTTGGAGGCACCACCTCCCAAGCAAGCATCCAGGCGGTGTAAATGGTTCCGCCATGAAACCTGGCATCATGGAATCTGCACCTCGATTAGGATCTTTCCAGCCCTCCATCACGATGTCGCCATCCATCTCACCCTGTAAATTTCTCAACGTGATCTCTGGAAAAAAAATCGCATTATATCATTGCATTGTACTTAACTGCAGAGATGATGGCAGAGCAAGTTAGCAACATCAGAAAGAAGGTTTTCGGCTTCAGAATGATAACAAAATTTTGTCTTTGAACAAAGCAGAGCCATCAATTCCAAACAGAAGGATTCCAAAACGCTGAATTTGTGTTGATTCCAAAACTGAAACGTGTCCATGCAGGTCAAGGACAAGTCGCTACATCGAAAGGTTGTGTCGATCCGCAAGCACAGTCGTCCACAAAAGGAATAGAAAACGAAAAAGGGAACCAAAAACGAAAGGGGGATTGGCCATTCGTTCGATGCTACTCATTCCCTTCAAGAACAGGGAAAGAGAAGGGCAGGTACCCCGAACAGCGTGCTGGTTTTGGGGCCCTCCTCTCCTACGGCTCGGAGCTCAAGGTGCACAAGTCACAACAACAGGGAACAACCTTTTTTTCAGAATCGTCTTAAAATTGGTCCTGTAAATTGCTGAAATTTCGTCTAAAGCTATTTTTTGTTCAAACGGTGCATTTTTGTTTAGGCGAGAGCGAAATAGAACTGACGAGGTATAAACAAGCGGGCCAGGAAAAAAATTACATTTTTATGCAAAATGACTCTATCATCTCCGGGATAGAGGAACAGAAGCATCGTTAGAGTTTAGAAATTTCAATTTTTTTCAGGGTCGCACGAAAAAAATCGAAGGTGAAGATATCAAATCATAAACAACAAAAGAAAATGGCAGCATCTAGTGCATTCGAATGAAGTCATGTTGGCATGTCAATCAGCGCAGAATTCCTTTCTTTCTAGACAATGTTCCTTTCAAGGGTCACTGAACAAGTAAAATGAGAAGGCAGTCTAGTACTCTGGTTCCGAAACAATGCATGTCATGTCTGGATCAAGATTCAAGAACATAAGAGAGAACATGATTGGCGAAAAACATTTCCACAGCCTCTAAAGTAAACTTTTTTCTGTAAATGAATCAAATCATGGATAGAATAGCATGATATCAACGTAGCTCAAGAAATTTAGATCATAAATGAGCCGCCAGACGCCAGATGGTAAACGGACCGAAACGATCAAGAACATCAAAGACCAGAACCGAATCTGCTGCCCCTACAAGGGAAGCCTGCATGTCCATTGCAGAAGCAGGAGGCATCCGCACCAGAGTTATCACTTATCACACAGAAACATTCGAGAGAAATGTAGCACGGACCTATGCGCGAAGCGCGATTGAAGAAACGGCCATGGCGATGAAAGAAGAACGAGATCGCAGTAGTGCAAATGGCGGCTCTCCTCTTTTATCTGCCCTCTCCCTCCCGATGGCTCAGTCCACCAATGGCGGAGACCAACCGCAGCAGCAGGAACAGAGCACAAGGATCAGAGACAAATGATGAGCTGCAGCCGCATGGAGTCAGGAAAAGAAGGTTCTCCCTGCCATTATTACTGTGCTCCCTCCCTCTCTCTTCGGTGCAATTCTTTATGCGAAAGAAAAGAGGGGGCGGTTTGACCAAGAGGATGGGAGAATGTGCGGATGGATAGTTTCGTTTCAGTTTTTTTAGGTTTATCGTTTTATCTTATGTTTAGTTGCTATGTTTAGTTGCGAGAGATAAATATATAAGTTTTATATTTAATTGGTGGATTGAGAGAAATAAGACTCGCCTTAAAACTTTCGCCTCGTCTCAAAACACTTTCTGCTGACATCGAAACCTCCGGTTCATATCTAAAACCTCTGTTTCGGAACTTCGGGCCTACCACGGAACCTCTAGCCCTGACCAAGAACCTCCGCGTGAGAGGTGGGATGAGTCGTTCGCTATTGGGACGACTTCGTTCCGAATATTGAATGAATATTCTCTAGTAGAACGACTCTGTCTCATTGATTCCGAACCAAACGACATAAAAAATAGAATCATCTCGTCCCATCCCACCTCATTTCTCGAACCAAATGCCACCTAAGATGCGCGATAAATTATAACCATGTATATTTATATTTGTATTTATATTTGTATTTGATTTAAACAGTGTTCTAAAAAGCGCTAGGCGCTAGTCAGGCGGAGACCCGACGCCTAGCGCCTAAGCGACGCCTAGAGTTGCCTCCTTTTCTTCTGTTTCAGATGCTCCCTCCCCTCATCCTCCTTGCGCTGGCTCTCCTCCTCCACCTCTAGACGCAGCTCCCCTCGCCTCCTCCTCCAACTCAGGAGCTGCTTTCCTCTCCTCCTCACCTAGGCGTTCCACTCTCCTCCTCCAGATGCATCGCTCCCCTCTCCACTGGCAGCGATGGATACGCATGCCTCTCGCTGCCTCCCATCGCCGGATCTAGCTGTGCACGTGCTGCTCGTCGTCGGATCTAGTCGTGCGCGTGCTGCTCGTCGCCGGATCTAGTCGTGTGTGTGCCGTACGTCACTGGATCTGGCCACGCGTGTGCCACTCATTGCCGGATCTAGCCGCGCACGCGTCTCCGGTCGTCAGATCTAACTGTCGGGAGCCACGACGCCACCGCGCCACGCCACCCATACGCCGCGGCCAACCGCCCAGTGCCGCGGTTGACCGCCTAGGCTCCTAATCCCGTTTACGGCGCCTACCTAATCCCGATTTTTAGAACACTGTATTTAAATGTGAATGATAAATGAAAACATTCAAATTCATTTTGGCAAATATGGGTATAGAAATTGATATCCAGATTTCTGCTGAATACGGATATAAAAATGAATATATCTATATCTGTTTTAGAATTTCACCCGTACCAAACTATTAGGGAGTTAGGATAACGTGACTTCACTTAAATTAATAAGAGTTTTCTAGTAGTACAAGACAGTAGGATAATTAAATTATTATTTCTTTTTATATGCAAATAGTTGATTTGAATTTGAATAAAATATTGAAGTAGTTGAGAAAATAGTTTTGTCCATACACATTATGGCCATACAAGCAGGAAAGCATGAGCTATAGATATGTATAATTTGAGTATTTAATATTATACATTGTTATTTCTCTAAACGTATATTATTAAATTGTAGAAAAAAAACTACTACACATGTTATATTACATTGTTGAAGTGAAAATATTTGGTTGATTGATTAATTATGTTCAGTTCACAAAATTTTGATTGATTATGTTCAATTCACAAATTTTTGATTGATTATATTTGTAGCGCATGTTATATTTATCATTCACAAAATTTTCAAAATTTTTATTGATTAATCGAATCCGATCAATTAACGTCTAGACAGATTTCACACTTTAAAATTTTTTATATTCATTTCAAGTTGAACTTAATAAACATTCGGATTCATATTAGAATTCAAACTATCTGTTTTGTATTTATATTTAAAAATATATGTATTCATAGTCAAATCCAAAATAAAATTTGATATACAGCATCACTACTCATCTCTCCCGTGCAAAACTGCATGCCCTTGCATTGTCTTCAAGTTTTTTTTAGTTTTTTTCTTGGGTTTTGTCGTTACGGAGATTTTGTTTTGCTTGCTTGTCACTGGGCTCTTGGTGTTTTCGAACTTATGAGTTTTAATTGTGCACGGTTCGTACTCTCAATCTTACGATAAGGACGACGAAAATCTTTTCTATGCCGGTTTTAATGACTGAATTCGGCTGTAATTGTGGTGTGTTAATCTTTATTATCGCTAATAAATTCTTTTATTTATTTTACCATCCTAGCACATATGTATTGGCCTAAATAGTCACATATGAACTATTAATTTTTAACATCAAAAGTTTCATAAGAACATTACACGAAACAATGTCATCAAATCCATTTGAAAAATATGCACACATGATAAGTGATTTAACTCTTTGATTAAATAGTTCGAAATATCAAACAGACGGTTTTAATAGTAAAAAGTTGATAGATGATTTTAAAATAGTTTTTAATTATATACATATAATGTTTTTTTAAAATAAACCATTCCACGTTAGTTTGTTCGGATAATCCACACAAATTAACTTAGGGTGCGTTTGGTTCTGCTTTTGAAATCTGCTTTTGCTGTGAAAAAGCAGAAGCTGAACCAAACGGGTTTACCAAAACTGCTTCTGCTGTGAAAAAACAACTTTTTTCTAGTACAAATTTGGAAGCAGCTTGGACCCTGCTTTTCTGCTTTTGCTTTTCTACTTTTCTGATTTTTAGTTCAGAATAAATAGTATGAATTCAAGGTGTCTTAATTGATTTAATATTATTATGGTTTGTATTGCATTGCACAATTTCATGAGATAATATGTGGTTGTCGATTACTTTATAAGATGAACTATAAACTTTTTATTTATCTAATATATTTTTAGTTATTTAGTTACATCAATATTGAGTGTTTCCTATTTATATATATGTATAGAATATTATAATGATGAAAATTACGTAAGTTATAAAAAAACATTCAACTCACAGCAGTTTTTTCACAGCAGTTTCAACCAAACGACTTTTAGCTTTTTCACAGCAGGCAGCTCACATCAGCTTTTTTCACAGCAGGCAACTCACAGCAGCTTTTTCACAGCTCACAGCAGAAACAAACGCACCCTTATAAACGTGGTCTTCTTTTTTATCATTACCGCAGAGGCTAGAAGGTTCATTTTTTACCCTCGTTTTTCTCCGGATAAGGAAAATTTCATTTCAAATGAAAGTTGAACTGTTTCAAAAAAAATTCTGTAAAATTTATCGTCCAAATTCACGAGAGGGGCTTGCATAGACACACGGCTCATCGCTCCCTAGTTGAGACTAGCCGTTTCTGAACTTGATTCTGATTCCTGAAGGATGCAGTAATACAAGCCGGAATGCAGACACGTACACGTACTGTGCGTTGCAGACTGCACAAGCCCTTCAGACTCGAATGGCATCTCAGGATTCCAAAACCGACGGTTCAGACACGGCACGGGCGTCAAGATCCAGCCTGCCATAGCAGTCGTACACTCGTACGTAGTACGTACTCCGTATAACTCGTCGCTTATACGGAGTAAGAGAAGACCGTATAGAGCTTATTAGGTAGCAGAATTGGCCCCAGATTAAGATTGAGCTAATTAGGATCACGGTACAGCTTAAAATAATGAAATTATAATATAATTATGATTATTTGATAAATATAGAGATGGATGAATATGATTATTAGAATTCAAACTATCCATTTTGTATTTATATTTAAAAATATATGTATTCATAGTCAAATCCAAAATAAAATTTGATATACAGCATCACTACTCATCTCTCCCGTGCAAAACTGCATGCCCTTGCATTGTCTTCAAGTTTTTTTTAAGTTCTTTTCTTGGGTTTTGTCGTTATGGAGATTTTGTTTTGCTTGCTTGTCATTGGGCTCTTGGTGTTTTCGAACTTATGAGTTTTAATTGTGCACGGTTCGTACTCTCAATCTTACGATAAGGACGACGAAAATGTTTTCTATGCCGGTTTTAATGACTGAATTCGGTTGTAATTGTGGTGTGTTAATCTTTATTATCGCTAATAAATTCTTTTATTTTTTTACCATCCTAGCACGTATGTATTGGCCTAAATAGTCACATATGAACTATTAATTTTTAACATCAAAAGTTTCATAAGAACATTACACGAAACAATGTCATCAAGTCCATTTGAAAAATATGCACACATGATAAGTGATTTAACTCTTTGATTAAATAGTTCGAAATATCAAACAGACGGTTTTAATAGTAAAAAGTTGATAGATGATTTTAAAATAGTTTTTAATTATATACATATAATGTTTTTTTAAAATAAACTATTCCACGTTAGTTTGTTCGGATAATCCACACAAATTAACTTATAAACGTGGTCTTATTTTTTATCATTACCGCAGAGGCTAGAAGGTTCATTTTTTACCCTCGTTTTTCTCCGGATAAGGAAAATTTCATTTCAAATGAAAGTTGAACTGTTTCAAAAAAAATTCTGTAAAATTTATCGTCCAAATTCACGAGAGGGGCTTGCATAGACATACGGCTCATCGCTCCCTAGTTGAGACTAGCCGTTTCTGAACTCGATTCTGATTCCTGAAGGATGCAGTAATACAAGCCGGAATGCAGACACGTACACGTACTGTGCGTTGCAGACTGCACAAGCCCTTCAGACTCGAATGGCATCTCAGGATTCCAAAACCGACGGTTCAGACACGGCACGGGCGTCAAGATCCAGCGTGCCATAGCAGTCGTACACTCGTACGTAGTACGTACTCCGTATAACTCGTCGCTTATACGGAGTAAGAGAAGACCGTATAGAGCTTATTAGGTAGCAGAATTGGCCCCAGATTAAGATTGAGCTAATTAGGATCACGGTACAGCTTAAAATAATGAAATTATAATATAATTATGATTATTTGATAAATATAGAGATGGATGAATATGATTATTAGTTATATTGTTGATTATGATTATTATTTATGTTACTGTAATTTTTCATTTGTACATAATTTATTTCTATTTTAATTATAAGTTATCAATAAATAATAAGTTGTTCGAGAGGGAACTTACGTCCTCTTTGCCTTTGGCACAGCTCATATCTAATATTTCTTAGAGTTTTTTTAAATCTAACTCTAAGATATCTTAGATATCCAATATTTATTACAGCTTTTTTAAATCTGACTCTAAGTCATATCTTAGATTTAGAGCGGCGAGTAAATTGAATGTATTTTAGTTCAGTTTTTTGATTTTGTTTTATGCTAAACTATAATTATAAATTAATTTATTTTACAAATAGAAACTCCAAATTCAACCTATATATTTTGGAGCCGTGACAAACATGCTCCTTGTCATTTACAATTTTCACATATTTTTAGCAATTTAATAAATATTTAGTAGAATTAAGAGGATAAGCATAGATCTTAACACTACCGGAAACACTCTGTTCGCCGAGAGCACAAATCTTCGCCGAGTGCATTCCCTCGGGCACTCGGCAAACTCTAGTTTGCCGAGTGCCCGAGAGAATGCACTCGGCAAAGATTTGTGCACTCGGCAAAGGGAGGGTTTGCCGAGTGCCATTCCTTAGGCACTCGGCAAACATCCTGAAAATCCCCCGCCAAACTTTTTTGCTGGCGCCGTGACGGCGGCACGGGTGAAAATTTGGGTTTGCCGAGTGCCACTAACGGACACTCGGCAAACCCTAGCCTTTGCCGAGTGCCACAAGAAAAACACTCGGCAAAGATGTTTTGAAGTCTATATTTCATGTGAAAACACATTTTGAGTCCATATCACATTTCAAAAATGTTTTGAACCTGAATTTTTTTTTACAGTCATAATTCAACATCTTTTAATCCTTGGTAAATTTTCATACTTTTATGAGTGGGTTTGGTATTTTTAATAAAATATTTGTATTTCTAGGATTTACTTCCAAGTGGGTCAAATTTGAAATGCATGTACATGAAATAATGACTCAAAAATTATGGAAAAATCATATTTGTGTTCATGATTACATTTGTAATCTTTTACAACTAAATATAACTAAATATTTAAAATCTAATTTACGACACTCGACCGGCAATATGCACGTTAATGGTTTTGTAATTATAGAAAATGTAATTGATGCCTAAAAAATATGACACTTGACATGGTATCATTATATCATACATATATGATATGGTAAAAATTTCATAATGTTTCGACAAAGTTTTCAAGTATGACCTTTAGAAATTGGACAACCTTCGAGAAGGTTTAGGAGTTTAGGGATGAAATGAGTTAGGTTTAGAAGCAAATCGATATTCAAATATTTGTTTGAACTTAAAACTTTTTGTACTACTAAAACTCAATATATCTTATATCATGTCAAAAATTGGCATTTTTTTGAGTTAGTTTGCTATTTTTGGTTAAAAAAGTTGTTTATAGGATTTTAAGTAAAAACTCACAAAATTAAACTATAAGTGACTTATATTTGTCTATTTGAACCTAGAAATTTTCTAGGATGAAATATTAGTGTATATTATATAATTACAAATTATGGGATTTTTTACTGTCTTTATTCTATTTAATTATTTTTTTAAAAAAACAGTATAAAAAATCTTTGCCGAGTGCAAATGGGAATGGCACTCGGCAAACAAAAAAAATCATTTTTGCCGAGTGCCATAGATAAATACACTCGGCAAAGTGTGCTGATTCCATTATTTCATGTGAAAACATATTTTCACTCTATATCACATTTAAAACATGTTTTGAACTTCCATTTTTTTTACAGTCATAATTAAACATCTGTTAATCCATGGAAAATTTTCATACTTTTATGAGTGGGATTGCTATTTTTAATAAATTAATCCTATTTGTAGGATTTACTTCCAAGTGGGTCAAATTACAACTGCATGTACATGAAATAATGACTCAAAAATTGTAGAAAAATCATATTTATGTTCATGATTCTATTTTAATCTTTTACAACTAAATATATCTAAAAATTGAAAATATAATTTACGACGCTCGGGCGGCAACATGGAGCTTAATGTTTTTTTAATTCTATAAAATTAAATTAATGCCTAAAAAATATGAAAGTTGACATGGTGTCATTGTATCATACATATATACTGTGATAAAAATTTCATAATGTTTCGACAAAGTTTTCATGTACGACGTTTGCAAACTAGAGAATCGAGGAGAAGGTAAATGTGTTTATGGATGGAATGAGCTAGGTTTAGAAACAAATCGATATTCAAATCTTTGTTTGCCATTAAAACTTTTTATACTAATAAATCCCATTGTATCTTATATCATGTCCAAATTTGTGATTTTTTAGTACTAGCTTGGTATTTTTAGTTAATTGAACTTCCTTATAGAATTTAATTAAAAGATCACAAATTTGAACTACAAGTACATTAAATTTGTTTATTTGAAGTAAGAAATTTTTTAGGAGTAAAAATAACTGTGTATTACATAATGCCAAATTATGGGATTTTTTATTGTTTTATTTCTATTTTAGTTTTTTTTTTAAAAAAAAATAAAAAAATCTTTGCCGAGTGCAATTATCCCTTGCACTCGGCAAAGAAAAGGTTTTTTTTTAAATAATATTTGCCGAGTGCCTCACTAATGGCACTCGGCAAAGGTTTTTTAAATAAAAAAATGTTTGCCGAGTGCCACCCAATTTGGGCACTCGGCAAACCTCGTTGCCTTCTAAATAAGGCCCGCCCGCAGATCTGGGCGCAGCGCCCAGATCTGCTCCCCCGCGCGCCCGCAGCCCTGCCCCCCGCCCCCGCCGCCGCTCCCCCGCGCCGGCAGCCCTAGACACTCGGCAAAGCCCCACAGTCCCGTAGTGTAAGTCCGAGACGCTCTACCCCTATTTCTATCTCCTTCAATTCTCCTTCTCCTGCTGGTAGTATGATCTTAATTTGGACGGTAAAACGACGAATTACCTGCCACGTTTGCGTTGTAATAGTGCATTAAGGCCATTAAATAGGGAGTAAAAAAAAGACGAGTATCCGACGATTAACCCAGACACGAATTGATAGGCTTGTCTCCCACAGGTAAAAAAACAGTAGTCTAGTAGTGCAGTGCATTGTCCTACACTCCCTGCGACGTGGCTACCACGAACATGCCATAAATCCAAAGCCACGGGTACGTGTTTTCTTCATTTATGTTCAACGTGCACACGTCTCGCCCAAGGTTTGAGCCCGGGTTAGGGATGGATAGCTCAAAATATCTAAATTATCCGTATTTGTATTTGAATAATTATAAATATATATATATATATATATCTGAATTAAATATGAATGATATTTAGAAACATTCGAATTCATTTTATAAATATAGATACGGTAAATATGGATATGAAAATGAATACATCTATATCTGTTTTAGGATTTCACACATATTAAAATTTTAGGGACTCAAGATGATATGACATTACTATATTAATATGTATAATTTATTTATTATTTATGTAATTATGGAATACTTAAGTTAGTTAATATTAATATATATGATTTATTTATTATTTTATATAATTATGCAATACTTAAGTTAGTGAGGGTTTTATAGCAATACAAGGTGGTAAGATATTTACAACTTTGCTTGAGCTTAAATGTTTTTCTACACTCAATATATAACATAGCTTATTCTATGTAAAATATTTGTATTTTTCTAGATCCATTTGCTATTTTTAACTCATTAATTATTTTTCTATGATTTAAATTGAAATATGTGAAATTTGAACTGCAAGTATCTAAAATAATCACCAAAATTTATAGAAAATTCATATTAATATTCTTGAGTCTATTTTTAGTTCTTATCCAATAAATTTAAAGAAATTTTGAAAAATCTACGTTACGACACTCGATCGGTAATGTGGAGCTTAAGTTTTTTTAATTCTAAAAAATCAAATAAAGTCTGAAAAATATGAGACTTGTTATGGTATTATGATATTATACGTAGATACTATGATAAAAATAGAAAATGTTTCAAGAAAGTTGTCACACGAGATGTTAAGAAGCTCAAGATTCTCTCGAAAGGAATTAGGGTCTTGAGAAAGAATATGTTATAGTTGAAAGTAAATCAATGGTTAATTATTTATTTGAAATTGAATTTTTTTATAATCAAAACACAACATATATCATTCCATGTAAAAGTTTTGTATTTTTCTAGATTTATCAACTATTTTTAACTCATTAATTGTGTTTCTAGGATTTAAATTGAAATATGCGAAATTTGAACTGCAATTACCTAAAATAATGCACCAAATTTATAGAAAATTCATATTCATATATTTGAGTAAATTTTCGGTTATTATCCACTAAATTTAAAGATTTTTGTTTTGAAAAATCTATAAAAATCTATGTTACGACACTCGTTTGGTAATGTGGAGCTTAAGAGTTTTTAATTCTAAAAAACAAATAAAATATGAAAAATATGATGGTTTCGAGAATAAATAAGTTATAGTTAAAAGTAAGTCGATGGTTAAATCTTTGTTTAAACTTGAAACTTTTTATAATAAAAACACATCATTAATTGTTTTTCTAGGATTTAAATTGAAATATGTGAAATTTGAACTGCAAGTACCTTAAATAATATACCAAAATTTATATAAAATTCATATTCATGTTTTTAATCTATTTAGTTCCTATCTGCTAAATTTAAAGAAATTTTGAAAAATCTAAGTTGCGACACTCTATCGGTAATGTGAAGCTTAATTATTTTTCAATTCTTAAAAAATAAATAAAGTCTAAAAAAATATGATACTTGTTATGGTGTTGTGATATTATAAGTAGGTGCTATGATAAAAATTTGGTAGTTTTCTAGATAAGTTTACTATTTTTAATTTATTAAGTGTGTTTCTAGAATTAAATTGAAATATGTGAAATTTAAACTAAAAGTACCTGAAATAATAAACAATATTTGTAGTTAAGAATTATTGTACTAACTTCTAATTTGGTATACTCGACACTTTGGACTTTCTTAAAATTTATGAAACGATTAACATTCGAATAGATATTTATTTCAACTAAAACTGAGTAAACATCTAAATGTGTATTCGTATTCTAATTATCCATTTTATATTTGTATCTATGAATATCTGAATTCGTATTCGAAATAAAATGTGGTAAATAATACTATTCGGGTTTGTTTCCATCCGTATCCGATCCGAATCCATCTCACGTGTTTGGCTTAGATTATATGAATCTTTCGTGTGGTAGTCGATTTAGACTCAGTTTAACAGAGTTTAGGGTAAAAAAATTTCAAGCTAGTCTAATCTAATTCTAAAAAATCATGAATCTGAAGCATCGGATAAATTGAGGGTATTTAGTTGAACAATTTAGTTTTTATTTTACGCTAAAAATAAAAGTTTAAACTATTTTATTATACTATACAAACCTAAATCGATTTATTAGCATGAATCTTAGAATTAAAACCATACCAAACATGTTCTTCTGTAAATCTGACCATCTGTTTTCTAATTTGAATTTCTGTAAGCATTGTTATATGAAAATATTTCCCAAGAAAAAGCTATCAAATGTGATAGTGACTTAATACACGCGTTCACTGGCGAATGACGGCTTCTCTCACTACTGCTAAAATATCAAAATTTTAGTAAATTTTATTTTTTAAGTCTAAATTTAAATATTATATTAGTTTTTTTCCAACTATATATTTAATTAAAAATATTTCTTCAGAAACACCAGACGTCTCTTTTTTAAGATGAATTAATTATTAATAAGAAAGAGACAGAAATCTTACGGCGTTTTTTCCATTAGAAATAGAGGAAATTATTCGCGTGTAATTACAATTTCTAAAAATTTTCTATATACCATTATTATTGGCCGTCACGACTTGTATCTATCAAAAATACACCGATAATATATTAATAAACCGACGACTCTTAAAAAATACAGCTGCGTGGTACTGGTAGAGCCCACTGCGGCTAAACAGCGACCGCGCGCACGTGGGAGGTAATAACGGCCGCAATTTAATGGCATCGGATGCGAGACCCGCGCCGACGCTCCCGATGCATGCCCATTGCCCATTGCCCAGTACGTACCCTGCATTTAAACCGCGCCTAAGTACAGTACGTAATCACTCTTTCCCCGCTACTCTACTCATCCGTTAACTCGCCATTGCGCCGCGTCCGAATTTTTTTTCAAACCTTTGGCAACGGTAAGCAGCCCTAATGTATGGATGATTAATTAGTGTGTCATATAAAAAATTAATGATATAACCATAGACTTAAAGAGGAAAAAAGTATATTTTATATAAGAAATTAGCTCTGTACTAGGAAAAAGATCAGAATAGTGAGGAAAAGAAAAAGAAAAAATACGATTAGATTAGAATTTATTTTTTAAAAATATTTATTGTAATATTATTTCTATACCTAATTTATGATAAGAATAAAACAAACACCGACCATTATTTAATTAAAAAATACACTTTACTATTATATAATATAGCCGAAGTTTAGATAACTCCGGAATAATTTTTTACTTAACCCCTTAATTTTTCGAATCTAACACTACTACAAACACTCACTGTAGCGGCGGACAAAAACATACTGTAGTGGCGGGCAACCAGTCCGGCACTGTTCTAACTCCACTGCTAACCAGGGTTAGTAGTGGCAGGCAGAGTGCCTGCCACCACTGCTTTTAGTAACAGCAGTAGCGGACGGATGACGTCAGCGCGACCGCCACCACTGTGGATAACAGTAGTGCCGGGCAGATGACATCATCCGCCCACCACTGCTGTGTTATCCCCCATATCACAGATATTTTATATCCAAATTAATTCAAACATCCCCCATAATATATATACAAAAATTCACAGCAGCTCCACAACAGCAACACAACATAACAAAACCACATTATATTCACAACTCCACACAACCATCCACAACAGCAACACAATCACACAACAACAACAGGTGTCATCAATTTACAAATTTACAAAGTTTACATTTCATAAGACATCAAGTTTACAAAGTTTACATCTATCAAAACTTCAAAATTAACAATTGTTCATAAATACATGCTCATTTTGTTTAATGTTACTTCTCGGAAGGCCAACTCTTATCTTGCGCATCTTCTTTTTGCTTATGAGCTTCAAAATTCTTAATTTTTTTATTCAAGCCTTTTAGGTCTTCCCTGAGGACATCGCTGCCATTGATACAACCACAACAGCATCCCGTTCACCGCCTACACCTAAGCAAGGACCAATGACACACGCCCGTGCACGTGAACTTAATTATCTAGTGAACTCGTTCCTAGATGTTCAAGTTAATTATTTTTCCAATAGGGTACTATTAAATCCTTGTGATGACTTTATTATCCTTAAGTGCTTAGGAATTGAACCAGCTAGGAGTGGATAAGGCGACAATGCAATAAATATTCGTACTCCCGAAGGGACTCTTCTAACTGCAGAAATCCAAGATTAAATGGAGCATATCTTTCAACACCCAAGGTTGTTTAAAGCAAATAAGTACTTGTTGGAAAGATCTCTTCGTCTACTTTCCAACGGATCAAGAATCAATGGCAAAGAATAGACGAAATGTCCAAAAACTGCCGAAGAACACTCGTGACTCCATCCTAAGTTTCTAGTTTTCCTTTTAAGCAAGTAGTAGCCACAAAAAGAACTCGGGTTTTGTTTGATGTAAGTTAGCTTCTGCTACTTCCTTGTAAACGCGCGTGTCGGCTAGACCGCCCGATTACTTGAATCCAAACTCGGACTTCTATTAGATCCGTGAGTGTTTGCTTGTCATCTTTTCTTGCTTGTTCTTCGATTGCTTGCAGGTTCAAGGTTGTTCTTGGTACGACAAGATAAGCAACAATCGGAGTCGGTGTAACTATCGCTAAGGCGCAACATCCTTATGGTTGTTGTAGTCGGGTAGCACAACGTCGATCTCCACCCCCAAATCGTAGTTATCAGGAGACGGTGTACCTATCGCTCAAGGCGCCACACCATCTTGGTTGTGGTAGTCGGGCAGCCAACGTCGGCCTCCACCAAATTAACCACATCCTCCATCTCTCATCGAAAGATCGGGCTCCCCCATACCCGTTGGGTCCATTAAGTGGTATCAGAGCGCATGTGTGTAGATTGTCGAGCAATTAATAACATTACCATCAGATATTGTCATCCTATCCCTAGGTTAGATGATATGCTTGATGAACTTAGTGGCTCGATGATTTTCTCTAAAATTGATTTGCGTAGTGGATACCACCAAATTCGCATGAAGCTAGGAGATGAATGGAAAACAGCGTTTAAAACCAAGTTCGGTTTGTATGAGTGGTTAGTCATGCCTTTTGGCCTCACTAATGCACCTAGCACTTTCACGCGATTAATGAATGAAGTTTTACGTGCTTTCATTGGAAGATTTGTGGTAGTTTAATTTGATGACGTCTTGATCTATAGCACATCTCTAGAAGAACATCTTAAACATCTACGTGCTATTTTTAATGCTTTACGCGATGCACGCTTATTTGGTAACATTGAAAAGTGCACCTTTTGCACATATAGAGTCTCTTTTCTTTGCTATGTTGTGACACCACAGGGAATTGAAGTTGATCAAGCCAAGATGGAGGCAATACACAGTTGGCCGGTTCCTACCATGGTCACGCAAATCCGAAGCTTCCTCGGGCTTGCTGGATTCTATCACCGATTTGTGAAGGACTTCAGCACCATAGCAGGCCCACTACACGAGCTTACGAAGAAGGGTGCTCTGTTCACCTGGGGAAAGGCGCAAGAGGTTGCATTTAACACTTTGAAGGATAGGTTAACTCATACACCCCTTCTCCAATTACTAGATTTCAATAAGACTTTTGAATTGGAATGTGATGCTAGTGGTATTGGGTTGGGAGGTGTCTTGTTGCAAGAAGGAAAACCTATTGCTTATTTTAGTGAGAAACTGAATGGGCCTAGTTTAAACTATTCCACTTATGATAAAGAATTATATGCTCTAGTTTGAACTTTGGAAACATGGCAACATTATTTATGGCCTAAAGAATTTGTTATACATTTTGATCATGAATCTTTGAAGCACATTAGGAGCCAAACCAATCTGAACCGTAGGCATGCCAAGTGGGTAGAATTTATTGAGTCCTTTCCTTATGTCATCAAACATAAGAAAGGAAAAGATAATGTCATTGCGGATGCCTTGTCTCTCCGTTAAACTATGCTACCCCAACTTGATTTTAAGATCTTTGGCTTGGAACCAATTAGAGAACAATATACTTTTGATGCTGATTTCAAAGATGTGTTGCTGCAATGTAAAGAAGGGAGAACATGGAACAAGTTTGTTCTCACTGATGGCTTCGTGTTTCGGGCTAACAAATTATGCATTCCAGCTAGTTTTGTGCGTCTGTTACTATTGCAGGAAGCACATGGCGGTGGGTTGATGGGGCACTTTGGTGTGAAGAAGACAGAAGACATCCTAGCAGGCCATTTCTATTGGCCAAAGATGAGAAGAGATATGCAGTGGTTTGTTGCTCGCTGCACCACCTGTCAAAAAGCTAAGTCCCATCTTAATCCACATGGTTTGTACATGCCTCTCCCTGTTCCTAGTACTCCATGGGAGGATATTTCTATGGACTTTGTTTTAGGACTGTCTAGAATAAAGAAGGGGAGGGATAGTATTTTTGTTGTTGTGGACATGTTTTCTAAAATGGCACACTTCATACCATGTCACAAAACTGATGATGCTACCCATATTACTGATTTGTTCTTTCGTGAAGTTGTTCGTTTGCATGGGGTACCAAACACTATTGTTTCAGATCAGGATGCCAAATTTCTTAGTCATTTTTGGAAAACCTTATGGCCTAAGTTGGGAACTAAATTACTCTTTTCTACTACTTGTCACCCTCAAACTGATGGACAAACAGAAGTTGTAAACCGTAGTTTATCTACTATGCCTAGGGCTGTTCTGAAACATAATATCAAATTGTGTGAAGAATGTTTGCCTCATATTGAATTTGCTTACAATCGTTCGCTGCATTCAACTACTAAATTATGCCCTTTTGAGATTGTGTATGGTTTTGTCCCTCGTGCTCCCATTGATCTTATGGCCATTCCACCTTCAGAAAAATTGAATTTTGATGCTTCTCGCCATGCTGAACTGCTTCTTAAGATGCATGATCAAACTAAGGCAAACATTGAGGCCATGAATGCTAAGTATCAACAAGCTGGTAGCAAGGGTAGAAAGCATGTTACTTTTTGTAGCGCCCCGATTTATCAAATCGAGACATTATTGAATTTCTTAAGAAAAACAATAAGACAAGAGGTTCATCATGCGACAACGTACATACGACAATATCCATGGTACGCAGACCATATTTATTACATCAAAGTTTTGGTAAAAGCAATAATAAAGATAATTAAAATTCTGCATGACGAACATCTTCTTCAGGATCTTTCTTCTCGACTGGGTCGCTACTCCAGACCGTCTTCATAGTAAGCATCCTCTATGGGGTCCAACGGGTATGAGTACAAAAAGTACTCAACAAGCCACCGCAAATGCAAGTAATAATGTAGGATAATAAACAAGGAAGGGTAATGGCTAACATTGCGGAAAAGTACAATTTCAGTTATTGCATTTAGTGTAGTCACATTTTAATCATACGGAAAAGTAAACATGAACATCAACAACATCAACTAACTCGAGGAGTACGTTTTACCTCCTCGCACAACAGTCCTTACATGTCAATCCATCATACACATACATATCCAAAGTAATCTAACTGGGGGATGTCACGCAACCCGCCCTTGACCGTGGGCTCGGCTTTTCGAAAAGATTTAAGACTCTAATCAGAGATGTACTACTGTACCCACAAGGCACGCACTCATCCCAAACGAGATGACCCATACCACGGGAACTCATGCCAAAACCTCGGCATGAAATGCTCCAAGCGATAACCACCCGCTCTAGGTTTCGCCGGCGCGCCGGGCCGCATCCCAGCTAACGTCGCACCCCGTTTGCGCCACATTGGTAAAAGTCACCCGCAGGTGCTACTTGACCCATCTCCAATAAATTTGAAATGAAAAGTTGTCCTTTTTAGAAAGGGGTGTTTAAATGTGATTATTGTCATATTAAGTTCTCAAATAAATTTGAAATGAAAAGTTCATGTTAATTTAATGGTTTTCAGTACATGGACAGAAAGGAAATAAATATAAATTTTTCTGATGTTTAAATATTTGAATTTATATTTTAACCCTAAAGGCATTTGAATATTCATTTGAATGAACATGAAATGTCCAAAGTAAACCTACTGTTTTTATTGCATAAACATGTAGAGAATAATATTACGAATTTTCTGAAATTGGAATGGCAATTTTTAGAGTTCAAATGCGCCAGATATGAATTTTACAAGTTTTAAACCTTTTCTGGAATTTATTTTCAAATTTAAACCCTCTCGGGTCCACGGTGAGCCAGGCTCATGGTGAACCCGCGCACTGTGCGCGTGTGCCGGATCGATCTGGACCGTTGGATCCAGATCCAACGTGCGCAGGCGAGGCGGGGCGCTTAAGTGAAAACGAACGGCCAGGATTAAAACATGCGAAAGGGTACGACGTGGACGCACGAGATCGATCACGGGTTTTAAATGGAAATGAACGCGCGAGATTAAAACGTAACGCTTTGACCAGATCCGACGGTGCGGATTAGATCATGTACGTGGGCTCACACGCGCCATCCGATCGCGATCGCACGGTCGGGATCAGATCCGACACGGCACGGGTACACGACCCGTGCCGGTCGTCTTCTCCGGCGACGGCGAGCGGGCCAGTGGCCACGGCGGGCGATGGCGGTCGGGTCTAAGGCCTAAAATGGAAAGAGAGTGCTACGAGGATCATGAGGGTACCCTTGCGACGAAGGAAGGTCGACGAAGCGAGGCCGGCGACGAGCGGGGGCGGCGAAGCTGTTCGGGTCCTTGGCGGCGACGGCGATCCGGCGGGGTTCGACGTCGACGAAGGGGTGGCCAGGGTTGGTGTCGTCCTTGCGGTTTGCAGCGGTGCGGTCGGCGGGGACGGAGAAGGACTCTGGCGACGGTGAGCGACGGCTGAAGAGGGGGCGGCGGCGGTGCGCTAAAACTTGGGGTGAGGGCGTTGTGTGCATTCTCGCAACGTGTAAGCGTGGGGGTGAAATGCGGGTGGCCAGGGGGTTTAAATAGGGTCACCGGCAGGGGCAGAGGGGGCGCAATTGATGGTGGCCGAGGGTTAACGCGTTTAAACGCCGGCGAGGTTCGGGTGGCATGCAGATTCATCGAACCGGGACGCAATCGGGCTGGCTTTAATGGGGGAAACGGTCACTGGAGCGCGGGGGTTTGAATGTCGGGCTTAATTCGGGGGAAGGGGGTCGGGAGCGACGGATCCGAGGTGCATTATTGCGTCGGCCGGCGAGGGGGGAGATTTGGGGGCGGATCACGCGGAGACGAAGGATCCGACAGGTGGGGGCCACCTGCCAGTGAGCGCGAATGAGCGAGGGAGGCGGCTGACGGGTGGGGCCGTGGCGTCGGGCGCGCGCGCGAGGGGAGGCATTCAGCGCCGACAGGTGGGGCCAGGCTGTCAGCCTAAGGCGAGCGCGGGTGATGGGCTGGGCCGGCCGGGAGAGAGAGAAGGGAGGAGGAGGCCCAATACTGTTTTAAAATATTTTCTGATTAAAAATAATTGCAGAAATTGGTTTAAAATAATAGGGCTACTTCCATGCTTGGTAAAAATTTATAAAAATTCTCAAAAATATATTTTAGCCTTGGGAGTTTATACAAAAATTTTCAGCTCCTGGTTTGGTCCTTAACTCTATGTTGTAGTGCAAAAGGGTATAAAAGGATATTAAAGGTATTTTCAGAAATATAAATCCAGGAAATTGAATTAAATAATATTTTCATTGTTTTGGAAATTTGGGGTGTTACAAACCTATCCCCCTTACAAAGAATCTCGTCCTCGAGATTGGAACGTTACTCGAATAACTCGGGGTATTGGGCTTTTAGTTTGTCTTCCTTTTCCCAAGTGGCTTCTTCGGCGGGATGGTTGTTCCATTGAACCTTGCAGAAGCGAACGACTCGGCTTCTGGTTACTCTCTCCTTGGTTTCCAAGATCTTGATGGGTTTCTCTATGTAGGTCAAGTCCTCCTGGATGTTGAGCTGCTGAAGGTCGGCTTGCTCGGTGGGTACACGGAGGCACTTCTTCAGCTGAGAGACATGGAACACATCATGAACTCCTGCCAAGGATGGAGGCAGTTCAAGTTGATATGCCACTTCTCCTTGTCGTCGGAGGATCTGGAAAGGTCCGACGTAATGGGGTGCTAGCTTGCCTTTCATGTTGAACCTTTGAGTGCCACGGAGGGGAGTGACTCGGAGATAGACATAATCGCCCTCCTCAAAGGCTAGGTCTCTTCGACGGTTGTCGGCATAGCTCTTCTGCCGGGATTGGGCCGCCTTCAATCGGTCTCTTATGATCTTGACCTTCTCTTCAGCTTCTCTTAATAGATCGGTCCCAAATAGTTGCGACTCTCTGGTTTGATCCGAGAGCAACGGCGTTCTGCACTTACGTCCGTAGAGTGCTTCGAACGGGGACATTTGCAGGCTGGCTTGATAGCTGTTGTTATAGGAGAACTCTGCATATGGTAAGTTCTTGTCCCACATTCCGCCAAAGTCTAGAGCGCAGGCTCTAAGCATATCCTCCAATATCTGATTGACCCTTTCGGTTTGACCGTCGGTCTGTGGATGATAGGCGGTGCTAAAGTTCAGCCGGGTGCCGAGTTCTTCTTGAAGGTTCTTCCAAAACTTGGAGGTAAACTGACTCCCGCGGTCAGATACAATCTTCTTAGGAACTCCGTGAAGGCACACGATCCGGGTCATATACAACTCAGCCAACTTGGCGACAGTGTAAGTTGTCTTGACCGGAACGAAGTGAGCTACCTTGGTGAGTCGGTCGATGATCACCCAGATAGAATCATGACCAGCTTGGGTCCTGGGCAGTCCCGTGATGAAGTCCATTCCTATCTCTTCCCACTTCCATTCAGGGACCTTGAGAGGTTGAAGAAGTCCGGCAGGCCTCTGATGATCTGCCTTGACTCGCAGGCATGTGTCGCACTTGGCCACATACTCAGCTATTTCTCTCTTCATGCTGACCCACCAATATTTTTCCTTCAGGTCTTGATACATCTTTGTACTCCCGGGATGGATGGAGTATAGAGTATCGTGGGCTTCTTGGAGGATGAGGGTCTTCAACTCAGGTTTGTCGGGTACGCAGATCCGGTTTCTGAACCAGATGGTACCATGCTCATCTCGGAAAATCCGGGGGCTTTACCCTTCCTCATGTTCTGCTAGATCTCCAGGATGTCCG
>JAAALK010000285.1:18650943-18678976 GCA_019279435.1 Zizania palustris | reverse complement strand
TTGTCCACGGTATGATAAACTGGTACTGGCAGGCCAACCGGCCAAGGATGTTGCTTTACTGAACCTTTCACCTCTTCCGGAGTTCGTGAAAGTTCAGACTTCTGTTCCATCATACACGCTGCTTGGTTTTCCAGTCTTTACAAACTCTTCTTTTCAGTCAAATGAACTGCTACAGTTGCACTTTGAATGTAAATGGTTAATCTATAAGTATCATGCAATCAAACTATCTCCCCCTGCAAATATACTTAAGCATAAAGGAGCTATTGTTATCGTAAAGAGATAAAGGAAATTATGTCTTAGTTCTGTTCTTATTGGATATATCACAGCACTCTTAACTTCTTAAGTATGCAATGTCTTAGGTATGTCAACTGAACTCATTTTTCCACAATATAGCATCATATATACTGATATTTTTAGATTGGTTTCCAAGAAGTATGCATTTCTGAAGCTTACACTAACCTGTCAAAAATGCTTTCTTGTTTGGAATGTTGTAGGCTCAGGCCTCGCCAACCACAGGGAAGTTGTTCATGCTTGGTGGTGCCAACGGGAATGATCCTGCCAGATTTGAAGTCTGTCCACGTGAAGATGGTCCTTGCGCATTTTCTTTCAGGCCTTCGGAGATAAAACACTCACACTACACAGCTCAAGAAAGCATGGTTAGCAGCTAACTGAAATTATCCATAGGCTATGTACTTGTTGCAAATTGGCTCGAGACAGAGTACCGAATCGTATAGATATTAGCTATCAGTGTTAAGTATGCACTAGGCGTGTCATGCGCCAGAGAGGAAGGAGCGAGGCTGGCATGGGGCCGGTGGCCAACAAACAGGCCAAGCTCAGGCCGCAAGGGTTTCCTAGGCCAAGCTTAGCCCGTGAACGGTACTGTTCACATGAACGGTATTGTTTACTTGAACGGTACCATCGATACTATAGTAGTCCAGCCCATAAGGGGTTAGTTAAAGTGCAGGTTGGTTAAGAGTCCAAGTTAGTTAGAGTTTAGATTGTAGTTAGTTAGAGTCCTATATTAGATTAAATTAATCATGTGCCTATATAAATAGGATCGATGTCTAAAGGGAGTCGTCGAGTATTTTCAATTCAGGCTTATGAGGTCCAGGTCTCGACCCCACTACTCTTTTAAATATAATTTGAGGATATTAGTAGTTTCCAATTCCATTGAGAGTTCGACTTGTGACAACTTGGTATCAGTCCTAGGTTGGCTGCCCACCATGAGCTTAGCTTCTGGGGTCGGATCTGATCCAGATGAAGGAGTCACCCTCGCCGACGTCGTTCGGCTACTCATGGCTATCAAAGTACATCGTTCGACCGCTTCTTAACCCATACCTGACGCCCTTAATGCTCTAGAGGGCACGGTGCGGGATCAGGGGCAGCAGCATGTAGCCCTTAATCTCGCGCTGACACGTAGGAGAAGCAATTCAGGATCAGCAGGTGTAGAACTGGTCGGTGCAGGATCATGGACACAATCGGCCGGCCCAGAATCAAGGTCTGGACCGGCTGAACCAGAACCAGGGAGGCACACCCCAAGCAGATCGGCGTGCATGAGCAGATGAGGGCGATGACAACATCGATTTCCTTCCCACAACACACAATTAGAGTTCCCAAAATTCGATGGTGCAGGAGATCTGTTGTCATGGCTCAACCGATGTGAACGCTATTTTCGCGTCCGCCGTACGCCGGATCATAAGAGAGTTGCATATGTTGCCTTCCACCTACTTGATGACGCGTAATTATGGTACCATGAATGGAATTAAATGGGGCCCCTCGACATGGACTTGCTTCGTCTAGCTCGTGAATACTCGCTTTGGACCGCCATTAACTGACAGCCCCATTGGCACGATATCCCTTCTCCACCACGAGGGTTCCATGGATGAGTATTGCAACAATTCATGGCATTGTCTTGTCGGGACCCTAGTATCACATAGACACAATAAGTACAACTCTTCATCGTTGGCCTAGGAGCACCCCTTCTCACCGATGTTGCTTTGCAGCGACCAGCCACATTGGATGATGCAGTCATGTACGCATGGGCGTACGAACAACGTCAACAACAGTAGCTTGTCCCACCCCCGACGCCATCCAGATCATGCTGGGATTGCATTATAGGATCATGCCGGCCTCATCATCATAGTGGCCAACGGTGACTAGCTACTCAGTCTGGGGTATTGTCGGGACCAACGCTTCAAGATTGGCGGTGAGCTATTCACCGCTGATTGCTACGGGTTTGCCTTGGGCTCGTATGATATGATCCTAGGTGTACAATGGCTCGAGTCTTTGGGTCTCGTTTTGTGGGATTTCAGCAAACGCACCATGGAGTTTGTCCACCATGGCCACCGCGTACTTTGGTATGTCGTAATTAGTCGCCGGGGAGACGCACAACATTTAGTAAGAGCGGAATACCAATAAAAGGATATGGCGGTGATATATACAAGCAGGAGGGATGTAGATGAATTCAAGCGCCTTCATCTTATCGTTCAGCTTGAGGACGAGTTGATTTTTTTCAGGGTGGAAGAGATGTCATGCGGCAAAGAGGAAGGAGCCAGGCTGGCATGGGGCCGGTGGCCAACAGATAGGCCAAGCCAGACCGCAAGGGGGTTTCCTAGGCCAAGCCCAGCCCATGAATAGTACCGCACGGTACTGTTCACGTGAACAATATTGTCGATATTGTACCAGTCCAGCCCGCAAGGGATTATTTAAAGTGTAGTTGGTTAGAGTCCAAGTTGGGAGTCCAAGTTATTAGAGTTCAGATTGAAGTTAGTTAAAGTCTTGTATTAGATTAGATTGATCCGTGCCTATATAACAGGACCGAGGCTTAGAGGGAGTTGTTGAGTATTTTCAGTTCAGGCTTTCGCCTTCTTTGTAATCCCTGCCTCGTTGGTGTGTCGGCCGTTACGGCTCCGCCACGCCGACAAGGTCCAGGGCCTCGACCCACTACTTCTTTTAAATATAATTTGAGGAGATTAGTACATTCCAATTCCGTTGAGAGTCCGGCCCATGACAAGGCAATAGTGGGACAATGACCAAATCCAGGCTACACGCACCTCCCACTACTGGATCTAGGTTGCTAGCAGCCTTGGTGCCACCGCGCCGGGCCACCTAAACGTCGCGTCAACTGCCTAGTGCCACTACCTAGGCGTTTATGCCACCTAGCTCGCTGACTCGAGGCAAATCGTGGCAGTAGAGTGACGCCAAGTGCCTAATGAGCCGCCTTAGGGTGCGTTTGGTTCTACTTTTGAAATTTGCTTCTGCTGTAAAACAGAAGCTGAACCAAACATGTTTACTAAAATTGCTTCTGCTGTGAAAAGCAATTTTTTTCTAGTACAAATTTAGAAGCAGCTTGGATCTTGCTTTTCTGCTTCTGCTCTTCTATTTTTTAGTATAGATTAAATAGCATGAATTCAAAGTATCTGATTGATCTAACATTATTATGATTGTATTGCATTGCACAATTTCATGCGATAATATGTGGTTATTGGTTATTTTATGAGATGAACTATGCATTTTTTTATTTATCTAATATATTTTCCAGTTATATAGTTGTATCAATGTTGAGTGTTTTCTATTTATATATGTATAGAATATTATAGTGATAAAAATTATGTAAGTTATAAAAAAACAGTCAGCTCACAACAGTTTTTTCATGGCAGCTTCGACAAAACGATTTTTAGCTTTTCCACAACACGCAACTCATACAATTTTTTTACAGTAATCAGCTCACAACAGTTTTTTCACGGCTCACAACAAAACTAAACACACTCTTAGTGCGTCAGACTTTTAGAACATTGCTATTATGTTGCTAATTAGAATTTTTCAGGCTATCAGAAAAAGATTACTACATTCAAAATTTTTAAAAATAGATTCTACAATGACCAAATATTGTTCACTGAACCAGTTAGTTTATTTCCTTAAACATTTTTCTGGTAACATATATGGGGAAGTATTCTGTGCACATCGACTGGCTGTGTACATGTGAGATCTCCACCTTCAATCTATAATCCAACGGAAAAACAACTTTGTTGGGGGTTATCGTAAATGTAGCAAGGAACGGAATGTGGGAGGTTGGAGGTGTTTTCTACTAAATGATCTGGTGAAGCTGGTTCGTTGGATTACAGATTGAAGACGGAGATCTCACATGTGCATCATGTGCACAGCCAACCAATGTGTATAGGATACTTCCTCAACATATATACACAGAGTTTTAGATGTCAACAAAATGTGTTTATCTTTGCCTTCGATCAGGAATCTCTATGCAACAATCAGCATTCATCGCTACCAAGCACAGGGGTTACTGTCAAGACTGAAGCTAACATTCAAACTGCACACGGGGCAAACATGCCGAGTCAGAGCCATCTCAGGCAGCAGCAGTTCAACGGGCAGGCCGTTGTGAAGAGTGGCGGTTCACGTGTCTGCAAGCTCGATCGTCCAGCATCTGACACCGTTGTTGCTGGCGGCGACGGCGCGTCCCCTCCTGATCAAGGCCAACCGCGGCGGAAACGACGGAAGACGACGCAAAGGAGGACTGCGCCGCAATCGCCACTGCCGCAGCGCCGGCCGAGGACGGGTACAGCTGGAGGAAGTATGGGCAAAAGCAGGTGAAGCACAGCGAGTATCCCAGAAGCTACTACAAGGTGCACGCACCCCCACTGCCTGGTGAAGAAGAAGGTGGAGCGCTCCCACGAGGGGCACGTCACCGAGATCATCTACAAGGGCACGCACAACCACGCGAAGCCCGCGGCGAGCCGGCGGTCGCCCGGCGACTCTCAAATGGACCATGCGCCGCACGACGGCAGCAACTCCCACGCCGCCGCTGGCGGACAGCCGAGCGTGGAGGCGAGGCCGTTGATGCACAACGGCATGACCGTCCAGGACTGGCGCGGCGAGGGCGTGGAGGCGACGTCTTCCCCCTCGGTCCCCGGAGAGCTCTGCGTCTCGGCGGCGTCTATGCAGGTTCACGACGGCGCGGCCGCTCGGTTCGAGTCCGCGGAGGGTGTCAATGCCACGTCTGCGGTGTCCGACGAGGTGGACAGAGATGACAGGGTGACGCACGCCAGCATGCCCCAGGCCGCCGCGGACGGTGAGAGCGACGAGCTGGAGCGGAAGAGAAGGTCGCTGTCTTGCGCATCTCTGCAGCCTCTCTTCCTTCCGTAGCAATGCATACAAGCTCACAGAAATCGTCTGAATGCTTCAGGAAGCTGGAGTCTTGCGCTGCCATTGAAATGAGCACGGCCGTCGAGGGCTGTCCGCGAGCCTCGGGTCGTGATCCAGACGACGAGCGATATCGATATCCTTGACGACGGCTACCGCTGGCGCAAGTATGGGCAGAAGGTCGTCAAGGGCAACCCGAATCCAAGGTACGTCTGAAGCTTCAGAATTTCTCATAGCACCATGGATTTTTACCTGTGTTTGCATTGCCCTTCTCAGTGTGTGCTCGTCGTGTACAGGAGCTACTACAAGTGCACGCACCCAGGTTGCTTGGTGCGGAAACACGTGGAGCGCGCCTCGCACGACTTCAAGTCCGTGATCACCACGTACGAGGGGAAGCACAACCACGAGGTCCCGGTGGCGAGGAGTGGCGGCCACCCGGGCTCGGTTGTGCCCGGAGGGTGGCGGCGCCGGCGCGGGTGTCGCGGGGTCATCGCAGCCCAACGCCGGCGGCGTCGGCGGCCGAAGGCCGGAGCTGCCGTCGGTGCAGGACAGCCTGATGAGGCTGCCGTTCGAGCCCTTCGTCCTGCCGCGGAGGGACCCACTCGCGCCGATGGGCAACTTCCCGTACTCGCTCGGCCTCGCTGCGTCGTCGGCGCTGCCGAGCATACCGTTGCCGGCGGGGCTCGGCGGCGTGGACCGTCTCAAGTTCCCGATGCTGGCGCCGTCGGTGAACCCGCTGTTCAGGCACCGTCAGGGCATGGAGACGACGGGGCTCGTGGTCCCCAAGGGGGAGGTGAAGGAGGAGGCTATGCCGGCCTACGGCGCGGTGTATCAGCAGGCGATGAACAGGCAGACCCTGGGGCATCAACTGTAGATAATAAAGAACAACCTAGGAGTCATGTCATACATGCTTAGGTTAATTAATCTTATGATCATAATCACAACTCTCTTACTTCAGTTCTTGCTCTTAGTTATGCTTAAGCTAGCTAGTTCATCCTTTTTTCTTTGTTCAACAATAGCATCCGGTGATTCAGTTGAGTTTATGCATGCAGTAGTCACTAGTCAGCCAGCAGCGACAGGTTACTTGGATAGAGTGATCATGGACTGTTGGTTTTGTGTTCATTGATGGCATATGTCTGGTAGCTCAGTTTGCCCGGCAAGTAGATAAACTGAGTGTCAACATGTGTTCACTTCTATCAAAGCTAGCAATGTGATTGTCATTTAGATTGTTTGTCCTGTGTAAAGCCAGTTTTGCTTGAGAAAGATGATAAAGGATTTTGTCACGCCAACCTGCTGTCGTCTTGAGAGATTATATTCCTTGAATTCCTGTCGCCACCCCGTCGTCCTAGATTTAAATTATCGTTCGGTTTTCGTCCAAGCAGCTTGGGATCGGTTTATGAAAACCTAAAAAATTTGTTGAAACTTCAGATAACACAAGTGAGACATATTGAAGAGAAAATGAGAGAACAAAGCGATTTTATTCATTGATTCATTTGCTGTTTATACACGTGAAGAAGTGGAGTGACAAATGAATAAACTTTTTTTTGAGAGAGATTAAAGGTGATTTAGGTGATGGTTTAGAAAAGGGGTTCGTTTAGTACTACTGTTGGAGCTTATTTTTTTCCAACATACTTAAATTTAAATTTAGGTAGTTATTTAGGGGCTTTCTTTGAGACACTCTTATTATTTGTTTTGTAGAAAATAATACGGTATAATGATTATTTTGTAAAGTTTTAGCTATTTTTTGTTTGAAGGTGAACAAAGTCCACTTTTACTAGTTTTTGTTCAGTTTTTCAGTTTTCACCAAAAATAGTGTCATATACTCTACGATGAAATCTACGATGAAATGAGATCTTCTGTAGTTGGTTTTTGTCGACTATAGAGGGCAGTTACCTCTCTGCACCATCAGATTTCGATCCGATAGAGGGGATTTCGTTGATAGTTTCCGTACATAATGGAACCTACCTCCACGTCCTTTGGAGAGCTCCATTTGATCCGCGCTCAACGGGTGCGGAGCCGTTCCCCCTACGATATAGGTATATGTAATCACCAGATTAAGGTTCTGGGCCATGGTGGCTCATACACCAACGTTGAGGCCTCTAGGCCGAGCTTGACAACGGCCCAGCTTGACGACATACCAGCCCACGTTAGTTCGCCGGATTGGAAGCTGGTACCAAACTCTCTCTCTCTCTTTGGGCTTTTCATCGTAGACCATGACCTTAACTTACGCTATTCACTAGGATAGATTTAATAATTAGCCATATTTTTTGTCATTCCGGTATACAAATCATTGGTTTAAATATTCTTGTGTATCATGATCTTGAAATCGTGTCTCAATAATAATGATTATTTATAAGAGTACAATAAATTGTTGGTTTTTTCAAAGCAGAAGCAGGCAAATCTCCTGCACGGTCTCCCTGTCGTCTACCATCGCGCAGTGCATGCCACATGTCGCGCAACGGGAGCTGTGGACAGCTATCTTGCGCAGTGAAGGGCGATGCATGGCTTTGCAGCCGGAACACCACAATTCAAGAAAAAAAAAGCAGTCTCTTTTGTTATAAATGGTCTACGTTACACTCTATTGTTATAGATTGTCTACGTTACTGTTATGCGAATAGTTCATATCTATAACAGTATATATGATAAACTATTCATTTACATATTTACATATGATAAATCACACAAGGTAGAAAACATTAGTCTCGTATTGCTTCTTTCCGCTCATTCATATCCACTCCCATACTTGTTAATTATATTTCGACGATCATTTTGGTTTGGATATCGAAACGAAATATTTAGGTAATGGACGATACTGGTATATCGTTTTAGGATCTAATAAATAATATAAATATATTTAAATATATATTAATATGATTAAATATGATATATTTGAATACGTTTATATCTTAAATATAGTGTATAGCTTGTTGAATTGAATATAATATATAGCTTAATATAAGTAATATGTAACACGTATTAAAAAATCAAAATATAATTTTGATTGGAATAACCAGTATATACTGGGAATGGCTTGGTATTGTCCGGTATTGAAAACGGATAATTCGTCACTTAATATGTATCAGTTTAAGTAACGAAATGACCATTATGATCAGTACCAAAATAGAATTAATAAAAAATAGAATTAATAAGACTACTCTCGTACCAATAGTGTACGTCTCGTCTCAAAATATATAGAGGGATTGATTTGGCAATATTTATTAATATTGCCGTAGCGCAACGCGAACCGTGGATGGATGGCTTTGCCGCCGCACAAGTTTTTACATACACACACACGCATGATACATCAGGTGGTACAGAAAAAAATCCACGGTCCGATCGATGAGTGGTGGTGTCTCGTCTCCTGCGCAGGAACAGGCTACTACATACAGGGAGGGAGGAAAAAGACAGTAGTGGATCGGTTCTGGTCGCGGTTCGTACGACGAATTCATGATTCGTTCCCGCTAATTCGACGCGAAATTGCACGCGCAAGGCGAGGCTTGAGAGCTTTTGCAATTCGGAGGAACAGTCCGGGGCGGTGTTGTCAAGTGCTGTCTCTGCGTGTCCGTTTCTTCCCTTTCAGAGGATGAACATTAAAGTTGATTCGTCGTTTGGATCACGGTCGTTTTGTAAAATTTTATGATACATCATACATGCATGTTAAACTCTAGAAAGAGTAAAACATCGGATCTGAGAGATCTGAGAGACAATCAACACAACCAAACAGCTTAGCATACTTTATAAAACTACGCTGAATCGAAGGCAATTAAAAAGAACAGTAGATTATTTAGTGTATTGTAGAGTCCCTAGAATGTGGGGACACGTGCCTAAGTACGGCCTTAGTTTGGATATCCACGCTTGCTTCTTAAAAAAGTTCAGGCACCATCTCGCGTTTCAAACCTCCCTGACGTAGGGACGAAGACGATTACAATTTTTTTTCACCAAACTGTAACCCTCTTCGATCTTCAGAGTTCCGGCCCATCGGAACGCATGCAGAAATTCAGAGAGGTTTCGAGCGAACTTCTGCTGCCTCCCGCAACATTTCCGCAACATGGTATTTTCAGTAGTTTTGGATGCTGTATTTTTCGTAGGATTAGTCGGCATTAGTGCATTACACTTTGGCACGTTGACGCATGGTCTGAAACTCTTGAGTTCTGACCAGCCATCAGTGCATGCATCATGCATGCACTGTGAACAGCTCCATGTACTCAGATTCTCTGAACCTGCCGGGTTCTCCAGTAGAGGCCAGAGACGGGGCTCCTGGCTCCCGTCTCCCCCACGAGAAAAGTGAAATCACATCGTGGGCATCTCAGAATATCCAAGTGAATGTCACCAATGGAGTTTGCTATCCAAATCATCCTATTTGCATCTGAGGTGCGTTTGATAATTGGCGTCGACGTCTTCACAAGAAAATGATCAAGCGACGGCCTGACAGATACAGTGGCAGTGCCGTGTTGAATGGCGACGATAATTTAGCCAGATTTCGAATGTTAACTTTAACTTTACCACGTCTAGATCTCAGCCATTGCTACAAGAATCATCTCGAGTTGGCCATGGACCAGCTGTACCAGGCTACCCGTAGCTGTACCGGGGTGATGAGACATGGCACAAGCTTTGGCGCCATTTCCTCGCAAGCTAGACATTTGTGCACGCCCATGCTTCCTCCAGGCCATCCATGGCAACGTGGAAGAAGAAATGGGAGAAGAGGGTGTGGTGGGGTGCAGTTAAACATCCACATCCATGGCCGCAATGGGGATCGATGGATTTAATATCTGGATGGGAGTTCATTCCTAGGCTCGAGTCCCATGAATAGGCAGCAAAAACAAGAAATAATGTATAATATTTACTTTACCAAACATTTTAGATTCTCTTACTATTATAAAACTCACTGCCCAGTAGTTATGAAATCTAGGAACGAACTAATATCCAAAAAAACTAAGGCCCTGTTTGAGGGACCTTCTGGCTGGCTAGATACTTCTAGTATCTAGAAGCTCCCCCAAACAGCATCTTGGGTAGCCCAGATTTTCAAAATCTGTAGAAGCAGTTAGTCTCTCCAAGCTTAGTAGCTGATAAGCTGGCTAACCCCAGCTTCTCCAGATTTTGCAGATTTTTATTTACTCACTATGTCACTGAATAAAACCTACCCATCTAACAGCTAGCTACTCCAACCAGCCAGCTAGATACTCGGATTAGCTGATTCTGAGAATCTGCAGCTCCCCCAAACAGGGCCTAAGAAACAATGGTTTCTTGGATTCTTATCAGTCCAAAAATCTCCAGCTACTACATAATTTAGATTTTCTCTTAGGTCAGAAACTTAACAACTATAATATAGAAATAAAATAATCTACTAAAGCTAAAAACATCATATTATATAGATTCTTACTATCTAAATGTTTAGATGCCACAATCTTCTTACTAAATAGTAAACAAAAGTAGGATAGGTGGCCTCCTCAATTGCAATCCAAGCCATGAAAGAGGAGACAGGATTTGAGTTGGGTGAGGACGACCTTTCATTGTTTCAATTCATTGCAGCTGGACGCCTGGACCATCTCCACATTTACAATCTCTATGTGTCCATCCGTCCGTAAAGAGCTCATTTCCCTAATTTTTTTAGATTACAAAAAATCAGCTCCAATAAAAACTTAAAAAAATCATTTCACTTCCTATATTTTTAGAAAACATACACACAAACTCAAACGACTCTCAATAATAAAGAATCTAAAAAATCAATCATTTGACTTCCTATTTTTAGAGAACATACACACGCACTCAAATTTAAGAACTCTATTCAAGATAAACACATTTAAAGTGATTTGTATCTAAAAAAATCCCAAAAATAAGTTCAAACAAAACAGTTAGGTCGCACTGGTTAAATGAACTCTGGATTCTTAAACAAAACAGCGCTACTGTTTTCAAGAATAAGTTTCAACGGTGGATTGGACAAAATGGCGTGAAGAACCGTGCCAATATATAGAGTAAAGCTCTATTTGGTATATATAACAAAGTGATTTTTGTTGTAGATCAAAATTAATTATGAAATCGGCAAGATAACTATTTTTTATAGGTATATATAACAACATATTCTTTAACTAATATAGTAACAACTTTAATTGAACAGTTATCCTCACTCCTACCGATGAATAACAGGAAACACTTCTTTTCTTATTACTATCAACAAGCTTTTATTAGGATCGGTACGAAATTGCTTTACAATTTTGGGTGCATGCGTGCAAAGTTGGCCCCTTCCCGTAATTCCATCTGCTTGTTTAGACATCTAGCCACGTTTGCAAAAGAAGATTTCTACTTATGCACAATTAGTATCATACCTTGTGTTCAACGTTAAAAATAAAAAATAATTATATTAGTAACACTACGGAGCCGTCCTCTTTTTTTTTTTTGAAACTCGTCTTGGAATTCCCGTTGTTGCGTGAAGAGAACGATGGACCCGACAGAGTCGATAATAAGGACGGATATAGTTATCTGACGAGGGCAAGCAGCGGTGGAGCAAAAACACACGGTGCGAGCTCGGGTTTGCGAGGTTATGGCTGGAATTGATGGTGAGATTCGGCTATGGACTCTGGATTTATAGAGAGGCATCGGAGAAGGAACGAGGGCGGGTATAGAAGGAGATTCCGAAGCTTTCAAAAATAATATTGTTCTATAAATATGTTTTCTATTTATTTATTATTTATATATAAAACTAATCAAATATATATATGATCAATATTCTATATTATAATGATTTTCATATAAAATAGATCATCATTTATATATTGATGATTTTCATATATTAAAATTTCTATATAAAACAGATCAACTTTCATATATTGATGATTTTTATATATTAATAATTGCCATATAAAACAGATGTGGGGAATGAGATGCACAGGAACTGATCCAACGACTTAGAATATAGATTAGCTTATGAATGATTAGTATTTGGTTGATGTTAGATGATGGGTGAGAAAACAACTCATCATTTATAGAGTCCGGTAGATAATCAATATATCATCCAAAATAATTTTGTTGACTCTTATTTACTCTGTTTTTTGAAAAAAATAATTGTTAAAATATGATATGTGCTGCAGGATACAGGAGCACAAATCGGCGCCCCCAGGGATGAACACTGATAAGTATCAATGAACAGTGAACAGTAATCAATCTCTCGATCCTCGTGTAACTTTATTTTTCAGTAGATTATTCTGGATTTTATTAAATAGCATCGAGTAGTTTATTTCCGGTTTGTCACATGCACGTTTGTTGATATGTGTGATTCTAATGCATGTAATGAATTTATTTAAATGCTTGTGAACCGATGATGTATATGTTGTATTTTATGAAATGCATGTGATTGATGGATATTTTTCCAGCACTTGATGATTTGTATGTCTAGTCTATGAACTTTATTAATCTGCTTTGTGTGCATTGTATTGCTGTCTTTTTAGTCTGGATAACAGTTGTTTTTGAAGGCTAGATTATTTTCGGTGCTTGTGATCTTTCAAACTGTCGCATCAATTCATACCTGACACGAGAGTGATAGCACCGATTTTCTCTGAGATTTTTCAGTGAAATATTATTTTCTTTCATTTGTTCTTTTTAGAGGTGCGTTAGTGTTTAGAAAAGGCTATCAATCCGAAAGAATTTGTTGAGGTGCCTATACACCCATCTAGTTGTCTGTTTCGATCTACGGTTAAATTATGATATGTGTAAAATTTTGTCGATAAGATTAAATATGAAAAAGGTGAAAAGGTGACTAAAAGTTCTAAAACAACCTTTATTCAAAATATTAAAATAACTTATATAAGGAATTGGAGAGAGATTATTTAGTTAAATTTTGTTCTAATAACTTCTTCCTGAATATTATTCGTATTAAAGCAAGACTAAATATGATTTATTTTATTAACTAGACCGAGTTTACGTGCAATCCAATGCTAAACACTGCGTTTAAGAGAAATGGCCAAATGGGTCATTCATATTATTCAGAACCAACTAACACGTGATATATAGGTAATCAAGATACCTATTTGTCCGTCAAACCGATTTTTTTGATAATAATTTCCTATTATTGCATCAACTGGTCTGCTCTACAGCGTAAGCAGATATGTACAAATTGTCGACGTACGTCCTTGAATAAATTTTGTTGAGTGAGCTTTAAGCCAATGCATAAAGCTGATGCCTTAGCTCATATCCACCCATTTGTATATATGTGCATGCATGCACTGAATATATTTTAGCCATGTTTAGTACTCCCTGTTTTGATTTATGTAAATCGTATGTTTGACCATGAACAAGGATCAAGACGTGATAAAAGTAGAAGGCCCGAGAGGAAATGACCTATGTACCCTCTATTAGTATAGGGATTGCAATTTTACCCGTGGGTGTGGGTACCCGCGGGTACCCGACCTGATGGGCACGGGTTTGGGTTTAATTTTGTGTTTGCGGGTTCGCAGGTTCGAGTACCTGTTTAATTTCGGTTTGGATTCGGATTTAGATTTAAACTTGCGGATTTCGCGAGTTTACCCGATTACTTAAAATTATATAGAGTTCATCGTCTTTTCTATTCATTTCTCATGATAATATTATGTTGATATATGTTAAGTGATTTCATCATTTCAAATTATGTGTTGGTAATATGATAATCTCCTATTTGTTATAAATTTTTAATTATATTTATGTTCTAATATAATTCATCTAGAGTATAAACCAAATCCGCGGGTTACCCGTCGGATTTCGAGTACCCGACGGGTTCGGGTTCAGATTTAGTTTTAAACTCATGGATTTTGTGGGTCCAGGTTTATATGGGTTTTGTGGGTTCAGGTTTACATAAGTTTCGTGGGTTTGTTTCGTGAACGGATTTTCATCAAACCTGCCCGTTGCCATCCCTATCTATTAGTTGTTTTCGAAGGTTAACTCCGTTTTATATTATAGTTCTATTTTATAAAAAATACACTAATAACTATACCATTAAATTAGTAGCTCCTTTTGGACAATTTAAAATAACCAGGATTATAATATAATCATAATTATTTGATATGCATGATTATAACTGAATCTGATTATTAGTTATATTACATATTATGATTAATACTTGAGTTGTCTATAATTTTTCCATTTGGATCACAATCTGATTATTTTTTTTAGTGAAAGCTGATTATGAGCTGTCCCAAAGGGGCCAATATTAATATACTTTTCTTTAGAATCGGTCAAAGCTAACGAAATTTGACTTGAAAAATATCAGTTAACTTATAATATGAAACGAAAATACACAAAATACTTAAACAGGGGAATAGTATGGAGAAATGATTATTTTATATTTTTAGACATGGTTAACATTATATTTATCAACAACCTTTTTCAAACGGGAGATTTGATCGTATACCTTTCGTATAGATAAAAATTTAGAATTTATCTTTTATATCTCAATAACATATGGAGTTTACTTAGGCCAATAACATATGTGTTAGGATGATAAATCTTCAATTTCTATCTAAATAAAGAATATACAATCATTTTTTCTTTTTCAAAACGCGCATGGTTGCAGTTTTCAACCTGCAGGGGAAACAATAATTGGCACTGGCGCCAGCGTATTGTTAGCAGTAGCAAATTAAACTTGCGAAAAATCCATGATATATGTTTTGCAAATTGCCATGCGTTTCTTCAGAGCAACTTTGTCAGGCAGATTGCACAGTACGCGATGAATGATTATTTTTCAGCCTAATGGAAAGACATGTGATGTGTTCAGGATATGACAACGATCGAACAGTCCAGTAGTTAGTTCCACACAGATCCATAATTTTAGTACAAGCGCAATGTTTCGTCTAGTACGAATATATATATATATATATATATATATATATATATATACGGTGACGCTATTATACACCCTAGGTGTATAATAGCTATTATACACCCGAACCAGACCGACCGAGTCAACCGGACTCTGGCCCAACGCGCGCCGATTCAGCTGGCCGACCGAACAAACCGGGCGCTCCCTCCGATTTTGTCGCGATCTTGTCGATGACGCCGCGTGAGGTCCGCCTCCGCCACGCACTGCCTCAACCGAAGACTCCGCCGCCTCCGCCACGCCAGCGCGCCGCCCCCTCCCCACCCACCGATCGGCGCGAGAAGTCCGCCACGCCCGTGAGCCGCCTCCACCAGGGAACCCCCGACCCCTCGCCAAAACCCCCGCGCGACCTCCGCCACGCCGGCGCGCCGCCACCATCCGACGATCGGCAAAGCTACCACCATCACAGATCGCCGCGAGTCCTCCGCCACGCCAGCGAGCCGTCTACACCGAAAAACCCACCCGCTCGCCCCGATCCGCCGCGCTACCTCCGGCAAGCCCGCGCGCAGCCACCAGCCGACGATCGCCGCGCGACCTCCGACGCGCACCCACCCCTCACCCCCGCGGTCACCGCGCAGACTCACCACCGCGACTCCCGCACCATCTGATCGCCGTCCGCCACAACATCGATCCCCCCACCACCGTGCTCCAGAATCATCACCGACTACCGATTGCATAAATCCTCCTGCCACGGAATCTCTCCTCCGATCATTGTAATCCTGCTACTTCCTCCTCAATCTGCATATCGCCACTGCAAAATCTTGCCACCTACGAGGTAACTGTTTGTTCAGTAAAAAAAATTATTGTCGTTGTATATGCAATTGCTTGACTAAGAGATGTGTATGCTAGAAAAATACTAACAAAGAATTCTTCTACAGAAAAAAGATGTAGAAACTGGTTATTCTTATACTGAGTGCTTCCACTGCTTACACTACTGATGAACTCTTACAAATGCATTGAATTAGTTTTTTGTAATAAATCACATTTACTACTGAGGATAAAGTTATTCAGTTGATATTGTTGCTATTTTTTTACCCATAATATATCAATGATTGTTATGAATGTTCTACAGTGTTGAAATATATGAACAAAGGATCTGTCAATAATGGAAATAATGAGCGTGGATGTTTCAGCGACACCCCCTGATGTTGTTGATGTCGAACCCATCTCGGTTAGTCCGCCTTGGTGTGATATAAGTGAAAGGCATAAACCTATGAAACCACCTCCACAAAGCCTATCTTCTAAACAACTAACCACACCAGAAGTAGTTGTATCTGTCTCTCATGTGAGTACCATTGATTGTGTTGTCTGAATTTGTATATAAATACTAACAATTGTTTTGCGTGGAAAAATAACATAATTTTAATGTTGCATTTGAACAGGATGATACAGTTGACCCAAAATTTGTACCAACATTTGATTTGGAATTTGGTGATATGGAACACGCATTTCGATTCTACGTTAACTACGCTCATCTTGCTGGGTTCTCTGTCAGAAAGAACAAAAAACGAGTTCTTGGACAAGATTATACTTGCTCATTTGAAGGAAAACACAAAGCAATCAATGTCATAGACCGTGTACGAGAAAAAACAAGTAAAAGGATAGGGTGCAAAGCAATGGTGCATGCGAGACGTACGAAAGCAGATGGCCATGTATTCTTTAGCAAAATTGTACTTGAACACAATCATCTGTTAACCCGCTCACCTCGTATGACGAGAAGAATGCAAGCCCATAAAACCCGTGATCCTGAGTTGATGCACATAGTTGACATCGCTCTCAAGAGCAAAGCGAGACATTCTACGGTGATGAGCATCCTTAAAACTGCTGTTGGAGGAATAGACAATCTGTGTTTGACTGAAAGAGATATCCAGAACAGGTAAATCTATGAAACAAAACATCCAAAAAGAAATTTTGACTGCTTATTTTATACTGAACAATATAAATTGTTGTGTAATGCTTTACTACTGCTGACTCACAATTGAAATATTATTTTGCATATATGCTTTGCAGAAGAGCTGCACTGATTCGTGAGGATCAAACAGATGATATTCCGAAGCTCCAAACTTTTTTCAAAGAATGCAAAAAAAACAATCATCAATTCTTCTTTGAGTTCCACTTGGATGATAAGAACGTCGTACGAAATGTGTTCTGGAGTCATGCAAGCCAGCAAGGGGACTTTGCAGGTAATGCTCCTATACTCAGAAACTATATTTTTAAAAACTGATGCATACTATACTGAATTGGTATTTCAAAAAAAAAATTAAACATGAACTGTTCCGCCTCACGATTATTTGCATTTGCAGATTATGGAGATGTCGTTACATTTGATACAACCTACAGGACCAACCAGTACAGCATGCCTCTTGCAATGTTCGTTGGCTTCAATAACCAGCTCCAAAACATAGTTTTTGGACAAGCACTGTTAAGAGATGAGCGTGCGGATACATTTGAATGGTTATTTAGCACATTCCGTGAATGCATGGTTGGCAAAGACCCCATAATAATTTTTACAGGTATTACTTCAACTAAAACTAAATAAAACTCTTACAATCTACTGAAGCATATTATACTGCGTATTATGCTACTAATGTTCTCTTATAAACTACTGCATCATTTGCACTGTATATATATATATGCTACCAGAATAAAATTGTATGATGTATGTTTCACATTGTTACCAACCTGCATCGGAAAAAAATGCTGCAGATCAGGACAATGCGATGGCCAAAGCAATACCTGCAGTGTTTAAACAAACATGCCATAGGAACTGTAGGTGGCATATGATCAGGAAGCACGAAGACGCATTAAACAAGCTATATAAGCAACACCCAAGGTTGTGTGAAAGGCTCACCATTGTAATCAACCACCCACTCACACCACATGAGTTTGAGAATGCATGGGGCAATATGGTTAGTGATTTCTCACTGCAAGAATCAATAACATTTCAGAACCTTTACGAAGGCAGACATATGTGGGTTGCAACATATTTCAAAGAAGTATACTGTGGCCCAGTGACCTCAACACAACGGAGTGAAAGTGTTAACTCAACTGTTAAAAGCGGGTATATAGACAATTCTACACCAATACATGAATTTGCGAAGAAATTCCTTGAGATATTGGAGCACACAAAGGAGAATGAGGCACAGGAGGCCTTCAACTCTCAGGTTGGGAAAATCTAATGTCTAAATTCCTACTGCACTATGGAATTAACACCTATCCTTGAATGTTATTACTGAATATGGAATTAACATGACATTGTGTGATAATAGTTAGGTGGTTGGTGTTTGCAGGCACCCAATGTGTTGGATACACATTATGGCTACGAGGAACAACTGAGCAGGGTATACTCAAGAAATGTCTATAAAAAATTTAGGCAAAAAAGACGCGCCAGTACCTCTTTCCGTTTGCGAGTAGACAACAACAAAGCTGGGTATTTTTTCATTGAGCATAGAAACAAAACAGCTGACTTTCCATGGATTCAACATGAATACTGGGTGAAAGCTATCGCTGATACGGATAACCCTGAAAACTCTCCATACCATTCCATTGATAATGCTACTACGGAATAAATTGTTGTCCTATTCTGACTATATGCGTTAAAATATGATAAAAATAGAATAACCATAACATTTATTGTGTGCAGGTATCTTCTGTCCACATGTGATTTGTGCATTGACCCATCTTTTTGTTGAGCACATACCATCAAAATACATACTAAAGCGCTATTCGAGAAACCCAAAGGTGAGCACTTGCTTTGACAGACATGACAACCTATTTGTTGGACCATATGGCGCAACAAAATCGTATAGGTCGTCAGTGATACTAAAGGATCTTTTTGCACTTGCAAATTCGGCAATCATGTCTGCGCAGGTACAATCTACTTTGCTATTTCATGCTTGTATACAGTATTCCTGGATCATTTCAGTATTGATGATTAGCTATTTAATTGCTGTTAAAAATTGCATTGATATGTTGATATAAAAAACTTCATACTTGAGTTGATGATTGTGCTATTGAATGGCTATTACTACTGACATATATCCATTTGTTGAACAACTACTAGTAATTATACAATATATGCTATTTGCGCTGCATAATTATTACTTGAACTGCTTTATTAATGTTACCCCATTTTACCACTGATGCGATGTATCTATTGAATTAACACCTTGTCAGTATTTTATTTACCTGAATTAGGCTATGGACACAGCAATACATCTAATCAAAGATGCACGTGCCGTGATAGATGCGATACCCCACACATGGGTCCAATGTCTGGTGCAAATGTTGCTTCCCATAATAATATAGAAGAACATATTGACATTTCTGCTACAGCTCCACCTGTGTCAACAACAAAAGGTTCTCGTAAGAGGGGGAATTGTATGGATGATGTTCCGGAACCTCATACAAGATATGAAAAGAAAAAAATATTTAAAAGATATAGTACATGTGGAAAGAGAGAACGGCACAACTCAAGAACATGTGGTAAAGAGCGAGTAGAAGTTCCAAAAAGACCACGTGGTAGACCAAAGGGCAGTGGAGCAAAAGGGGTGCAAGCAATAGTGGGTGATGACACCATATCAACTGCACAACATACGACTAAACAGTATAATTCTATAACTACCAAGATCTTATAGTATACACCAAGTCTATATATATGCACATTCTGACAAATTTAATTCTTTTGCAGATCAAAAAGCAGCAGTCAGTTCACAAAAACCACACCGCGAGTCAGACAAACTGTAGGTGATATGACCGATGAGTGCTCGTTAAGTGATGAAGATGCTGATGACACTATATCTGGAGATTATGACTGATATATACAGATTGTTGATTTTTACTTTGTTATAGTTGACAATACAACTTACCTAGCTGTAATGAAACATGTTGGTATCTAGTGAAAAATTATGCTATCAATAAAAATATTGATCCATAACAATTCTTGCTACGAGATTATACTGGATGCTTTATGGACTGGTGATTTTGTAATCTTTGTCGTTTGAATGTTGAAATGATTCCCTATGCACTGATAAAGACAGCAAATAAAACTCTGAAAAATACTGAACATGAAAAATAAACTTACAAAAATACCGAATATGAACATACTTAACATACATAAAAAATACTACTACTGGAACATGAGGGATGACCTCATACAGAATATACCTTTTCCACGTTTGCGAATTTCCGAATAGATTGTTTTTTATACTTTATGTCTTCTTTCCAATTTCTTTCCACATGCATAGAAAACAGCAACTGAGTAACATGTTGAGCAACATCAGTTACAAAAAAAACAAGTGCTTGGGAAATGAGAAAGTATGAATATATTGAGAAAACATCAATAAAAAACTTGACTGACTGAGCATGAAGATTTACTGCATAACAAAATAATGGACAACAACTACAGAAACATGAAGCATGTTGTTCAACATCTACTGAGCAATACAATGAGTAGTATATATAAATACTGAGTATGTATGCAGTGATAATGTACCAAAAAAATACTGAGAACTATTGAACATTAAAGGTGAACTCAAATAAAATACTGAATATGAATATACTGAGAATGCATAAAATACAAGTATTGAGCAGCAATGCACTGAGAAAGACATCAAATAAAAAAACTCTGAACAATACTGAACATGAAAATGTATTGAACAACAAACTACTGAAAACATGAAGCATTTTGTTCAACATCTACTGAGCAACACAATGGGTAGTATATATAAAATACTGAGTATGTATGCAGTGATAATGTACCAAAAAAATACTGAGAACTATTTAACATTAAAGGTGACCTCAACTAAAATACTGAATATGAATATACTGAGAATGCATAAAAACAATTATTCAGCAGCAATGCACTGAGAAAGACATCAAATAAAAAAACTCTGAAAAATACTGAACATGAAAAATAAACTTACAAAAATACCGAATATGAACATACTTAACATACATAAAAAATACTACTACTGGAACATGAGGGATGGCCTCATACAGAATATACCTTTTCCACGTTTGCGTATTTCCGAATAGATTGTTTTTTATACTTTATGTCTTCTTTCCAATTTCTTTCCACATGCATAGAAAACAACAACTGAGTAACATGTTGAGCAACATCAGTTACAAAAAAAAACAAGTGCTTGGGGAATGAGAAAGTATGAATATATTGAGAAAACATCAATAAAAAAACTTGACTGACTGAGCATGAAGATTTACTGCATAACAAAATAATGGACAACAACTACTGAAACATGAAGCATGTTGTTCAACATCTAATGAGCAATACAATGAGTAGTATATATAAATACTGAGTATGTATGCAGTGATAATGTACCAAAAAAATACTGAGAACTATTGAACATTAAAGGTGAACTCAAATAAAATACTGAATATGAATATACTGAGAATGCATAAAAACAATTATTCAGCAGCAATGCACTGAGAAAGACATCAAATAAAAAAACTCTGAAAAATACTGAACATGAAAAATAAACTTACAAAAATACCGAATATGAACATACTTAACATACATAAAAAATACTACTACTGGAACATGAGGGATGACCTCATACAGAATATACCTTTTCCACGTTTGCGTATTTCCGAATAGATTGTTTTTTATACTTTATGTCTTCTTTCCAATTTCTTTCCACATGCATAGAAAACAGCAACTGAGTAACATGTTGAGCAACATCAGTTACAAAAAAAAACAAGTGCTTGGGGAATGAGAAAGTATGAATATATTGAGAAAACATCAATAAAAAAACTTGACTGACTGAGCATGAAGATTTACTGCATAACAAAATAATGGACAACAACTACTGAAACATGAAGCATGTTGTTCAACATCTACTGAGCAATACAATGAGTAGTATATATAAATACTGAGTATCTATGCAGTGATAATGTACCAAAAAAATACTGAGAACTATTGAACATTAAAGGTGAACTCAAATAAAATACTGAATATGAATATACTGAGTATTGAGCAGCAATGCACTGAGAAAGACATCAAATAAAAAAACTCTGAACAATACTGAACATGAGAATGTATTGAACAACAAACTACTGAAAACATGAAGCATTTTGTTCAACATCTACTTAGCAACACAATGGGTAGTATATATAAATACTGAGTATGTATGTAGTGATAATGTATCAAAAAAAACTACTGAGAACTATTAAACATTAAAGGTGAACTCAAATAAAATACTGAATCTGAATATACTGAGACTGCATCAATAAACATTATGGAACTATTGATGTATGAACCCCAAGCCAAGACAAAATATACCTATTCCATAATGCATGTTTATGGACTGGTGATTTTGTAATCTTTGCCGTTTGAATGTTGAAATGATTCCCTATGCATAAAAGAACAAGTATTTATCAGCAATTCATTGATAAAGACATCAAATAAAACTCTAAAAAATACTGAAGATGGAAAATAAACTTACAAAAAAATACCGAATATGAACATACTTAACATACATAAAAAAATACTACTACTGGAACATGAGGGATGGCCTCATACAGAATATACCTTTTCCACAATTGCGTATTTCCGAATAGATTGTTTTTTACTCTTTATGTCTTCTTACCAATTTTTTTCCACATGCATAGAAAACAACAACTGAGTAACAAAATGAGCAACATCAGTTAAATAAAAAAACAAGTGCTGGTGAAGTGAGAAAGTACCTACTATATTGATAAAGCATAAATAAAAATCTTAAATGACTGAGCATGAAGATTTACTGCATAAAAAAATAATGGACAACAACTACTGAAACATGAAGCATGTTGTTCAACATCTACTGAGCAATACTGAACATCAAAAATAACTCAGCAAATTACTGAATATAAAATATACTTAACATACATATCAAAATAAAAACTACTGAATATGAAAGATGGCCTCAGACGGAATATACCTTTTTCACGTTTGCGAATTTCCGAATAGGTCGTTTGTTATTCTTTATGTCTTCTTTCCAATTTCTTTTCCGCATGCATAGAAATCCAAAAACTGAATAAAAATGCAAATAACTGAAGACACAATTGAGCTACATCAGTTAACAAACATAAGTGATAGGAAGTGAAAAGTATAAATATACTGATAAACCATCAATTAAAAAATGCTTAAACTACTGAGTATATAAAATACACAAACTGTTACGAACGTACCCACTACATCAATTTGCGCAAGAAAAAATTGATCCATACGCCTAAAACGTCAGTACTACACAACTGTGACCAACTTCAAATTGGTCAGAGCACAAACCTCATAGTCATCACTCCATATATATTGTTGTACTAAATACCACATCTATTCAACCTGCTTGATAATTCTACTGAATAGCTACTAATGACCTACTGGACAACTCTATTACAAACTAATCTCCAGATTATGCTACTATATGAATATACATACAGTACTACACCTGTTACTGCTCAGCATATACGTACTGACATAACAACATATATAGTTACTTATACTCGATATTCATCATCACACTGTACCAAAATTCGAAAAGGTAACACATATTACATAGCAAACATAACATCATAATATCTGCTTGGACCGTACGAAATACATCAGTTTACACATTAAAAAGGTCATCACAGCCTATACAACTAAAAATCAATTCTACGTCTCTGTGGCCTACTCCAAATTGGTTCTAACAACATCTTCCTATTCATCACGTGAAGCAACATCATCTTTCTCAACATCGCATGAAGCAACCCCAACTTTCGTGGCATCAGACGAATCGATGATTTGTTGTGTACCTGTACACAAAAAAAACCAACTCAGTATGTTGACAAATGAAAAATACGATACCGGCAGACACAAAAATATACTGTACCTTCAATTGCCCAGAGCAAGAAAAAAAGTTATTTTATTCCGTAGCTTCGATTATGAGAAACCAAGGATGGTTTCGGTGCTGTGATGAGTGATTGACAGTCTTTTACCCTCTGTTCGAAGGGTACCTCCGGAGGGGCTTCGGAGGTGGTACCTCCGAAGGGTGATTCGGAGGTGGTCACCGAAGGGTGTTCGGTGTTTGCTTGCTGCAGCTGTTGCAGCGGAGTGTGCTCGTCGGAGGGGTCCGGCAGTACACGATGACAGGGTTCGTACCGATGGCTTCGGTACTTTGGGCGGTACACCGGAGTGTGTACCGGAGGTTGTTAACCCGGAGAGGTCTCCGGAGTACTGGATACACTTGTTTGCTTGTCGGTGGTGCGCAGGGACTTCGGAGGCGACGGACAGGGTTCGAGCCGGGTGAACCTGGGTCAAGCGGGAGGCTTGATGCCAGGGGAGCGGGGAGCTCCGTCACGGTGGCTGCGAAGGTGGTCCGGGTCGGTCCTCGGGTCGAGGCGTGCTAGGTGAAGGCAGAGAGTGCGGAGCGTGGCTCCGGCTGAAGGTACTCCGAGACAAAGTCCTCGGAGGTGAGGCACTTCGAAGGTACTCCGAATGGAGTGACTTCGGAGTTGGTGGATCAAGTCCTCTGCGGAGGCAAGGAGTTCGAAGTGTGCTCCGGAGGGAGACACTCGAAGGTGCCCGACGAAGGTCTCAGAAGTCGAGGCGCATCGAAGGCATGGTCCGGGTGAGGCTCGTCGAGGAGTGTGCTCGGAGTGAGGCACTGCGACGGAGTGCTCATGGAATGCTTCATGCGGAGGCCTTGGACGAAGGAGGGACTTCGAAGGGTGGTACTCCGAAGGTGGGGCTTCGGAGTGTGAAGGACTTCGGAGCAAGGCTAGCTCCGGAGTAAGGTTGTCTTGTGGTGCTTCGGCCATGCATGGCTTCGGTACACGGACGGACGGTGTTCGAGCTGGGAGTAGCTGCGAAGCCGTGGTGATCCACTCCGGAGGTGGTGGTGCGAAGGCCCAAGGGCTTTGACGGCTTCGGCTCAAAACCGTCACTGTATCGAAGGTCTTCTTCGGCGGAGCGAAGGCCAACAGGCTACAGGCTTCTCGCCGAAGCTTCCGCACCCCTCGCGTGCGAAGGGAGGTTCCAGAAGTCAACACTGTAAAGGCTGACACTGTATGTACTGAAAAAGGCTGACACTGTCCCCTCTGCAGCTGACAGAGAAGCCTCCAAAATAAAGGTGGACTACCTTTTGTACCCCTTTGTTCTGTAGAGACAAATCTGTTGTAAACCCTAGGGGTAATGTAGTCACTTCCTTAGGATGAAGCCGTGGGCTATAAATATGGGGGCTCGGTAGGTAACATTCAACACTTTGAGCATTTACTGTTGAGCTCCTGTACACATACCTCGCTGGTTTTCATCCAGAGTTCAATATATTTTGTGTTCCTTGTTCAAGCGGCGAAGCCCTGCATCTTTGTGCTTTTGCTTGAGCTCGCTCTACATACCTCGCTAGTTTTAGTTCACCGAAGCCTGTCTTGGCGAAGGGTGTTTTTCTCGCGAAGTGTGTTTTCCAGTGTGCTGTCGCTCGGTGTAACACGAGGCAAGACCTCGCTGCTTACTAGCGAAGCCCTGGTTGTATCCCGTTTTGCTTCCTGTGTCGAAGCCCTTAGCGTAGTCCGTTTTGTGTGCGTGTAGACCTTCGTACGAAGCCCAGCACCAGTTGCTGTCGCTCAGTACTTGGTCGAAGTCCTCAGAGGGCTGTCCACTCTTGCGAAGGGTGAAGTGCGAAGCCTGCTCAAAGTACCTCGTGTGCGGAGCCTGCACTGACTTAGCAGAGTAGATTTTCGAGGGTTGTCAGTGGAGCGAAGTCTTCTTGGCTTCGAACTTTTGCTCCTCCGAAGCCTGTGTTCGAAGGTGTCGAAGTACCTCCGAACCAGACCTTCGAAGGTTGTGTTCGAAGCCTGTTCCGCAGAAGACAGAACAGAACCGAAGGCTAAGTTTTAGCCCGAATTTTTAAAAGCTCCCATTCACCCCCCCCTCTGGTCGCCGTTTCCGGTCCAACAATTGGTATCAGAGCGGGTTAAGATCACCAGTTGACCTTAACCGGTTTTGTGATCTGTTGGCGACATGGATAGAGGCAGTAAAATTCCTCTGTTCGATGGGACAGATTTTGCATACTGGAAGGTGCGCATGGAGGCTTACTTGTTAAGCCAAGGAAATGCAATTTGGGAGATTGTGGACTCACAATACTCCATCCCTGATACCCGCACCACTCAAACTGAAAAAGACCAGTACAATGCCAACTCGAAGGCAAGGAACATATTGTTCATTGGTTTGAGTCGGAGTGAGTTCGATAGGGTGCAGCACCTTAGGACTGCTAGGGAAATTTGGACAACGCTCACTATTTTTCATGAGGGCTCTACTCAGATTAAGGCCAGGCGCCAAAGCACCTACAATCAACAGTATCAGCTGTTTGTGCAGGCACCTGGTGAATCTATAGATGCCATGTTTTCGCGCTTTGATGCTATAGTGAGTAACTTGCGATCCAACGGGACGCTTGCTTACAGTGATCATGATAGGGCTATCAAGCTTCTCTATGCTCTTGACCGTAGCATATGGGAAGTGAAGATATCCAGCATTGAGGAGTCCACAGGTTATGACACACTGACCTGTGATGAGCTCTTTAGCAAGCTGAAGTCCACAGAGATTGCCAAGGCATCTCTTGCTGTGCACAGAAGCTCTTTGCCACAGCCATTGGCATTGGTTTCTAGCACTAGCCGTGGCACCACTGCAGAACCAAGCACATCAGGCACTTGTGTTCTTGCAGATGGTTTTGCTTTGTCCTCCCTGGTCTCCGTCACAAAGGAGCAGGTGGATACTCTAGCTGATGATGAGCTTGCTCTCATTGCCTGGAGGTTCACCCGCTTTCATCATGAGAGACGGGATCAGAGGAGAAGTGGTTTTAGTGGCTGCTATGAATGTGGCGACACCTCTCACATTAAGGCCAATTGCCCCAAGGTCAAGAAGAGAGAAGAGAGTGACCGCCCCAAATTCCACAAAAAGGAGAGGAAGCCCTTTGTGAAGGGCAAGCGCGGCAAGATGGCTAAGAAAGTAGCCAAGGCCGCTTCCAGAGCCTTTGTTGCTGCTCTCAGCGACATCGACACATCCTCAACTGAGGAGTCGAGCTCTGAGGAGGAGGAGTCCCCAAGGAAGGAGGACAAGAAGGACAAGAAGGGACGTGACTTCACCGGCCTTTGCTTCATGGCCGACAGCGATCACAGCGGCGATGAGCTTGACTCATCTGAGGTAAACCTATCATCTGACCAGCTTCTAATTAAATTAGATGAGCTGAATGAAGTTGTGCTAGGTCAGGATAGATTACTTGTGCAAGCCGCTAGAGAAAGAAAAGACCTTAGACTTAGGCTAGAAACTATTTCTACTGAATATGCCATGCTTAAGTCTAAATTTGATGATGCTGAATGTGAATCATGTTCTGTTGTCATGAGTGAGCTTGCTCAGTTGCGTTCTGTTCATGCTCAAACTCTTTCTGAGCTTGAGACTGCACAGAAGCAGCTTTTGGAGGTGGATTCTAGACCTCATGATGTTATTGATTGCATGAACTGCTCTTTATTACGCGATAGCATTAATTTACGTGATAAGCATGTTCATGATTTGGAGGCTAGATTGGAGAGGGCCGGTAGTTCTAAGGATGTGCAACCTGTCTGTGACACCTGCATTACCCTTAAGGACCAGCTAGGCACTGTTAGAGAGCGAGCTGAAAACCTCATGTCAGAAAATGAATACCTTCTTTCTGTGGTAAACAAATGCACTGAGGGGAAGGGTAGGATGGATTTGCTCTTGGCCAAGACCAAGTTGTGTGCTGACAGAGCCGGGGTAGCTCTAGGTTTGGGTTTTGAGAGGATAGCTTCAGACAGTAAGACCAAAACTGTTTTTACCTCTCCCACCACCCTAGAGAAAGAGAGAGCTCTGTTGGACACTCCATCAGCCAAAAAGCCTACCCATCCACCAAAGAAAACCACTCCTCCTACCAAGAAAAATCCTCCCAAGAAAACCACTCAAAAGAAACCCAAGGAGCCTGTGAGAGTTGCTCCTGTGACCCATGAGAGTGCCCCCCAGGAGAGTGTTTCACTGTTCTTATTGTCAGCGGACGG
>JAAALK010000285.1:18546061-18642217 GCA_019279435.1 Zizania palustris | reverse complement strand
TATTACATTAATTCGTTTGTTTTTTCTTAAATCGCAATGATTTTTACATAGCGTACACCACATCTGTTTATTTCAGAATTTTCCAAACGGAGAGCCATCCACTCGTGTGTCGGTGAGACGGGGAGAGTCACGTTTGGTTAGGAGATCTTTTTCAGACCGGCTAAAAAATGTATCTAGACTAGCTTAAATCAGGATGTTGAGAAGCAAGTGTGGTTTGGTTGTTTGAGGTGAGATTGACAATTTGTATCTATTGGGACGTTGTTTGGTTGACCGTATCTACGGTGTTGAATAACTAGCACGATAAAAAATGTTATCAGAGTTTTTAATTATCTTAAAATAATTTAAGATATACTTTTTACTATTTTAGTCTTAATATAATTTGACAGATAATAATATATCTTAATTCATGTTAATCATGCTGTTAATCCCGCCAGTTTAGACCTGTCTCACTAGAAACGGTTTCTATTTTCGTTTCTTCAAAACCAGGCTAAGCAGTGCCTCGTGACCGTACTTTGACAGGCTGCAACAGGCTGCACCGCCGTGGCTCTGGGCGCAGTGGCGATGGCGCCGGTGGCCTCGTGAAGTGTCTGGTTGCACGCACGACTGGGAGTTTTTCTGTGTAAAAACTCTCGAACTCGGTATGGATTATGGAAAGCTACAGGACAGGGCTTGCTTTTGTGTGGGTTCTACGACAGAAAATTTTGCAAACATGTCGAGCACATTGCCGGCATCCTGAGATCGGTCTCCGCAAAACCTGCTCGCCGATGATTTGATAAGAGTGTTTAGTTAGGCGAGCATCAAATCATGGTTTTCGCACTACTATATAGTGCAGTACTTATGGGGAGATGGGAGTAGTGGATTGCATATATGGGCTACTAATTCAGTGGCATGATCAGCATCTCCTCATCCGCTCGCCAAAATGACCAAAGTGACCACATTTCGAAGCAAGAACTTTCATCATGGCAATAAGGGCTAAATCTTCTAATCAACCAAGAAGAAAGGAAGAGCATCCTAGTGATCTTTCCCAGTTCACAAAGCAGGCATGGTTTGGCTTTACCCGACACTGCGTCATTGTTCAATCTTGCACACACTTCCAGTTTCCTAGACTCTAGTATAGTCCTTGGAAGAAAAAAAAACGGAGCCAGCAGCAAGTTCAGAGTTTGTTTTCTTTTGAGAAAATCCAGAAGTTCAGAGTAATGGTGGAACATTTCCTCAAAGGATGAAACCATTCACCATGTGAGGAATGAGGTCCTATGGTAGAACAACGGCTGTCCATACGAGACAGAAACTGAGCTATAAGCAGGTTCAGATCAGTGAAATGTGGCATGCGTGAACAAGTACAAGAGCATCTGGGACGACCTGCTGCTCAGCTCTGAGATTCTCCCGTGGGAGTGGGACCAGCAAATATTACAGGCCATTTTGGCACCGGGCACCAGCAACCAAAATTTTGTAGAATAGAGTAGGCTCATCCGATGTGTGTTGGTAAATATTGGCTTCCAAACAAATAATTTATAAGAGTATCTTAAAATAGTTGTTATTTTTGGTTCTATAAAATATCATATAGAAAATCATTTTAATAAAATTTAATCTCTAAATATTCTTACTCTTCGGTAGACCTTTAATATTATATTCCTTGTATTTTACTTTTATATCGATAGGTGAACCCTACTTATCAAATATTTTCTTTTTCTTTTTATTTGTATCTCTTATATTAATAACAGATATGACCAAAATGGATAAAGAATAAGAATCACTCTCTAAAATTAGAAAGAATGCGTAAAGGTTTTAAGAATATCTGAAAATTAGGAACCAAATAAGAAAATTATTTGAGATGTATTTTAGACTAAAATTACTAATAATAGAGATAAGAAATTATATTGAGCATCTATTTAGGATACTCAAGAACTAAGTTGCCAAATAATCGTAAGAACACGTTCTAATCCAGCCCAACATGCGTATAACAAGAGAATACATTTATATGAGGCAATCTAATAGAAACATATTGTTCCAGTAAAATAAGATTATTTTAGAAAAGGTGAAATTCTTCTAACTTATTATTAGGGATAAAAATGAATCAGATATCGATAATAGTGATATTGTATTCGCCTACCAAATGTACAAATATGGCGAATTCTCTTTTCTCTTTTCTCTTTTCTCTATTTTACAAGTACGACATTAAGGTTGAGAATGTAAATAATGTTTTGTTTATAATTTTGCAGATGTCATGTTCAAAATTTTAAAATCAAAATCATGCATTGAAATTCCAAAATTTTCCGAATAAGTGAATATCGTCTAATTAATGCAAATAATTTCTTCATGTCAAAAAATACCATAAAAATCCATTCAAATTACTAAAATTTTCAAATTTTATTTTTTGAAAAAATCTCTTTTTATTTCTTCTCAACTTTCTCTCTCTTCTCTCCTTTTTCCTTTTATTCCTCTTCATTTCTCTTGTGTCTCCAATGCTAATAAATAAATCTATTTATCGCTCTAAAAAATGTCATTTGTTCAAATATCATATTCTTTATTCTTTATTGCAGTTAATTTTTTGTCACGTTTAATATAAGTCGCCTATTTTTTATGCTGTTTTGCATCCACGTACCATCTCACATGCCGTGTCAGCGGCTCACGTGGCAAAATAATGTGATTTTACTGTTTTGCCTACCCTTGTCTTGCCGTTGCTGCCCTCCATGCTGTGGCGCGTCGCCCCTCCCTGCCCTCGCCGCCGCCCCCTCCCTGCCGGCGCACGCTGCCTCCTCCCTACAGGCGCCGCCGTCCCCTCCATGCACACGCCGCCTCCTCCCTGCAGGCGCCGCTGTCCCCTCCATGCAGACGCTGCCGCCCACTGATGCTGCCGGTGTGAGGATTTGACGCATCCTGTTTTGGTGGGTGGTGCATCATGTTTTTCTTTGACCAAATCGCAGGCCATGCTCAATCTTTTTGGTGAATCTCTTCTCAATTAACAAAAGTGTATCAAAGAAACAGAAGAAAGCTGCATGTGTACTCAAGAAACGAGACAATAATCTGAAGACCGAAGCAGTTCTTCCTTGTTGTTGACACGGTTTTGATTTTTGGAGTAACCAACAATCAATATAGCTATTTCGTTTGTACATTACACATCGAGAGTTTTAACTCAGATATCCACATCTCCTTAATTCCTAATTTTAAAATTAAACCTAGTACTTTAAAAATGGAACAAAGATGAACCACATCCATGTGCTTGCATGCTTTGATGCACACCGAGCTCAACCCAGCTGATGTCCCCCAGCCCATCGCTCAGCTCCCACAAAAAACAAATGAAGTTCAATCTGTGTGCCTGTCAGGGCTAGTCCTCAGATTTTGGGGGCCCAAGACAAGTTAAAATTTATGTGTCCTTATATATAATAATATGATATTTTAATATGAAAATATAGGATATTTTGAATAATTATATAGTAGATCGATTCAACCACAATTGTATTGCATATATACACCATAGATAATATGTTGATTCATGGAAACAACACTCAGTAATCATACAAGGGATTATCGTATATATGCCAGAAACTAATAACTGAGACCATACAAATTACATGCAGATTACACGAATATCGCTAACCGTACATGCGAATATTGCTAATATAATATATATACGAAATTTAACTGATATACAATTAAAATACATCAAAAAATATTCATATAAAATAATATGTGCATATTAAATTATCTTAAAATGAGATATCATCGAGACGTCGACATGTGCGAGTCTATGAAAGGAAGGGGTGTACCATATATATGTACATACATATACAATATATATATTGGTAGATCTAAGATTTTGCCATTAGGTATATCACGTCAAAATCTCTCTATATATGCAAGTCGGTAGAAATATTTTTCTAATTGCGTAAATAATTGTTAAATTTGTACCATAATTAATTTTTCTGATTGAACAAATAATAGTAGTAATTTTTTACTATAATTGTTTTGTTCCTCGATCATAACAACAAAAAAAGAAAAGGAAAAATCCTTGAATTATTCAAAACTACTAGGGATTAAACTTAAAACCTCATATTTAAGTGGAATTAACTTAACCATTACACCATGAAATGTTTTTTATAATTTTTGATACTAGTTTATTTTTTTACTATATCTTTTTTGCACATGTATATATATACATATATTTGGGGGCCCGGGGCGGTCGCTCCTCTGGCTCCCCCTCAGGGCTGGGCCTGGTGCCTTTTAGATTTCTAGAAACAAAAACAGCAGAGTGGGAGAATAGAAGCAGCAAGAGGTAGAAGATGATGAACAGTAAATTTATAGTCGGACTGACCTAGAGCACGTACTCCCTACTGCCCTGACTCTACGCTGCTCGATCCACACACTACGGCCACGCACGACGCGATTTCCTCCAACAAACTTGCAACAGCAAGCTCCTAGTGCATGCAGCTAGCTTCACATAAGAGCACCTCCAAGAGATTATCTATATGACTACTTAAATTTGAATTATGTATTTTTGTGAAAAATGAAGCTCCAAGAGTTCCTCTGAATGAGTCTCTTTCCTAATCCATTCCCTAAATCACCATTTATCTCTCTCAAATATAGGATTAATTTAGTAAGTCCCTATTTCCATTTGCACATATTTTTCTCTTGCATGTACATTATATTTTTCCGTACGTGTTGTTATAGGTTGGACAATACATATATTTGAATGCATCATAGTTTTACTCAAAATTATTATATATTATAGAACATATTTGTAGGATTTAAAAAATAGGGATTGAAATTATAGGGAAACTGTTGTAGATTAATTAATTTTTAGGATGAGATAGAGTTTAGGATGATCCCTATATGTAATTTAGAAAATAAAATTTAGGGCATCTTTTGGAGATGCTCTAAAGACTTGCTCATCCCTACATGCATCGAACACTCATTCCCGACCGGGTCTGCTGCCCAAAACGTGGCCACACCAACGTCTTTCTCTTCCTGACTTGTGTGGTGCCCTCTAACACATGCACAAACATGGGCAACACCATGAACACGAACACACGATGCAACGCACGACATGAGCACTATGATCGCCATACGATCACCGCGTGCGCGCAAACACGTGCTGTGTTTATTCCTAACCATCTTCCCCTAGACTCGGCGCCTTCGTCCTGCACTCACAGGAGCGTCGCTTCCTTGTCGGCATCGGCGAGCAATGCCTCCTCCTTCTTGGGCTTGTGGCGGTCCCGCGCGAAATGGCCGCAAATGCCGCAGTTGAAGCACCTCTCAATGGAGTACTTCTTCGATTTCTACTGAGCTTGCCACTCGGCCTCCGTGAGCATGAGTTGGTCATCACGTCGTTCACCGTCGGCACAGGTGCGCCACCAGGAATGCTCATTGAATGCCTTTAGCCTGCCGAGCGCCTCCTCGAATGGCATATTGTCGACATCACAGAACTGCTCGATCCCCGCTACCACAGGGTCCAAGCGATCAGGGACGGTGTCGAGGAGCTTCTTGACCATGGCGGTGTCGTTGAGGGTCGTGCTGATGTAGGACCGAAAGTAGCGACCAGAGGGGGGTGAATGGGTGCCTAAACAATTCTTTTGAATCAATGGCCTTCTCCCAACACCCAACGCACCTCAACAAACAATCAGAAGAAGCAAAAACAGATCACAAGTACTAAAAATAATCTAGCCTAAAAACGACCGGTGTCCTAGTCGAAAAGACACCAACACAGTGCTTAAAGGCAGACTAAAAGATCATTCAACTCACAATCATTTCAATCCTCACGAGAATATTCATCAACAGTACATGAGCATTTAATCAGACAAAATAAGTGTAGATGATTAAGTACATGCTCAAACAATCCCAAATCACAACAGTTCATGGAAAGGATCAAGCACATTATTCGAAGTCTTTAAAAAACTACTAGATGTAGTCAATTAAATGTGCTAGGAGATAGTCCATCCATTTCAGAATATTCAGAAATAAGCAATGCACGAAAATCGAGAAACAAGTTTACTGTTTGAATCCGTCTTCTGTGTGCATTCAGTCGAACACGTTTCCTATGTGTTTGCCTTGTGTCTTCAGCAATCTCTATCCACCGAGCGCAACGCCTTATCAATCGCTGACGCCCAGCTTCTTCACCTCGGGACTTCACGTCGATTCAGCGATTTCACACGCCAGAACAAGGACTGTAGCTGATGGTCTCGTGATTGTAGCACCGAAAGTAGCGACCAGAGGGGGGGGGGTGAATGGGCGCCTTAAAAATTCTTTCGAATCAATGGCCTGCTCCCAATACCCAACGCACCTCAAGAGACTAAGCAGCAAAGTATGAACAGATTGCCTAAGTCTAAAGATATCTAGCCTAGAAGCAACAGATGACAAAAACAGAGAAACACCAAAGCAGTGCTACTAGGTAGATAACCAAAGATATTCAAGACATGGCAGGTTAAACTTCTCAATGGATGATCTAAGTATAAATGAAGTGAGATTAGAAGTTACTGTTCAAATCTGTCTCCTGTTCGAATCTTGTCGAAGCCTGCTTCGCTGGTCGAAGCCTGCTTAGCTGGTCGAAGCCTGCTTCGGAGGTTAGTGGCGAAGTCTACCGAAGGCTGTTGTGAAAGTGCCGAAGGTTTGTTGTCTATCCTAGTTCGAGTGCGACTGAGAGCGAAGTATGCTTCGAAGCTAAGTATGACAGTGTCGAAGCTTGCTTCGAACAATGTACTTCGAAGGCTAGACTTCGAACAGAAAGCTTCAAACAAGCTTACAGAAAAACAACCTTCGAAAGAGTAGCGAAGCCCGACACATGATAGAGAAACCAAATCGAAGCCTACACTCTACCTTCGGAGCAAGCAAGATCGAAGAAGGATCGCTGAAGAGATAACCTTCGACACACACAGATCAACTTCGAAACGAAGTTTGTAAGAGTTGTCACACAAGAAATCGAAGGTGACAAACACACTTCGAATGACAAGCTTCGAACTCACAAGCTGCAACCCTCGTGAATGACAGCAGCAGAAAGATCTCAGACTACACGTCGAGCGAAGTATATCAGAGAGACTAGCTTCGAAGTCAACTTCGAAGCCTGTCGGAGTATACCTTCGCACAGACGGTCGAAGTATGTCAAGCTGACAGTGCACAAAAACGGACTTCGAAACTAGCAACACAGGACACAACGTGAAGTCAAAGTTCAAGCGAAGCCCTCGAGAATGTCAGATCGAAGCCTGCCACACGGAGCTGAGGGACTTCGAACAAAGAGAAGGGGCTTCGCCATAAACAGCCAGAAAAGGGACTTTGGACCTGTCAACTCGATCAAAAAGCTACGCAAGAAAAAAAGCAAGCCTAGAGTACTAGTGTACTGTTGCTACAGTGAAGTAGTACTACTTGCTACAAGCAAGAACTAGTACTTCTCACGTGAAGAACAGAAGCAACAGAGACACAAATGCTAAGGAATAAAATGCCTGTGCACGTCAAACGAAGGTTCGGATTCAGGGAAATCAATGCACGCACCTCAACAGGAAATAAAATCTCACTGGACAGAGGGAATGCAGGAATGAACAAGGCATAAAACAAGAACCTGGCGGCGCACAAACTGAAGCAGGAGAGAGAAACCACAGGGAGCAAAATGACCCAATAGATTGAACAGTGAATTCTGGAAGGGTAGTCCAACCCTAGGGATTGGGGCCCTATTTATAGGCTGCCCAATGGCCTAGAATATTCCACCAGCCCCTTAGGGTTTTTACAGACGCTAAAATAAAGGAAAAGACTCAACAACCCTTAGGATTTTTTACAGACTCGACTCACTGTGGGCCTAGAGATACAGATGACTTATCTGGAAGCTAAGCTTTCGTAGCGACTACGGCTTCTCTTCTGGACAGTCCGATACAGAATCAATGGTTGTCAGTTTTGCGCCGAAACTGACAAAGCCTCCACCAACTTTGCACCAGGTACCCGGATTGGTCCGGCCCGATTCCGCAGCTCTCTCAGCCCGGCAATCACTCACCGCCCGTGTACCTGAGTCAATCCTGGTAAATAGCCTAGTGGGTCTTATGCTGCTCTTGGCCCATGTACCCGGATTAGGCCAGCCCGACTTCGCAGCCTCCTCTGCCCGACAGTCGCTTGCTGCCCGTGTACCTGAGTCACACGCGGCTCATGAAACAGCAGATCTCCTTTCTTCTTCTATCCTCTTTGACTACCGTTGACAATGACTCATCACCTCTAGAGCCATGAGGCCCACGCTATTCAGCATGGCTCCTCAATCTCCCCCTTGATGAGTGCATTGTCAACACTTCACTTCTTTAGCTCTTTAGAACCTGTGAACACATGTGGAAACACGAAAACAAAACACAAGGAAACAAAGAAGAAGAAGAAAAGGTAAAAGTTTAACCCTAATGACTGAAAGCCAAATAAAAGCAAGAATTGGTCATTATGGTTAACCAAAACGTAAAAGCTCAAAATGAGTGCAATTTCAGAACAACAAGTGAGAAACCAAGGGTTGGTTTCGGTATTTGTGATGAGTGATTGACAGGCTTGTAACCTCTGGTTCGAAGGGGTACCTCCGAAGGGGGTTCGGAGGTTGGACCTCCGAAGGTGTTCGGAGGTGGTTTCACCGAAGGGTTCGGTGGTTTGGTTGCTGCAGCTGTTGCAGCGGAGTGTGCCTGTCGGAGGGGTCCGACAGTACACGATGACTGGGTGTGTACCGAAGGTCTCGGTACTTTGGGCGGTACACCGAAGTGTGTGCTGAAGGTTGCTAACCCGGAGAGGTCTCCGGGAGTACTGGAAACACTTGTTTGCTTGTCTGTGGTGCGCAGGGGACCACGGAGGCGACGGACGGTTCGTAGCAGGTGAACCTGGGTCAAGCGGGAGACTTGATGCCAGGGGAGCGGGGAGCTCCGTCACAGTGGCTACGAAGGGGTCCAGGTCGGACCTCGGGTCGAGGTGCACCAGGAGAAGGCAGTAAGTGCGGAGCGTGGCTCCGGGTGAAGGTACTCCGAGACAAAGTCCTCGGAGGCGAGGCACTTCGAAGGGTACTCCGGATGGAGTGACTTCGGAGTATGGTGGATCAAGTCCTCTGCGGAGGCAAGGAGTTCGAAGTGTGCTCTGGAGGGAGACATTCGAAGGTACCTGACGAAGGTCTCAGAAGTCGAGGAGCATCGAAGGCATGGTCCGGGTGAGGCTCGTCGAGAAGTGTGCTCAGGGAGAGACACTGCGACAGAGTGCTCATGGAAATGCTTCGTGCGGAGGCCTTGGACGAAGGAGGGACTTCGAAGGGTGGTACTCCGAAGGTGGGGCTTCGGAGTGTGGTTGACTTGTGGTGCTTCGGCCATGCATGGCTTCGGTACACGGACTGACGGAGTTCAAGCTAGGAGTAGCTGCGAAGCCGTGGTGGTCCACTCCGGAGGTGGTGGTGCGAAGGCCCAAGGGCTTTGACGGCTTCGGCTCAAAACCGTCACTGTATCGGAGGATATCTTCGGCGAAGCGAAGGCCACCAGGCTCAAGGCTTCTCGCCGAAGCTACCGCACCCCTCGCGTGCGAAGGGGGGCTTCAGGAAGGTCAAAGACTGCAAAGGCTGACATTGTATGCTCTGCAAAAAGCTGACGATGTCCCCTCTGCAAAGCTGACAGAGAAGCCTCCAAAATAAAGTTAGACTACCTTTTGTACCCCTCTGTTCTGTAGAGACAAAACTGGTGTAAACCCTAGGGGTAAAGTAGTCATTTCACTTGGGTGAACTGTGGGCTATAAATATGGGGGCTGGGTAGGTAACATTTAACACTTTGAGTATTTACTGTTGAGCTCCTGTACTAGCCCCACATACATTGTATTCATCCAGTGAGTTTTTTACTGTGTTCCTTGTTCAAGCGGCGAAGCCCTGCTTCTGTGTTGTCTTTCTGCTTGAACTTGTTTGCATACCTCGCTTGTTGTAGTGCACCGAAGCCTGTCTAGGCGAAGGGTGTTTTGTGCGACGTGTGCGTTTCAGTGTGCGTTCGCTCTGTGTAACAGGAGGCTAGACCTCGCTGCTTACTAGCGAAGCCCTGATCGAAGCCCGTTTTGCTTCTCGTGTCGAAGCCCTTAGCGGTGTCCGTATAGTGTGCGTTTAGACCTTCGCAGAACGAAGCCCAGCACCAGTTGCTGTCGCTAAGTTTTCGGTCGAAGTCCTCGGAGGGTAGTCCACTCTTGCGAAGGGTGAAGTGCGAAGCCTGCTCGAAGCACCCTGTGTGCGGAGCCTGCACTGACTTAGCAGAGTTGTTTTCGGGGTTGAGGGTGGAGCGAAGTTTACTTGGCTTTGGACTTTTACTCCCTGCGAAGCCTGTGTTCGGAGCTGTCAAGTACCTCCGAACCAGACCTTCGAAGGTTGGTGTTCGAAGCCTGTTCCGTAGTAGACAGAACTAAAACCGAAGGCTGTTTTTAGCCCAAGTTTTTAAAAGTTCCCATTCACCCCCCCTCTGGTCGTCGTTTCCTGTCCAACAATTGGTATCAGAGCGGGTTAAGATCACCAGTTGACCTTAACCGGTTTTGTGATCTGTTGGCGACATGGACAGAGCTAGTAAAATTCCTTTGTTTGATGGGACTGACTTTGCATACTGGAAGGTGCGCATGGAGGCTTACTTGCTAAGCCAAGGAAATGCAATTTGGGAGATTGTGGACTCACAATACTCCATCCCTGAGACTCGCACCTCTCAAACAGAGAAAGATCAGTATAATGCCAACTCCAAGGCAAGAAACATACTGTTCATTGGTTTGAGCCGGAGTGAGTTTGATAGGGTGCAGCACCTTAGGACTGCTAGGGAGATTTGGACAACACTCACTATCTTTCATGAGGGCTCTACACAGATCAAGGCCAGGCGCCAAAGCACTTACAATCAACAGTATTAGCTGTTTGTGCAGGCACCTCGTGAATCTATAGATGCCATGTTTTCTCGCTTTGATGCAATAGTGAGTAACTTGCGATCCAACGGGACGCTTGCTTACAATGACCATGACAGGGCTATCAAGTTTCTCTATGCTCTTGACCGTAGCATATGGGAAGTAAAGATATCCAGCATTGAGGAGTCCACAGGTTATGACACATTGACCTGTGATGAGCTCTTTAGCAAGCTGAAGTTCACAGAGATCGCCAAGGCATCTCTTGCTGTGCACAGAAGCTCTTTGCCATAGCCATTGGCACTGGTTTGTAGCACTAGCCGTGGCACCGCTGCAAAACCAAGCACATCTGGTACTTGTGTTCTTGCAGAAGGTTTTGCTTTGTCCTCCCTGGTCTCCGTCACAAAGGAGCAGGTGGACACTCTGGATGACGATGAGCTTGCTCTCATTGCCAGAAGGTTCACCCGTTTTCATCATGAGAGACGGGATCAGAGGAGAAGTGGTTTTAGTGGTTGCTTTGAATGTGGTGACACTTCTCATATTAAGGCAAATTGCCCTAAGCTTAAAAAGAGAGATGAGAGTGAGCGCCCCAAATACCACAAAAAGGAGAGGAAACCCTTTGTGAAGGGCAAGCGCGGTAAGGTGGCTAAGAAAGTAGCCAAAGCCGCTTCCAGAGCTTTTGTTGCTGCTCTCAGCGACATCGACACTTCCTCAACTGAGGAGTCAAGCTCTGAGGAGGAGGAGTCCCCAAGGAAGGAGGACAAGAAGGACAAGAAGGGATGAGACTTCACCGGCCTTTGCTTCATGGCCGACAGCGATCACAGCGGCGATGAGCTTGACTCATCTGAGGTACCTCTATCATCTGACCAGCTTTTAATAAAATTAGATGTGCTGAATGAAGTAGTTCTTGGTCAGGATAGATTGCTTGTGCAAGCCGCTAGAGAAAGAAAAGACCTTAGACTTAGGCTAGAATCTGTTTCTACTGAATATGCCATGCTTAAGTCTAAAGTTAATGATGCTGAATGTGAATCTTGTACTATAGTCATGGGTGAGCTTGCTCAGTTGCGTTCTGTACATGCTCAAACTCTTTCTGAGCTTGAGACTGCACAGAAGAAGCTTTTGGTGGTAGATTCTAGACCTCTTGAGAATATTGAATGCATGAACTGTCCTTTATTGCGCGAGAGCATTAATTTACGTGATAAACATGTTCATGATTTGGAGGCTAGATTGGAGAGGGCCGGTAGTTCTAAGGATGTGCAGCCTGTTTGTGACACATGCATTACCCTTAAGGACCAACTAGGCACTGTTAGAGAGCGGGCTGAGAACCTCATGTCTGAAAATAAATACCTTCTTTCTGTGGTTAACAAATGCAATGAGGGAAAGGGTAGGATGGATTTGCTCTTGGCCAAAACCAAGATGTGTGCTGACAGAGCAGGGGTAGCTCTAGGTTTGGGTTTTGAGAGGATTTCTTCAGGCAGTAAGAACAAAACTGTTTTCACCTCACCCACTACCTTAGAAAAAGAGAGAGCTCTGTTAGACACACCACCAGCCAAGAAACCTACCCGAGCTCATAAGAAAACCACTCCTCCTGCCAAGAAAAATCCTCCCAAGAAAACCACTCAACAGAAGCCCAAGGAGCCTATGAGAGTTGCTCCTAAGACCCATGAGAGTGCCCCGAGGAGAGTGTTTCATTGTTCCTATTGTCAGCGGGCGGGTCATTTGGTTGGGTTCTGTTTTCGTCGCATCAAGGATGAGCGACGCTCTCAGGCGATGAGTTACCAGGACATGCATTACCCATCTTTAGGTATGCATGAGTCTGAGTTTTACTATCGTCCTGCTTTTGAGGCTCCTCGTGCTTCTCGGAGAGGTTTTGCTCCTCGAGGTGTTCACCATGTTCCATATGGTGGTATTCCCCGGGCGAGTAGCTTTGTACCTCGTCAGAGTAGGAGACCTCGACATGTTGTTCGATCACAGCATGTAGGTAGACCTCACACTTTGCATCATTCTGATTATCATGTGCGTAGACCATCTACTTTTACTGTGCCTACTACTCGTGTCACTCAGTGCTGGATGCCGCGTCACTTTTTCACTCACCCCAGCACTGAGCGATCGAGATATTCTTATCATGTGTAGGCGACAGATCGAGGCTTGGAGGGCACGTGGATCATGGACTCCGGTTGTTCGCGCCATATGACCAGAGATGCAGCATGGTTCTCCAGCCTCACCACAACCAAGCAAAGGGAACATATCACCTTCGGCAACAATAGAAGGAGTAGAGTGAAAGGTAAAGGTGTGGTAAGAATTAACTCGAATTTCACTCTCAAAGATGTTGCTTTGGTTGAAAACCTGGGATACAATTTGTTGTCTGTATCTCAGTTGCTTGATGAGGGCTTCGAAGTGCGATTTCATCGCGATACTTCGCAAGTGCTCAATTCTGATGGCGTTGTGGTGTGTAAGATCTTTAGAGTTGGGAGAGTTTTTGGAGCTGATTTTTCAGAGTCATCTGGTTCTTCTCATTGTCTTGTTGCACATTCGACTTCCGAGCTTTGGAAGTGGCATAGGAGACTAGGGCATATGAGCTTTGAGTTGCTCGCTCGTCTGAGTGCCCTAGGTCTGATCTGAGGATTGCCCAAACTCAAGTTTGAGAAGAATTTAGTTTGCGCTCCTTGTCGACATGGAGAAATGATTGCCGCTTCGCATTCGCCAGTCACCACAGTGATGACTGAACAACCCGGAGAACTTCTCCATATGGACACTGTAGGTCCTTCTCGGGTTAGTTCTTTAGGCGGCAAGTGGTATGTATTAGTTATTGTCGACGATTTCTCTCGCTACTCTTGGGTCTTCTTTCTTGCCAGCAAGGATGAAGTGTTTTCACACTTTTGGAGCTTGGCTTTGAGACTTTTTACTGAACTCCCAGGTGCATTGAAATTCATTCGAAGTGATAATGACACTGAGTTCAAAAACAGTCTCTTTGTTGACTTTTGCATGGAGCATGGCATATAACATCAATTCTCTGCTCCGCGGGTTCCTCAACAAAACGGTGTTGTTGAGAGGAAGAACTGCACTTTGGTTGAGATGGCTAGGACGATGCTCGATGAGCATAGGACTCCTAGAAAATTCTGGGCTGAGGCCATGAACACTGCATGTTACATCTCAAACCGAATCTTCTTGCGCTCAATTTTGAATTTAACATCTTATGAGCTGTGTTTTGGGAGACAGCCCAAGGTTACTCATCTTCGAGTGTTTGGCTGTCGTTGCTTTATCCTAAAACGTGGTAACTTGGATAAATTTGAGTCGCATTCTTCTGACGGGATCTTTTTGGGTTATACTACACATGGTCATTCTTATCGTGTTTATAATTTGGAAACTAACACTGTCATCGAGTCATGTGTTGTGACTTTTGATGAATCAACCCCCTCTGTTAGTTCTTCTTTTGAACAGGCAAATGAACACGACATGGAACAGACCATATTCGAAGAAGAAGATCCCGGAGAATTCGAGGATGAACCCCTACTACCCTCGACATCAACCCCCGAAGCTGACCCCGCTTCAACTACTTCGGCACGAGGTCCCGAAGCAACTACCTCGACATAGGTCATCTTGGACCACTCCAACGCACAAGTTGAGGGGGAGACTGCATCCCGCCGCAAGGCTCCACATCATGTTCAAAGGATGCACCCTCCCGAGCAGATCATTGGTGAGCTTGATCAAAGGGTAACACGTTCTCATGCTCACTTCACTAATTCTGCTTTTGTTGCTTCTTTCGAGCCCTTAGATGTTAGTCATGCACTTTCTGATTCTAGTTGGATCAATGCCATGCATGAGGAACTTGAAAATTTTGAGAGAAACCAAGTCTGGACTTTAGTTGATCCTCCACCAAATGTTCATTTCATTGGAACAAAATGGATTTTCAAAAACAAACAAGGGGAGGATGGGACTATAGTTAGAAACAAGGCTAGACTTATAACTCAGGGTTTTTCTCAACTAGAAGGGATTGATTTTACTGAAACATTTGCACCTGTTGCTCGCCTTGAGGCCATTAGGATTTTGCTTGCCTCTGCGACATCCCGGGGATTCAAGCTCTATCAAATGGATGTCAAAAGTGCTTTTCTTAATGGCTTCATAGGCGAAGACGTTTATGTAAAACAACCCCCTGGTTTTGAAAACCCCAAGTACCCACATAAAGTCCTTAAACTTCATAAGGCTCTTTATGGACTCAAGCAGGCCCCTCGGGCTTGGTATGATAGACTTAAGTCTTTTCTGCTTGAGCGGGGGTATTTGATGGGCTCTATTGATAAAACCCTGTTTACTCTCAAGCATGGCAAAGATTTCCTCCTGGTTCAGATTTATGTGGATGATATCATCTTTGGTGGCTCTTCTCATGCTTTGGTTGCCGAGTTTGCAGATACCATGAGCAGGGAATTTGAAATGTCCATGATGGGTGAACTCACCTTTTTCCTTGGTTTGCAAATCAAGCAAAGCAAACAAGGTACTTTTGTCTACCAGACGAAGTATACCAAGGACCTGCTCAAGAAGTTTGACATGGCAGATGCGAAACCCCTCGCCACTCCAATGGCTGCATCTGTAGCATTGGATCCTGACGAAGATGGAGAAGCCGTAGATCAGAAGGAGTTCCGAAGCATGATCGGCTCCCTCCTCTACTTGACTGCTACGAGGTCGGACATACACTTCGCAGTGTGTTTGTGCGCTCGTTTTTAGGCTTCACCACGAGCTTCGCACCGCCAAGCGGTAAAACGCATACTCAAGTATCTCAAACATACCCTCGAATTTGGCATATGGTATTCAACATCTTCATCTTTATGTCTTCGAGGTTATTCCGATGCGGATTTTGCTGGGTGCAGAATTGATAGGAAGAGTACCTCTGGTACTTGTCATTTTCTAGGTACTTCATTGGTTTGCTGGTCTTCCCGCAAACAGTCTAGTGTTGCACAATCGACGGCTGAGGCCGAATATGTTGCTGCAGCTAGCTGTTGCTCTCAGATTTTATGGATGATTTCCACTTTGCGGGATTTCGGGTTAGATTATAAGAGTGTTCCACTTTTCTGTGATAACACTAGTGCCATTTGTATTGCAAACAACCCGGTTCAGCACTCCAGAACCAAACACATTGATGTGCGGTATCATTTTCTCAGAGATCATAATGAGAAGGGTGATATTGAACTTCAATATGTTGATACCCAACACCAGCTAGCCGATATTTTCACAAAACCCCTCGTGCTTCTCGATTTGCCTACTTGCGTGGGTGTCGCGCCCTGATTTAATAAATCAGGACTTTATTGAAATTCCATAGAAAATCAATAAAACAAGACGTTCATCACACGACCACGTACAAGATGAGAAATTATTCACGGTTCGTAGACCGCATTAATACAAAAGTGAATGAAAGTGAAGAGAAACTAATAAAATCAAGGGTCCTAGATGAACGCCTCCTTCCAGTCTCGCCTTGACTGGGTCGCTACTCCAGACCTTCATCCTCCTTGTAGTAGACGGGCTCTGATGGTGTAAGTCAACGGGGTGAGTACAGATGTACTCAGCAAGCCACCGAATGCAAATATAATGCAAGATAATAACAAGGGAGATAGTGGCTAGTTTTGCGGAAGCAGCATATTTGTAAAGCATTAAATGTGAGCAATTTATTAGTACAGAAAAGTAAACATGTGAATGCATCATTATCTTCTAACTCGAGGAGTACGTTTTACCTCCTCGCACAACAGTCCTTACATGCCATGAATAACTCAATCTTTCAACCAATTGTAAACTAACTGCGAGTAGTCACACAACCCGCCCTTGACCGTGGGCTCAGCTTTTCGAAAAGATTGATTTTACTCTGATCAGAGATGTACCACTGTACCCACAAGGCACGCACTCATCACCTACACCAAAGTGTAACGAGATGACCCATTTCACGGGAACTCATGCCAAAACCTTCCATATGGTCTCCCCCGACTCAACAGCACCCTCTTATAGGTTTCGTACCGTGTCTCGCCATGTCGAGTTTCCACAATACCCCCCTTGAGCCATCGTCGGTACAAGGTGCCCTGAGGGCTAGCCCCTTGCCCCCTCCACTATGGTACTGAGAGCCGGAGTGTTCCACACTTCCAGTTAGGACTTACCCATTAGACTTGTGGTTGGTACGAAAGTGCTTTGCAACAGATCCCGCAGACCGGTCCTTATAGTGCCCCGGGTGCGACATACCAAAACCCGAGCTTGCACCCGGAACCCACCATACTTATAACATACCTAACTCCAACAGAGTCCAGAGACAAGAATAACTGGGCATTTCATATACCAGAATCCATCTAACTACGACTCATTCTTTATATCCTATAGCAGTTGTGCCGATACATTGGGCACTAGCTAATATAATATTTGTAGAGTGACAAGGAGTTAAGGCTCAATAAGCATGGCTTGGGTTTGCACACAAGGACGGTGATCTAATAAATATAAGTGTAAGGCTTGATCTTTGACTAATGCAATATTAACCTATGAGTTATAGCGATAATTTATTAAATCATGGGCTCAATAATGATCAACTGTTTCCACAGGGGTGGTCGATGACTTGCCTTGATCAGCAAATGGGGATGGAGGAACCTCGGGGTAGAACTCCTGCTCCTCGACGAACTCGTAGTCTTCTCGACAGGATAAATAAACAATGCATTCAATAAAACATCACCAAACATAATCATATGCTTTAAATATGTGATTTGAGCTTTATTATTCTGGTGTTACTTTTAATAATATTAAAAGTTAAGTTTTAGAGGTTTTTATTAATTCTTTCCCTGAATTATTAATTTATCCCTAAGGGGTTTTTATTTATTTAATCCATAAGTTTATTTTGTGCTAAGGTAACATACTGTTTTTATGGCATTAAAGTGTAGAGAATAATATACTGAATTTAACAAAATTTGAATGGTGAAATTTGGAGTTAAAATGAGCAAGTTATGAATTTTTGAAGTTTAAACTATTTTTTGAATTTTATTTAAAACCAGAAAACAGTCTCTGGTCCACGGTGAACCAGGTTCACCGTGAACCTGCGACTGTGCGCGTGGACCCGAGCGACCTGGACCGTTGGATCTGGATCCAGTGGCAAGATGCAAAGCGGGTGGGTTTAATGAAAATGGACGGTCCTGATTAAATCATGGCGAACAGGTATGACGTGGACGCACGGGATTAAGTCAACGTTTTTAAGTTAAAACCGACGGCCGAGATCGCGTGGTACCACTTTGACCGGATCCGAGGGCCTGGATTAGATCCCGAAGGGATTTAATCTTAGCCCTCCGATCTTGATCGGACGGCCAGGGGTTCGTCCGGCACGGCACGAGCTAAGGGGGCGATTACCCCCTTCGTTCTCGGCTCCGGCGGTCCAACGGCGAGGAATTCCGGCGACGGCTTGGGTTGAACGGCGATGCTAAGGCCAAAAATGGAACCAGTGACGTGAGGGGAACTCGGGCGTACCGGTGGTGGCGACGGCGGCGAGCAGACAGCGACCGGCGTCGACGAGGGGCGGAGGTACCGTTCGGGTTTGTCGGCGATGAGGCGATCCGGCGGTCCTTTCGACCAATGGAGGCATGACCGAAGACGGGCGGGCCTCTGTGGTCACGTAGGTGGCGACGGCGAGGGCGCGGTGTCCTGGATTGCCGACGAGCGGTGGCTGGAGGCGGAGCAGAGCTAGGGGTCGAAACTTTGCGCCGGAGCTCTGGAAAGCGAGGGCTTGCGCTAAGGCGGTGTGGGCGGAGTGCGGTGAGCCGAGGGGTATAAATAGGGGTCACCGGCGGCGAGGATGGAAGGTTAAACCGGGGAAACCCAAAGGTGTATTTCCATCTTCGGCGAGGTTCCCTTTTCCTCCTCGGATAGCCTTCCTTAAGCGCAAAAACGTGTCGGCTAAGGAAGGAAAGGGGGCGGCGGCGACCAGGGAAGGTGATCCGGGGCGAATCCTGGCGAGATCGGGCGGCCGGCGGCGAAAATTTGGAAGGTGATCGCCGGGAAAGGAAAGGGGAGAGAGGGGTTCCATCAGAGAAGATGGATCCGACAGGTGGCCCCCACCTGTCGGCGGGTGAACGAGAAAGGAAAGCCTGACAGGCGGGCCCCGTCGGTCAGAGAGAGGGTTAGGGAAAAGAGTGGCTGCCATGTGGGAGAGAGAGGAGGGGAGCGGCGCCGACACCTGGGTCCCATCCATCAGTGACTAGCAGCTGGGCTGGGCTGGGCTGAGGGTGATGTCAGGGTTGAGGCCCATTAGGAATTTTAATTCTTTTCTGTTTTAAAATAAATCTAGAAATTCATATATTTGATTAAGGGTTGAATCACTGTTGATAAAAATTTGTAAAAATTCCTGAAATTATGTCTTGACCTCTAGTTTATCTCATAAAATTTTCAAGTCCATATTTTGAATATTTCTCCCTGTTTGGCTTCATTTGGTTTCTTTTAGGATTTTTCTTTAATAAATAAATCCAGAAATGATTTAAATATTATTTTTCTTTTCTTTATTTGTTTTTATTTCTTGGGGTGTTACAATCCTATCCCCCTTACAGAGAATCTCATCCTCGAGATTCGGATCAATCCTCGAATAGCTCAGGATGTTATGCCTTGAGTTCATCTTCTTTTTCCCATGTAGCTTCCTCTACCGGATGATTGCTCCACTGCACTTTACAGAAGCGGATGACCCGACTCCTGGTGATCCTGTCCTTGACTTCCAATATCTTGACAGGCTTTTCCACATAGGTCAGATCCTCTTGAACATCCAACTACTGGAGATCCACTTGCTCTGTCGGGACGCGAAGACACTTCTTGAGTTGGGAAACATGAAACACGTCATGTACTCCAGCTAATGAGGGTGGTAGTTCCAACTGATAAGCAACTTCGCCTTGGCGTCGAACAATGGGAAATGGTCCAACATATCGAGGGGCCAACTTTCCTCTCATGTTAAACCGTTGAGTGCCGCGGAGGGGAGTAACTCGAAGGTAGACATGATCTCCCTCTTCAAAGGCTAGGTCTCGGCGTCGATTGTCCGCGTAGCTCTTTTGTCGGGACTAGGCTGTCTTGAGTCGGTCTCTGATGATCCGTACCTTTTCTTCAGCTTCACGCAGAATGTCCGTTCCGAATACTTGGGATTCACCAGTTTGGTCCCAAAGTAGAGGCGTTCTGCACTTACGTCCATATAGGGCTTCAAAAGGAGACATCTGAAGGCTGGCTTGATAGCTGTTGTTGTACGAAAACTCCGCGTACGGCAAGCTCTTGTCCCAAGTGGCTCCAAAATCCAGGACACATGCCCGAAGCATATCCTCCAATATCTGATTCACCCTCTCTGTTTGTCCATCCGTCTGAGGGTGGTAAGCAGTACTGACGTTCAATCTTGTTCCCATCTCTTCTTGAAGGTTCTTCCAAAACGAGAGGTGAACTGGCTTCCTCTATCGGACACTATCTTCTTAGGCACTCCATGAAGACACACTATGCGGGCCATGTATAATTCTGCAAGCTTGGGGCCACTAAAGGTCGTCTTGATGGCTATGAAATGCGCTACTTTTGTAAGCCGGTCGATGGTTACCCAAATAGAATCATATCCAAGTTGGGTCTTTGGGAGTCCGGTGATGAAGTCCATTCCGATCTCTTCCCACTTCCATTTAGGTACTTTCAATGGCTACAGCAGCCCTGCAGGTCTCTGGTGTTCAGCTTTTACCCTCCTGCAGGTGTCACACTCGGCGACAAACTGTGCAATCTCCCTCTTCATGCTAACCCACCAATAACGTTCCTTCAGGTCGTGGTACATCTTAGTACTGCCGGGATGAATGGAGTACAATGTCTCATGGGCTTCTCTCAGGATAAGGGTTTTTATCTCAGGTTTATCCGGTACACATATCCGGGTTCCAAACCATATGGTGCCATTCTCGTCCTCTGAAAATCCTGGGGCTTTTCCTTGTCTCATGTTCTTCCTAATGGCAGCTATATCCGGGTTGTCGCGCCCCGATTTAATAAATCAGGACTTTATTGAAATTCCATAGAAAATCAATAAAACAAGACGTTCATCACACGACCACGTACAATACGAGCAATCATTCACGGTTCGTAGACCGCATTAATACAAAAGTGATTAAAGATGAAGAGAAACTAATAAAACAAGGGTCCTAGATGAACGCCTCCTTCCAGTCTCGCCTTGACTGGGTCGCTACTCCAGACCTTCATCCTCCTCGTAGTAGACTGGCTCTGATGTTGTAAGTCAACGGGGTGAGTACAGATGTACTCAGCAAGCCACCGAATGCAAATATAATGCAAGGTAATAACAAGGGAGATATTGGCTAATTTAGCGGAAGCAGCATATGTGTAAAGCTTTAATTGTGAGCAGTTTATTAGTACGGAAAAGTAAACATGTGCATGTGTATCATCATCTTCTAACTCGAGGGGTACAGTCAGCCCCACCTCGCTCAACAGTCCTTACGTGCCATGAATAACTTGAACATTCAAACAATTGTAAACTAACTGCGAGTAGTCACACAACCCGCCCTTGACCGTGGGCTCGGCTTTTCGAAAAGATTAAATTACTCTGATCAGAGATGTACCACTGTACCCACAAGGCACGCACTCATCACCTACACCGAAGTGTAACGAGATGACCCATCACACGGGAACTCGTGCCAAAACCTTCCATATAGTCCTCCCCGACCCAATAGCACCCTCTTATGGGTTTCATATGGTGTCCCGACGCATCGGAGCCCCACCATACCCCCCCTTGAGCCTCGTCGGTACAAGTCGCCCGCAGGCTAGCCCCTTGCCCCCTCCTCTATGGTGCATCGAGCCGGAGTATTCCATACTTCCAGTTAGGACTTACCCATTAGACTTGTGGTTGGTACGGAAGTGCTTTGCAACAGATCCCGCAGACCGGTCCTTATAGTGCCCCGGGTGCGACAAACCAGTGCCCGAGCTTGCACCCGGAACCCACCATACTTATAACCTAGCCAACTCCAACAGAGTCCAGAGACGAGAATAACAGGGAAATTCATATACAGAATCCAGCTATCTACGACTCGTTCTTTTTAACCTATAGCAGTTGTGCCGGTACATTGGGCACTAGCTAATATTTTTATAGTAGAGTGACAAGGAGTTGAGGCTCAATAAGCATGGCTTGGGTTTGCACACAAGGACGGGATCGAATAAATATAAGTGTAAGGCTTGAATATTTGACTAATGCAATATTAACCTATGGGTTATAGCGATAATTTATTGAAACATGGGCTCAATATGATCAACTGTTTCCACAGAGATGGTCGATGACTTGCCTTGCTCAGCAAATGGGGATGGAGGAACCTCGGGGTAGAACTCCTGCTCCTCGAACTCGTAGTCTTCTCGATACGGAAAATAAACAATACATTCAATAAACAGATAAAATTCACCAAATATTATACACATTTGTAGGTTTGATTATGTGAAGTAATGTTTTTAATATTTCAAGGTTTTGTTCAAAACAGTAAAGTTTAATGTTTTAGAATTTTCCCTATTTATTTTCTGTATTTTTAATTTCAACCCTAAGGGATTTTTATTCATTTATTTATTAATAATATTTTAAGTAACAGAAACATACTGTTTTTATTGTATTAATGTGTAGGGAATAATATTCTGGTTCTAACAAAATTTGAATGGTGAAATTTGGAGTTAAAATGAGCAAGATATGAATTTTTGAAGTTTAAACAATTTTTCTGGAATTTTATTTAAACTAAAATCAGTCTCTGGTCCACGGTGAACCAGGTTCACCGTGAACCCGTGACTATGCGCGTGGACCGGCCGATCCAGAGCCGTCGGATCTGGATCTGGCGGTCGGACGCGAGGCGGGAGGCGTAAGTGAAATTGAACGGCCACGATTAAATCTCGCGAAGCGGTATGACGTGGACGCTCGAGATCAGACCAGGGGTTTAAGTCATGATCGACGGCCGAGATTAAACGATACCGGTTTGACCGGATCTGAGGGCTCAGATTAGATCTCCGCAGGATCTAATCTGGACCGTTCGCTCGGAATCGTGCGGCTTGGATGGATTCCGGCACGGCACGTGGTGACGAGGGTAGTTTACCCTTCGTCTCCGGCGACGGTGGCCTCTGGTGCGGCTGCGACGGCGGCGGCGAGGGCCTAGGAGCCTAGCTATGGCCGAAAATGGAACGAGGAGGGGATGGCGGTCACGACCGTACCTTTGACGGCGAAGATGGAGGTCCGGAAGTGACCGGCGGCGTGGGTAGACGGCGAGGTCTTCTCGGGTGGTCGACGGCGACGGCGATCCGGTGGTCCTCTCGATCAACGGAGTCGTGGCCGAGGACGGGCGGGCTCAGGTGGTCACGAAGGTGGCGACGTCGTGGACGGAGGAGGTCCGAGGCGAGGGTGAGGGCTCGCCGGAGGCGAAGCAGAGCAAAAATGCCAAAGAGAAGCTGGCGGCGCTCTGGAGGGCGAAGGCTCGGGTTTAGGCGGTGTGGACTGAGCGCGGTGAGGGCGAGGGGTTCTTATAGGGGGTCGCCGGCGTCCAAATGGCAAGGAATGCCGGAGAACCCGAGGGGCTCCTTCCTTTTCCGGCGAGGTTCCCAAAAGCTTCGGATAGCCTTCTATTCGCGCGAAAACGTGTCGGCTAAGAAAGGAAAGGGGGCGGCGGCGGCCAGGGAAGGCGATCGGAGGGGATCCAAAGCGATCCGGTGGCCGGCGGCGAGAGGACAGAAAGAAATCGCCGGGGAAGGAAAGGGGAGCGATCCCCTTCCATCGGAGACGATGGATCTGACAGGTGGGCTCCACCTGTCAGTGAGCGATCCAAAAAGAAAGGGAGCCGACAGATGGGTCCGGGCGGTCAGTGGCGTGGCGGGGCTGGCAGGTGGGACCAGGCGGGGCGCGGGCGGGAGGAGAGAGGGGGGGCGTGCGCCGACAGGCGGGACCCTCTGGTCAGTGGCTCACGAGTGGGCTGGGCCGGGCTGAGGGAGGATTCAGGGTTGAGGCCCATTAAGTCTTTTTAATTCTTTTCTGATTTAAAATAATTCCAGTAATTCATTTATTTGATTAAGGGTTGAATCACTGTTGATAAAATTTTGTAAAAATTTCTAAAATTATAACTTGGCCTCTAGTTCACCTCATAAAATTTTCAAGTCCAGATTTTGAATATTTCCCTCTGTTTGGCTTTATTTGGGTTCTTTTGTGATTTTTCTTTATTAATAAATTCAGAAATGATTTCAATAATATTTTCTTTTTATTTTATTCCTTTTAATTTTTGGGGTGTTACAATCCTATCCCCCTTACAGAGAATCTCGTCCTCGAGATTCGGATCAATCTTCGAATAGCTCAGGATGCTGTGCTTTGAGTTCATCTTCTTTTTCCCAGGTGGCTTCCTCTACTGGATGATTGCTCCACTGCACCTTGCAGAAGCGGATGACTCGACTCCTGGTGGTTCTTTCTTTGACTTCCAATATCTTGACTGGTTTCTCCACATAAGTCAGATCCTCTTGGACATCCAACTGCTGAAGATCCACTTGCTCCGTGGGGACGCGGAGACACTTCTTGAGTTGAGACACATGAAATACGTCATGTACTCCAGCCAATGAAGGTGGTAATTCCAACTGATATGCGACTTCGCCCTGGCGTCTAATGACGAGAAATGGTCCAACATATCGAGGGGCCAACTTTCCTCTCATGTTAAACCGTTGAGTCCCACGAAGAGGTGTAACCCGAAGGTAGACATGATCTCCTTCTTCAAAGGCTAAGTCTCGACGGCGATTGTCTGCGTAGCTCTTCTGTCGAGATTGGGCTGTCTTGAGTCGGTCTCTGATAATCCGTACTTTCTCTTCAGCTTCACGTAGAATGTCGGTCCCAAATACTTGGGATTCACCTGTTTGGTCCCAAAGGAGAGGCGTTCTGCACTTACGTCCATATAGGGCCTCAAAAGGAGACATCTGAAGACTGGCTTGATAACTATTGTTGTATGAAAATTCTGCATATGGCAAGCTCTTGTCCCAAGTGGCTCCAAAATCCAAAACACATGCTCGTAGCATATCCTCTAGTATCTGATTTACCCTTTCTGTTTGTCCATCTGTCTGAGGATGGTAGGCGGTACTGAAATTTAATCTCGTGCCCATCTCCTCTTGGAGGTTCTTCCAAAAGCGAGAGGTGAACTGACTTCCTCGGTCAGACACTATCTTCTTGGGCACTCCATGAAGACATACTATCCTGGCCATATATAGCTCTGCTAGCTTAGGGCCACTGAAGGTCGTCTTGACGGCTATGAAATGAGCTACTTTTGTAAGCCGATCAATGATCACCCATATAGAATCATACCCGAGTTGGGTCTTTGGGAGTCCGGTGATGAAATCCATACCGATCTCTTCCCACTTCCATTCCGGCACTTTAAGTGGCTGTAACAATCCTGCAGGCCTCTGATGTTCGGCTTTTACTCTTCTGCAGGTGTCACATTCGGCGACGAACTGGGCAATCTCTCTTTTCATGCTAACCCACCAATATCGTTCCTTCAGATCTTGGTACATCTTGGTACTGCCGGGATGAATGGAGTACAACGTCTCGTGGGCTTCTCTTAGGATAAGAGTCTTTATTTCAGGTTTATCCGGCACACATATCCGAGTTCCAAACCATATGGTGCCATTCTCGTCTTCTGAAAATCCGGGGGCCTTTCCTTGTCTCATATTCTTCTTAATGGCAGCTATATCCGGGTCCTCTGACTGAGCTTCGCGAATCTGCTCAAACAATACCGGTTGGGTCTCCAAGGTGGCTAGATATGCTCTGGTGGTCAATCCAAGATTTAAGTTTTCCATCTCCTTACATAACAAGGGTGCGTGTTCTTGAATCATCATGGCTGTGCAATATCCTTTGCGACTTAAGGCATCAGCTACCACATTTGCTTTTCCTGGGTGGTAGTGAATACCCAAGTCATAGTCCTTGATTAGTTCCAGCCATCGTCTTTGTCTCAGATTCAGATCTGGCTGTGTGAAGATATACTTCAAGCTCTTGTGATCCGTAAAGATCTCACAGCGATTTCCAACTAGATAGTGCCTCCAAATCTTAAGGGCGTGCACTACGGCGGCTAATTCCAAATCATGGGTCGGATAATTCAACTCATGAGGTCTCAATTGACGGGAGGCATAAGAGATAACCTTCCCATCTTGCATAAGAACACATCCCAATCCTTGGCGAGATGCGTCGCAATAGACATGGAAGTCTTTGCGGATATCCGGTAGGGTTAGTATAGGTGCAGACACCAAACGAGTCTTGAGGGTGCGGAAACTTTCCTCGCATTCAGGAGTCCATTCAAACTTTTCTCCTTTCTGCAACAACTTGGTCATTGGCTTGGCTATCTTAGAAAAATTCTCAATGAACCTTCGATAATATCCGGCCAATCCCAGAAAACTTCGTATCTCAGATACGTTCGTGGGTGGCAACCAATCCGTGACTGCTTCTACGGTGGCAGGGTCTACTGCGATTCCTTGCGCAGAGATGATGTGTCCAAGGAACTTTACTTCTGCCGTCCAAAACGTGCATTTGCTGTACTTGGCATATAATTGGTGTTCCCTTAACTTTCCTAGGGTTAACCGGAGGTGAGTCTCATGTTCTTCCTGATCCTTGGAATAAATGAGGATGTCGTCTATGAAGACTACGATGAACTTGTCCAAATATTCCATGAATACCTTATTCATCATATTCATGAAGAAGGCAGGGGCGTTGGTTAATCCAAATGACATAACCGTACACTCATATAATCCATAGCGAGTAGTGAAGGCCGTCTTGGGTATATCTTCTTCTCGGATCCTTAACTGATGGTAACCAGACCTCAGGTCGATCTTCGAGAATACTGTAGCTCCTTTTAGCTGGTCGAAGAGATCATCGATCCGAGGCAACGGGTACTTATTCTTGATTGTTACCTCATTCAAGGCGCGGTAATCCACGCACATACGCTTGGCCTTGTCTTCTTTCTTCTCGACGAAGATGACGGGTGCACCCCACGGTGATGTGCTTGGTCTGATATAACCTTTCCTTTCAAGATCCTCCAACTGTTGCTTCATCTCAGCTAACTCATTGGCGGCCATCCGGTATGGTCGCTTATAAATAGGAGTTGTTCCGGGCACCAAGTCAATCCTGAATTCGATATCCCTCTTAGGTGGCATCCCTGGTAGATCCTCTGGGAATACATCTGGGTACTCACTGACTACTGGTATCTCCTCCAAGGTAATCTGATGTAGTCTTGTTCTTCCGGCCTTCATGCTGGGCATCTGGAATGTGACCATAATCCCTTCTTCATTAGTCACCGTTACTTTTCTCTGGGCACATTCTATCACACCTTGGTGTTTATTTAGCCAATCCATCCCTAGAATGAGGTCCAAACCTTGACATTCTATTAGAATGGGGTCGGCCCAAAATATCGTGCCTTGGATATCTACCCATATCCTTGGACTAAAGGAACAAGCGAGGGTTTGCTTTCCTGGGGTAGCTATTAGTACTGGCCTGGGTAGTTCACTTATGTCCAGTGCATTATTTTCCACAAAAGCAGTTGATATAAAGGAGTGGGTAGCTCCGGTGTCAAATAATACCACTGCATGCGATGAATGAACCATAAACTTACCCATGACAATCTCCGGTGCAGCCTGGGCTTCTTCGGCGGAGACGTGGTTCACTTTGGCGCGGACGGCGGGGTTGGAGGTGACTCCTTGAGCTCTCTTGGGGTGGGGGCACTGGTGGGAGTAGTGTCCCTCTTGGCGGCAGTTGAAGCACACCACAGGCTTGCCATGCCTGTCTCTCAAGACCTCCGGCTTCTTGGCCGGGGCAACTGGAGCGGTCGGTGCGACTGGAGCGGTGCGAGGTTGACTGGCTCCGGCGTTGGCAGCTGGCGGCGCCGAGCGATACACTGGTCGGGGGTGGTATTGTGGCGCTGGTGGAGGTGGAGCAAAGCGGGGTCTTTGGGCCATGCCCTGATTCTGCCTGAAGGCAATCATGCGCTTCTTCTTCAAATCGACCTTATTTTGCTGGGTCTCTTGCATGATAGCCTTATTCACCAACTTCTGGAAGTTGGCGAAATCTCCAGAGATAAGCTGTAGAGACAGCTCATCCTTCAGTCCCCGGAGGAACTTAGCCTGCCTGGCCGCATCCGTACGAACCTCTTCAGGTGCGTACCTGGCCAATCTGTTGAACTCGTGCAGATATTCCGTTACGGACCTGCTCCCCTGCTGCAGGTCCCTAAACTCCTGTTGCTTCTGAGCAACGATGCCGTCGGGGATGTGAGCGGCACGGAAGGCAGCCGAGAACTCTGCCCAAGTGTGGGCGTGGCCCTCGGGTAGAGTCTCGCGGTGGTTGTCCCACCACTCAGCGGCGGGACCATGTAGCTGGTGGGTGGCGAAGGCCACCCTCTCCTGCTCAGTGCAGGTCAGGAGGTCGAGTTTCTTCTCGATCGCCCGCAACCAATCCCCAGCCTCCATGGGGTTGGTGGTGCTCGAGAAGGTCGGTGGGCGGACTCGGAGGAACTCCGAGAGCTGAGTTGCGGGAGCGGGAGCTGGTGTGGCGGGTCGGGGCAGCTCGGGCTGTTGGTAGAGGCGGAAGAAGTGAGCCTGCTGCTCTTGCATTTGCTGCTGCTGCTGCTGCATCTGGTGTAGGAGGGCTGAGACCAGCTGGTTTTGGGTGGCCATCATTTCAGCCACGGTGGGGTGGTTGGCGACCGGGGCCTGCCTCTGCCCGGTGGCTCCCCATTGTGGCAGGTTGCCACTCTCCCCTCCGTTCTGAGGAGCGTCTGATCCCTGGGTGTTGGTCATCCTGGAATTTCCAATGTACACATATTTATTTTGGGTGAACTTCTTTATATTTATTTCAAAAGAATACCGTTCTTGCGGTTACATTTATTTATTCTCTCATTCATGCCTTATATTGTGACATGAATGCTAATACAAGCAAAAATGAAAATAACAATCAACCGTAAAATCTACGTCTAGGGCAGCTCGGGGGACGGCTCGATCTCGGGCTCGTGGGAGACGGGTGGGGTCGAGGAACTGGACGGTCCGGCGGGTGGTGCACTGCGGGAGATCCTCTTGGGCCTCACTGTGGGAGTCTGGATGGGTTTCTTCCGGCGAGGCGGAAGAGGTGCGATCTCCTCTAGGTCCTTCTTCAACTCCTCGATCTGGTAGCGGAGGTGCGGGTTGGTGGCGACACGCTGTCGAAGAAGCTCATTCTGACGCCGCAACTCCTCTGCCTCGGCAGCCAACCGGTGTCCCTGCTGGATGCGGCGACGAAGCTCTCCGTTCTCGCGGTTCAGGTCCTCGGAGGAATGGCGGTAGAAACTGATAGTGTCGCGCTGTCCATTGGCGTCCTGCAGCGCCTCGTAGTGGAGATCATCCATGGCCTCCAATAAGCGCATGGTATGACCGATCGCTGAATGACGCTGGGAGAGGGTGCTGACGAAGACACTGTGTGGGCTCCCTGGGGTGCGAAGAGGTACGAAGCGGAAGTCCGTGTCGTAGAGCTCGCTGTCGTAGATCATCCGGAGCTCGGTAAGTGCCTGGAGAGCGGTGCGCTGACTGGCTACCAGGAAGGTAGGTCCTCCTCCGCGGTAGGTGTGAGCTGTCTGAGGGGAGGGCTGGACGACAACGGTGACCTCGCAGTAGCTTTCTTCCTCGTCGGGGAAGACTCCATGGTACATCGGCTCTTGCTCGAAGCCGAGGAAACTGACGAGCATGCGTAGCTCGCGGATGAATCCGGTCTCGTCACGAAGGTTCCCGTTCACGGTACGGATTGGCATCTACAAAAGAGAGAAAATTTTTGTGAAAATCTCAGGAGATGAGAGGATAAGTAATCTTTTGTAAAATATAGTGAATATATATAAGTCCTAAGGTCAGGTCTGTTTGGCTTCCTACAGTCAAGTCGGCTCTGATACCATCTTGTCGCGCCCCGATTTAATAAATCAGGACTTTATTGAAATTCCATAGAAAATCAATAAAACAAGACGTTCATCACACGACCACGTACAATACGAGCAATCATTCACGGTTCGTAGACCGCATTAATACAAAAGTGATTAAAGATGAAGAGAAACTAATAAAACAAGGGTCCTAGATGAACGCCTCCTTCCAGTCTCGCCTTGACTGGGTCGCTACTCCAGACCTTCATCCTCCTCGTAGTAGACTGGCTCTGATGTTGTAAGTCAACGGGGTGAGTACAGATGTACTCAGCAAGCCACCGAATGCAAATATAATGCAAGGTAATAACAAGGGAGATATTGGCTAATTTAGCGGAAGCAGCATATGTGTAAAGCTTTAATTGTGAGCAGTTTATTAGTACGGAAAAGTAAACATGTGCATGTGTATCATCATCTTCTAACTCGAGGGGTACAGTCAGCCCCACCTCGCTCAACAGTCCTTACGTGCCATGAATAACTTGAACATTCAAACAATTGTAAACTAACTGCGAGTAGTCACACAACCCGCCCTTGACCGTGGGCTCGGCTTTTCGAAAAGATTAAATTACTCTGATCAGAGATGTACCACTGTACCCACAAGGCACGCACTCATCACCTACACCGAAGTGTAACGAGATGACCCATCACACGGGAACTCGTGCCAAAACCTTCCATATAGTCCTCCCCGACCCAATAGCACCCTCTTATGGGTTTCATATGGTGTCCCGACGCATCGGAGCCCCACCATACCCCCCCTTGAGCCTCGTCGGTACAAGTCGCCCGCAGGCTAGCCCCTTGCCCCCTCCTCTATGGTGCATCGAGCCGGAGTATTCCATACTTCCAGTTAGGACTTACCCATTAGACTTGTGGTTGGTACGGAAGTGCTTTGCAACAGATCCCGCAGACCGGTCCTTATAGTGCCCCGGGTGCGACAAACCAGTGCCCGAGCTTGCACCCGGAACCCACCATACTTATAACCTAGCCAACTCCAACAGAGTCCAGAGACGAGAATAACAGGGAAATTCATATACAGAATCCAGCTATCTACGACTCGTTCTTTTTAACCTATAGCAGTTGTGCCGGTACATTGGGCACTAGCTAATATTTTTATAGTAGAGTGACAAGGAGTTGAGGCTCAATAAGCATGGCTTGGGTTTGCACACAAGGACGGGGATTGAATAAATATAAGTGTAAGGCTTGAATATTTGACTAATGCAATATTAACCTATGGGTTATAGCGATAATTTATTGAAACATGGGCTCAATATGATCAACTGTTTCCACAGAGATGGTCGATGACTTGCCTTGCTCAGCAAATGGGGATGGAGGAACCTCGGGGTAGAACTCCTGCTCCTCGAACTCGTAGTCTTCTCGATACGGAAAATAAACAATACATTCAATAAACAGATAAAATTCACCAAATATTATACACATTTGTAGGTTTGATTATGTGAAGTAATGTTTTTAATATTTCAAGGTTTTGTTCAAAACAGTAAAGTTTAATGTTTTAGAATTTTCCCTATTTATTTTCTGTATTTTTAATTTCAACCCTAAGGGATTTTTATTCATTTATTTATTAATAATATTTTAAGTAACAGAAACATACTGTTTTTATTGTATTAATGTGTAGGGAATAATATTCTGGTTCTAACAAAATTTGAATGGTGAAATTTGGAGTTAAAATGAGCAAGATATGAATTTTTGAAGTTTAAACAATTTTTCTGGAATTTTATTTAAACTAAAATCAGTCTCTGGTCCACGGTGAACCAGGTTCACCGTGAACCCGTGACTATGCGCGTGGACCGGCCGATCCAGAGCCGTCGGATCTGGATCTGGCGGTCGGACGCGAGGCGGGAGGCGTAAGTGAAATTGAACGGCCACGATTAAATCTCGCGAAGCGGTATGACGTGGACGCTCGAGATCAGACCAGGGGTTTAAGTCATGATCGACGGCCGAGATTAAACGATACCGGTTTGACCGGATCTGAGGGCTCAGATTAGATCTCCGCAGGATCTAATCTGGACCGTTCGCTCGGAATCGTGCGGCTTGGATGGATTCCGGCACGGCACGTGGTGACGAGGGTAGTTTACCCTTCGTCTCCGGCGACGGTGGCCTCTGGTGCGGCTGCGACGGCGGCGGCGAGGGCCTAGGAGCCTAGCTATGGCCGAAAATGGAACGAGGAGGGGATGGCGGTCACGACCGTACCTTTGACGGCGAAGATGGAGGTCCGGAAGTGACCGGCGGCGTGGGTAGACGGCGAGGTCTTCTCGGGTGGTCGACGGCGACGGCGATCCGGTGGTCCTCTCGATCAACGGAGTCGTGGCCGAGGACGGGCGGGCTCAGGTGGTCACGAAGGTGGCGACGTCGTGGACGGAGGAGGTCCGAGGCGAGGGTGAGGGCTCGCCGGAGGCGAAGCAGAGCAAAAATGCCAAAGAGAAGCTGGCGGCGCTCTGGAGGGCGAAGGCTCGGGTTTAGGCGGTGTGGACTGAGCGCGGTGAGGGCGAGGGGTTCTTATAGGGGGTCGCCGGCGTCCAAATGGCAAGGAATGCCGGAGAACCCGAGGGGCTCCTTCCTTTTCCGGCGAGGTTCCCAAAAGCTTCGGATAGCCTTCTATTCGCGCGAAAACGTGTCGGCTAAGAAAGGAAAGGGGGCGGCGGCGGCCAGGGAAGGCGATCGGAGGGGATCCAAAGCGATCCGGTGGCCGGCGGCGAGAGGACAGAAAGAAATCGCCGGGGAAGGAAAGGGGAGCGATCCCCTTCCATCGGAGACGATGGATCTGACAGGTGGGCTCCACCTGTCAGTGAGCGATCCAAAAAGAAAGGGAGCCGACAGATGGGTCCGGGCGGTCAGTGGCGTGGCGGGGCTGGCAGGTGGGACCAGGCGGGGCGCGGGCGGGAGGAGAGAGGGGGGGCGTGCGCCGACAGGCGGGACCCTCTGGTCAGTGGCTCACGAGTGGGCTGGGCCGGGCTGAGGGAGGATTCAGGGTTGAGGCCCATTAAGTCTTTTTAATTCTTTTCTGATTTAAAATAATTCCAGTAATTCATTTATTTGATTAAGGGTTGAATCACTGTTGATAAAATTTTGTAAAAATTTCTAAAATTATAACTTGGCCTCTAGTTCACCTCATAAAATTTTCAAGTCCAGATTTTGAATATTTCCCTCTGTTTGGCTTTATTTGGGTTCTTTTGTGATTTTTCTTTATTAATAAATTCAGAAATGATTTCAATAATATTTTCTTTTTATTTTATTCCTTTTAATTTTTGGGGTGTTACACGGGTCTTCTAACTGGGCCTCACGGATTTGCTCGAACAAGACAGGTTGAGTCTCCAAGGTGGCTAGATATGCTCCTGTGGTTAACCCAAGATTCAACTTTTCCATCTCTCTACATAACAATGGTGCGTGTTCTTGAATCATCATGGTTGTGCAATATCCCTTGTGACTTAATGCATCAGCTACCACATTCGCTTTTCCGGGGTGGTAGTGAATACCTAAGTCGTAGTCCTTTATTAGCTCCAACCATCATCTTTGCCTCAGATTGAGGTCCGGCTGGGTGAAGATGTACTTCAAACTCTTGTGATCCGTAAAGATCTCACAGCGATTTCCGACCAAATAATACCTCCAAATCTTAAGGGCGTGCACCACTGCAGCTAATTCCAAGTCGTGGGTCGGGTAGTTCAACTCATGGGGTCTCAACTGACGAGAGGCATAAGAGATAACTTTTCCATCTTGCATAAGAACACATCCCAACCCTTGACGAGATGCGTCACAATAAACATGGAAGTCCTTTCGGATATCGGGTAGGGTCAGTATGGGTGCAGATACTAGCCGGGTCTTGAGGGTGCGGAAACTTTCCTCGCAATCAGGAGTCCATTCAAACTTTTCTCCTTTCTGTAACAACTTGGTCATAGGCTTGGCTATCTTAGAAAAATTCTCAATGAATCTCCGATAATATCCGGCCAAACCCAGAAAACTTCGTATCTCAGATACGTTCGTGGGTGGCAACCAATCTGTAACTGCTTCCACGGTGACAGGATCTACTGCAATCCCTTGCGCAGAGATGATGTGTCCAAGGAACTTCACTTCTGCCGTCCAGAATTTACACTTGCTGTACTTGGCATATAATTGGTGCTCCCTTAGCTTGCCTAAGGTTAACCGGAGGTGAGTCTCGTGCTCTTTCTGATCCTTGGAATAAATTAGAATGTCGTCTATAAACACCACGATGAATTTGTCCAAATATTCCATGAACACCTTATTCATCATGTTCATGAAGAATGCAGGGGCGTTGGTCAATCCAAAGGACATAACCGTGCACTCGTATAATCCATAACGGGTGGTAAAGGCCGTCTTGGGTATATCTTCTTCTCGAATCCTCAACTGATGGTATCCAGAACGCAAGTCGATCTTCGAGAATACCGTAGCTCCTTTTAGTTGGTCGAAGAGATCGTCGATCCGAGGCAACGGGTACTTATTTTTGATGGTTACTTCATTCAAAGCGCGGTAATCCACACACATACGCTTGGCCTTGTCTTCTTTCTTCTCGACGAAGATGACGGGGGCACCCCATGGCGATGTACTTGGTCTGACGTAGCCTTTCCTCTCGAGATCCTCCAATTGCTGCTTCATCTCAGCTAACTCATTAGTGGCCATCCGGTATGGTCACTTGTAAATATGGGTAGTCCCGGGCACCAAATCGATCCTGAACTCGATGTCCCTCTTGGGTGGCATCCCTGGTAAATCTCTTCAAGGGTATTCGCATACTATCGGTATCTCTTCAAGGGTAATCTGGTGCAGTCTTGGTCTTCTCATCCTCAGACTTGGCATTTGAAATGTGACGATAGTCCCCTCTTCGCTGGTCACAGTCACTTTTCTCTGGGCACATTCTATTACTCCTTGGTATTTGTTCAATGTTGGCATAAAAGATTACGCTAACAGGTTCTGTAGAAAAGAAACTAACAAACGAAGTGTTTGCGAAGAGAACTGTTCTAAGCCTCCGAAAGGATAATAACTTAGAATAGTTCGAATGTGTGTATTGAATCACTTGTATTCGGTCCCTATTACAGGGTGAAATGGGGGGTATTTATAGGCTCATATATTAAGGAAAAGACCTATTTACCCCTCTATTACAACCGACATAGTGGAAACTATTCGGTACCCTTGATAGGGCTAAAATGGTAAAAGACTAATCTAATGATATAATAGACAAATCTTCCATCTTAGCTAGCAGTAAAGATCTCGAAAAGCCTTAGTTCGAAGATGTACTCCGAACCAATGCCTATCTTCGTGCTTCGAGCTTGACTCAGGGTATCTTCAAAGATGAACGTCTAGGAACCTTCGAATCTGCTATCTGCCTTTATGCTGTTTCGGCAATAACCCCGAAGATGAGATATTTTCCCCCAACAGTAGCCCCTCGAATACGCTTCTCCATTTAACCTGTAATGTTAGGAAAGCAGTATACGGAAGGAAAAATAACCAGACATAGGGGTTATTAGATTTCAATTCATCTCCGAAATGTACGAAGATATAAACTCCGAATCAGTCTTAAGATAATTACTTTTCGAACTATCTTAGAACCGACTTAGGAAGTCTGAAAGTCTTTTAGACTTAGAGGAAATAGCCGTTAGCTTTCTGTTCCTAACGGAAACCATAAAAAGCGTTAATTTCGGAGAAAAGTAACGAGCAGGAATGCGAAACGGCATGGACTAACGGTAACAATGTAAAGTTTAGGCTATAAATAGATGGCCTAGAACTTACCCGATTACCTTTTCACTGCTCTCTCGCAATCAAACACCTTTTGAGCCCCTTGAGTTCTTTGAGCCCTAGCCTCCATTTCCCCCAAAGCAACCTAGCGACTGCAATGGTGAAGACCAAGGATTCCGGAGCCCCGTCGGCCTTGGCTCGGCAGCAAGCGGCTGCGGTAGCAGCGACTGCGACATTGGTGACTGCGCCTCCAGCATCTGCAGCAACATCCATGGCGGCAGGAGGGAGAAATCCCCAAAATATTGATGATCAAAGTCTCTGCCCGCCATCAACAAAGTATCTGGACCAATCTTTCCAACTGGGATCTTCTACCTGCAAGAGGGAATCGCTGGCAATCGCAGTAGAAGGAAAAATCAGTACCGGAGTGATGATTCGCAAGCCCGGAAAAGAACTCATCCCGTCACCAAGGCCCGGAGAAGTAGTTGTATTCGAAGCCTTCTTCGAAGCCGGCTTGGGTCTCCCAGCAGTTGACTTCCTGGCGGAGGTACTCGATTTATTTCATGTCACCCTCCCTCAATTATCTCTGAATGCAGTAGCTAGATTGGCTATCTTCGAATGGGCATTGAGAGCCGAAGGCTGTGAGGGGAGGGCAGAGATCTTCGCAGCATTACATAGGGCTTCATGCTAGCCTAAAACCTTCGTAGGCCCCGGAGGTGAAAAAGTAGTGGTAGCCTTCGGAAGCATCAATTTTAGGCTTCGGGATGAATATGCCCTTCAATTCCCTGCTAAGGCCATCAATGCAAGATGGTACACTGACTGGGTTATGAGGTGGTTCTATGCCGAAGTTGGGGCGAGTAATCCTCTGGCCGGACCTCTAAAAGAAATTCAATTCCGGAAAGAAGCCTTAGTGCATCCCGGCCAAGGTCAGCTCGAAGCTCGCCTCAATCTACTTCAGAGGGTCAGCCGGAGGTTGAGTATGCGAGACTTAGCCGAAGAGTTCCTCGGGTTACAAATTTCTCCACTGATGGCCAACTGGCCTATCATCTTCGAAGAGGATTCGGAAGGCGGTCTCCAAAAATTACCTTGACTTCGAGCCCTACAGGTAACTTCGAAGACAACATGTATTATGCATACTTATTCGAAGAAAAACTAACTTGATTTGTTTTTTAGCTTCTTCAGCCCCTGTTACTTCGGAACAAATCGTAAGGGCTTCGGAGAAGATTTTGGGCGCTCCAACTCCGACAGAAAAAGAATGGAGAATCAAGTTGGTCGGGAGTTGGGAAAGATTTAACAGAGTGTGGGGGATGCTGGGAATCACTCCGCCCCCTTTGATGGATTGGGTGCCTTCGGAAAAAGGGCCTAAGAAGAGGAAAATTGAAGCCGGAGCTTCAAGCTCCGCCAAGACTCCAATTAAAAAGGTGGCTAAGAAACCCAGAAAACCTGCACCTCCGAGCCCAAGATCCTCAACCTCCGGTTCTAAAGAGGATGAAGGTAAACTATTAGTGAGGTTGATTGATGAAGATGCAGCTCAAACAGATATTCATATCGGAGATGCTGCAGGTATGCTGGAGTCTCAGGCTAACCTAGAAGAAATGAGAACTCCGAATGCTCAAGAGGATTTGCCTCAAGGGGAAGAGCAAATCGAAGCCCCTACGACTGAAAGTGAAGTCGAAGTTGCTGTGACTTCGGTCTTGGATAAAGGAAGGACTGCTCAAGAAGATACTCCGGCAGTTGAAGTTTTGACTCTGGATTCAGACGAAGACCTCACCTTCGATCCTCCGAGCAGTCCGATGCTCGCTCACCACCAAAATGTCGAAGGTAAACTTCGTATAATTTTCTTGTTCTTTTCTGCAACATTATACAGTGTATAATACCTTTGCTTTTGCAGAACCCTCTTCCGTGGAAGAAGTACGTCGCGAAGATCCAATTCAAGGACCTTCGACAACTTCAGAGCCAAACCCGGAAGTCGCTCAAAAGGGGCATGGAAGGGGTAAAAGGAATATAGAACCCCTCCCTGCTCTAGGATCAACTCCGTCTGAATCAACAGACAAGAGTCAATCTACTAAAGGGGGGCCATCTACTGAAGCTCCGAGAACCTCAGCAGAACGCTCCGGAGCTTCGCCAAGCAGGGATGACCAAGAAGCTTCGGTAATGCTCCCTCTTTTAACTCCTTTTTTGGAGCAAAGAACCGGGCTTCGGACTCTGCTCAAACCTTTAGGTCGAGCCAGCCGCGAAGTCGGGGAGACGGAGCTGGTAGCTATTTTAAGTGAGGCGAAGAGTTCGAAGCTAAATGTTGCCATGGAACGAGCAGCCTACGAGGTACGAAATACCTTTGAAATAATAACAAATTATACATAAATAATTTCTTACTTCGGTTTTTTCTTTTGTTAGCAAGCGGTGTTGGCCCGTGCTGCAACTTTATCAGGCGAACGTGAAATTGCTCAGCTTCGGGAAGAAAACGAAGCTCTTCAGCGCAACTTATCTTTCTCCGAAGCTAGAGTGGTTCAAATGAATAATATGATTTCAGCAGAACGCAGGGCCAGACAGGGTTTGGAGGCTGCAAATATGGAGCTCGAAGCAGAAAGGATCGTGCTTCGAGCGGAAATTGAAAGGGTGCGGTTGGAGCATGCTAATGTAGGGTCCGAGCTTGTCAGGCTCCAAGAGGAAGCTAGTCAACTCCTAAATCAGAAGAATACTTTAACCACGGAGAATGCTAGGCTTTCCGGAGTTCTAGGAGAAACGACTTCGGCCAAGGATGCATTAAACGATGAAAAGCTTAAGTCCGAGAAGGTAGCTACGGAAGTCATAGAACAAATGCTAGGCATTCTGGAGTACTTTGGTACTACTGGAACGCTTCCTTCAGATGACAACGTCACTCTGCTGCGCCGGTTAAAAAGGATCCAAGGAGCAGCGAAGCAAATGAAGATGGCGGGCATTCGTTATGGAGAACTCTCCGGACAAGTGTCTGCCATCGGACTACTTCGTTACTACGAAGATCTGGGCCGATCAATAACTCCGAACAGAGAGGGCCCTATTACCTTCGACGACGAGCGACTTCTGACTCCTTCCGAAGGCGTGACCGCTGCCTGGCAGGCCTTCCAAGCTTCATGGAGAGCCGAAGGTCGCACTGCAATCAAGGCTTGGATTGACGAAGGTCAACGCCAAAAGCAAGTTCGGGCCCAAGCTTCAAGCAGTCAGCCTCCTCCAAACCCGCAGGTTTAGAAATAGTTTAGGATTTTTGACTATGTAAAGCTTCGTGCTTATGAACCTTTATCAATGAAAATTTGTTTATCATATTTTTAGGCATTGTCTCATACGGAAGATATCGAAGTGTTAGATATTAACGACGAACTTCGCTCATTATGGAACACCTTCGAACTTCTAAAGACTTACAAGCGTCCTCGATTTTTAATTCCTCGAGATAGCTCTGGTGTAATTGCACCCGAAGTAATCAAAGATATACTGTCTTATATTAAAGAGGAAGAAAAAGAGGTTAGCTTGAACACTTCATCTTCTGAAGACGCTACTTGGTCTGAAAACGAAGATGAAGCTCAAAATAAAAGATCTGAAGATCTTAGAAGCTGGGAAAGAAGCCCCGAACGGCTTCGAACTTGGGCCGAGCTTCAACAAGAACAGAAGGATTTTAGAGCTTCGAAGGGGGGCAAGAGAGTTAAACGCAAAGTTGTTAGAACTCCCGGTGCTGGAACTAGTCGTTCCACCCCTAGCTCTAGGGACCGAAGAGGTCTTCGATTCCTTCTTGGTATAGATACCAATTTTTATGATGTAATCTGTAAACACATTCGTTTGAATAATGAATACCGATTTAAAATTGTCTCCATATTTACTAGCCCCTCTTTGGGTATAAGCAACTTCGAACTGTATTCAAAGATGGTTATGCGCAAAGAAAAAACTTCGGAGTACAATTTTTTGGGGGTTCGGAGCCCCTCTGTAATTTAAAGATCTTTTAAAATCTTATAAAATGTCTTCGACTATTTTAGTCGAAAAAATGGCAACTTAGTACCTTTGTTTTTTGAAAGACATCACTTGAGATAACTTTCAAGATACCTTAGTATCTTAGATAATTTGTCACTTTGGACTGTGTTAACAGACATTCGAAGCTCATGGCTCGAATTCTGTTTTGCTTTAGCCACCTTCGGCTCATTTTTGCGATCTCTGTCGAACCAATGGTTCGGAGTTTGCAATGGTCTCTTTGGACTCTTTTACGGATGTCTACCAGCCAATGGCTTGGACTCCGTATATTTTGGCCACCTTCGGCTCTTTTTGCGGAAGTCTACCAGCCAATGGCTTGGACTTCGCAGGTTTTGGCCACCTTCGGCTCTTTTTACGGAAGTCTGCCATCCAATGGCTTGGACTCCGTATGTTTTGGCCACCTTCGGCTCTTTTTACGAAAGTCTACCAGCCAATGGCTTGGACTCCGTAGGGTGTGGTTTTGGGCTCTTTTACGGATGCCTACAAGCCGGTGGCTTGGACTCCGGATTATGTCAGCCCCCACGTCGGAAGCTTCGAACCAATGGTTCGAAGTCCGAAAATACAACCCAACTTCATGACACTTCCCTCTCGGTCGACCCCGCGGTTCCAGTTCGTCCACTCGGAAGCTGGAAGTCTATGAGGGGAAGGCACTATCAGGATCATATGCTTTATTAATTTGGAAGATGATTACAAGTGAGTTACAAGGAGCCCTTATGCGAAGTATCGCTTTAGGTGCTCCGCATGCCAAGTATGTGCTAACTCTTCACCTTCTAAATTAGCTAACTTAAAAGAGCCAGGGCGTCCTGAACGAACAATTAGGTATGGACCTTCCCATTTATTTCCTAACTTCCCTAGCGCTATAACGCTTCGTAGAACAAGATGACCCGATCTTAGTTCATTGAGCTTAACCTTCGGGTCAAACCAAGCCTTCGTTTGCTAATGATACTTTGATAAATTCGCTACAGCTCGAAGTCTTGTTTCTTCAGATAGATCTAACAAAGGTTGTCTTTCTTCTTCAATCTCTGGTTTGGTGCTGCGAAATGATCCTCCTTTGAGCTCCGTTGGAGTCATAGCTTCATCTACGAATAGCAGTCTGAACGGAGTAAAACCTGTGGACCTTGTTTGGGTAGTCCGAATGGACCACAAAATCTTCGGAAGCTCTTCGGTCCACAGTCCCTTGGCTAATCCAACTATCCTTCGATTTAGCCCTAACAAAATATTTCCATTGGCTCGCTCTACGGCTCCATTAGACTGAGGATGTCTTACTGCAGCAAAACATAACTGAATGCCTAGATCTTCGCAAAACTTCCTGAAGGGTTCTGCATCGAACTGTGTTCCATTATCAACTGTGAGTTGTCTAGGAACTCCGAACCGGCAAATGATATTCTTCCAGAAGAATTTCTGTACATTGTTCGAAGTGATAGCTGTCAAGGGCTCTGCTTCTACCCACTTAGAAAAATACTCAATAGCTACCACTACGAACTTTAGATTTCCCTTGGCTACTGGAAAGGGGCCAATTAAATCCATACCACATTTGGCCATAGGCCATACCGGAGCAATGACTTGAAGAGCTGTTGGTGGGCGATGACTCCGTCGACCCATCCACTGGCATCCTTGACAAGTGCGGACTAAACTCTCCGCATCAGCTGTTATTGTAGGCCAGTAAAGCCCCTGGCGAAGTGTTTTTCCTGCCAAAGCTCTAGGGGCTAAATGGCTACCACAAAGGCCTTCATGAATTTCTCGAAGAATTTCTTGACCTTCGGCTTGAGATATACATCGGAGTAGAAGGGAACATACTCCGGCCTTGTATAAAATACCGTTGATTATTTGATAATTTCTAGCTCTAAGTTTTAATCTTGACAGCTGTGGCTCTTCGGGCAAATTTGTTCCTCCCTGTAAAAGTTCCATGATTGAATTTTTCCAATCTGCACTAGGAATGCAAAGAATCTCTGCAGAGGGAATTTGTGGCACCGAAGGTATACTGAGCTCCTCATAGAAAGCTTCTTCTGGCACATCCACAGCTCCGGCTGCAGCTTTTGCTAAGATGTCCGCTTGCACATTTTCTGCTCTTGGTATACTCCGAATGGAAATACCCTTGAAGTGTGCTTCGATTTTACGGATTTCTTCTAAGTACTTTGCAAGCTGTGGATGCCGAACTTGGAAACTTTTATGTACGTGCCCTACTACTATCTGAGAATCTGTCTTTACAATAATTCTTGTAGCCCCTAGAGCACGTGCTTTTCGGAGTCCCAATAAAATTCCTTCATACTCCGCTATATTATTGGTAGACTTAAAGTTGAGTCTTGTGGAGTACATTGCTCTTTGCCCCGAAGGTGAAATTAATACTGCTCCAATGCCTGCTCCGGATGCTTGGAAAGCCCCATCAGAATAAACAGTCCAAACTCTGTCACTTGACTTCTCCGGAACCAAATTTGCAGGCGGAGTCCATTCTGCTACAAAATCTGCTAAGACTTGCGATTTGATTGCTGTCCTTGCGAGGAAAGATATGCCGAAGGGTGCTAGCTCAACTGCCCACTTCCCAATCCTTCCAGTGGAATCCTTACTTCGAAGCATATCTCCTAAAGGATATGAAGTTGGTACAATTACATTGTGTGCCAAAAAATAATGTCTTAATTTCCTCGAAGCCATTATCAGAGCATAAACGAACTTCTCAAGTTCGGAGTATCTTGTCTTCGCTCCTGATAACGCTTCGGATACAAAATAAACAGGATTTTGGACCAACTTCCCATTGAAATCCACTTCTCTGACAAGGACTGCACTGACAACAGAACCTGTAGCTGCAAGGTAAAAGAGTAGGGTTTCGTCCGCAGTAGGCACCGTGAGTGTAGCAAGATTACTGAGATACTCTTTAATACCTTCGAAGCTTTTCTGACACTCCGGTGTCCATGCAAAATCTTCGGACCCTTTCAATGCTTTAAATATAGGCAAGCTTCTCTCCGCAGACCTTGATAAAAACCTGCTAAGTGCTGCCAGACGCCCAGTCAGCTTTTGCACTTGCTTTAAATTTTCCGGAGGAGCCATCTTCTGTAGCGCAGTTATTTGAGTAGGGCTAGCTTCAATTCCCCTGCTTGAAACTAAATACCCTAACAACTTTCCAGCTTTAGCTCCGAAGATACATTTTTCGGGGTTAAGACGGATCCCACATGCCCGAAGGCTATTGAATGTTTCTGCTAAGTCTAGGCTATGCTGGTGCTTTAAAGCACTCTTTATTACAATATCATCCATATAGGCCTCCACATTGCGACCTAATTGATGACCTAGAGCCTTAGCAACTAACCTCGAAAAAGTAGCCCCAGCATTTCTTAAGCCGAAGGGCATTCTTACATAACAGAAGACTCCCGAAGGAGTTACGAAGCTTGTCTTGATCTCATCTTCGCGCTTCAACCATATTTGATGATAACCAGAATACGCGTCAAGGAAGCTTAATAACTCCGAACCTGCGGTGGAGTCAACCAATTGATCAATTCGGGGCATGGGGTAGGGGTCACGAGGGCATGCTTTATTCAAGGATGTGAAATCAATGCACATGTGCCACTTCCCGGAAGACTTCTTTCTGACGAAGACTGGGTTGGCTAACCATTCTGTGTGAGCCACTTCTCTGATAATCCCAGCCTTCAACAATTTCTCAACTTCGTCCTTCGCTAGAGCAGCTCTTTCTGCAGACATTTTCCAGAGTCCTTGCCGAACAGGCCGGGCCTTCGGGTTTACAAGTAAACTATGTTCAATGATATCCCGATCGACTCCGGTGATATCTTCGTCAGACCAAGCGAAGACATCCAAATTCTCTTCTACCACCTTTTCCAAGGAGGTTGCAACTTCTGGAGGTAAATCTTTACCAAATTGAAATGTATATTCTTTGCCTTCTTTAACAATGACCTTCGCTGCAATCTCCCCTTCAGGACTTGGTCTTGGAAAAGATTTCTTTGAAGCTTCGGAAGGAGCTGAAAAAATTTCTTCGTTATCTTGTACATTGTTTACTTGTCTTGGATCAAGAGGGGGACCATGACCATATTCTGCCCTCCGAGCAATGGCTTGATCTCCGAAGACTGTAAGGACTCCTGCTTGTGTGGGCATCTTCATGCAGAAATAATTGTGATGCGCCACAACTCCGAACTGGTTTAGCATGCCTCTTCCGAAGATGACATTATAGGCATACGGGGCATCTACAACATCGAAGATTACTTCTTCAGTTCGAGCTAACAAACCTTCTCCGAAGGTGACTTCCAGGCCTATTTGGCCAAGTGCATCAAGCGGAGGTCCTGCGAAGCCTTGCAAAGGACGAGCCACTGGAAGGAGATGCTTCCTGGAGATGCACAATTGATCGAAGGCTTGAACAAAAATGATATCTGCCGAACTACCTCCATCAATCAACACCCTTCGAACTTCAGTACCCGCAATATCAGCAGTGATAACAAGTGGATCTGCATGCGGGAACTTAATGCCAGCTGCATCCTCCGCAGAAAAGGATATCGGCACATGAGACCACTCCGGCATTGCGGCTGCAGACGACGAAGTCCCAATATGGCCTACTTCTCTAACGTAGTCTCTTCGCTGTCTCTTCGACATGCTTCCGAGGGTACCTCCTCCGGAGATTGGGAGGACTACTCTTTTCCCTCGGTCTTGGCCTTCCTCTTGCTTCGGAGGTGGCATAACATTGGCCACTGGAGGGTGTCTTGCAGCATCAAAGTTTTCTATCCGTGCCACAGCCTGGACCGGCTCTGGGCGCGTTGCAGCTGGAACTCGGTCAGTAGTACCTCGACCCGAAGTTCTTCCTAGATACTCTCCCCTTAGGTAAGTATAGCCTTGCAAGTATCGGTTGCATGGCTTCGATTTTCTCCATGGATGCAGCAGAAAAGGGTCTGGCCCTTGCCAGCCGTTTTCCCTGGCGGCCTCCACCGCTGGTCTTGTTCCCCGAAGACTGTGGAGCTCTCTGTGTAAACTTCTGTGGGGGTGCAATATTCATGACTTCAGAACGAGGGTGCTTTTGCCCTCTTCTCCGATCATGTTGAACTTCGAAGACTGGTTCCTGCGGCTGTGCCGAAGTTTTCACTTCTACTTTAACTTCTTGCAATATGGATGAAGTAGCGGCAGTCCTTCGGAGCACCCTCTTCTGACCTCGCATACTCCTCGAAGTATGACATCAACTGAGATACCGAGGAGATGCTTTTCCGATGGAGCTTATCCAGGAGGCCTTGATGAGTGACGCCTTCCCGAGCTGCATCAACTACCGAAGATGTAGACAACCCCCGAATTTGCGACTTCGTATGAGCGAAGCGCTTAAAATATTGCCTCAATGTCTCTCCAGGGAGCTGTTTCACCTGGAAGAGGCTTCCTGTTGACATGGGAGGCACGAAGGTGCCTTGAAAATTGCTTATAAACTTCTGCTTCAGCTGCGCCCATGAATTAATTGATCCTGGCCTCAAAGACCAGAACCACCTTAATGCCACTCCTTGAAGAGCTAAGGGGAAGCACTTCGCCATGGTGTCTCGAACTCCTCCGCTAGCTTCAATTGCTAGGGCATAAGAACGAATGAACTCTCCGGGATCTTCATCTCCGGCATACTTACAGAGCTTCGAAGTTTTAAACTTTGGATCAAAGCGAACTTTCTGCAGCTCAGGATGCAGCGGAGATTCATTTTCGAAGGAGGCGTTCTCCGGGGCTTCGGGATAATCGAGATCGTCGTCTTCGGGCACTTCTGGGATAGATGGGATGGCTTGAGAGCGAAGCCTGTTCGCAGCTTCCTGTCGCCACCTTGCTACTTCAGCTTGAAGGTTGGCCATTTGAGTGGCCATATCTCCAAGATTGTCTTCATCTCCTCCGGAAGGATCTTCCGAGTCTTGAGAACTAGTAGGATCAGTTCGAATTGGGATGGAAGGGGGAGGAGGGACTCCGGGTGGTCGAAGTATGGAAGGGGTTGGTGGAGAAGCTCCGTATGTTCGAGGAATGGAAACTCCTTCCAGAGTTTGCGGAGGGAATGTCGAAGGCCCTCCGACTTCAACCGTATCAAATGGTATCTCTCCGGAGATCCGAGAAGACCTCCGAACGGGATTGCGGGGTGCGCTCCGCTTAGGAGGCATGATGTAAGTTGGTAGAGAACGAAGTTTTTCGGACTAGGTTCCCCACGGACGGCGCCAACTGTTGGCGTAAAAGATTACGCTAACAGGTTTCTGTAGAAAAGAAACTAACAAACGAAGTGTTTGCGAAGAGAACTGTTCTAAGCCTCCGAAAGGATAATAACTTAGAATAGTTCGAATGTGTGTATTGAATCACTTGTATTCGGTCCCTATTACAGGGTGAAATGGGGGGTATTTATAGGCTCATATATTAAGGAAAAGACCTATTTACCCCTCTATTACAACCGACATAGTGGAAACTATTCGGTACCCTTGATAGGGCTAAAATGGTAAAAGACTAATCTAATGATATAATAGACAAATCTTCCATCTTAGCTAGCAGTAAAGATCTCGAAAAGCCTTAGTTCGAAGATGTACTCCGAACCAATGCCTATCTTCGTGCTTCGAGCTTGACTCAGGGTATCTTCGAAGATGAACGTCTGGGAACCTTCGAATCCGCTATCTGCCTTTATGCTGTTTCGGCAATAACCCCGAAGATGAGATATTTTCCCCCAACATTCAACCAATCCATCCCTAGAATGAGATCCAACCCTTGGCATTCTATTAGGATGGGGTCTGCCCAAAATATCGTACTTTGGATATCTATCCATACTTTTGGGCTATAGGTTAGGGCTAGGGTTTGTTTTCCCGGGGTGACTATTTGTACGGCTCTGGGTAGTTCTTCTATGTTTAGATTGTTCTTTCCCACAAAATCGGTTGATATGAAGGAGTGCGTAGCTCCAGTGTCAAATAAAACTACGGCAAGTGCTGAATGCACCAAGAACTTACCCATCACTATCTCTAGTGCGGACTGAGCTTCTTCAGCGGTGACGTGATTGACTCGGGCACGGATGGCGGGGTTCGCGGCAACTCCTTGGACGTGCTTGGGGTGAGGGCACGCATTGGAGTAATGCCCTTCCTGGCGGTAGTTGAAACATACCACGGCCTTGCCGTGCTTGTCGCGCAGGATTTCCGCCTTCTTTGCCGGGGCGGTTGGTGCAGCTGGGGCGGAGGGAGCGGGGCGAGGCTGTCCGGTTCCGGCGTTGGCGGCGGGTGGCGCCAGGCGATATACTGGTCGGGGGTGGTATTGTGGAGCCGGTGGAGGAGGTGTGAAGCGGGGCCTCTGAGCCATGCCCTGGTTTTGCCTAAAGGCAATCATCCTTTTCTTCTTCAGGTCGACCTTGTTCTGGTGGGTCTCCTGTAAGATAGCTTTGTTCACCAACTTTTGGAAGTTGGCGAAATCTCCGGAGATAAGCTGTAGGGACAGCTCATCCTTCAATCCCCGGAGGAACTTAGCCTGCCTGGCTGCATCTGTACGGACCTCCTCAGGTGCGTACCGGGCCAGGCGGTTGAACTCGTGCAGATACTCGGTTACGAACCTGCTCCCCTGCTGCAGGTCTCTGAACTCCTGTTGTTTCTGTGCGATAATGCCGTCGGGGATGTGGGCGGCACGGAAGCGGCCGAAAACTCTGCCCAAGTATGGGCGTGGCCCTCGGGCAGAGTCTCGCGAAGATTGTCCCACCACTCTGCGGCGGGACCATGTAGCTGGTGGGTGGCGAAGGCTACCCTCTCCTGCTCAGTGCAGGTAAGGAGATCAAGCTTCTTCTCGATGGTCCTTAACCAATCCCCAGCCTCCATGGGGTTGGTGGTGCTTGAGAAGGTCGGTGGGCGAACTCGGAGGAACTCCGAGAGCTGAGAGGCGGGAGCGGGAGCTGGTGTGGCGGGGCGAGGCAGCTCGGGCTATTGGTGGAGGCGGAAGAACTGAGCCTGCTGCTCCTGCATCTGCTGCTGCTGCTGCTGCTGTTGCATTTGATTCAATAACGCAGTGACCAACTGGTTTTGAGTGGCCATCATCTCAACCACTGTGGGGTGGTTAGCGATTGGGGCTTGCCTTTGTCCCGTTGCTCCCCATTGTGGCAAGTTACCACTCTCTCCTCCGTTCTGGGGAGCGTCAGAACCCTGAGTGTTGGTCATCCTGGAGTTTTCAAAGTAGTCAACATTTATTTTAGAGAATTCTTTTCTGTTTTATTCCAAAAATACCGTTCTTGCAGTTACATTTATTTATTTCTTCATTCATGCCTTATATTTTGACATGAATGGCAATACAAGCAAGCAAAATGAAAAGCAATCAATCGTAAACTACGTCTAGGGTAGCTCGGGGGATGGCTCGAAAACGGGCTCGTGGGAGATGGTCTGGGTCGAGGAGCTGGATGGTCCGACGGGTGGAGCACTGCGGGAGATCCTCTTGGGTCTCACAGTGGGGATCCGAAGGGGTGTCTTCTTGCGATGCGGAAGAGGTGCGATCTCTGTTGGACCGGAAACGGCGACCAGAGGGGGGGGTGAATGGGAGCTTTTAAAATTTCAGACTAAAAACTAGCCTTCGGTTTGGTTCTGTCTTCTGCGGAACAGGCTTCGAACACAACCTTCGAAGGTCTGGTTCGGAGGTACTTCGACACCTTCGAACACAGGCTTCGAAGGAGCAAAAGTTCGAAGCCAAGAAGACTTTGCTCCACTTACAACCCTCGAAAATCTACTCTGCTAAGTCAGTGCAGGCTCCGCACACAGGGTGCTTCGAGCAGGCTTCGCACTTCACCCTTTGCAAGAGTGGACACCCCTCTGAGGACTTCGACCAAGTACTTGGCAGCAGCAACTGGTGCTGGGCTTCGTACCCGAAGGTCTAAACGCACACAAAAAGACTACACTAAGGGCTTCGACACAAGAAGCAAAACGGGCCTTGAACAGGGCTTCGCTAGTAAGCTGTGAGGTCTAGCCTCAAGTTACACAGAGCGACAGCACACTGAAAACACACTTCGCACAAAAGCAACCTTCGCCTAGACAGGCTTCGGTGCACTAACTAGCGAGGTATGTAAAGCGAGCTCAAGCAAAAAGCACAAGAAGCAGGGCTTCGCCGCTTGAACAAGGAACACAGAAAATGAACTCTCTGGATGAAATACAACGAAGTGTGTGGCTACAGGAGCTCAACAGTAAATGCTCAAAGTGTTAAATGTTACCTACCGAGCCCCCATACTTATAGCCCACCGTTCACCCAAAGGAAATGACTACACTACCCCTAGGGTTTACAAAAGATTTGTCTCTACAGAACTAAGGGGTACAAAAGGTAGTCCACCTTTATTCTAGAGGCTTCTCTGTCAGCTTTGCAGAGGGGACAGTGTCAGCCTTTTACAGAACAGACAGTGTCAGCCTTTGCAGTCTTTGACCTTCTGGAATCCTCCCTTCGCACGCGAGGGTGCGGTAGCTTCGGCGAGAAGCCTTGAGCCTGGTGGCCTTCGCTTCACCGAAGTCAGTCTCCGATACACTGACGGTTTTGAGCCGAAGCCGTCAAAGCCCTTGGGCCTTCGCACCAACACCTCCGGAGTGGATCACCACGGCTTCGCAGCTTCACCCAGCTCGAACTCCGTCAGTCCGTGTACCGAAGCCATGCAGGCCGAAGCACCTCAAGTCAACCTTCCTCCGGAGCTAGTCTTGCTCCGAAGCCTTCCACCCTCCGAAGCCCCACCTTCGGAGTACCACCCTTCGAAGTCCCTCCTTCGTCCAAGGCCTCCGCATGAAGCATTCCATGAGCACTTTGTCGCAGTGTCTCTCCCCGAGCACACTCCTCGACGAGCCTCACCCGGACCATGCCTTCGATGCGCCTCGACTTCTGAGACCTTCATCGGGCACCTTCGAATGCCTCCCACCGGAGCACACTTCGAATTCCATGCCTCCGCAGAGGACTTGTTCCACCCAACTCCGAAGTCACTCCATCCGGAGTACCTTCGAAGTGCCTCACCTCCGAGGACTTTGTCTCGGAGTACCTTCAGCCGGAGCCACGCTCCGCACTCTCTGACTTCACCTGGTACGCCTCGACCCGAGGACCGACCCAGACCACCTTCGCAGCCACCGTGACGGAGCTCCCTGCTCCCCTGGCATCAAGCCTCCCGCTTGACCCAGGTTCACCTGCTACGAACCTTGTCCGTCACCTCCGAAGTCCCTGCGCACCACAGACAAACAGACAAGTGTATCCAGTACTCCGGAGACCTCTCCGGGTTAGCAACCTCTGGTACACACTCCGGTGTACCGCCCAAAGTACCGAAGCCTTCGGTACGAACCCAGTCATCGCGTACTGTCGGACCCCTTCGACGAGCACACTCCCCTGCACAGCTGCAGCAAGCAACCACCGAACATCCTTCGGTGAAACCACCTCCGAACACCCTTCGGAGGTACCCTTCGAACAGAGGGTAAAATCCTGTCAATCACTCATCACAAAACACCGAAACCAACCCTTGGTTTCTCAATCTCCTCAATGTCCTTCTTTAGTTCTTCGATCTGGTGGCGAAGCTGTGGGTTGGTGGCGACGCGCTACCGAAGGAGCTCATTCTGGCGCCGTAACTCCTCTGCCTTGGCGGCCAAATGGTGTCCCTGCTGGAGGCGGCGACGAAGATCTCCGTTCTCGCGGTTCAGATCCTCAGAAGACTGTCGGTAAAAGCTGATTGTGTCACGCTGTCCATTGGCGTCCTGCAGTGCCTCGTAATGGAGATCATCCATTGCCTCCAACAAGCGCATGGTATGGCCAATCGCGGAATGACGCTGGGAGAGTGTGCTGATGAAGACGCTGTGAGGACTCCCTGGGGTACGAAGCGGCACAAAGCGAAAGTCCGTATCGTAGAGCTCACTGTCATAAATCACCCGGAGCTCTGTGAGTGCCTGGAGGGCAGTGCGCTGACTGGCAACCAAGAAGGTAGGTCCTCCTCCGCGATAGGTGTGAGCTGCCTGAGGGGAGGGCTGGACGATGACGGTGACCTCACAGAAGCTTTCTTCCTCGTCGGGGAAGACTCCATGATACATCGGCTCATGCTCAAATCCGAGGAAACCGACGAGCATGCGCAGTTCGTGGATGAATCCGGCCTCATCACGAAGATTCCCACTCATGGTATGGACCGGCATCTACAAAAGAGAGAAAGTTTTTGTGAAAATCTCGGAAGATGAGAGGATAAGTAGTGTTTGTAAGAAAATATAGTAAATATAAGTCCTAAGGTCAGGTCTGTTTGGCTTCCTACAGTCAAGTCGGCTCTGATACCATCTTTTCGCGCCCCGATTTAATAAATCGGGACTTTATTGAAATTCCATAGAAAATCAATAAAACAAGACGTTCATCACACGACCACGTACAAGATGGGCAATCATTCATGGTTCGTAGACCGCATTAATACAAAAGTGAATGAAAGTGAAGAGAAACTAATAAAATCAAGGGTCCTAGATGAACGCCTCCATCCAGTCTCGCCTTGACTAGGTCGCTACTCCAGACCTTCATCCTCCTCGTAGTAGACGGGCTCTGATGGTGTAAGTCAACGGGGTGAGTACAGATGTACTCAGCAAGCCACCGAATGCAAATATAATGCAAGATAATAACAAGGGAGATAGTGGCTAGTTTTGCGGAAGCAGCATATTTGTAAAGCATTAAATGTGAGCAATTTATTAGTACGGAAAAGTAAACATGTGAATGCATCATCATCTTCTAACTCGAGGAGTACGTTTTACCTCCTCGCACAACAGTCCTTACATGCCATGAATAACTCAATCTTTCAACCAATTGTAAACTAACTGCGAGTAGTCACACAACCCGCCCTTGACCGTGGGCTCGGCTTTTCGAAAAGATTGATTTTACTCTGATCAAAGATGTACCACTGTACCCACAAGGCACGCACTCATCACCTACACCAAAGTGTAACGAGATGACCCATTTCACGGGAACTCGTGCCAAAACCTTCCATATGGTCTCACCCGACTCAACAGCACCCTCTTATAGGTTTCGTACCGTGTCTCGCCATGTCGAGTTTCCACAATACCCCCCTTGAGCCATCGTCGGTACAAGGTGCCCTGAGGGCTAGCCCCTTGCCCCTCCACTATGGTACTGAGAGCCGGAGTGTTCCACACTTCTAGTTAGGACTTACCCATTAGACTTGTGGTTGGTACGGAAGTGCTTTGCAACAAATCCCGCAGACCGGTCCTTATAGTGCCCCGGGTGCGACATACCAAAACCCGAGCTTGCACCCGGAACCCACCATACTTATAACATACCTAACTCCAACAGAGTCCAGAGACAAGAATAACGGGGCATTTCATATACCAGAATCCATCTAACTACGACTCATTCTTTATATCCTATAGCAGTTGTGCCGATACATTGGGCACTAGCTAATATAATATTTGTAGAGTGACAAGGAGTTAAGGCTCAATAAGCATGGCTTGGGTTTGCACACAAGGACGGGGATCTAATAAATATAAGTGTAAGGCTTGATCTTTGACTAATGCAATATTAACCTATGAGTTATAGCGATAATTTATTAAATCATGGGCTCAATAATGATCAACTGTTTCCACAGGGGTGGTCGATGACTTGCCTTGATCAGCAAATGGGGATGGAGGAACCTCGGGGTAGAACTCCTGCTCCTCGACGAACTCGTAGTCTTCTCGACAGGATAAATAAACAATGCATTCAATAAAACATCACCAAACATAATCATATGCTTTAAATATGTGATTTGAGCTTTATTATTCTGGTGTTACTTTTAATAATATTAAAAGTTAAGTTTTAGAGGTTTTTATTAATTCTTTCCCTGAATTATTAATTTATCCCTAAGGGGTTTTTATTTATTTAATCCATAAGTTTATTTTGTGCTAAGGTAACATACTGTTTTTATGGCATTAAAGTGTAGAGAATAATATACTGAATTTAACAAAATTTGAATGGTGAAATTTGGAGTTAAAATGAGCAAGTTAAGAATTTTTGAAGTTTAAACTATTTTCTGAATTTTATTTAAAACCAGAAAACAATCTCTGGTCCACGGTGAACCTGGTTCACCGTGAACCTGCGACTGTGCGCGTGGACCCGAGCGACCTGGACCGTTGGATCTGGATCCAGTGGCCAGATGCGAAGCGGGTGGGTTTAATGAAAATGGACGGTCCTGATTAAATCATGGCGAACGGGTATGACGTGGACGCACGAGATTAAGTCAACGTTTTTAAGTTAAAACCGACGGCCGAGATCGCGTGGTACCACTTTGACCGGATCTGAGGGCCTGGATTAGATCCCGAAGGGATTTAATCTTAGCCCTCCGATCTTGATCGGACGGCCAGGGGTTCGTCCGGCACGGCACGAGCTAAGGGGGCGATTACCCCCTTCGTTCTCGGCTCCGGCGGTCCAACGGTGAGGAATTCCGGCGACGGCGTGGGTTGAACGGCGATGCTAAGGCCAAAAATGGAACCAGTGACGTGAGGGGAACTCGGGCGTACCGTCGGTGGTGACGGCGGCGAGCGGACGGCGACCGGCGTCGATGAGGGGCGGAGGAACCGTTCGAGTTTGTCGGCGGTGAGGCGATCCGACGGTCCTTTCGACCAATGGAGGCGTGACCGAGGACGGGCGGGCCTCTGTGGTCACGTAGGTGGCGACGGCGAGGGGCGCGGTGGCCTGGATTGCCGGCGAGCGGTGGCTGGAGGCGGAGGAGAGCTAGGGGTCGAAACTTTGCGCCGAAGCTCTGGAAAGCGAGGGCTTGCGCTAAGGCGGTGTGGGCGGAGTGCGGTGAGCCGAGGGGTATAAATAGGGGTCACCGGCGGCGAGGATGGAAGGTTCAACCGGGGAAACCCGAAGGTTTATTTCCATCTCCGGCGAGGTTCCCTTTTCTCCTCGGATAGCCTTCCTTAAGCGCAAAAACGTGTTGGCTAAGGAAGGAAAGGGGGCGGTGGCGACCAGGGAAGGTGATCCGGGGCGAATCCTGGCGAGATCGGGGGGCCGGCGACGAAAATTTGGAAGGTGATCTCCGGGAAAGGAAAGGGGAGAGAGGGGTTCCATCGGAGAAGATGGATCCGACAGGTGGCCCCCACCTGTCGGCGGGTGAACGAGAAAGGAAAGCCTGACAGGCGGGCCCCGTCGGTCAGAGAGAGGGTTAGGGAAAAGAGTGGCTGCCATGTGGGGCCGAGGCAGGCGCGGGCGGGAGAGAGAGGAGGGGAGCGGCGCCGACACCTGGGTCCCATCCGTCAGTGACTAGCAGCTGGGCTGGGCTGGGCTGAGGGTGATTTCAGGGTTGAGGCCCGTTAGGAATTTTAATTCTTTTCTGTTTTAAAATAAATCCAGAAATTCATATATTTTATTAAGGGTTGAATCACTGTTGATAAAAATTTGTAAAAATTCCTGAAATTATGTCTTGCCCTCTAGTTTATCTCATAAAATTTTCAAGTCCATATTTTGAATATTTCTCCCTGTTTGGCTTCATTTGGGTTCTTTTAGGATTTTTCTTTAATAAATAAATCCAGAAATGATTTAAATATTATTTTTCTTTTATTTTATTTGTTTTTATTTCTTGGGGTGTTACAGTGGGGAACTTGGTATTTGTCACCCTTATGGCATTTTGTGAGGGGGAGCAGATTTAGATGGATGTGCATTTGCTAATTGTGTGTTGAAATTGCATTTACATATTTTGCACTTATATGCCTAATTATAATTCATGAAATCATGTCAGCTCAGCTCTTTTTAATTCATCTGAAACATTAATGTGCATGATGTTTTCTTTCCAAAGTCAAATCATGCTCACTGCTTCGTCTTGAATCTAGCATGTTTAGGCAGGACTGCTTTAGCTATCTTTTATCTGCTTGATAGCAAGACACCTTTCTTTGGATGCTAAAAATTGCAACTTGAAAAACTTGTTCTACATACTCATGGATGTTCATCAAGTGCTAACAAAATTGGTTCACTTAGTTAAAATCAAAACTCCATGATTTACATGCTTCAAGTAAAAAGATCCAGGTGGGTTTGTTTGTCGCACTACTCTATTCTAGACTGCTTACCATAGCACATTGGTCTGAACTGGAATAGTGTAGTGTATGCCAAAATCATTGCCTTAAGCTTCTGATGGCTTTCATGCCTAGGCTTGGCCTGATTGGAAAGTATAAGGTGGACCAACAAATAACCCCTGGCATTAAGAAAAGAACAACAACATTCATTGCTTATCAAGTTTGCTTTCATAGCTCCATTTGAACTAGACTTGTCTGTCTAGAGTAGAAATTGACTAGCTTTGTGCAATCCTTGCTTTCACTTGTCTAGTTTCCTTGACTAAGTGGTGATGCTTTTATTTCAAAAATTGATAAAATCACATGCTGTCATCATGTTTTTAGAGAATGTTAAATTGAGCTGATCCCATGATCATTGGTATTACTGTTGGCATATTTTTGCTTTATATGTCTTTGCAATTCTGCTCATCTCCAAGCAAAGCATCTTTTTCATGCTCCTTCATGCTTGCATTGCCAAAGGGGGAGATATTGCTACATTCTCTGTCGCAAAGGGGGAAAATTATCTCAAGGGGAGTTTTTATCTTGAGAAAGGGGAGATTTGCCGAAGGGGCTTTTACTCTTTTAAAAAGAGGGAGGAAAATTCTTTTGTCAAGTGACATGATTTGGCTCATTTCTGAGTTTTTATGGTCACTTGTGTGCTGAAAGTTTTTAAATTTTCTTGAACTTGAATTTGGTTGTCAATGCACTCATCAAGGGGGAGATTGAGAAACCAAGGGTTGGTTTCGGTATTTGTGATGAGTGATTGACAGGCTTGTAACCTTTGGTTCGAAGGGGTACCTCCGAAGGGGGTTCAGAGGTTGGACCTCCGAAGGTGTTCGGAGGTGGTTTCACCGAAGGGTTCGGTGGTTTGGTTGCTGCAGCTGTTGCAGCGGAGTGTGCCTGTCGAAGGGGTCCGATAGTACACGATGACTGGGTGTGTACCGAAGGTCTCGGTACTTTGGGCGGTACACCGGAGTGTGTGCCGAAGGTTGCTAACCCGGAGAGGTCTCCGGGAGTACTGGCAACACTTGTCTGCTTGTCTGTGGTGCGCAGGGGACCGCGGAGGCGACGGATGGTTCGTAGCAGGTGAACCTGGGTCAAGCAGGAGACTTGATGCCAGGGGAGCGGGGAGCTCCATCACAGTGGCTGCGAAGGGGTCCAGGTCGGACCTCGGGTCGAGGTGCACCAGGAGAAGGCAGTAAGTGTGGAGCGTGGCTCCGGGTGAAGGTACTCCGAGACAAAGTCCTCGGAGGCGAGGCACTTCGAAGGGTACTCCAGATGGAGTGACTTCGGAGTATGGTGGATCAAGTCCTCTGCGGAGGCAAGGAGTTCGAAGTGTGCTCCGGAGGGAGACATTTGAAGGTACCTGACGAAGGTCTCAGAAGTCGAGGCGCATCGAAGGCATGGTCCGGGTGAGGCTCGTCGAGAAGTGTGCTCGGGGAGAGACACTGCGACGGAGTGCTCATGGAAATGCTTCGTGCGGAGGCCTTGGATGAAGGAGGGACTTCGAAGGGTGGTACTCTGAAGGTGGGGCTTCGGAGTGTGGTTGACTTGTGGTGCTTCGGCGATGCATGGCTTCGGTACACGGACTGACGGAGTTCGAGCTAGGAGTAGCTGCGAAGCTGTGGTGGTCCACTCCGGAGGTGGTGGTGCGAAGGCCCAAGGGCTTTGACGGCTTCGGCTCAAAACCATCACTGTATCGGAGGATATCTTCGGCGAAGCGAAGGCCACCAGGCTCAAGGCTTCTCGCCGAAGCTACCGCACCCCTCGCGTGCAAAGGGGGGCTTCAGGAAGGTCAAAGACTGCAAAGGATGACATTGTCTGCTCTGCAAAAAGCTGACGCTGTCCCCTCTGCAAAGCTGACAGAGAAGCCTCCAAAATAAAGTTAGACTACCTTTTGTACCCCTTTGTTCTGTAGAGACAAAACTGGTGTAAACCCTAGGGGTAAAGTAGTCATTTCACTTGGGTGAACTGAAACATTTAACACTTTGAGCATTTACTGTTGAGCTCCTGTACTAGCCCCACATACATTGTATTCATCCAGTGAGTTCTTTTACTGTGTTCCTTGTTCAAGCGGCGAAGCCCTGCTTCTGTGTTGTCTTTCTGCTTGAACTTGTTTGCATACCTCGCTTGTTGTAGTGCACCGAAGCCTGTCTAGGCGAAGGGTGTTTTGTGTGAAGTGTGCGTTTCAGTGTGCGTTCGCTTTGTGTAACAGGAGGCTAGACCTCGCTGCTTACTAGCGAAGCCCTGATCGAAGCCCGTTTTGCTTCTCGTGTCGAAGCCCTTAGCGGTGTCCGTATAGTGTGCGTTTAGACCTTCGCAGAACGAAGCCCAGCACCGGTTGCTGTCGCTAAGTTTTAGGTCGAAGTCCTCGGAGGGTAGTCCACTCTTGTGAAGGGTGAAGTGCGAAGCCTGCTCGAAGCACCCTGTGTGCGGAGCCTGCACTGACTTAGCAGAGTTGTTTTCGGGGTTGAGGGTGGAGCGAAGTTTACTTGGCTTCGGACTTTTACTCCTTGCGAAGCCTGTGTTCGGAGCTGTCAAGTACCTCCGAACCAGACCTTCGAAGGTTGGTGTTCGAAGCCTGTTCCGCAGTAGACAGAACTAAAACCGAAGGCTGTTTTTAGCCCAAGTTTTAAAAGCTCCCATTCACCCCCCCTCTGGTCGCCGTTTCCGGTCCAACAATTGGTATCAGAGCGGGTTAAGATCACCAGTTGACCTTAACCGGTTTTGTGATCTGTTGGCGACATGGACAGAGCTAGTAAAATTCCTCTGTTCGATGGGACTGACTTTGCATACTGGAAGGTGCGCATGGAGGCTTACTTGCTAAGCCAAGGAAATGCAATTTGGGAGATTGTGGACTCACAATACTCCATCCCTGAGACTCGCACCTCTCAAACAGAGAAATATCAGTATAATGCCAACTCCAAGGCAAGAAACATACTGTTCATTGGTTTGAGCCGGAGTGAGTTTGATAGGGTGCAGCACCTTAGAACTGCTAGGGAGATTTGGACAACACTCACTATCTTTCATGAGGGCTCTACACAGATCAAGGCCAGGCGCCAAAGCACTTACAATCAACAGTATCAGCTGTTTGTGCAGGCACCTGGTGAATCTATAGATGCCATGTTTTCTCGCTTTGATGCGATAGTGAGTAACTTGCGATCCAATGGGACGCTTGCTTACAATGACCATGATAGGGCTATCAAGCTTCTCTATGCTCTTGACCGTAGCATATGGGAAGTAAAGATATCCAGCATTGAGGAGTCCACAGGTTATGACACATTGACCTGTGATGAGCTCTTTAGCAAGCTGAAGTCCACAAAGATCGCCAAGGCATCTCTTGTTGTGCACAAAAGCTCTTTGCCACAGCCATTGGCACTGGTTTCTAGCACTAGCCGTGGCACCGCTGCAGAACCAAGAACATCTGGTACTTGTGTTCTTGCAAATGGTTTTTGAGAAACCAAGGGTTGGTTTCGGTGTTTTGTGATGAGTGATTGACTGGATTTTACCCTCTGTTCGAAGGGTACCTCCGAAGGGGCTTCGGAGGTGGTTCTCCGAAGGGTGTTCGGAGGTGTTTGCTTGCTGCAGCCGCGCAGCGGAGTGTGCCTGTCGGAGGGGTCCGACAGTACGCGATGACTGGGTTCGTACCGATGGCTTCGGTACTTTGGGCGGTACACCGGCGTGTGTGCCGGAGGTTGATAACCCGGAGAGGTCTCCGGAGTACTGGATACACTTGTTTGCTTGTCGGTGGTGCACAGGGACTTCGGAGGCGACGGACAGGGTTCGAGCCGGGTGAACCTGGGTCAAGCGGGAGGCTTGATGCCAGGGGAGCGGGGAGCTCCGTCACGGTGGCTGCGAAGGTGGTCCGGGTCGGTCCTCGGGTCGAGGCGTGCCAGGTGAAGGCAGAGAGTGCGGAGCGTGGCTCCGGCTGAAGGTGCTCCGAGACAAAGTCCTCGGACATGAGGCACTTCGAAGGTACTCCGAATGGAGTGACTTCGGAGTTGGTGGATCAAGTCCTCTGCGGAGGCAAGGTGTTCGAAGTGTGCTCCGGAGGGAGACACTCGAAGGTTACCCGACGAAGGTCTCAGAAGTCGAGGCGCATCGAAGGCATGGTCCGGGTGAGGATCGTCGAGGAGTGTGCTCGGAGTGAGACACTGCGACGAAGTGCTCATGGAATGCTTCATGCGGAGGCCTTGGACGAAGGAGGGACTTCGAAGGGTGGTACTCCGAAGGTGGGGCTTCGGAGTGTGAAGGACTTCGGAGCGAGGCTAGCTCCGGAGTGAGGTTGACTTGTGGTGCTTCGGCCATGCATGGCTTTGGTACACGGACGGACGGTGTTCGAGCTGGGAGTAGCTGCGAAGCCGTGGTGGTCCACTCCGGAGGTGGTGGTGCGAAGGCCCAAGGGCTTTGACGGCTTCGGCTCAAAACCGTCACTGTATCGAAGGACTTCTTCGGCGGAGCGAAGGCCAACAGGCTGCAGGCTTCTCGCCGAAGCTACCGCACCCTCCGGTGCGAAGGGAGGTTCCAGAAGTCAACACTGTAAAGGCTGACACTGTCTGTTCTGAAAAAGGCTGACACTGTCCCCTCTGCAGCTGACAGAGAAGCCTCCAGAATAAAGGTGGACTACCTTTTGTACCCCTTAGTTCTGAAGAGACAAAATGAATGTAAACTCTAGGGGTATAGTAGTCACTTCCTTAGGATGAATCCATGGGCTATAAATATGGGGGCTCGGTAGGTAACATTTAACACTTTAAGCATTTACTGTTGAGCTCCTGTACACATACCTCGCTGGTTTTCATCCAGAGTTCAATATATTTTGTGTTCCTTGTTCAAGCAGCGAAGCCCTGCGTCTGTGTGCTTTTGCTTGAGCTCATATTGCATACCTCGCTAGTTTTTAGTTCACCGAAGCCTGTCTTGGCGAAGGGTGTTTTTCTCGCGAAGTGTGTTTTTCAGTGTGCTGTCGCTCTGTGTAACACGAGGCAAGACCTCGCTGCTTACTAGCGAAGCCCTGGTTGTATCCCGTTTTGCTTCCTGTGTTGAAGCCCTTAGCATAGTCCGTTTTGTGTGCGTGTAGACCTTCGCGTACGAAGCCCAGCACCAGTTGCTGTCGCTAAGTACTTGGTCGAAGTCCTCAGAGGGCTGTCCACTCTTGCGAAGGGTGAAGTGCGAAGTCTGCTCGAAGCACCCTGTGTGCGGAGCCTGCACTGACTTAGCAGAGTTGGTTTTCGAGGGTTGTTAGTGGAGCGAAGTCTTCTTGGCTTCGAACTGTTGCTCCTCCGAAGCCTGTGATCGAAGGTGTCGAAGTACCTCCGAACCAGACCTTCGAAGGTAGTGTTCGAAGCCTGTTCCGCAGGAGACAGAACTGAACCCGAAGGCTAAGTTTTTAGCCCGAAATTTTAAAAGCTCCCATTCACCCCCCCTCTGGTCGCCGTTTCCGGTCCAACAATTGGTATCAGAGCTTGGTTAAGATCACCAGTTGACCTTAACCGGTTTTGTGATCTATTGGCGACATGGATAGAGGCAGTAAAATTCCTCTGTTCGATGGGAGAGATTTTGCATACTGGAAGGTGCGCATGGAGGCTTACTTGTTAAGCCAAGGAAATGCAATTTGGGAGATTGTGGACTCACAATACTCCATCCCTGATACCCGCACCACTCAAACTGAAAAGGATCAGTATAGTGCCAACTCGAAGGCAAGAAACATACTGTTCATTGGTTTGAGTCGGAGTGAGTTCGACAGGGTGCAGCACCTTAGGACTGCTAGGGAGATTTGGACAACACTCACTGTTTTTCATGAGGGCTCTACTCAGATTAAGGCCAGGCGCCAAAGCACCTACAACCAACAGTATCAGCTGTTTGTGCAGGCACCTGGTGAATCTATAGATGCCATGTTTTCTCGCTTTGACGCGATAGTGAGTAACTTGCGATCCAACGGGACGCTTGCTTACAGTGATCACGATAGGGCTATCAAGCTTCTCTATGCTCTTGACCGTAGCATATGGGAAGTAAAGATATCCAGCATTGAGGAGTCCACAGGTTATGATACTTTGACCTGTGATGAGCTCTTTAGCAAGCTGAAGTCCACAGAGATTGCCAAGGCATCTCTTGCAGTGCACAGAAGCTCTTTGCCACAGCCATTGGCATTGGTTTCTAGCACTAGCCGTGGCACCACTGCAGAACCAAGCACATCAGGCACTTGTGTTCTTGCAGATGGTTTTGCTTTGTCCTCCCTGGTCTCCGTCACAAAGGAGCAGGTGGATACTCTAGCTGATGACGAGCTTGCTCTCATTGCCCGGAGGTTCACCCGCTTTCATCATGAGAGACGGGATCAGAGGAGAAGTGGTTTTAGTGGCTGCTATGAATGTGGCGACACCTCTCACATTAAGGCCAATTGCCCCAAGGTCAAGAAGAGAGAAGAGAGTGACCGCCCCAAATTCCACAAAAAGGAGAGGAAGCCCTTTGTGAAGGGCAAGCGCGGCAAGATGGCTAAGAAAGTAGCCAAGGCCGCTTCCAGAGCTTTTGTTGCTGCTCTCAGCGACATCGACACTTCCTCAACTGAGGAGTCGAGCTCTGAAGAGGAGGAGTCCCCGAGGAAGGAGGACAAGAAGGGACGTGACTTCACCGGCCTTTGCTTCATGGCCGACAGCGATCACAGCGGCGATGAGCTTGACTCATCTGAGGTAAACCTATCATCTGACCAGCTTCTAATTAAATTAGATGAGCTGAATGAAGTAGTGCTTGGTCAGGATAGATTACTTGTGCAAGCCGCTAGAGAAAGAAAAGACCTTAGACTTAGGCTAGAAACCATTTCTACTGAATATGCCATGCTTAAGTCTAAATTTGATGATGCTGAATGTGAATCATGTTCTGTTGTCATGAGTGAGCTTGCTCAGTTGCGTTCTGTTCATGCTCAAACTCTCTCTGAGCTTGAGACTGCACAGAAGCAGCTTTTGGAGGTGGATTCTAGACCTCATGAAATTATTGATTGCATGAACTGCTCTTTATTACGCGATAGCATTAATTTACGTGATAAGCATGTTCATGTTTTGGAGGCTAGATTGGAGAGGGCCGGTAGTTCTAAGGATGTGCAACCTGTTTGTGACACTTGCATTACCCTTAAGGACCAGCTAGGCACTGTTAGAGAGCGAGCTGAAAACCTCATGTCAGAAAATGAATACCTTCTTTCCGTGGTAAACAAATGCACTGAGGGAAAGGGTAGGATGGATTTGCTCTTGGCCAAGACCAAGTTGTGTGCTGACAGAGCCGGGGTAGCTCTAGGTTTGGGTTTTGAGAGGATAGCTTCAGACAGTAAGACCAAAACTGTTTTTACCTCTCCCACCACCCTAGAGAAAGAGAGAGCTCTGTTGGACACCCCATCAGCCAAAAAGCCTACCCATCCACCAAAGAAAACCACTCCTCCTACCAAGAAAAATCCTCCCAAGAAAACCACTCAAAAGAAACCCAAGGAGCCTGTGAGAGTTGCTCCTGTGACCCATGAGAGTGCCCCCAGGAGAGTGTTTCATTGTTCCTATTGTCAGCGGGCGGGTCATTTGATTGGGTTCTGTTTCCGTCGCATCAAGGATGAGCGACGTGCACAGGCGATGAGCTACCAGGACATGCATTACCCATCTTTAGGTATGCATAAGTCTGAGATGTACTATCGTCCTGCTTTTGAGGCTCCTCGTGCTTCTCGGAGAGGTTTTGCTCCTCGAGGTGTTCACCATGTTCCATATGGTGTTAGTCCTCGGGCGAGTAGCTTTGTACCTCGTCAGAGTAGGAGACCTCGACATGCTTTGCGTTCTTTGCATGTAGGTAGACCTCGCACTTTGCATCATTCTGATAATTATGTGCGTAGACCGTCTGCTTTTACTGTGCCTACTACTCGTGTCACTCAGTGCTGGATGCCTCGTCATTATTTTACTCACCCCAGCACTGAGCGATCGAGACGCTCTTATCATGTGTAGGCGACAGGTCGAGGCTTGGAGGGCACGTGGATCATGGACTCCGGTTGTTCGCGCCACATGACCGGAGATGCAGCTTGGTTCTCCAGCCTCACCACAACCAAGCAAAGGGAACATATCACCTTCGGAAACAATCGAAGGAGTAGAGTGAAAGGTAAAGGTGTGGTAAGAATTAACACAAACTTCACTCTCAAAGATGTTGCTTTGGTTGAAAACCTGGGATACAATTTGCTGTCTGTATCTCAGTTGCTTGATGAGGGCTTCGAAGTGCGATTTCATCGCGATACTTCACAAGTGCCCAATTCAGATGGCGTTGTGGTGTGTAAGATCTTTAGAGTTGGGAGAGTTTTTGGAGCAGATTTTTCTGAGTCATCTGGTTCTTCTCATTGTCTTGTTGCACATTCGACTTCTGAGCTTTGGAAGTGGCATAGGAGACTAGGGCATATGAGCTTTGATTTGCTCGCTCGTCTGAGCGCCCTAGGCCTGATCCGAGGATTGCCCAAGCTCAAGTTTGAGAAGAATTTAGTTTGCGCTCCTTGTCGACATGGAAAAATGAGTGCCGCTTCGCATTCGCCAGTCACCACAGTGATGACTGAACAGCCCGGAGAACTTCTCCATATGGACACTGTAGGTCCTTCTCGGGTTAGTTCTTTAGGCGGCAAGTGGTATGTACTTGTTATTGTCGACGATTTCTCTCGCTACTCTTGGGTCTTCTTTCTTGCCAGCAAGGATGAAGTGTTTTTACACTTTCGGAGCTTGGCTTTGAGACTTTTCACTGAACTCCCCGGTGCATTAAAATTCATTCGAAGCGACAATGGCACTGAGTTCAAAAATAGTCTCTTTGTTGACTTTTGCATGGAGCATGGCATAGAACATCAATTCTCTGCTCCGCGGGTTCCTCAACAGAACGGTGTTGTTGAGAGGAAGAACCGCACTTTGGTTGAGATGGCTAGGACGATGCTTGATGAGCATAGGACTCCTAGAAAATTCTGGGCTGAGGCCATGAACACTGCTTGCTACATCTCAAACCGAATTTTCTTGCGCTCAATTTTAAACTTGACATCTTATGAGCTGCGTTTTGGGAGACAGCCCAAGGTTACTCATCTTCGAGTTTTTGGCTGTCGCTGCTTTATCCTAAAACGTGGTAACTTGGATAAATTTGAGTCGCGATCTTTTGACGGGATCTTTTTGGGTTATACAACTCATGGTCATTCTTATCGTGTTTATAACGTGGAAACTAACACTGTCATCGAGTCATGTGATGTGACTTTTGATGAATCAACCCCCTCTGTTAGTTCTGCTTTTGAACAGGCAAATGAACATGACATGGAACAGACCATATTCGAAGAAGAAGATCCCGGAGAATTCGAGGATGATCCCCTATTACCCTCGACGTCAACCCCCGAAGCTGACCCCGCTTCTACTACTTCGGCACGAGGTCCCGAAGCGACTACCTCAACATCGGTCATCTTGGACCACTCCAACGCACAAGTTGAGGGGGAGACTGCATCCCGCCGCGAGGCTCCACATCATGTCCAAAGGATGCACCCTCCCGAGCAGATCATTGGTGAGCTTGATCAAAGGGTAACTCGTTCTCATGCCCATTTCACTAATGCTGCTTTTGTTGCTTCTTTCGAGCCTTTAGATGTTAGTCATGCACTTTCTGATTCTAGTTGGATCAATGCCATGCATGAAGAGCTTGAGAATTTTGAAAGAAACCAAGTCTGGACTTTAGTTGATCCTCCACCTAATGTTCATTTCATTGGAACAAAATGGATTTTTAAAAATAAACAAGGGGAGGATGGGACTATAGTTAGAAACAAGGCTAGACTTGTAGCTCAGGGCTTTTCTCAACTAGAAGGGATTGATTTTACTGAAACTTTTGCACTTGTTGCTCGCCTTGAGGCCATTAGGATTTTGCTTGCCTTTGCGACATCCCCGGGATTCAAACTCTATCAAATGGATGTCAAAAGTGCTTTTCTTAATGGCTTCATAGGTGAAGATGTGTATGTAAAACAACCCCCTGGTTTTGAAAACCCCAAGTACCCACATAAAGTCCTTAAACTTCATAAGGCTCTTTATGGACTCAAGCAGGCCCCTCGGGCGTGGTATGATAGACTTAAGTCTTTTCTGCTTGAGCGAGGGTATTTGATGGGCTCTGTTGATAAAACATTGTTTACTCTCAAGCATGGCAAAGATTTCCTCCTAGTGCAGATTTATGTGGATGATATCATCTTTGGTGGCTCTTCTCATGCTTTAGTTGCCGAGTTTGCAGATACCATGAGCAGGGAATTTGAAATGTCAATGATGGGTGAACTCACCTTTTTCCTTGGTTAGCAAATCAAGCAAAGCAAACAAGGTACTTTTGTCCACCAGACAAAGTACACCAAGGACCTGCTCAAGAAGTTCGACATGTCCGATGCGAAGCCCCTCGCCACTCCAATGGCTACATCTGTAGCATTGGACCCTGACGAAAATGGAGAAGCCGTAGATCAGAAGGAGTTCCGGAGCATGATCGGCTCCCTCCTCTACTTGACTGCCACGAGGCCGGACATACACTTCGCTGTGTGTCTGTGCGCTCGTTTTCAGGCTTCACCACGAGCTTCGCACCGCCAAGCGGTTAAGCGCATCCTAAGGTATCTCAAACATACCCTTGAATTTGGCATATGGTATTCATCGTCTTCATCTTTATGTCTTAGAGGCTATTCAGATGCGGATTTTGCTGGGTGTAGAATTGATAGGAAGAGTACCTCTGGTACTTGTCATTTTCTGGGTACGTCTCTGGTTTGCTGGTCTTCCCGCAAACAGTCTAGTGTTGCACAATCGACGGCTGAGGCCGAATATGTTGCTGCAGCTAGCTGTTGCTCTCAGATTTTGTGGATGGTTTCCACTTTGCGGGATTTCGGGTTAGATTATAAGAGTGTTCCACTTTTCTGTGATAACACTAGTGCTATTTGTATTGCAAACAACCCGGTTCAGCACTCCAGAACCAAACACATTGATGTACGGTATCATTTTTTCAGAGATCACAATGAGAAGGGTGATATTGAACTTCAATATGTTGATACCCAACACCAGCTTGCCGATATTTTTACAAAACCCCTCGATGCTTCTCGATTTGCTTACTTGCGTGGGGAACTTGGTATTTGTCATCCCTACGGCATTTTGTGAGGGGGAGCTGAGTTTAAATTGCCTTGCATATGCTCATTATGTGTGGAATTGCATTTACATCTTTTGCTATTATATGCCTGCTTTTAATTCATAGAAATCATGTCAGCTCAGCTCTATGAAATATGTCTGGAACATTGGTTGTGCATGATGTTTTATTTTCTAAAATCAAAACTTGCTCACTGCTCAATCGTGTATCTAGCTTGTTTAGGCAGGACTGCTTTTAGCTATCTTTTATCTACTTGTCAGCAAGACACTGTTCTTTGGATGCTAAAAGTTGCAACTTGAAAAATTGTGTTCTTTTTTCATGGATATTCATCAAAATAATTCATTCATCTGAAACAAAATCAAAAATCCATGATTTGCCTGGTTTAAATGAAAAGATCCAGGAGGGTTTGTTTGTCGCACTACTCTATTCTAGACTGCTTACCATTGCACATTGGTCTGAACTGGGATAGTGTAGTGTATGCCAAAATCACCGCCTTAAGCTTCAGATGGCTTTCTTGCCTAGGCTTGGCTTGATTGGAAAGTATAAGGTGGACAAACAAATAACCCCTGGCATTAAGAAAAGAACAACAAATTTATTGCTCATCAAGTTTGCTTTCAAAAGCTCCTTTTGAACAAAACTTGTCTGTCTAAGGTAGAATTTGTTAGCTTTGCGCAGTCCTTGCCTTCTCTTGTCTAGCTGCTGTGATTAAGTGGTGATGCTTTTACTTCCAAAATGACAAAATCACATGCCATCATCTTGTTTCACAGAATGTTAAATTGAGCTGAGCACATGATCATTGATGCTACTGTTGGCATATTTTTGCATTATATGTCTTTGCAATTCTATTCATTTCGAAGCTTTGCATCTTTTACATGCTCCTTGATGCTTGCATTGCCAAAGGGGGAGAGATTTGCTATGTTTTCTGCCACAAGAAGGCATAATTTCGCAAGGGGAAAGATTTTTGACATAAATGTGCTTAACTCAGGGGGAGTTCTTATCAAGGGGAGATTTGCCAAAAAGGGCTTTTACTCTTTTGAGAAAGGGGGAGAAAAATTCTTTTATCAAGTGACATGCTTTGGCTCTTTTCTGAGTTTTTATGGTCACTTGTGTGCTGAAATTTTTAAATTTTCTTGAACTTGGATTTGGTTGTCAATGCACTCATCAAGGGGGAGATTGAGAAACCAAGGGTTGGTTTCGGTGTTTTGTGATGAGTGATTGACTGGATTTTACCCTCTGTTCGAAGGGTACCTCCGAAGGGGCTTCGGAGGTGGTTCTCCGAAGGGTGTTCGGAGGTGTTTGCTTGCTGCAGCCGCGCAGCGGAGTGTGCCTGTCGGAGGGGTCCGATAGTACGCGATGACTGGGTTCGTACCGATGGCTTCGGTACTTTGGGCGGTACACCGGAGTGTGTGCCGGAGGTTGATAACCCGGAGAGGTCTCCGGAGTACTGGATACACTTGTTTGCTTGTCGGTGGTGCGCAGGGACTTCGGAGGCGACGGACAGGGTTCGAGCCGGGTGAACCTGGGTCAAGCGGGAGGCTTGATGCCAGGGGAGCGGGGAGCTCCGTCACGATGGCTGCGAAGGTGGTCCGGGTCGGTCCTCGGGTCGAGGCGTGCCAGGTGAAGGCAGAGAGTGCGGAGCGTGGCTCCGGCTGAAGGTGCTCCGAGACAAAGTCCTCGGACATGAGGCACTTCGAAGGTACTCCGAATGGAGTGACTTCGGAGTTGGTGGATCAAGTCCTCTGCGGAGGCAAGGTGTTCGAAGTGTGCTCCGGAGGGAGACACTCGAAGGTTACCCGACGAAGGTCTCAGAAGTCGAGGCGCATCGAAGGCATGGTCCGGGTGAGGATCGTCGAGGAGTGTGCTCGGAGTGAGACACTGCGACGAAGTGCTCATGGAATGCTTCATGCGGAGGCCTTGGACGAAGGAGGGACTTCGAAGGGTGGTACTCCGAAGGTGGGGCTTCGGAGTGTGAAGGACTTCGGAGCGAGGCTAGCTCCGGAGTGAGGTTGACTTGTGGTGCTTCGACCATGCATGGCTTCGGTACACGGACGGACGGTGTTCGAGCTGGGAGTAGCTGCGAAGCCGTGGTGGTCCACTCCGGAGGTGGTGGTGCGAAGGCCCAAGGGCTTTGACGGCTTCGGCTCAAAACCGTCACTGTATCGAAGGACTTCTTCGGCGGAGCGAAGGCCAACAGGCTGCAGGCTTCTCGCCGAAGCTACCGCACCCTCCGGTGCGAAGGGAGGTTCCAGAAGTCAACACTGTAAAGGCTGACACTGTCTGTTCTGAAAAAGGCTGACACTGTCCCCTCTGCAGCTGACAGAGAAGCCTCCAGAATAAAGGTGGACTACCTTTTGTACCCCTTAGTTCTGAAGAGACAAAATGAATGTAAACCCTAGGGGTATAGTAGTCACTTCCTTAGGATGAATCCATGGGCTATAATATGGGGGCTCGGTAGGTAACATTTAACACTTTGAGTATTTACTGTTGAGCTCCTGTACACATACCTCGCTGGTTTTCATCCAGAGTTCAATATATTTTGTGTTCCTTGTTCAAGCGGCGAAGCCCTGCGTCTGTGTGCTTTTGCTTGAGCTCGTATTGCATACCTCGCTAGTTTTTAGTTCACCGAAGCCTGTCTTGGCGAAGGGTGTTTTTCTCGCGAAGTGTGTTTTTCAGTGTGCTGTCGCTCTGTGTAACACGAGGCAAGACCTCGCTGCTTACTAGCGAAGCCCTGGTTGTATCCCGTTTTGCTTCCTGTGTCGAAGCCCTTAGCATAGTCCGTTTTGTGTGCGTGTAGACCTTCGCGTACGAAGCCCAGCACCAGTTGCTGTCGCTAAGTACTTGGTCGAAGTCCTCAGAGGGCTGTCCACTCTTGCGAAGGGTGAAGTGCGAAGTCTGCTCGAAGCACCCTGTGTGCGGAGCCTGCACTGACATAGCAGAGTTGGTTTTCGAGGGTTGTTAGTGGAGCGAAGTCTTCTTGGCTTCGAACTGTTGCTCCTCCGAAGCCTGTGATCGAAGGTGTCGAAGTACCTCCGAACCAGACCTTCGAAGGTAGTGTTTGAAGCCTGTTCCGCAGGAGACAGAATTGAACCCGAAGGCTAAGTTTTTAGCCCGAAATTTTAAAAGCTCCCATTCACCCCCCCTCTGGTCGCCGTTTCCGGTCCAACAGTTTTGCTTTGTCCTCCCTGGTCTCCGTCACAAAGGAGCAGGTGGACACTCTAGATGACGATGAGCTTGCTCTCATTGCCAGAAGGTTCACCCGTTTTCATCATGAGAGACGGGATCAGAGGAGAAGTGGTTTTAGTGGTTGCTTTGAATGTGGTGACACTTCTCATATTAAGGCAAATTGCCCTAAGCTTAAAAAGAGAGATGAGAGTGAGCGCCCCAAATACCACAAAAAGGAGAGGAAACCCTTTGTGAAGGGCAAGCGCGGCAAGGTGGCTAAGAAAGTAGCCAAAGCCGCTTCCAGAGCTTTTGTTGCTGCTCTCAGCGACATCGACACTTCCTCAACTGAGGAGTCGAGCTCTGAGGAGGAGGAGTCTCCAAGGAAGGAGGACAAGAAGGACAAGAAGGGATGAGATTTCACCGGCCTTTGCTTCATGGCCGACAGCGATCACAGCGGCGATGAGCTTGACTCATCTGAGGTACCTCTATCATCTGACCAGCTTTTAATAAAATTAGATGAGCTGAATGAAGTAGTTCTTGGTCAGGATAGATTGCTTGTGCAAGCCGCTAGAGAAAGAAAAGACCTTAGACTTAGGCTAGAATCTGTTTCTACTGAATATGCCATGCTTAAGTCTAAAGTTAATGATGCTGAATGTGAATCTTGTACTATAGTCATGGGTGAGCTTGCTCAGTTGCGTTCTGTACATGCTCAAACTCTTTCTGAGCTTGAGACTGCACAGAAGAAGCTTTTGGTGGTAGATTCTAGACCTCTTGAGAATATTGAATGCATGAACTGTCCTTTATAGCGCGAGAGCATTAATTTACGTGATAAACATGATCATGATTTGGAGGCTAGATTGGAGAGGGCCGGTAGTTCTAAGGATGTGCAGCCTGTTTGTGACACATGCATTACCCTTAAGGACCAATTAGGCACTGTTAGAGAGCGGGCTGAGAACCTCATGTCTGAAAATGAATACCTTCTTTCTGTGGTTAACAAATGCACTGAGGGAAAAGGTAGGATGGATTTGCTCTTGGCCAAAACCAAGATGTGTGCTGACAGAGCAGGGGTAGCTCTAGGTTTGGGTTTTGAGAGGATTTCTTCAAACAGTAAGAACAAAACTGTTTTCACCTCACCCACTACCTTAGAGAAAGAGAGAGCTCTGTTAGACACACCACCAGCCAAGAAACCTACCCGAGCTCATAAGAAAACCACTCCTCCTGCCAAGAAAAATCCTCCCAAGAAAACCACTCAACAGAAGCCCAAGGAGCCTGTGAGAGTTGCTCCTAACACCCATGAGAGTGCCCCGAGGAGAGTGTTTCATTGTTCCTATTGTCAGCGGGTGGGTCATTTGGTTGGGTTCTGTTTTCGTCGCATCAAGGATGAGCGACGCTCTCAGGCGATGAGTTACCAGGACATGCATTACCCATCTTTAGGTATGCATGAGTCTGAGTTTTACTATCGTCCTGCTTGGCTTCGGACTTTTACTCCTTGCGAAGCCTGTGTTCGGAGCTGTCAAGTACCTCCGAACCAGACCTTCGAAGGTTGGTGTTCGAAGCCTGTTCCGCAGTAGACAGAACTAAAACCGAAGGCTATTTTTAGCCCAAGTTTTTAAAAGCTCCCATTCACCCCCCTCTGGTCGTCGTTTCCGGTCCAACAACAAGGATATCAACAGAGTAAGAACAAGCGAGACAAAAACTCCCCCTCGAACTCTTATCCCAAAATTTCTCCCCCTTGTTGACAAGTGAACTCATCAAGCACTCAAAAGAGACACAGACTCCCCCTGAAACGCAAACCCCCCTTAAAATATGCAATGAATGCAACTGGGGTGCATGTGGAGTGTAGAAAGCATGCTTCTCAGATATGATTGACTGCAATTACAAACATCTAACAAGTATAGCGAAAGACATACTGTCGAAGACTCACGGCATGATCAGTGCAACAGATGATATCTAAAGAAAGTCATTAGCACACATTTTTCAATTTTTGCAAACAAAAGCATCACCACATTTTCCAGTTGACAAGCAAGGTAAAACATGAGATGCAAAAGCTAACTGATATCTACCAAGATAAGCATTGTCCAAAACAAAGTGCTTCAGCAAACTTGTTATCATTTCAATTTTTAAGCTTTTTCTTTTCTCTTTTTTCATTTATGCCAGGGGTTATTTGCGTGTCAAACCTTATGCTGACCGACCAAGTCAAGCCTAGGCCAGAACTGGACCATCAGAAGCTTAAGACATTGGTCTTGGCATACACTACATTGTCCCAGTTCATACCAAAGTGCTATGGTACGCAATCCAGAACAATGCAATGCGACAAAGCAAACCCACCTGGATCTTTGCAAGTTATGCATAAAGAGGCATGGAATTTTCATTTTTCTTGATTTTTATAGCACATTTCCATGTTTGAAAGCAGAAGGATGTCCAAGTTGCATGTTTGCATCTAAGTCAGGAACTAGCTACAAGGCATGTAACAGATAGCAAAAACATTCAGGCTACACATGCTAGTTACCAGAAGCAATGGTGATCATTTTTTCAAGTTTTAAAGCATAAAAGCCATGCATATGACAAATATCAGACATATCAAGTGAACTGAACCAAAGCATGATCATTGACAAGTATTCAAAAGCATGTACCAGCTAGAATAAGTAAAGCAGTTCAATCATATAACAGAAGCAGCTCTAAAGTGTGATATGTGAATATGCAAGATATGAACACACACAAAAAAAATACTCAAGAAAAGAGTAAAGAAGAAATAAAACTGACGCAAAATATCCTAGAAAGGATACACAACACCCAAATCCCCTCGTAAACGCTCAAAGGTAGACTGATCTAGGGGTTTGGTGAAAATGTCAGCCAACTGATGATGGGTATCAACATAAACAAGGTCAATGACACCTTTCTCATATTGATCCCGCAGGAAATGAAAGCACACATCAATATGTTTGGTTTTTGAATGGAGACAAGGGTTTTTCCCTACACTAATCGCACTAGTGCTGTCGCAAAACAAAGGAACTCTGGTAGGAAAGAACAACCCAAAGTCTCGCAACGTGGAAATCATCCAAACCAACTGTGAGCAGCAGCTAGCAGCAGCCACATACTTAGCCTCAATGGTCGAAAGATCAACTCCAAATTGCTTTCGAGAAGACCAAGAAACAAGAGAAGAACCGAGAAACTGGCAAGTACCGGAAGTCTACTTGCGATCCAACTGGCACCCACCAAAGTCGGCATCCGAAAAGCCAGATAAATCGAGAGATGATGAAGCTGAATAGAAAAGACCGAGATCGGGCGCATAGGTAAGATACCTAAAAATGCGCTTGACAGCCTGCCGATGAGACGCGCGTGGTGAAGACTAAAAACGCGCGCAAAGTCACACGGCGAACTGAATGTCTGGTCTTGTCACCGTCAAGTATAGCAGTGAACCGATCATCCCTCGAAACTCTCTCTCGTTGACCTTGATGCCGCTCTCATCCTTGTCTAGACCCCCAGATGTGCCCATCGGGGTCATCTGCAGCTTCAATTCACCACCAAAGTCAAATTTTTTTAACATGTCACGAGTGTACTTACCTTGGTGGATGAAGGTGTCGTCCTTGGTCTGCTTGATCTGGAGCCATAAGAAGTACTTGAGCTCACCCATGAGGCTCATCTCAAACTCGCTGTGCATCTGCTCAGAAAACTTGGACACAAGAGAGTTAGTAGTACCGCCAAAGATAATATCATCCACGTAAATCTGAGCGACTAAGAAATCTGAAGCATCTCTGAGCAAGAAAAGAGTTTTGTCCACAGAACCCATCACAAAGCCCTTCCCCAACAAAAATTGCTTTAACCGGTCATACCAAGCCTTGGGGGCTTGCTTCAACCCGTATAAAGCTTTTTGCAACTTAAAAACATGTCGAGGAAACTTAGGGTTCTCAAAACCGGGGGGCTGCCTAACATAAACTTCCTCCTCTATGAACCCGTTCAGAAAAGCACTCTTGACGTCCATTTGAAAAAGCATAAAACCCTTCGAAACGGCAAAAGCTAAAAGAATGCGAATGGACTCAAGACGGGCAACTAGGGCAAAAGTTTCTTCAAAGTCAATACCCTCCTTCTGGCAAAAACCCTGGGCAACTAATCGAGCTTTGTTGCGCACCACAACCCCATCTTCACCTTGTTTGTTCTTGAACACCCACTTGGTGCCTATGGGGTTGCAACCTGGTGGCGGCTCAACTAGTGGCCAAACCCGATTGTGGACAAAGTTCTCAAGCTCTTCTTGCATAGCATTAATCCAATTAGAATCAGAAAGAGCATGAAAAACATCTTTGGGCTCAAAAGATGCAACAAATGCAGATTCAGCAAACACAGCAAGAGAGTTACCAGATGAACGCAAAGTTCTTCCAGTCAAATCACCAATGATGAGCTCTGAGGGGTGATCACGCTGAACTGCTCGGGTTCCCTGGTGATCTGAAGTCACCTCACCGGAGTCAGCAGCTGGCACCTCTGGACTCGACTGAGGGGGCTCGATCGAAGTGGAAGAAGTGATCAAAGGTCCACCCTCGTCCTCAGTCAAAGTCTCAGAAGGTGTGGGCTCTACGGGAGGTGCAGAAGGCCCACCCTCAACAGCAGCTAGAGTATCCTCATCTTCCTCGAAGATGGATTCTCCGAGCTCATCATCACCAGAAAGCTCAAAAGAAGGAGTCAAAGAAGGTATGGACTCATCAAATGAAACTTCGCAAGTCTCGACAAGCTGCTGGGTGTCGAGATTCCAAACACGGAAACCTCGAGAATGCAAAACGTAACCAAGAAAAACACCGTCCCAGCAACGAGACTCAAACTTGTCTAGATGCCCTCCCTTCTTGAGCACAAAGCACTTGCAGCCAAACGCTCGCAAGTGGCTCACCTTGGGCTGTCTTCCAAACCGCAACTCATACGAAGTCTTACCTAGGTAAGCTCGAAGAAAAATGCGGTTGGCCAGATAGCAAGCCGTGTTCATGGCTTCAGCCCAAAAACGCCTAGGAGTCATGTGCTCATCGAGCATCGTCCTGGCCATCTCGACTAGCGTGCGGTTCTTTCGTTCCACAACGCCGTTCTGTCGGGAGTGTAAGGAGAGGAAAACTGATGGTCCAGACCCTAATCACTACAGAAGCTGACGAACTGAGAGTTCTTGAACTCAGAGCCGTTGTCGGAGCGAATTGCTCGCATTCGACCATTGTTCTCATTCTTTAGCTTCAAAATCAGGTCATGAACAAACTGAAACGTTTCATCCTTAGACTCCAAAAAGAAAACCCATGAGAATCGAGAAAAGTCGTCAACAATGACAAGCGCGTACCACTTCCCACCGACTGAACGTACGTACCCGAGCTGGACCTACAGTGTCCAAATGTAAGAGCTCGCCTGGATACGAGGTCATCACCTGAGTCATAGGTGAGTGAGAAGCGGCAACCATTTTCCCATGACGACAGGGATGGCAAACTAGATCCTTCTCCATCTTAAGCTTGGGCAATCCTCGAATGAGGTCCATAGAGCTCAACCTGACTAGCAGATCAAAACTCAAATGACCTAACCTCCTATGCCACTTCCAGAGCTTAGAGGTGGATCCAGCAATCAAACAGCGAGAAGGGCCAAAAGAGCTAGAGAAGTCAATTCGAAAAACTTTACCGAATCGTAAAATCTGGCAAATCAAAGACCCTCTAGAATCAACTACAGAAGAGTTGCCCTTCTTAAAATGCACCTCCAAACCATCCTCAAGAAGTTGCGAAACATAAATCAAATTGAAGTTCAAGTTTCTAACCAAAGCAACGTTCTTTAAAGAAAAATTGTCTGAAATGCGAATTGAGCCAATTCCACTTACCTTCCCTTGGCCACTGTTCCCGAATGTGATGTACTCTTTGGAGCTCGGGGAAGTGAGACTGGAGAACCATCTGCGATGTCCCGTCATGTGACGAGAGCATCCTGAGTCCATGATCCAAACGTCTTCCAGTCCCCGATCCTGCACAATCAGTGACTGTAAGTGGGAGCAAATGGTCCGGCACCAAGTTTAGCAAAAGAGCTAAACCAGTGTCGATCCATCTGCTCAAAAGACGGAAAGCAGAAATCATTATGAGAGACCGGACCAAAACATGGCTCAAAGCGCGGTCCTCGGTTCTGCCTAAAGCCTCGGCCACGAGATCTAGGACCATAGCCAACACGGCCTGGAGCTCTGCCGGAACGAACACCACCATCTGGAGCACGGGCATGAAAGTCGTCTCCCCTACCACCACCTACATGACGCGGCCTGGCCTCCAGCCTCTCCCCGCGTCGAGGAACCCACAGTCTACCACCCTGCTGGTAGAACTACTCCTGATCACCATGAGCTCTCTCTGCTCTCTCAACCCGCTTCCTCCTGAAGCAAAACTCCGCAAGATGCCCGTCTCTCTGACAGTACTCACAATGGTAGGTGTGCTTCTTGGGATGTGGTTGATGCTTGGGGTTCTTGGGCTTAGTGGTGCTAGGTGTTGTCTTCTTGGGCTGAGAGGGTCCAGGAAGAGTGTCTAGAGGAGTGTGGAGGTGTTTGGGCTTTGGAACTCAGATAGGTTTCTTGGGTGGAGCTTTGGATGGTTCATAGATCACTCCATCCTTGGGCTGACAAGCCTGGGAGGACTCAGTGGAGTGAGTCTTAGGATATCTCTGCTCAGGAGTCATTTTACTCCACTCCACTGCCCGGCTAATGGTACTCTCAAAGTTAGCCTTGGTGTAGGTGTAACCTACCCCAAACCCATCCTGCCTCTTGAACTGCTGGATCATCATGCCGAGCTGTGACTCTCTGGCACTGATCCAACTCAGGATAGAACAGAGGTAAAAGTTCTCATTCTGAGAATCAGCTAGCTCTTCTCTCAAGGAAGCTAGAACCTCCACCTGAGACAAGCAGGTCTCACACTCACTCTCTACTTGGACAGACTTTTCGGCTTTCAGCTTGATCAATTCCATTCTAAGAGACAAACAGTTCTCACAAACAGTGGGTGGAACTGACAGTGTCTCAAACTCTAGCCTAGTCTGCGCAAGCTCAGCTCTCAACCTCTCCAAATCACCCAATGCTCATCGCCCTTGGATTTTAGCTCAGCTAAGGCAGCTAGATGAGATGGGCAATCAACACAGGGTGCGACGACAGTGGCTTGAGCATCTTTCAGCTCCAGTTGAGCGCTTTCAAGCTCAGTGGCCAAAGCGTCCCTCTCATCAACCCTTTCTGTGTACCTGGACTTCAGAGTCGACAGGTCACACAGAAGAACTTCACACTTCGGGCACTCACTGCTATCACCCAAGCAGGGGGAAGAAGATAGACTCTCAATTCTACCGTTGGCTACGACAAGCTCACTCTCTAACTCATCTATCCTCTTCTTGGCACCCCTAAGCAGTTTTTTCCCGATATTTTAACTCCTGACGATTACTCTCAAGTAAATCAACGATTTCGCGCTCATAAGATGATACCTTTTCATTTTCGTCATCGTCGAAGTCATCAGAGGAGCTCTTCTCTCTCTTATCCCCAAGAGCCATTAAGCAGAAGATCTTGCGGGATCTTCGGCGCTGGTGTGAACGACTCTTCGGTCTGTCCCCGAAAGCCATAAAGCAAAGGCCCGCCGGATCGTCCTTGTCCTTCCCCTCCTAATGATGATTCTCATCGCTTGAGCTCGATGAAGAGGAAGAAGACGTGGACTGCTTGGAGTAGCTCTTCTCCATCTCGGCGAAGAAGGCCTTGTCGCGCTTCTTGTTCTCTCACCGGTAGTCCTTCAGGGCCTTCTTGAAGAATCTGGTCTTCGGCTTGCCCTTGTTGAAGAAAGATCTGTCGTGCTTGCCGGAGTCGTGGAAGCCACCACCGGTGCCCTTCTTGTGTCCATTGCGCTTGGGGCAGTCGGCGATGAAGTGTCCTAGATCACCACACTCAAAGCATCCGGATTTCATGCCATGTCTTTTGAACATCCTTTTGTCATAAACACGACGCACCCGGTTGTTAAACAGACACAAATCATCATCTCCCAAAGACTCAAGCTGATCCTCAGTGATAGACATCAAGGAGAAACCATCACAACTCACAGCAAAGGGATCAACAGAAGGTGTAGCAAGTGCCAGGGACTTTGATCTAGAGCTAGTGAGATTTGATCTCAGCTGGATATCAACCTCAGTGGCCTTCAACTTGCTAAACAAATCAGAAATGGTCAAGGTATCATAAGAAGTGCTCTCAACGATAGAGGATACCTTGATCTCCCAGATCTTTGGGTCCAAGGTATGGAGAACCTTGAGCGCCTGCTCGTGATCTGAGACTAACTGAGCACCCTCAGCCTTGTTGTCCCGAAGCTTGTTTATGATCGATTGAAAACGACCAAACAAAGCTTCAACAGATTCACCCGGCTTTTGTGTGAAGTTTTCATATTCACGTCGGTAGGTCTAATAGAGCCGAGCCTTGACCTGGGCTGTTCCCTCATAATGTGCCTTGAGGGTAGCCCAGATCTCTCTCGCAGTTGAGAGATGGCTCACACGCTCAAACTCAGTGGGACCTAAACCAGAAAAGAGAATGTTCACAGCTTTACTATTGCTCAGATGCTGGGCAATGATACCAGGAGTACCATGCTCAGCAACTGGAAATATAACAAATGTATCGTGAACGCAAATGTCCCAGATGTCCGAGCCTTGGCTCATAAGATAGGCTCGCATGTGAGTCTTCCAATAGTTATAGCCATAGGCTTCCAAGGACGGGACCTTGCCAGGAGACGTCATGATCACTACTGGGGTTTAGAACCGGTTAAGGTATGGAAAAACCATAACCTAGCTCTGATACCACTTGTAGGACCGAAAGTAGCGACCAGAGGAGGGGTGAATGGGCGCCTTAAAAATTATTTCGAATCAATGGCCTGCTCCCAATACCCAACGCACCTCAAGAGACTAAGCAGCAAAGTATGAACAGATTGCCTAAGTCTAAAGATATCTAGCCTAGAAGCAACAGATGACAAAAACAGAGAAACACCAAAGTAGTGCTACTAGGTAGATAACCAAAGATATTCAAGACATGGCAGGTTAAACTTCTCAATGGATGATCTAAGTATAAATGAAGTGAGATTAGAAGTTACTGTTCAAATCTGTCTCCTGTTCGAATCTTGTCGAAGCCTGCTTCGCTGGTCGAAGCCTGCTTCGCTGGTCGAAGCCTGCTTAGCTGGTCGAAGCCTGCTTCGGAGGTTAGTGGTGAAGTCTGCCGAAGGCTGTTGTGAAAGTGCCGAAGGTTTGTTGTCTATCCTAGTTCGAGTGCGACTGAGAGCGAAGTATGCTTCGAAGCTAAGTATGACAGTGTCGAAGCTTGCTTTGAACAATGTACTTCGAAGGCTAGACTTCGAATAGAAAGCTTCGAACAAGCTTACAGAAAAACAACCTTCGAAAGAGTAGCGAAGCCCGACACACGACAGAGAAACCAAATCGAAGCCTACACTCTACCTTCGGAGCAAGCAAGATCGAAGAAGGATCGCTGAAGAGATAACCTTCGACACACACAGATCAACTTCGAAACAAAGTTTGTAAGAGTTGTCACACAAGAAATCGAAGGTGACAAACACACTTCGAACGACAAGCTTCGAACTCACAAGCTGCAACCCTCGTGAATGACAGCAGCAGAAAGATCTCAGACTACACGTCGAGCGAAGTATATCAGAGAGACTAGCTTCGAAGTCAACTTCGAAGCCTGTCGGAGTATACCTTCGCACAGACGGTCGAAGCATGTCAAGTTGACAGTGCACAAAAACGGACTTCGAAACTAGCAACACATGACACAACGTGAAGTCGAAGTTCAAGCGAAGCCCTCGAGAATGTCAAATCGAAGCCTGCCTCACGGAGCTGAGGACTTCGAACAAAGAGAAGGGGCTTCGCCAGAAATAGACAGAAAAGGGACTTTGGCCCTGCCAACTCGATCAAAAAGCTACGCAAGAAAAAAGTAAGCCTAGAGTACTAGTGTACTATTGCTACAGTGAAGTAGTACTACTTGCTACAAGCAAGAACTAGTACTTCTCACGTGAAGAACAGAAGCAACAGAGACACAAATGCTAAGGAATAAAATGCCTGTGCACGTCAAAACGAAGGTTCGGATTCAGGGAAATCAATGCACGCACCTCAACAGGAAATAAAATCTCACTGGACAGAGGGAATGCAGGAATGAACAAGGCATAAAACAAGAACCTGGCGGCGCACAAACTGAAGCAGGAGAGAGAAACTGTAGGGAGCAAAAATGACCCAATTGATTGAAAAGTGAATTCTGGAAGGATAGTCCAACCCTAGGGATTGGGGCCCTATTTATAGCTTCCCAATGGCCTAGAATATTCCACCAGCCCCTTAGGGTTTTTACAGACGCTAAAATAAGGAAAAGACTCAACAACCCTTAGGATTTTTTACAGACTCGACTCACTGTGGGCCTAGAGATACAAATGACTTATCCGGAAGCTAAGATTCGTAGCGACTACGGCTTCTCTTCTGGACAGTCCGTACAGAATCAATGGTTGTCAGTTTTGCGCCGAAACTGACAAAGCCTCCACCGACTTTGCACCAGGTACCCGGATTGGGCTGGCCCGATTCCATAGCTCTCTCAACCCAGCAATCACTCACCGCCCGTGTACTTGAGTCAATCCTGGTCAATAGCCCAGTGGGTCTTCTGCTACTCCTGGCCCATGTACCCGAATTAGGCCAGCCCGACTTCGCAGCCTCCTCTGCCCGACAGTCGCTTGCTGCCCGTGTACCTAAGTCACACGCGGCCCATGAAACAGCAGATCTCCTTTCTCCTTCTGTCCTCTTTGACTATCGTTGATAATGACTCATCACCTCTGGAGCCATGAGGCCCACGCTATTCAGCATGGCTCCTCAGTGATCCCCACCAAAAAACCAGCCAGTGTGAAGCTTTCAGCCTCCTCGCAGCACTGCATCGCTGCGTGTGCGCTTGCTGCATCAGGAGCGCCTAGGCAGCCGTGATGCTGCTGCCATGCGCCAACATGACAAGCGTTGAGCCACCGATAGCCACACCTAGATTGCCGCACAGCTGCCACACACTCCGTCCCGAGGAGCAAGTGCACCGAGCGCTGTAGTGATGTCCCTATTGCGAAACCATGTTGAAGAACACTGGTTTGATACTCCAGATGTGATGAGTGATTGTCAACGAAAGTCAAAGGAAGGGAGATATGAAGACCTACCGAGTCCGAGGCGCATGTGACTCAGGTACACGGGCAGCGAGCGAAAGCCGGGCAGAGGAGCCGCGGAGTCGGGCTGGCCCAATCCGGGTACATGGCTAGGAGCGGCAGATGATCCACCGGGCTTTGCTAATATTGTTTGTTTGGCTAAGTTTGTTTGGGTGTAGGGATTAGGATATAGTTTAACAAGAAATTTTTAGGCGCCATTTCACCCCCCTCTGGTCGCTACCTTCGGTCCTACACCTATGCCCCTAGGCTGCCGAACGGCTGCAGCCTACGCGCACATGCCAGCTAGGCTGCTGGTGCGCCTCGAGCCTTCCGCCGATGAAGCCACGCGCCTGCTGCTGCCTTAAAGACTCCATCGAAAACCGCACAGACTCCAAGCGCTGGAGAAGAACAACCGCCAGAAAAAGAAAGGACTACGAAAAAAATTGCGGCGGCAAGGAAGAGATTCGAAGAAAAATCAAACTCTGATTTTTATTTTCAAATGAGTTAACCCTAACTCTAGGGGATTGGGGCCTATTTATAGGCAGCCCAATAAAGGGAAAAAGATAGATTTACCCCTAGGGTAAATACACAGACGCTGAAATAAAAATGGAAAAGACTGAACTGCCCTTAGGATTTTACAGACTCGACTAACACAGACTGTGGGCCTAAAAGGCAAAATAGTAAAAATCCTAAATAAAGATAACTTGTCCTGATGTGATCTTTCGTAGCAGCTACGGCTTCGCCTCAGAACAGTTGAATCCAAGATCAGCGGTCGTCAATTTTATGTTGAAACTGACAAAGCGTCCACCATCTTCGCACCGGTACCCGGATTGGGCCAGCCTGATTTCGCGGCTCCCTCAACCCGGCAATCGCTCGCCGCCTGTGTACCGAGTCAATCCCGGTCAACAGACCAGTGAATCCTCTACCGCTCCTAGCCCATGTACTTGTATTGGGACGGCCCGACTCCGCAGCCCCTCTGCCCAGCAATCACTCGATGCCCGTGTACCTGAGTCACACGCGGCCCAGACAAGGCAGGTCTCGTCTTCTCTTCATCTTCTCTTTGACTTCCGTTGACAATCACTCATCACATCTAGAGCCATGAGGCCAATGCTCTTCAACATGGCTCCTTAGCTGAGTCCGGCGTACCTCGCCGCCATGCCACTAATCTTGCTCGCGTAGTCGTCCATCTCCTATCCTTCCGCCATGGACAGCATGTCGAACTCGCCTTTGACGGTGGCAAGATGGACAAATTTCACGCGATCAGCGCCGATGAATCTCGTCTTGAGGTTGTCCCACACCTCCTTCATCGTCGGCTTCGTCGACAACTGCATTAATATATCCTCTGACAATGCTTGGAGTAGCTGCGCTCGTGTCGTCTTGTTCTTCTTATCATCGACGACCACGCCATCCGCTAGAGCCACAGCCTCCCAGAGACCCTAGGCATCATGTATCGCCTCCACCTTAATCGCCCAAGCAGTGTAGCTCATCGGCAATAACACTAGGTGCGACATGGACATCGTGCTCTCACCGACATGAGAACCAGTGTGAGGAACCAACACAATTGAGTCGAGGTAGTAGTACAGGATCTTGGGCATACAGGCTCTAATACCACTTGTTAGATTTCTAAGAACAATAACAACGGGAGAACAGAAGCAACAGGATGTAGAAGATGATGAACAGTAGCACGAGCAAGAAATATTGTGCCCAAACACCTGCAGCTACTCACACACACTGCAGTCCTCTATTTCTCGCCGTAAGATCACAAATGAGCAATACAGTAAATTTTATAGCCGGGCTAACCTAGAGGACGTACTCCCTGCTGCCCTAACTCTATGCTGCTCGATCCGCACACTACAGCCACGCACGACGCGATTTCCTCTGACAAACTTATAACAGCAAGCTTCTAGTGTGTGCAACAATTTTTTTAAAAATATTTTTTAAAAAAAAAATCAAATCTGTATGGCCGTTTGAAAAAATTACAAAAATAACATACGGTCGGCTGACCAACAGCCGACTCATGGGCGAGTCGGTTCTTGGTCAGCCGACTGCTGCCACATCAGTAGGAGTTAGCCGACCAAGGACCGAATCCCTACCACAAGGCGCAATGACTATTTATCTAGCTGACTGGAGCCACATGGTACTAATCGGCTGTTCAAACCGCCGACTGACCCCAGTCGGTCTTTGGACCCTCGACTGCCCTTGTAGCAGCCGTTGCGTGTAAAATCTAGACTGTGTGCATAGTCTTGTCTTGTCACTTCACACCTCTCCTCTTGCAGCTTTGTTAGTGCAGAGAAATGCGCAAAGTCCTACATTTTTGGAGGATGCATAGCCGGCCTAGAGAAGAACTCAAGTTCAGTACTACTTGTACGATAATTTTTTTTTGTGTGAAGATAGCTAGCTACGAACTATCACTAGTACGTGTGTTGTAATTAATTAAGCTTAGCTTGTACTACTATGGTAGTACCAGGAGATTTATATTTGTGTCCATGTGTTGTCTCATTGTCTGTCATATATATGATGTGTCGTACATAACTTTTGTGATGGCAGGAAAAGAAGTCTGAATCTAGATTTTAGGGCAGTCGAGGGTCTAAAGACCGACTGGGGCCAGTCAGCGGTTGAACAACCAAAAGATAAATAGCCGTTACGTCTACGTAACAAGGTTCGGTTCTTGGTTGGCCGACTCCTGCTAACGTGGCAGCAGTCGGTTGACCAAGAGCCGACTCGCCCACGAGTCGGCTGTTAGTCAGCCGAGCACGTGCTAGTTTTGCAAAATTTTCAAATGGCCAGATTTGATTTTTTTTTAAATATTATTTTAAATAAATCACCTAAAGACTTACTCATCCCTGCATGGATCAAACACTCCTTGAGATTGGCAGTTTTTAAACTTAGGCAATAAAAAACTGCTAAATTTAGCAGTTTTTAAACTTAGGCAATAAAAAACTGCTAAATTTAAGGCAAAGCCAAGGAGTCCATACCCCAGCAAGGCCTTGAGATTGGCCGAATGGTTCTCTATTCTTGTCGATGCTCTTCTCGTAGCCAAGGAAGGCGAGCACGCATAACTCCGTGTAGGTGATGGCGTCGAACAACCCGTAGGCCAGCACGGCGGCCAGGCCGAGCTTGACCACCTTGGCCCTCATCTCCGTGCTCTGTGTAGGCGTATGGATAGTGCAGAGCAGAGGCAAAGAAAATGTGGTGACATCGCCGACTCGCTGTAATCGGCGGTGCGAGACAGGAGTGGACACCAAGCATGGACAAAACAGTAAAATGGCAACATTTTGCAACGTGAGCATGTGACATGGTAGGTGAGATGACACCTATGAAGTGCAAAGTGACAAAAAAGTTAGGCAACTCATATTAAACATGAAAAAAATTAATTACAATAAAGAGAATAGTATTTGAGCGGATGATATTCCGTAGTATGGTAAAAATAGTTAATTTTTTCCCAACACAGGGGCGACTTACTGCGCGTAGACACTGGCGTGGGATGAGACATGTAGTATCGACGCATAGGGCGTAGGGCAAGGCACAATGTGTGATGGGACGCCGTCTAGATCTGCGACCAAGGTAGGATATCTATAGCATAGTGGCAGTGTGGCTATTGCGGCTGCTTCGATGGTAGGACAACAACTAGAGAGGCAAAAACGAAAATAGTAAGCAAGGCTAATTGTAGGGTTAAATTTAGCACGAATCAAAAGGCACAATTAAATGATAGTATGGTGGTAGTATCAGAGTTGCTCCGACGCTAGGGCGACAACTAGAGAGGCAAAGACTAGAATGGTAGGCAACGCTAACGAGAGGGTTAGATTTAGCACGAATCCAAAAGTACAATTAAACAGTTACAGATAAACGGCCTAATCAGTATTTTATTTCAGATAATTCGAACATGAGTTATTTGAATTATCTAAATTTAAATTTGTATCTATCGGCTATTGACTATCAATAATGTCATCTATTTTCGTATCCGAAAATATTTATAGCTAAAAAAACTATATTTATATACATTTATCCATTTAACAGTGCTAAATAAAAACTATACTACCGTTTTCATCCTACTCGTATTGCACCGTTTGCACGAAAGAACTGACGAAACACACGCTCACCTCATCTCACCTCACCTCACCTCATCGTACAAGAATACAAGCCACCGGCTACTACATTTTTACTGTTAATGGCATCGGGAGAAGTTACTTTGTTGTCTGGCTGCATTTGCTCCACCTGGCCGTGTATTGCGTACGTGCATTCCTACTGTGGACCGGTAGTTTCTACAGTAGTATACGTGTCAGGTACGTCAAGTTACTGCTCTTGAATTACTCCATGTACTAAAGTTACTGCTCTTCCTTGATGGAACTTGTTGTTATGCTGGCCCCAATTAATGGTCAGTATATTTTTTAATAAAACACACCAAATTGCATCAGTAGATTTATTTAGTAAATCGGGTGATACAAGGGATTGTTTGGAAGCTTAGTAGATAACTAGTTTTTAAGAAACGTAGAAGCTAGTGTTTTTAATAATAATTTGCTTTTATATTCCATAGATATTTAGAAAGAAATATATATTGTTTGATCAAAAGATTATAAGGTTAATCCAACTGATTAGACATTACTACTACATTCGTTTCAGAATGTAAGTTATTCTCATTTTTTTCAAATTTATTTATAGATCAATGAATCTATATATGTGTCTAGATTCATTGATATATATATGAATCTAAAAAAGACCATAATAACTTATATTCTAAAACAGAGTAAATACAAAATACTACCTCCTCCGTACTAAAATATAACTATTTCCCCTATTCAAATTTTATCCCAAATAATATAACTTCACCGATTTTCCCCTTAATCTTCCCATTTAACCCCAGTGCCAATCAAAAATAATAATTTCCCATAAGATGTGCCAGTGCAAGGACTATCCACTTCTCCCAACCTCCATTCTACTCCCTTATCCTCCCGGCAAATTTCTGAGCGAGCGTCGACCTCCCGGTGGCAGCAGGTGGGCGATGGGTGGCACCACGAGCGCTGCGCACTGGGGGCGAGCACAGAGCGATGCTAGCGGGTAAAAGTCAGGTGATGGGGGGTGGGGTGTGATCGTTGGGCAATGGTAGAGGGCGAGCGTTTGGTGACAGCGAGCGAGCGGTCGACGGTAGTTGGCAAAAGGTGGGCAATTGATGGCGCCATGTTGGATTCGATGAGAAGCACATGATTTGGTGAGTGGCCGACAATAACAGGAGAAGCTTCTAGGGCCAAAAATTTGGTGGATGGGTGTCTTGTGCGTCTATGGGGAGAGTCTAGTGGCAGCGAGTGAAGCTTATGGTAGCGGTGGCGGCCGACGATCGACGACGGTAGTAGGCGAGTGGTGACCGACAGTGGCTGGCAGTGAGGGAGCTCTTGTGGAAGGGGAAGGGCACTTTAGTCAATTTTACCTTTACTTGGTATCCACGCTAATGCCCAAAGGTTGTTGTAATATGGGACATATGGAGTAACAAGTATAATATTAGATAGGGAAGTCAACGTTTAAATATCTGACTAATAATTAAGTTAAAAATATTTAAGTTTAGTATTATGTATGTTATATAGATTGATTGTGTTGATGGTAAAAATTGGTTGAGGCCTAAGCTTAGTAAGGACCCGACATGGTCAGTAGGAGTCAAAGAAGCCCGTTCAAATTTGGTCAAAGGAGTCTGTCGATTGTACGTGACTGGATATGGAGGAGCCGATGGAGATAAAGATAGATATGAAAACAGAATCTGTTGCAATCGTAGCAGATGGCAAGTCTTCAGACTATAAATATGTACCTAGTATGTATATTAGAGGATACACAACTACAACCACAAAACTACTCTCGACGCATCGCCACACTTGTTTACTTAAGGTTAATTTTGGTGGGACTTGGCACTCGGAGCTAGGCTGCATTCTTTCGATCTCCGGCAAAGAGGTGAGTCCCGCCACCTTGGTGATTGTGTCGACTGAGTTGGTGCATCGCTTCGATCTCTTGTGACGCTGGTTCGATCAGTATAATCACTGGTTTATCGTGGTGTATCAGCTAGGTTTGAGGTTGCATCGATACGATCTCTTAAATTGACATATATTAGATATTGTAGTTCAATGCTTTATCGGTTAAGTTCGACATCTTGATCTATTGTGTCTAGTTTATGTTGTACATCATTCATTTAAATAATGTATGTCTGATATGTTGAAGGATTATGAGTCATTCATGATTTAGCAATTCTCTTGGTTAGGTCTGATCTTGTTGTTATCAAAGGCGGGCGCAAGATTTGGACCATGGGTATTCAAAATTCCAGACAACAAAAAATTACAACTAAATTATCAATCGTGTGTGCGTAATGAAAGATAAAAACAACAACATGACCACATATACTTTAATTTGGCATGTAGACCCGTTTACCTGTGTGAAAAAAATAGCTATCAGCATTTATCAATCCAATCGGTAAGATTTCAACAAACAAATTTCAACGAGAATGAAATAGATTCCACAAAAGAATGAAACAAATTCCACCACAGATTTCAACATATTTCTTTTGTTTCTAAAGAAACGAATTTGGAATCCTAGATCTATGGAACTAGGCTCGTGATAGTGGGCGGGGGAGCGACGCTAGCTACGAACCTAGCGGCTGATGAGAGGAGGAACGGTGGCCTAGCGCAAGGAGCCCGATGGCCAACAAGGGAGGCACAGGGCATGGCACAAGGAGCATCAGTGGCCGGTAGGAGAGTCGTGGTGTCACACATGTGTGCAGTGTGCATACCTTAACATCTTGGAGAAGCTTATGCGAGTCATGGAGGTACTTGAGGATCTAGGTAAGGTCTATAAGACTAATAGACTAACATTAATTTTATTATTATATATAGTTTTAACTTATATGATACTCTAATAAATGATGTAACATTATATTAAATAAAAGGTTAAAAAATAGTCGCTTGTGATACCAAAAGTTAAGAGAAATCAAATATATTAGATAATACTTTCTCCACCCTATAATGACCTTACTTTTAAAATAAAAATATTAACTGTATTATTATATATAGTTTTCAACTTACATGATACTATAATAAATGATGCAAAATTATATTAAATAAAAAAGTTTAAAAAATCGGTCTCCTGTGATACCAAGTTAAGGATAAATCAAATACATTAGACAATATTTCCTCCGTACTACAATGACCTTACTTTTAAAATAAAATTATTAAATTAGAGATAAGATAGAAATTAAATACATTAGACAATACTTTCTCTTCCCTACCATGACCTTATTTTTAAAATAAATTATTAAATTAGTGGTAAGAGTAAGAGAATATAATTATTTGCTTGTTTGTGTTTCATTGCAAATAAAAAAAGACGAGGTGAGAGAGGCTTGAACTCTCAAGCTAAGGATAACTTAATAGCTACGAGACTCAGTGCTAACCAATTGCACCACCACCCCATGCTGTTTGGTAGAAATTTTAATTTTTGATGTATATACTTATTATATGTTATATATATAAATATTTTATTTGCAAAAATAATGGGTATTCAGTTGCATACCCTTGAATATAGGTGGGCCCGCTCTTGGTTGTTATGGTGATTTAATAGTATGGATACATTTTCTGGTATACTAAATTTAGATTCTATTGGAGTATAAGTTGATAGGCTACCTTTTAATTCCACGTTGCATCTCATTGGCATCGGCTCGAGCATATAGCGCACTACTTTCCCTGTCATTGGTCCGATGGTGTGGGTGTTGCGTATCGACTGATTGCCTAATTACTCTCGATGGCCCTTTGTCGATATGTGTGTTTCGGCGTGTACCGTGTCCATCGACTCAATAGCCCATCGCTGTTGCTACTAACGATTTTCCATATCTTATCAATTGTAAAGTCAAACTGATTGACACGCTCAGAATCCTGACAATTTAGGACCTGCACTGGAGTTAAGAAGATCTCCTAGACTACGTGTGTGACCAAAAACGACGCCAACATGCTTTTTAGCATGTCCGGTGGGACAACCTTCAGATGGCTCAACTACGGTGTGCGAACTCAACAAAAGTAGCATCATCTCGATCACCTTGAAAACATTAACTAACGAGCATATAGTAGAAGTACAAGAGCATGTGGACAACTACTAGAAGTTGTGCCTCGAGTCCTTTGGCATGACCCGATCTGACCCAGTCCAAAGAAATCAATTTCCAAAGACAACCCTAACTAGGGAGATTGTCCAATAGACTGAAAGCCCTTGGATGAGTTTTCAAGAGGCCATTAATAATGCTATGAACCACACCCTCATCAATCAGTCTAAGGTGTTAGTCAACACCTTGCATGGGTTTATCAAGAAGATCATTAACGGTACAATAAAGCATGAGCTAGCGCAAGGTCTGGTATACTTCCACATCAACCATCCATGTTTACTACAGAATCCACAACCCACTCAGCCGGTGCCACCACCACTAGGGTCGATGAGGCAGGAACCACCAAACGTTTCATTCAATCCTGAAAGAAGCACGATGGTCTAGCCACTGACTCCTATGCTTCAGGGGATAGGGAGACAGGATCCGCCACATAGTGTGTATGGCCTAGAAAGGGGCATACCGGTGCCTCAGCCAATTGCTGCTCCATAGGGGCTGGCAGGGCATGAAGTGTTCTGAGCCACGTATAGCGTCATAAGGAACGTGTTGCCCAACCTTGTGCAGCCAAGGGGGGCACCTAAAGGTATCCATCCAAGGTGCAACCAGACCACGTATTACGGGACACGGACATATGTCAATGAAGAACAATACAAGTATAATGTTGCTCGGTTGGACAAGTACCTGTAGGCCTTAGCGTCTGATCGGTACCCTGTGTCGGGCCAGCAAGAGGAGGATTGGGTGAGTCGGGTCACTTAAGTCATTCGAGATCAATTTAGACTTAAAACCAAGGATCAGATGCACATGTATAGGTGGCCCTACCTGGAGTGGTTTGATAGGGTGCCACTGCTGAGCCGATACAAAGTGCCTGACTTCACCAAATTTTCAGGGCAAGACTCGGTCTCCATGATCGAGCACATCAGTCGTTTCGTCTCCCAATGTGGAGAGGCATCAGTTGATGAAGCACTAAAGGTTTTGTTCTTCCTACTCTCACTGTCGGGATCAACTTTTGCATAGTTATCATCATTGCCAGTGAATTCCGTCAGAGGATGGGAATATTTAGAGAAGAAGTTCCACAAATATTTCTTCGCTGGCATGCATGAGATGAAGCTCACCAATTTGACAGCAGTGTGACATAATATGAATGAATTGGTAAAGGATTAAGTTTAGAGGTTCCAAGATGTGTGTAGCCGGTGCTACAGTTTGAGCCTCAGCGATACCCAACTAGCAGAGCTAGCGTTCTAGGGACTACTGAACCCCATAAAAGAGAGATTTTCATCACAAGATTTTGAGAGACTCTCACACCTGGTATAGAGGGTATCGAAACACGAGAGCCAGTTCCAAGAAGTAAGGAGGGAGAAGTGTCAAAAGAAGATCGCATATGCCTAGATATATCCTTTGGATTCCGATGAAGTTGTGAGCCTGATGTAGAAGTCAGGTTAGCTGAATGGTCTAGAAACAAGAAGCCAATCGCATGTTCCTGAGTGAATGCATTCAACGAAGAGGAAAGATACGACTTCGACATCAATAAAGCCGACAAGATATTCGACCTGCTGCTCAAGGAGAAACAGATTCAGCTGCTGCCCAACAACGTGATACCATCTATCGATGAGCTAAATAAGAAACAATATTGTAAGTGGCACAACTCTCCATCACACCACACCAACGAGTGCAAGGTATTCAAGCAACAGATTCAATCGGTTGTAGAACAAGGCCGAATCAAGTTCAATAACTGAAAGAAGTCGATGAACATTGATGGACACCCTTTCTCGGTCAATATGGTGCATGCGCACCATCTTGATGATCTGCGTGCAGAAAGAGACAAGCGTACCGGTGATAATCGGGTCACTTCATCAAGCCTAGTCAATAAGTATAAAAGAAGAACCTGGGAAGAAGCAGACAATGGAGATGACCAAAGCCACCCCCGGTTTAACCCCCAATAGAACTATGAATTCTTTAGGTTCTTCTAGAATGAAGGGATGTGCCTGCCATCGATGGATACCTGCCTTGAATGTAGTGATGACTCAGGCGAGTGAGGAAGCATTCGGAGGACCCGCGGTGATAGGGGAATGTCACATGATCGAGAAAAGTCAAGCATCCGTCGAAGGCTATCACCACAAAAGCCATCGGTGTACGAAAGGATCGGTCCCATTAATGCAGAGAAGGATAACCGATCGACCGATGGCAAAGTGACAGTAAGGAATCTGTAGTGGTGCCCAAGAAAAATCTTTACGAAAAATCAGAAGATAAGAGTGCAATGGCTATGGAAGAAGGAGCTAAAGGGATCAAATCATGATTACAAGATTGATCGGCCTAAGAAAGTCAAGAGAGAATGGCAGGTTAAGGAGAATGGTGATCAAGATGACACGAAAGACGTAGGGGTAAACATGGTATTATTCCTCCTTGTGTGTTGACACGAAAACATGCCCCACACTTAGGTCGGTTCGACAATCCAAAAGCACACGGACGTTTCAATGATAAACCCTAAAATGTCGCAAGACGCCGATGTTGTGTTCCGACAACCCTAAATAGTGGTAAGGGGAATAACGGAGTCGCCAGGAAATTCAATTATATCACTGAAATATAACCTAATTAACCGAAAAATAAATAGTGTTAGATCTAATCGTCGAATTAAAGCAGATTGGATGGAAAAAATAAAGAAGTTGATCAGACCGGCAAGGTCAAGCCGGTCGGACCGCACAATTTAGGTAACTATACCAAAAACGACAATAGAGTCCGAAGGGCCCCAAGAGGGGCTTCGGCCTATTGGTCGGTCGGACCGGGGTGCAAACCTCGGTCAGACTGACACCTGTGCGAAATGACTCCGGAGCCTACTACAAAGGGTCTTGGCAAAAAGGGCACTTTGGGAGGTCGGACTGATGGAAGGTGTCTAGTCGGACCGACGGCAAGGCCTTGGTCAGACCGAGGGCTTCAGTGTCGTGGGCTATGTTGTGAAGTATGCTCCGGCGTGGAGCGGATCAATGCGGAGGTGTCTGGTCGGACCGGAGAAGGGACACTAGTAGGACCGAGGGGGGCACCGGTGACTGGATGATGAAGCGTGCTGGCACAGACCTGACTGATCCAGCACGGCAACGGGTGGTCAGACCGGAGGCAAGCCGTCGGTCAGATCGATAGCCTTCAGCCTTGAAATCCCGTGCTCCAGCGATCTCATAGATTGGATCAAACCGTCCCTAAACTCCTTGGCGAGGAATATAGGGATGAAAACTCTGAAAAACAAAGGTAGATCAAATATAATTCATCCTAGAGACTGAATTTCCAAGGGTAGCAAGAAAATCCGATAAAAACGATAAAAATTCGTTACGTGGATTAAACGGGTGATTCACAAGCGAATCAAAAAAGCTTACCATGGTTACGATGTGATGCACGAAGGGCTTTCTGCGCAAACCCACGAAGACGGACTAAGCTAGGGCACAAAAGTAGATGAAAAGTAAAGGTACAATTCAAAACTAGGGTTTTGAAGTGTGATCTGTGGAGATACCCTTTGAATCAGCCTCACCCCTATATTTCTAGGGATTGGTCTCAGACTCCCTGGCGTCTATATCAAGTAGGATTCGACCAAAAGTGGCTAAGATTTAATTAGAGATCGAAATAGCCCGAAGCCACCTTTTATCTCTAATTTTCGGAGTAGGCCGGTCTAACTGGACCCATTGGGCCGGTTGGACCGGCCTGTGCCTGGACACAACATATTTTTGGCCCAAATTACCAAAATTAACTTTTTGACAATTTCGACCATTAATGCCTGAGAAACCAAGGGTGGTTTCGGTGTATGTGATGAGTGATTGACAGGATTATTTACCCTCTGTTCGAAGGGTACCTCCGGAGGGGCTTCGGAGGTGGTACCTCCGAAGGGTGTTCGGAGGTGTGTCACCGGAGTGTGTTCGGTGTTTGCTTGCTGCAGCTGTGCAGCGGAGTGTACCTGTCGGAGGGGTCCGACAGTACACAATGACTGGGTTTGTACCGAAGGCTTCGGTACTTTGGGCGGTACACCGGAGTGTGTGCCGGAGGTTGCTAACCCGGAGAGGTCTCCGGAGTACTGGATACACTTGTTTGCTTGTCTGTGGTGCGCAGGGACCTCGGAGGCGACGGACAGGGTTCGAGCCGGGTGAACCTGGGTCAAGCGGGAGGCTTGATGCCAGGGGAGCGGGGAGCTCCGTCACGGTGGCTGCGAAAGTGGTCCGGGTCGGTCCTCGGGTCGAGGCGTGCCAGGTGAAGGCAGAGAGTGCGGAGCGTGGCTCCGGCTGAAGGTACTCCGAGACAAAGTCCTCGGAGGTGAGGCACTTCGAAGGTACTCCGAATGGAGTGACTTCGGAGTTGGTGGATCAAGTCCTCTGCGGAGGCAAGGTGTTCGAAGTGTGCTCCGGAGGGAGACACTCGAAGGTTACCCGACGAAGGTCTCAGAAGTCGAGGCGCATCGAAGGCATGGTCCGGGTGAGGCTCGTCGAGGAGTGTGCTCGGAGTGAGACACTGCGACGAAGTGCTCATGGAATGCTTCATGCGGAGGCCTTGGACGAAGGAGGGACTTCGAAGGGTGGTACTTCGAAGGTGGGGCTTCGGAGTGAGGATGACTTGTGGTGCTTCGGCCATGCATGGCTTCGGTACACGGACGAACGGTGTTCGAGCTGGGAGTAGCTGCGAAGCCGTGGTGATCCACTCCGGAGGTGGTGGTGCGAAGGCCCAAGGGCTTTGACGGCTTCGGCTCAAAACCGTCACTGTATCGAAGGACTTCTTCGGCGGAGCGAAGGCCAACAGGCTGCAGGCTTCTCGCCGAAGCTCCGCACCCTCCGGTGCGAAGGGAGGTTCCAGAAGTCAACACTGTAAAGGCTGACACTGTCTGTTCTGAAAAAAGGCTGACACTGTCCCCTCTGCAGCTGACAGAGAAGCCTCCAAAATAAAGGTGGACTACCTTTTGTACCCCTTAGTTCTGTAGAGACAAATCTGTTGTAAACCCTAGGGGTAATGTAGACACTTCCTTAGGATGAAGCCGTGGGCTATAAATATGGGGGCTCGGTAGGTAACATTTAACACTTTGAGCATTTACTGTTGAGCTCCTGTACACAGACCTCGCTGGTTTTCATCCAGAGTTCAATTTATTTCAGTGTTCCTTGTTCAAGCGGCGAAGCCCTGCTTCTGTGTGCTTTTGCTTGAACTTGCGTTGCATACCTCGCTAGTTTTTAGCTCACCGAAGCCTGTCTTGGCGAAGGGTGTTTTTCTCGCGAAGTGTGTTTTTCAGTGTGCTGTCGCTCTGTGTAACACGAGGCAAGACCTCGCTGCTTACTAGCGAAGCCCTGGTTGTATCCCGTTTAGCTTCCTGTGTCGAAGCCCTTAGCTTAGTCCGTTTTGTGTGCGTGTAGACCTTCGCGTACGAAGCCCAGCACCAGTTGCTGTCGCCAAGTACTTGGTCGAAGTCCTCAGAGGGCTGTCCACTCTTGCGAAGGGTGAAGTGCGAAGTCTGCTCGAAGCACCCTGTGTGCGGAGCCTGCACTGACTTAGCAGAGTTGGTTTTCGAGGGTTGTTAGTGGAGCGAAGTCTTCTTGGCTTCGAACTGTTGCTCCTCCGAAGCCTGTGTTCGAAGGTGTCGAAGTACCTCCGAACCAGACCTTCGAAGGTAGTGTTCGAAGCCTGTTCCGCAGAAGACAGAACTGAACCGAAGGCTAAGTTTTTTTTTAGCCCGAAATTTTAAAAGCTCCCATTCACCCCCCCTCTGGTCGCCGTTTCCGGTCCAACAATTGGTATCAGAGCAGGTTAAGATCACCAGTTGACCTTAACCGGTTTTGTGATCTGTTGGCGACATGGATAGAGGCAGTAAAATTCCTCTGTTCGATGGGACAGATTTTGCATACTGGAAGGTGCGCATGGAGGCTTACTTGTTAAGCCAAGGAAATGCAATTTGGGAGATTGTGGACTCACAATACTCCATCCCTGATACCCGCACCACTCAAACTGAAAAAGATCAGTATATTGCCAACTCGAAGGCAAGGAACATACTGTTCATTGGTTTGAGTCGGAGTGAGTTTGACAGGGTGCAGCACCTTAGGACTGCTAGGGAAATTTGGACAACACTCACTGTCTTTCATGAGGGCTCTGCTCAGATTAAGGCCAGGCGCCAAAGCACCTACAATCAACAGTATCAGCTGTTTGTGCAGGCACCTGGTGAATCTGTTGATGCCATGTTTTCTCGCTTTGACGCGATAGTGAGTAACTTGCGATCCAACGGGACGCTTGCTTACAGTGATCACGATAGGGCTATCAAGCTTCTCTATGCTCTTGACCGTAGCATATGGGAAGTAAAGATATCCAGCATTGAGGAGTCCACAGGCTATGACACTCTAACCTATGATGAACTCTTTAGCAAGCTGAAGTCCACAGAGATTGCCAAGACATCTCTTGCAGTGCACAGAAGCTCTTTGCCACAGCCATTGGCATTGGTTTCTAGCACTAGCCGTGGCACCACTGCAGAACCAAGCACATCAGGCACTTGTGTTCTTGCAGATGGTTTTGCTCTGTCCTCTCTGGTCTCCGTCACAAAGGAGCAGGTGGATACTCTAGCTGATGACGAGCTTGCTCTCATTGCCCGGAGGTTCACCCGCTTTCATCATGAGAGACGGGATCAGCGGAGAAGTGGTTTTAGTGGCTGCTATGAATGTGGCGACACCTCTCACATCAAGGCTAATTGCCCCAAGGTCAAAAAGAGAGATGAGAGTGACCGCCCCAAATTCCACAAAAAGGAGAGGAAGCCCTTTGTGAAGGGCAAGCGCGGCAAGATGGCTAAGAAGGTAGCCAAGGCCGCTTCCAGAGCATTTGTTGCTGCTCTCAGCGACATCGACACATCCTCAACTGAGGAGTCGAGCTCTGAGGAGGAGGAGTCCCCAAGGAAGGAGGACAAGAAGGACAAGAAGGGACGTGACTTCACCGGCCTTTGCTTCATGGCCGACAGCGATCACAGCGGCGATGAGCTTGACTCATCTGAGGTAAACCTATCATCTGACCAGCTTCTAATTAAATTAGATGAGCTAAATGAAGTTGTGCTAGGTCAGGATAGATTGCTTGTGCAAGCCGCTAGAGAAAGAAAAGACCTTAGACTTAGGCTAGAAAATGTATCTACTGAATATGCCATGCTTAAGTCTAAGTTTAATGATACTGAATGTGAATCATGTTCTGTCGTCATGAGTGAGCTTGCTCAGTTGCGTTCTGTTCATGCTCAAACTCTTTCTGAGCTTGAGACTGCACAGAAGCAGCTTTTGGAGGTGGATTCTAGACCTCATGATATAATTGATTGCATGAACTGCTCTTTATTACGCGATAGCATTAATTTACGTGATAAGCATGTTCATGATTTGGAGGCTAGATTGGAAAGGGCCGGTAGTTCTAAGGATGTGCAACCTGTTTGTGACACTTGCATTACCCTCAAGGACCAGCTAGGCACTGTTAGAGAGCGAGCTGAGAACCTCATGTCTGAAAATGAATACCTCCTGTCCGTGGTTAACAAATGCACTGAGGGGAAGGGTAGGATGGATTTGCTCTTGGCCAAGACCAAGTTGTGTGCTGATAGAGCCGGGGTAGCTCTAGGTTTGGGTTTTGAAAGGATAGATTCAGACAGTAAGACCAAAACTGTTTTTACTCTCCCACCACCCTAGAGAAAGAGAGAGCTCTGTTGGACACCCCATCAGCCAAAAAGCCTACCCATCCACCAAAGAAAACCACTCCTCCTGCCAAGAAAAATCCTCCCAAGAAAACCACTCAAAAGAAACCCAAGGAGCCTGTGAGAGTTGCTCCTGTGACCCATGAGAGTGCCCCAGGAGAGTGTTTCATTGTTCCTATTGTCAGCGGGCGGGTCATTTGATTGGTTTCTGTTTCCGTCGCATCAAGGATGAGCGACGTGCTCAGGCGATGAGCTATCAGGACATGCGTTACCCATCTTTAGGTATGCATGAGTCTGAGTTTTACTCTCGTCCTGTTTTCGAGGCTCCTCGTGCTTCTCGGAGAGGTTTTGCTCCTCGAGGTGTTCACCATGTTCCATATGGTGGTAGACCTCGGGCGAGTAGCTTTGTACCTCGTCAGAGTAGGAGACCTCGTCATGCTTTGCGTTCTTTGCACGTAGGTAGACCTCGCACTTTGCATCATTCTGATTTTCATGTGCGTAGACCGTCTGCTTTTACTGTGCCTACTACTCGTGTCACTCAGTGCTGGATGCCTCGCCATTA
>JAAALK010000285.1:18526063-18545061 GCA_019279435.1 Zizania palustris | reverse complement strand
ATCGTTAGTAGCAACACCGATGGGCTATTGAGTCGATGGACACGGTACACGCCGAAACACACATATCGACGAAGGGCCATCGAGAGTAATTAGGCAATCAGTCGATACGCAACACCCACACCATCGGACCGATGACAGGGAAAGCAGTGCGCTATATGCTCGAGCCGATGCCAATGAGATGCAACGTGGAATTAAAAGGTAGCCTATCAACTTATACTCCAATAGAATCTAAATTTAGTATACCAGAAAATGTATCCATACTATTAAATCACCATAACAACCAAGAGCGGGCCCACCTATATTCAAGGGTATGCAACTGAATACCCATTATTTTTGCAAATAAAATATTTATATATATAACATATAATACGTATATACATCAAAAATTAAAATTTCTACCAAACAGCATGGGGTGGTGGTGCAATTGGTTAGCACTGAGTCTCGTAGCTATTAAGTTATCCTTAGCTTGAGAGTTCAAGCCTCTCTCACCTCGTCTTTTTTATTTGCAATGAAACACAAACAAGCAAATAATTATATTCTCTTACTCTTACCACTAATTTAATAATTTTATTTTAAAAATAAGGTCATGGTAGGGAAGAGAAAGTATTGTCTAATGTATTTAATTTCTATCTTATCTCTAATTTAATAATTTTATTTTAAAAGTAAGGTCATTGTAGTACGGAGGAAGTATTGTCTAATGTATTTGATTTATCCTTAACTCGGTATCACAGGAGACCGATTTTTTAAACTTTTTTATTTAATATAATTTTGCATTATTTATTACAGTATCATGTAAGTTGAAAACTATATATAATAATACAGTTAATATTTTTATTTTAAAAGTAAGGTCATTATAGGGTGGAGAAAGTATTGTCTAATATATTTGATTTCTCTTAACTTTTGGTATCACAAGCGACTATTTTTTAACCTTTTATTTAATATAATGTTACATCATTTATTATAGTATCATATAAGTTAAAACTATATATAATAATAAAATTAATGTTAGTCTATTAGTCTTATAGACCTTACCTAGATCCTCAAGTACCTCCATGACTCGCATAAGCTTCTCCAAGATGTTAAGGTATGCACACTGCACTCATGTGTGACACCGCGACTCTCCTACCGGCCACTGATGCTCCTTGTGCCATGCCCATGTGCCTCCCTTGTTGGCCATCGGGCTCCTTGCGCTAGGCCACCGTTCCTCCTCTCATCAACCGCTAGGTTCGTAGCTAGCGTCGCTCCCCTGCCCACTATCCCGAGCCTAGTTCCATAGATCTAGGATTCCAAATTCGTTTCTTTAGAAACAAAAGAATATGTTGAAATCTGTGGTGGAATTTGTTTCATTCTTTTGTGGAATCTATTTCATTCTCGTTGAAATTTGTTTGTTGAAATCTTACTGATTGGAATGATAAATGCTGATAGCTATTTTTTTCACACAGGTAAACGGGTCTACATGCCAAATTAAAGTATATGTGGTCATGTTGTTGTTTTTATCTTTCATTACACACACACGATTGATAATTTAGTTGTAATTTTTTGTTGTCTGGAATTTTGAATACCCATGGTCCAAATCTTGCGCCCGCCTTTGATAACAACAAGATCAGACTTAACCAAGACAATTGCTAAATCATGAATGACTCATAATCCTTCAACATATCAGACATACATTATTCAAATGAATGGTGTACAACATAAACCAAACACAATAGATCAAGATGTCGAACTTAACCGATAAAGCATTGAACTACAATATCTAATATATGTCAATTTAAGAGATCGTATCGATGCAACCTCAAACCTAGCTAATACACCACGATAAACCAGTGATTATACTGATCGAACCAGCGTCACAAGAGATCGAAGCGATGCACCAACTCAATCGATACAATCACCAGGGTGGCGGGACTCACCTCTTTGCCGGAGATCGAAAGGATGCAGCCTAGCTCCGAGTGCCAAGTCCCACCAGAATTAACCTTGAGTAAACAAGTGTGGCGATGCGTCGAGAGTAGTTTTGTGGTTGTAGTTGTGTATCCTCTAATATACATACTAGGTACATATTTATAGTCTGAAGACTTGCCATCTGCTACGATTGCAACCGATTCTGTTTTCATATCTATCTTTATCTCCATCGGCTCCTCCATATCCAGTCACGTACAATCGATAGACTCCTTTGACCAAATTTGAACGGGCTTCTTTGACTCCTACTGACCATGTCGGGTCCTTACTAAGCTTAGGCCTCAACCAAGTTTTACCATCAACACAATCAATCTATATAACATACATAATACTAAACTTAAATATTTTTAACTTAATTATTAGTCAGATATTTAAGCGTTGACTTCCCTATCTAATATTATACTTGTTACTCCATATGTCCCATATTACAACAACCTTTGGGCATTAGCGTGGATACCAAGTAAAGGTAAAATTAACTAAAGTGCCCTTCCCCTTCCACAAGAGCTCCCTCACTGCCAGCCACCGTCGGTCACCACTCGCCTACTACCGTCGTCGATCGTCGGCCGCCACCGCTACCATAAGCTTCACTCGCTGCCACTAGACTCTCCCCATAGACGCACAAGACACCCATCCACCAAATTTTTGGCCCTAGAAGCTTCTCCTGTTATTGTCGGCCACTCACCAAATCATGTGCTTCTCATCGAATCCAACATGGCGCCATCGATTGCCCATCTTTTGCCAACTACCGTCGACCGCGTCGCTCGCTGTCACCAAACGCTCGCCCTCTACCATTGCCCAACGATCACACCCCACCCCCCATCACCTGACTTTTACCTGCTAGCATCGCTCTGTGCTCGCCCCCAGTGCTCAGCGCTCGTGGTGCCACCCATCGCCCACCTGCTGCCGCCGGGAGGTCGACACTCGCTCAGAAATTTGCGGGAGGATAAGGGAGTAGAATGGAGGTTGGGAGAAGTGGATAGTCCTTGCACGGGCACATCTTATGGGAAATTATTATTTTTGATTGGCACTGGGGTTAAATGGGAAGATTAAGGGGAAAATCGGTGAAGTTATATTATTTGGGATAAAATTTGAATAGGGGAAATAGTTATATTTTAGTACGGAGGAGGTAGTATTTGTATTTACTCTGTTTTAGAATATAAGTTATTATGGTCTTTTTTAGATTCGTCTATATATCAATGAATCTAGACACATATATAGATTCATTGATCTATAAATGAATTTGAAAAAAATGAGAATAACTTACATTCTGAAACGAATGTAGTAGTAATGTCTAATCAGTTAGGATTAACCTTATAATCTTTTGATCAAACAATATATATTTCTTTCTAAATATCTATGGAATATAAAAGCAAACTATTATTAAAACACTAGCTTCTACGTTTCTTAAAAACTAGTTATCTACTAAGCTTCCAAACAATCCCTTGTATCACCCGATTTACTAAATAAATCTACTGATGCAATTTGGTGTGTTTTATTAAAAAATATACTGACCATTAATTGGAGCCAGCATAACAACAAGTTCCATCAAGGAAGAGCAGTAACTTTAGTACATGGAGTAATTCAAGAGCAGTAACTTGACGTACCTGACACGTATACTACTGTAGAAACTACCGGTCCACAGTAGGAATGCACGTACGCAATACACGGCCAGGTGGAGCAAATGCAGCCAGACAACAAAGTAACTTCTCCCGATGCCATTAACAGTAAAAATGTAGTAGCCGGTGGCTTGTATTCTTGTACGATGAGGTGAGGTGAGGTGAGATGAGGTGAGCGTGTGTTTCGTCAGTTCTTTCGTGCAAACGGTGCAATACGAGTATGATGAAAACGGTAGTATAGTTTTTATTTAGAACTGTTAAATGGATAAATGTATATAAATATAGTTTTTTAGCTATAAATATTTTCGGATACGAAAATAGATATGACATTATTGATAGTCAATAGCCGATAGATACAAATTTAAATTTAGATAATTCAAATAACTCATATTCGAATTATCTGAAATAAAATACTGATTAGGCCGTTTATCTGTAACTGTTTAATTGTACTTTTGGATTCGTGCTAAATCTAACCCTCTTGTTAGCGTTGCCTACCATTCTAGTCTTTGCCTCTCTAGTTGTCGCCCTGGCGTCGGGGCAACTCTGATACTACCACCATGCTATCATTTAATTGTGCCTTTGATTCGTGCTAAATTTAACCCTACAATTAGCCTTGCCTACTATTTTCGTCTTTGCCTCTCTAGTTGTTGTCTTACCATCGAAGCAGCCGCAATAGCCACACTACCACTATGCTATAGATATCCTACCTTGGTCGCAGATCTAGACGCGTCCCATCACACATTGTGCCTTACCCTACGCCCTATGCGTCGATACTACATGCCTCATCCCACGCCAGTGTCTACGCGCAGTAAGCCGCCAGTGTGTTGGGAAAAAATTAACTATTTTACCATACGACGGAATATCATCTGCTCAAATACTATTCTCTTTATTGTAATTAATTTTTTTCACGTTTAATATGAGTTGCCTAACTTTTTTGTCACTTTGCACTTCATAGGTGTCATCTCACCTACCATGTCACATGCTCACGTTGCAAAATGTTGCCATTTTACTGTTTTGTCCATGCTTGGTGTCCACTCCTGTCTCGCACCGCCGATTATAGCGAGTTGGCGAAGCCACCACATTTTCTTTGCCTATGCTCTCCACTGTCCATACGCCTACACAGAGCGCGGAGATGAGGGCCAAGGTGGTCAAGCTCGACCTGGCCGCCGTGCTGGCCTACAGGTTGTTCGACGCCATCACCTACACGGAGTTATGCGTGCTCGCCTTCCTTGGCTACGAGAAGAGCATCGGCAAGAATAGAGAACCATTCGGCCAATCTCAAGGCCTTGCTAGGGGTATGGACTCCTTGGCTTTGCCTTAAATTTAGCAGTTTTTGATTGCCCAAGTTTAAAAACTGCTAAATTTACAGAGAATTTTGGGAGTGCTAGTACTTTGCTAATGAATAACCTGTTGATGGCACTATTAGGAATAAACACATTGCGTATTTGTGCACGCGCGGTGATCGTATGGTGATCATAGTGCTCATGTCATGCGTTGGGTCGTGTGCGCGTATTCATGGTGGTGCACATGTTCGTGCATGTGTTGGAGGACACCACACAAGTCGGGAAGAGCAAGACGTTGGTGTTGGTGTCGCCACGTTCTGGACAGCATACCCGACCGAAATGAGTGTTTGATCCATGCAGGGATGAGCAAGTTTTTAGGCGAAGCTAGCTGCATGCGATTTTTTTAAAATAATATTTTTTAAAAAAATTCAAATTTGTATGACCATTTGAAAAATTTGCAAAACTAGCATGCGCTCAGCTGACCAATAGCCGACTCTTGGGCGAGTTGGCTCTTGGTCAACCGACTACTGCTACGTTAGCAGGAGACGCCCGACCAAGGGCCAAACCCTATCACGCAGGCGTAACGGCTATTTACCTTTTGCCCCAACTGCCCTAAAATCTGGATTCATACTTCTTTTTTGGCCATCACATCAGTCATGTATGACACATCATATATATGACAGACAATGAGACAACACACGGACACAAAATATAAATCTCCTGGTACTACCGTAGTAGTACAAATTAAGCTTAATTAATTACAACACACGCACTAGCGATAGCTCGTAGCAAGCTAGCTTCACACGCACACACAAAAATATCGTACAAGTAGTATTGTACTTGAGTTCTTCTCTAGGCCGGCCATGCATCCTCAAAAAATATAGGACTTTGCGCATACTTGGTCGGCTGACTTCTACTGACGTGGCAGCAGTCGGCTGACTAAGAGCTGACTCGCCCATGAGTCAGTTGTTGGTCAGCCGACCGCATGCTAGTTTTGTAAATTTTTCAAACGGCTATACAGATTTGATTTTTTTTTTAAAAAAATATTATTTAAAAAAAAATGTTGCATGCACTAGAAGATTGCTGTTACAAGTTTGTTGGAGGAAATCGCGTCATGCGTGGCTGTAGTGTGCGGATCGAGCAGCGTAGAGTTAGGGCAGCAGGGAGTATGTGCTCTAGGTTAGTCCAGCTATAAAATTTATTGTATTGCTCATTTGTGATCTTACGGCGAGAAATAGAGGACTACAGTGTGTGTGAGCAGCTGCAGGCGTTTGGGCGCAATATTTCTTGCTCGTGCTACTGTTCATCATCTTCTACCTCCCATTGCTTCTGTTCTCCCGCTGTTATTGTTCCTAGAAATCTAACAAGTGGTATTAGAGCCTGTATGCCCAAGATCCTGCGCTACTACCTCGACTCCATGGCATTGGTTCTTTACACTGGTTCTCATGTCAGGAGGAGCACGATGTCCATGTCGTACCCGGTGTTGTTGCCAATGAGCTACACCGCTTGTGCGATTAAGGTGGAGGCGATACTTGATGCCCAGGGTCTTTGAGAGGTTGTGGCTCCGACAGATGGCGAGGTCGTCGACAAGAAGAAGAACAAGACGACGTGAGCGCAGCTACTCCAAGCGTTGCCGGAGGATATCTTAATGCAGGTGTTGATGAAGCCGACGATAAAGGAGGTGTGGGACAGCTTCAAGATGAGATTTGTCGGTGCTAATCACGTGAAAGCTGCCCATCTTGTCACCCTCAAAGGAGAGTTGGACATGTTGTCCATGGCGAAAGGACAAGAGATGGACGACTATGCCGGCAAGATCAGCAGCATAGCAGCGAGATACGCCATACTCAGCGCGACCCTCGACGACACCGCCATGGTCAAGAAGCTCCTAGACACCGTCCCTGATCGCTTGTACCCTGTGGTAGCGGGGATCAAGCAGTTCTGTGATGTCGACAATATGCCATTCGAGGAGGCGCTCGACAGGCTAAAGGCATTTGATGAGCGTTCCCGTCGGCGCACCCGTGCCGGCGGTGAACGACACGATGACCAACTCATGCTCACGGAGGCCGAGTGGCAAGCTCAACAGAAATCGAAGAAGTCCTCCATCGGGAGGTGCTTCAACTGCGGCATTTGCGGCCATTTCACGTAGGACTGCCACAAGCCTAAGAAGGAGGAGGGCATTGCTCGCCGACGCCGACAAGGAAGCGATGCTCCTGTGAGTGCAGGACGGCGGTGCTGAGTTTAGGAGAAGATTGTTAGGAATAAACACAGCGCGTGTCCACGCGCACGTGGTGATCTGTAACAGCCTCAAAATTAAAAGGGAATAAATAAAAGAAATATAATAATAAAAGAATTTCTGAAATTTTGTTATTAAAGAAAATCCTAAAAGAGCCCTATTAAAGCCCAACAGAGATAAATATCCAAAATTTGGACTTGAAAATTTTATGGGATAAACTAGAGACCAAGAAATATTTTTGAGAATTTTTACAAAATTTTAGCAACAGTGCTTCAAGCCTTAATCAAATATTTGATTTTCTAGAATTAAATTTAATCAGAAAACAATTTTTAAATCTTACTGGGCCGCAACCCCATTTTTCCCTCTAAAAACTTTCGGCCCAGCCCAGACCGACCGCTCCCACCGACAGGCGGGACCCACCTGTCGGCGCGCACTCCCTCTCTCTTCCGCCGCTCGCGCCAACCGGCCCCACCTGGCAGTCTCTGCCCACGTCCCCCTACTGCTGACATGCCTGGCCCGCCTGTCATTCTCTTCTCCTCGCGCCCGCCCGCTGACAGGTGGGGGCCACCTGTCAGGACCATCTTCTTCCTCGGAAGGGGATCTCTCCCCTTCCATGTCGGCGCCACCTCCTTCCTATTCCGCCGCCGGCCGACCGGATTCACTCAATCGAGCCCCGGATCGCCTTCCCGTAGCGGCCGCGATCTCCTTCCGCCCAAGAGCGACGCGTTTTCACCCAATTGGAAGCCAACCCGAGCTTTGGAAGGGCTCGCCGGCGTCGAGGGGAAATCGTTTCGGGTTTCCCCCAAATCGCCTTCCTTTCTCGCCTCCAGCCACACCTATTTAACCCTCTCCTCCTCCGCCGATCACCACACCCCAGAAACGCCCGAGTTATCACCTTAGCAAGCAACACCGCGCTCTTCTCTCACCACCGCGCCGCCTTGCCTCCAGCCGACGGCCACCATCACCAGAGACCTCCGATCGCCAAGATCTCAACACCATCGAGACCGTCGTGGTCTCCTCCCCCTCGGCATCGCCCTTGTTTGCGCCGCCGACCGCCGGAACACCTTCGCCATCGCCAACCCGAGGAGCCCGTCGCCACCTTCTCGTCGCCGACCACCGCCACTACTCCAACGTCATCGCCACCGGTATGCCAGGAACCCCCTCGTGCCCCTCTTTCCATTTCTGTCCTTAGACGCGCCATAGGGCCTCGCCGTCGCCGGGAATTCCTCGCCGGAGTTCTACCGGAGTCGGGGAAGACGGGTACGTACCCCCTTCCCGTGCGTGCCGTGCCGGATGGCGCCTCTGCCATTCGATCTGGACTGAACGGCCGAGATTAAATCACACAGGGATTAGATCTCAGCCGCCCGATCCAACGAAGGGGTATCAGTTGATCCAGGCCGTCCGCAGTATTTTAAAACCCCGCCTCACTATGGGCCGTTGGATCTTGATCAAACGATCCTGGATGGCCCGGCTCACGCGCGCAGTCGCTGGTCCACCATGGGCCTGGCTCACCGTGGACCAGGGACTGATTTCTGTTTAAAATAAAATTCAGAAAATTAGTTTAAACTTTAAAAATTCATATCTTGCTCAATTTAACTCCAAAATTCACCATTTTGATTCTGGAAAATTTGTATTTTCATTCTCTACACTTTTATGCAATAAAAACAATATGTTTATTTGGCACACAATAATCTTATTAAATAATAAAGAAAAATCCCCTTTAGGAATTAATGAATATTTCAATAAAATAATTCAGATAAACCCTTAACAATTTATAAATAATATCAGGAGATATAATGGCTCTATTTCACTGTTGTTAATACAATAAAAATAGAATATCCATTTTGTCCATGACATCTTATTAAATTACATTTCTAAGTCCCCTTTTGGACTTAAATCATATTACATTTAAATAATCCAGAAAAATCCTTAAATATATATATATATATATTTCTGGGGACACAATGACTCCCTTACACTGTTTATAAGCTAATAAAAATATAATGATTCATTTTGCCCTTTCATTTTAAATAAACATTTCCAAGGCCCTTTAAAATAAATGATTAAATAAAAATGCAAACCCTTTACAGAAATATCATGAATACTTATACAATAAATTCAGAAGACTTAATGAGGCTGTCCCACTATTTTAATGCAACAAAAATAACATGATTCACTTTGCCCACTTTAATCTAGAAATTAATATTGCAAAAGCCCTTATATGATAATTAGGTAATTTATATAATAGAAGTTAAACACTTTATAAAAATGTCATGACAACTTATATAATAACTTCAGAAAACCTAACAACTTGAGTTCACTATTTTTAATAAAAATAGAATATTCATCTTGTCCACTTTATTCCATTAAATGATGTTGCAAAGGCCCTTTTAGGACATGTAATTAATGCATTTAAGAAGAAGTCACCCCTTTATGGAAATATCCCAAAAATTTATATAACAACCTCAGGTAACCTAATAACTTAAGTCTGGTATTTTTTTACTACAATAATAATAAGGTTGTTCAATACCCTTTTACTACAATTTTAAAAGGGAAAAATAAAACCCTCTAAGGAAAAATAATGATATCAAGGAATCTCATTAAAAATTAATCTTAAATGTCTAAGTAACAAAAACCCTAAAAATTAAGACTCTATCTCATTTACTTAATCCAACATAAACATGTATGTTAGTATGGTTGATTGTTTGGATTGTTATTGAATGTGTGTTTACTTTTCCGTATCGAGAAGGCTACAACGTCGTCGAAGATCCCGAGTCTTACCCCGAGGTTCCACCTTCACCATTCACGGATCAAGGCAAGTCATCGACCCTTCTGTGGAAACAGTTGATCATCATTGAGCCCATGTTTTAATAAACTATCGCTATAACTCATAGGTTAATATTGCATTAGTCAAATATCAAGCCTTACACTTACATTTATTAGGTCCCCGTCCTTGTGTGCAAACCCAAGCCATGCTTATTGAGCCTTAACTCCTTGTCACTCTACAAATATTATATTAGCTAGTGCCCAATGTACCGGCACAACTACTATAGGATAAAAATAATGAGTCGTAGATAGATGGATTCTGGTATATGAAATACCCCGTTATTCTTGTCTCTGGACTCTGTTGGAGTTAGGTATGTTATAAGTATGGTGGGTTCCGGGTGCAAGCTCGGAAATTGGTTGGTCGCACCCGGGGCACTATAAGGACCGATCTGCGGGATCTGTTGCAAAGCACTTCCGTACCAACCACAAGTCTAATGGGTAAGTCCTAACTGGAAGTGTGGAACACTCCGTCTCTCGGCACCATAGTGGAGGGGGCAAGGGGCTAGCCTGCGGGCGACTTGTACCAAAGGAGGCTCAAGGGGGGGTATGGTGGGGCACCGACGCGTCGGGACACCATATGAAACCTATAAGAGGGTGCTGTTGAGTCGGGGAGGACCATATGGAAGGTTTTGGCACGAGTTCCCGTGAAATGGGTCATCTCGTTACACTTCGGTGTAAGTGATGAGTGCGTGCCTTGTGGGTACAGTGGTACATCTCTGATCAGAGTAAATTCAATCTTTTCGAAAAGCCGAGCCCACGGTCAAGGGCGGGTTGTGTGACTACTCGCAGTTAGTTTACAATTGTTTGAAGGTTTGAGTTATTCATGGCATGTAAGGACTGTTGTGCGAGGAGGTGAAACGTACTCCTCGAGTTAGAAGATGATGATGCATACACATGTTTACTTTTTAGTACTAATAAATTGATCACACTTAATGCTTTACAATTATGCTACTTCCGCAAAACTAGCCACTTTCTCCCTTGTTATTTACCTTGCATTATAATTGCATTCGGTGGCTTGCTGAGTACATCTGTACTCACCCCGTTGACTTACAACATCAGAGCCCGTCTACTACGAGGAGGATGCAGGTCTGGAGTAGCGACCCAGTCAAGGCGAGACTGGAAGGAGGCGTTCATCTAGGACCCTTATTTTATTAGTTTCTCTTCACCTTTATTCACTTTTGTATTAATGCGGTCTACGAACCGTGAATGATTGCCCGTATTGTACGTGGTCGCATGATGAACGTCTTATTTTATTGATTTTCTATGGAATTTCAATAAAGTCCTGATTTATTAAATCGGGGCGCGACAAGATGGTATCAGAGCCGACTTGACTGTAGGAAGCCAAACAGACCTGACCTTAGGACTTATAAATCCACTATATTTTCTTACAAAAACTACTTATCCTCTCATCTTCCAAGATTTTCACACAAAAACTTTCTCTCTTTTGTAGATGCCGGTCCATACCATGAGCGGGACTCTTCGTGATGAGACCGGATTCATCCGCGAACTACGCGTGCTCGTCGACTTCTTGGGGTTTCCCCATGAGCCCACGTTCCACGGGATCTTTCCCGATGCGAACGAGAGCTACTGCGAGGTCACGGTTGTTATCCGCCCCTCCTCAACGCAGCCTCCCTTCTACACCCATGGAGTCGGAGGACCTTCCTTCGTGGTGGCCAGCCAGCGAGCCGCTCTTCAGTCCCTCGCCGAGCTTCGACTGGTCTACGACTGCCACCTCCGCGACACCGTCTACCGCTTCATGCCCATGCGTACACCAGGGAGTCACCGCAGCATCTACATCAGCCCCCTCACGCAGAGCAACTCCGCCATCACCCGCACGATGAGACTCCTGGAGGCTATGGACAACCTTCACACGGAGGCCGTCCTCGACGCAGATAGTCAGCACGACACCATCGACTTCTACCGCCACACTTCAGAGAACCTGACCCGCGAGAACACCGAGCTCCGTCGACAGCTTGAGCAGAACCCCCAGCTGACCCTCGAGGTGGAGGAATTGAGTCGCCAGAACGAGCTTCTACGTCAGGGCGCCATGGTCAACACCCAGCTCCGCCAATAGCTCAAGGAACTAAAGAAGGATCTTGAGGAGATCGCACCTCTTCTACCTCGCCAGAAGAAACCCCTTCGGATCCCCACCGTGAGGCCCAAGAGGATCTCCCACAGTGCTCCACCCGCCGGACCGTCAAGTTCCTCGACCCCGACCGCCTCCCGCGAGCCCGTGATCGAGTCGTCCCCTGAGCTACCGTAGACGTAGTTTTACGACTGATTGTTTTCTTTTACTTGCTTGTATTGCCACCCATGTCGAATGTAAGGCATGAATGAAGATATAAATAAATGTAATCGCAAGAACGATCATTTTAAAATAAAGCTTAATATCATTTCCCTAGACCTATTAGATCATAATCCCAATCTAAAGGAGAGAATCTACCTCTAGTTTCAAGACAACAAGATTCGTTCGTCGCCGTTCTGCGAGAACAACTCCAATCATGAAGTCAAGACAAGTTGTCAAGAAAGCCCTAATTTAGCCAAGCCCAATCTATGAAAATATAGACTTGAAGCCTATCTTTAACCTTCTAGCCTTTCCGAATCTCGGGACGAGATTCTTGTTAAGGCAGTTAGGATTGTAACACCTCGATTTTCGCGAGGCATTAAAAATAAAATTTCCCCTTAATAAATAAATTTCAAGAAAAGGATTCAGTATAAATCAAGAAAAAGGAAAGCTAAAATATGAGCCTAAAAATTTCATTTAAAATTAGCTAGAATATTTTTCCTAAAAATTCTCCTAAGCATCAAATTGTGTTCCAAAATTTTTCCTGGAATTTTGGTACCAAGGAATTCAATAAGATATAATCAACATCTCTTCATCTTAAACCTCTAACACAAATTAATAAAATACATGAATGTTGAGTGAATAAAATACATGATAAATCATTTATATTAAAAATAATATAAGGCATGAGTGTGAAAGATGACAAGGAACTAAAATAAAATATGTAGGCATCTAGGTCAACTTATTTATCTTAGGCAGTAAAATCAGTAACAAATTCCCTTAATGTGGGCACCTTCTTTTTGGAACCCTTCAACTTCAGGATGGCCAATGACCAAGGATCAGAAGACCCACGCGACGGAAACACCTCAGGCAACCTGCCTCAGTGGGGTGAAGCTGGATGTCAGCAGACCCCTGTTGTCTATCATCCCACACTTGCGGAGATGATGACAAAACAGAACCAACTGATCGCCACACTGCTTACCCAGATGCAACAACTACAAAAGCAGATGCAAGAGCAGCAGGCACAGTTGTTCCGTCTCCAGCAACACCAACAAGAGCTCTCCCTTCAGTTAATCTACGGGGACTTCGCCAACTTTCAAAGATTGGTGAACGAAGCAACTATACCAGAAACCAGAGTGATTCCACCTAAAGCCCCAACCCCTGCCAAGCCACGAACCACCCTCGGAGGACCGATCACAGACATCCCACCCCAAGCACAGCCTACCGGAATAACTCCAACACAAGCTACCGGATACAAGAGAGACAGGAACGGCAAGCCGATTGTGTGCTACAACTGCCGCCAAGGAGGCCACTATGCCAACAAGTGCCCCTACCCCAAGCGGGCGCCATCCTCCATTCCAAACCCAGAGGGCCATACTCCAGATCACCACAAAGAGAAACCAGATACAACCGAGGACACTCCCAATTTGGTCTCAACCAACCCAGATCAGGAGATCGCTTTGCCTACTTCTGATGTAACTCCTCCTCCTAACCCAGAGCACCAGTAGAACTCAGTCCCTCAGTTTTCCTGAGGTTCGCTTCGAATCTCGAGGACGAGATTCTCTGTAAGGGGGATAGGATTGTAACAGCCTCAAAATTAAAAGGGAATAAAATAAAAGAAATATAATAATAAAAGAATTTCTGAAATTTTGTTATTAAAGAAAATCCTAAAAGAGCCATATTAAACCCCAACAGAGATAAATATCCAAAATTTGGACTTGAAAATTTTATGGGATAAACTAGAGACCAAGAAATATTTTTGAGAATTTTTACAAAATTTTAGCAACAGTGCTTCAAGCCTTAATCAAATATTTGATTTTCTAGAATTAAATTTAATCAGAAAACAATTTTTAAATCTTACTGGGCCGCAACCCCATTTTTCCCTCTAAAAAACTTTCGGCCCAGCCCAGACCGACCGCTCCCACCGACAGGCAGGACCCACCTGTCGGCGCGCACTCCCTCTCTCTTCCGCCGCTCGCGCCAGCCGGCCCCACCTGGCAGTCTCTGCCCACGTCCCCCTACTGCTGACATGCCTGGCCCGCCTGTCATTCTCTCTTCTCCTCGCGCCCGCCCGCTGACAGGTGGGGGCCACCTGTCAGGACCATCTTCTTCCTCGGAAGGGGATCTCTCCCCTTCCATGTCGGCGCCACCTCCTTCCTATTCCGCCGCCGCCCGACCGGATTCACTCAATCGAGCCCCGGATCGCCTTCCCGTAGCGGCCGCGATCTCCTTCCACCCAAGAGCGACGCGTTTTCACCCAATTGGAAGCCAACCCGAGCTTTGGAAGGGCTCGCCGGCGTCGAGGGGAAATCGTTTCGGGTTTCCCCCAAATCGCCTTCCTTTCTCGCCTCCAGCCACACCTATTTAACCCTCTCCTCCTCCGCCGATCACCACACCCCAGAAACGCCCGAGTTATCACCTTAGCAAGCAACACCGCGCTCTTCTCTCACCACCGCGCCGCCTTGCCTCCAGCCGACGACCACCATCACCAGAGACCTCCGATCGCCAAGATCTCAACACCATCGAGACCGTCGTGGTCTCCTCCCCCTCGGCATCGCCCTTGTTTGCGCCGCCGACCGCCGGAACACCTTCGCCATCGCCAACCCGAGGAGCCCGTCGCCACCTTCTCGTCGCCGACCACCGCCACTACTCCAACGTCATCGCCACCGGTATGCCAGGAACCCCCTCGTGCCCCTCTTTCCATTTCTGTCCTTAGACGCGCCATAGGGCCTCGCCGTCGCCGGGAATTCCTCGCCGGAGTTCTACCGGAGTCGGGGAAGACGGGTACGTACCCCCTTCCGTGCGTGCCGTGCCGGACGGCGCCTCTGCCATTCGATCTGGACTGAACGGCCGAGATTAAATCACACAGGGATTAGATCTCAGCCGCCCGATCCAACGAAGGGGTATCAGTTGATCCAGGCCGTCCGCAGTATTTTAAAACCCCGCCTCACTATGGGCCGTTGGATCTTGATCAAACGATCCTGGATGGCCCGGCTCACGCGCGCAGTCGCTGGTCCACCATGGGCCTGGCTCACCGTGGACCAGGGACTGATTTCTGTTTAAAATAAAATTCAGAAAATTAGTTTAAACTTTAAAAATTCATATCTTGCTCAATTTAACTCCAAAATTCACCATTTTGATTCTGGAAAATTTGTATTTTCATTCTCTACACTTTTATGCAATAAAAACAATATGTTTATTTGGCACACAATAATCTTATTAAATAATAAAGAAAAATCCCTTTAGGAATTAATGAATATTTCAATAAAATAATTCAGATAAACCCTTAACAATTTATAAAATAATATCAGGAGATATAATGGCTCTATTCACTGTTGTTAATACAATAAAAATAGAATATCCATTTTGTCCATGACATCTTATTAAATTACATTTCTAAGTCCCCTTTTGGACTTAATCATATTACATTTAAATAATCCAGAAAAATCCTTAAATATATATATATATATTTCTGGGGACACAATGACTCCCTTACACTGTTATAAGCTAATAAAAATATAATGATTCATTTTGCCCTTTCATTTTAAATAAACATTTCCAAGGCCCTTTAAAATAAATGATTAAATAAAAATGCAAACCCTTTACAGAAATATCATGAATACTTATACAATAAATTCAGAAGACTTAATGAGGCTGTCCCACTATTTTAATGCAACAAAATAACATGATTCACTTTGCCCACTTTAATCTAGAAATTAATATTGCAAAAGCCCTTATATGATAATTAGGTAATTTATATAATAGAAGTTAAACACTTTATAAAAATGTCATGACAACTTATATAATAACTTCAGAAAACCTAACAACTTGAGTTCACTATTTTTAATAAAAATAGAATATTCATCTTGTCCACTTTATTCCATTAAATGATGTTGCAAAGGCCCTTTTAGGACATGTAATTAATGCATTTAAGAAGAAGTCACCCCTTTATAGAAATATCCCAAAAATTTATATAACAACCTCAGGTAACCTAATAACTTAAGTCTGGTATTTTTTACTACAATAATAATAAGGTTGTTCAATACCCTTTTACTACAATTTTAAAAGGGAAAAATAAAACCCTCTAAGGAAAAATAATGATATCAAGGAATCTCATTAAAAATTAATCTTAAATGTCTAAGTAACAAAAACCCTAAAAATTAAGACTCTATCTCATTTACTTAATCCAACATAAACATGTATGTTAGTATGGTTGATTGTTTTGGATTGTTATTGAATGTGTGTTTACTTTTCCGTATCGAGAAGGCTACAACGTCGTCGAAGATCCCGAGTCTTACCCCGAGGTTCCACCTTCACCATTCACGGATCAAGGCAAGTCATCGACCCTTCTGTGGAAACAGTTGATCATCATTGAGCCCATGTTTTAATAAACTATCGCTATAACTCATAGGTTAATATTGCATTAGTCAAATATCAAGCCTTACACTTACATTTATTAGGTCCCCGTCCTTGTGTGCAAACCCAAGCCATGCTTATTGAGCCTTAACTCCTTGTCACTCTACAAATATTATATTAGCTAGTGCCCAATGTACCGGCACAACTGCTATAGGATAAAAATAATGAGTCGTAGATAGATGGATTCTGGTATATGAAATACCCCGTTATTCTTGTCTCTGGACTCTGTTGGAGTTAGGTATGTTATAAGTATGGTGGGTTCCGGGTGCAAGCTCGGAAATTGGTTGGTCGCACCCAGGGCACTATAAGGACCGGTCTGCGGGATCTGTTGCAAAGCACTTCCGTACCAACCACAAGTCTAATGGGTAAGTCCTAACTGGAAGTGTGGAACACTCCGTCTCTCGGCACCATAGTGGAGGGGGCAAGGGGCTAGCCTGCGGGCGACTTGCACCAAAGGAGGCTCAAGGGGGGGTATGGTGGGGCACCGACGCGTCGGGACACCATATGAAACCTATAAGAGGGTGCTGTTGAGTCGGGGAGGACCATATGGAAGGTTTTGGCACGAGTTCCCGTGAAATGGGTCATCTCGTTACACTTCGGTGTAAGTGATGAGTGCGTGCCTTGTGGGTACAGTGGTACATCTCTGATCAGAGTAAATTCAATCTTTTCGAAAAGCCGAGCCCACGGTCAAGGGCGGGTTGTGTGACTACTCGCAGTTAGTTTACAATTGTTTGAAGGTTTGAGTTATTCATGGCATGTAAGGACTGTTGTGCGAGGAGGTGAAACGTACTCCTCGAGTTAGAAGATGATGATGCATACACATGTTTACTTTTTAGTACTAATAAATTGATCACACTTAATGCTTTACAATTATGCTACTTCCGCAAAACTAGCCACTTTCTCCCTTGTTATTTACCTTGCATTATAATTGCATTCGGTGGCTTGCTGAGTACATCTGTACTCACCCCGTTGACTTACAACATCAGAGCCCGTCTACTACGAGGAGGATGCAGGTCTGGAGTAGCGACCCAGTCAAGGCGAGACTGGAAGGAGGCGTTCATCTAGGACCCTTATTTTATTAGTTTCTCTTCACCTTTATTCACTTTTGTATTAATGCGGTCTACGAACCGTGAATGATTGCCCGTATTGTACGTGGTCGCATGATGAACGTCTTGTTTTATTGATTTTCTATGGAATTTCAATAAAGTCCTGATTTATTAAATCGGGGCGCGACATGATCGTATGACGATCATAGTGCTCATATCGTGCGTTGCATCGTGTGTCCGTGTTCATGGTGTTGCACATGTTTGTGCATGTGTTGGAGGGCACCACACAAGTCGGGAAGAGCAAGACGTTGGTGTGTCCACGTTCTGGGCAGTGGACTCGGCTGGGAATGAGTGTTCGATGCTTGTATGGATGAGCAAATCTTTAGTGAAGCTAGGTGCATGCACTAGAAGCTTGTTGTTGCAAGTTTGTTGGAGGAAATCGCGTCGTGCGTGGCCGTAGTGTGCGGATCGAGCAGCGTAGAGTCAAGGCAGCAGGGAGTACGTGCTTTAGGTCAGTCCAACTATAAAATTTACTGTTCATCATCTTCTACCTCTCACTGCTTCAGTTTTCCCTCTGTTTTTGTTTCCAGAAATCTAACAGGCACACAGATTGAACTTCATTTGTTTTCTGTGGGAGCTGAGCGATGGGCTGGGGGACATCAGCTGGGTTGAGCTTGGTGCGCATCAAAGCATGCAAGCACATGGATGTGGTTCTTCTTTGTTCCATCTTTAAAGTAGTATGTTTAATTTTAAAATTAGAAATTAAGGAGATGTGGATATTTGAGTAAAAACTCTCGATGTGTAATGTACAAACGAAAAAAGCTATATTGATTATTGGTTACTCCAAAAATCAAAACCATGTCAACAAAAGGGAAGAACTGCTTCAGTCTTCAGATTATTGTCTCGTTTCTTGAGTACACATGCAACTTTCTTCTGTTTCTTTGATACACTTTTGTTAATTGAGAAGAGATTCACCAAAAAGATTGAACATGACCTGCGATTTTGTCAAAGAAAAACATGATGCACCAGCCACCAAAACAGAATGCGTGAAATCCTCACACCGGCAGCACTAGTGGGCGGCAGCGTGTGCATGGAGGGGACGGCGGCGCGGCGGCGAGGGCAGGGAGAGGGGCGACGCGCCACAGCATGGAGGGCAGTAACGGCAAGAAAAGGGTAGGCAAAACAGTAAAGTCACAACTTAAGTTAAATGTGACAAAAACATTAACCGCAACGCAACAAAACAAAAATATGGAACAAGTGACATTCTTTAGAGCGATAAATAATTAAATTTTTATATGCATCGGAGACACATGAGAAATGGAGAGGAATAAGAAG
>JAAALK010000285.1:18470832-18525063 GCA_019279435.1 Zizania palustris | reverse complement strand
GAACCACTCCAATACCTTGGCCATTCTTGCAAGCCGAATCATCAAAATAGAGTTTCCATGGCACTACCTCAATTAGAGCAACATCGCTACCCTAATTGACATCTACATGGTGATCAACTATAAAGTTAGCGACAATTTGTCCTTTCATAGCATTTAAGGGTTCATAAGCCAAATCATACTCAATTAAAGAATAAGCCCATTTTTCGATTCCACCACTTAAAATCGACTTTTGCAACATGTATTTTATAACATCGGTTTGACAAGTAACAATACATGTGCTAGGGAGAAGATAGTGACGTAATTTGGTACATGCATAATAAAGTGATTAACATAAACGCTCCACAAACACGTATATTAGTCTCAGCATCCAACAAACGGCGGCTTAAGAATGTGATGATGTACTCTTTTCCTTCAACTTCTTGAGTCAACACAACTCCTATCACGCTCTCCTCCACGGTGACATACATTTGAAACGGTATCCCAAGCCTTGGGCACCCTCACCACTGGTGGTGAGAAGACCGATATTGCTCTACACGACACTTTAGCCAATCAAGATTAGCACTAGACATGAAAGTAGTTTAACGATAATTGTGCCACACCAGCCGACTTTACATAAATTGGGATGAACCTCCCCTCAGACACTTTACTTTATCATGGATGGCGTCGAGGGACACATCGGCTAATGCAACCTGGGCCAAAGTATCTGCAGGTACCACTTCTACATCATCGCTATCCCACTGAGTGAGGCATTGGTGCAGGGTAGTTGGAATGCAATAGTTTGCGTGGATCCAATCACGCCCAAGTAAAATGTTGTAGTTACCTTGCACATCGACGATGAGGAAGGCTATGGGAAGTGTCTTGTTCCCCACTATCAGATCCAAAGATAGCACGCCCTTCGTCTCCGAGCTCTCGCCGTTGAAGCCGTTGAGCGTTAAGTTTGTCTTCTTCAAGTCTTCAGTCATCTTTTGCCGAGCTTCTTCAAGAGAGAGTATGACATCAAGTTGACGGTAGCACCTCCATCAACAAGCATCCTGGAGATTGGCTTTCTGTCAATTTTCCCCATGACATAAAGAGGCTTCAAGTGATGATTTGTATCCTCGGTCTTCTCAAAAATAGCATCTCGTGGGCCGAGGCTCAATTGGGCAAACTCGGCCTCGTCTTGCGGCAGCGCGAACACAGTGGGAAGCATGATGATGTTTATGTACATCGCCTAAGGTGTGAGCCCCTTAGAGATAGGCGTGTAGTCATCGTCGAGCATTTCGTCGTCATCGTCGCTCGGAATGGGAGTCGGGTTGTTCGCCTCAACCATCATGGGCTTCCAAACATGCTTCACGACCGGCCGAGGGCGGATTTCCTCGAAGATGGCGTCTCACTCATCCTCGGCCTTCTTCTCATACATCTCCTGTGATCGCAGACATTGCAGGCACCTCTTCTGTGATTTGGACATGCCCGGAGGTGACCAAGATGGTCGCGGCTTAGTACCGGGTGACACAAACTTGCTTCTAGAATTTTTGGCCGAACGGAAATTGCTCGGATAGGCCTTGGAATTTTTGCGCTTGGTGGAAACACTCTTCTGTATCTTATCGGTCAGAGTGGCCTCACTAGGCCGGTCGAACCAGACTGTGTCGGTTGGACCGGCCATGGGGAGACAATCGGACCGCTTGGTGTTGGCCGTCTAGGACAAGCCGATCGGATCAGAAAGAGTAGGCCGGTCGGACCGGGCACCAAAGGTGGCTTCGGCCTGACTCGGGGACTTACCTTTATCAATATCTAGCAAGGGCCCCTTCGGGATTGGGACCACCTGGGACCCTACCTAGACAGTGATGGTTTTAGAGTCTCTCTCCATTATCCCTTTGCGTTGTCTTCTTTGCCTTCATTTTGCGTGAGTCAGCCTTAAGGTACCACAGACAACTGGTGAAACATGTTCTCCTTCACCGTGCATATCTGTCCCTGCCAATCATAGTATTCCGAAGGAACAAAGAGGGCGACGCCATCCTATGAAGGCTACTCCGACGATGGATCATAACTCGGAGCCCATGGAGATACTGTCCAATGGTATGGCAGATGCATTGGGGGCTCTAGTGGCTTCGTCCATTGTGGACCGAACCCGTCGAATGGATGTCAAACCATATCAATGAAGGGTCCCACTAGGTCGGAGGTTTTGGCCATTACGAAGGAGAGTTCGACCGATGCGGGAGGCTCAGCCTCCTTGGAGGGTTCGTCCGTCTTGGCACCTTCAGCCGAGTGCTCACCTTCTCGGCCCTCTTCTAGTGCTTATTCCATAGCACATGGTATGTTACCTTCGGCTTCTTGCGCGCTCTAGCCGAAGATGATGCATCGATGTTCTTTTTCCACACTCCCACTTCAGTGTTCTTCGGTACGAGTGTGCGTGTGCGGGGTTCTCCAATAACAACTGATTTCCCTTTAGATGACTCGGCCTGCATCGACTGAATCAACACCTTATTCTCGTCGAGGTCGACGGTGTGCAAAGGAAAGGGGTCTTTGTCCAACTTCGTATTTTGACAAGAATCTATTTTCAACCGTTCTTCTTCTATGGACGATCGAACCTGCTGACGGAAAACATTGCAATCGTTAGTATAATGAGAATGCGAATCATGCCACTTACAATAGGGGCATTTTTGTAGTTTGTCGGTGGTTGGGATGACCTGGCCCTTGGGCCACCTGAGAAGCTGGCTCTTCAAGAGGAAATCAAATATTTTATCGCATTTATTCACATCAAAAGAATATTTAACTTCATTGGGCCGACTCTTTCTAGGAGACGGCCAAAGCTCAGAGCAAGTGACGGGTTTAGACTTAGTGTTCTAGGTACATTCGACCGTATACATGTCGGCCGAATCATCTTCCTCTCCTAACTCTTCCTTGTCGGAATGCTCCATGATGTGAACCTCGTCTTTAGGTTTGTTAAATGTTTTAACGAACTTTTTATCTTTGGCTCAGCCTTCTTGGACCAGAGCCTGCTATACGACTTGGCTGACCTCTAAAAAGTTTTGATTATCTAGCCTTTCTTTAATTTCAGCACGCAATACGTTAATAGCTAGTGTTGATAGCAAAAATGGCATTAATAAAAAAATGGCATTAATGGTCGAAATTGTAAAAATATCAATCTTGGCAATTTTGGGCCGAAAATATACAATTCCTGGTACAGGCCTAAGCCCTGAAGTGCCGAAGGCCCATCAGCATGGGGCCTTAGTGACCTTTCACGTGGCCTGCTTCGTAGGCTGGCTTCAGCCCGAAGGGCCCTTCGGAGGCCTACTCCGCAAACAGTCTTCGCCCAATGGGTTGGCTATGGCAAGGCTTGCGAAGGCCCACTTCGGCCAGCAGAGTCCGAACCAAATTAGCATAGCTCGAACTATTTTTATCTCTTATCCAATCTTAACTATTATTAGTCGAACTCTTATCAGATTAGAGTTAGAGATAAGAAGACTAGCCCCTATAAATATAGGGGTGAGGCCGATTCAAACCCCCTCGCAACACAGATCAACACTTCATAGCTGAAGAATTCTAGAATTTTGCAGCCGGTATGGGGATCAAACTACTAAATTCATCGTCGTATTATGTGCAAGCTAATGGATAAGCTGAAGCATCCAACAAGAGCTTTATTAAGTTTATAAAGCGGAAGATTAATGAACAGTTGAAGTAGTGTCATCGGTCCCTATCAGAGGCACTTTGGGCTTATCAGATGGCACGTCATGGGTCCACGCAAGTGCCACCATATCAGTTAGTCTATGGCCATGAAGCATTACTACCTTGGGAAAATAATATCGGCTCGAGAAGGATAGCACTACAAAACCAACTTACAGCCAATGATTATTATAATTTAATGAAAAATGGCCTTGATGACTTAGCGCAGAACCGATTGAGAGCCCTAAAAAATATTGAGAAAAACAAAGCAAGGGTAGCCAAGTATTATAATAAGAAGGTAGTACCCAAGTCATTTGAAGAAGGAGACCTCGTTTGGAAGCTTATCCTAGCGATCGGATCTAAAGACAATCGGTTCGGTAAGTGGTCGCCTAATTGGGAAGAGCCCATCCGGGTACATCGAGTCGTTCCTGGTAATGCCTTCCTACTTGAAAGTTTATATGGAGATGTGTTAGGGAAGGCGTTGAATGGAAAGTACTTGAAGAAATATTTCTCGAGCGAATGGATAAATGCCTAAGGATCTACATAGAAGCAGAAAAATAGCCGATACTAATGGTATCACATTCAGATGGTCGATGGTAAAAAATCACCCTTATACACATAGAAAATACGAGACAAAATAAAAGAGTAAAATGAGTTAAGTTCGCAAGTGAAATAGAATATCAATGATTCAACGCAGCATTAAAACAAGTGCTAGACAAAGAGTTCAAGATAAATATCGGCGAATAGCCTCAACTGCTCACCGCTGAATGTCAACGATGCCCCAATCATGGCCTAACCTTCAGCGTCTAAGTTGATGCCCTCAGCCAGTATCACGTCATTTTGCGCTTTGGCGGCCTCAAACTACGACGACCGGCTCACTCGATTATCCATCTGTTGCTAGGCTCATTGGACCATCAGCCGATGGTACTCCAGGTACGCCGCCAACATTAGGACTTCAACAAGCTCGGAGGGAAGGAAGTCAAGTCTATTGTTGAAGCAAGCCATTATCGGACCTGAATCATTGACCAAGGTCACCACGGGGTCATCGAGGTGGCATATGAGGTCTGATAAAACATGCCTCACCTCCATAGAGAGCTGAGTCACAGTCATCCCGGGGGCACTGGTGGCCTCCTCGTCTTGGAGACATTGACTAGCGTCAAAGGGAAATCCATGGACGAAGTACTATGGAAGAAAGGAAGCGTTAAGACAAGTAAAGTTGACCACGTTGAAATATCGAGCACAGAGGATACTTATGTCGGTCGAACCGACATGGCTAGTCGATTACGAGCCACCATCGATAGGGGAGGCCGCATCATCGCCTTCTACTTCAATGGGGAGGGTACGCGTACTACCTTCATCGAGGACATCCCAGGAGGCAGGCAAGGCAACGGGATTGAATGTCGACTATGCCCAATACCAAAATAAGCACAAAATGAAGTTAAGGAAAAAGAAGCTACTTGGTGAGAGGCATCGGTGGTGGCAGACGGAGCTTCGGTGGTGGCATCAGACGAAGCGATAACATCAGCAACAATAGATGATTCACTAGAACTGATGGCGACGCACCACAGAACGTTGGCTTCAACAACAACATTTGTGGTGACATCCTTAGTATTTGGAGCTAGCGGAGTACCAGCAGGGTCATCGGCTTCGGTGCTAGTTTCAAATGCCGCATAAAGACATGCAACATCATGTCGAGCAGAAGACAATGGTTGAAGTAACAGAAGATGTCAAGTATTAAGAAGATGAAAGGGAAAGCATAGATGTGTGAAAGGAGGGAGATACAAACCCGAGCCAACGAAGATGCCATGACTATCGGCAGAGTGACTTCCGTAGCAGGGATAAGTACGGTTAGAAGACACTACTACAAACACCCATTATAGCGGTGGGCAAAAACGTACAGTAGCAACGGGCAACTAGTCCGCCACTACTCTAACGCCACTCTAACTAGGGTTAGCAGTGGCAGGCAGAGTGCCCGCCACCACTGTGTCAACAGCAGTGGAGGGCACACTGACGTCAATCGCCTGCCACTGCTTTTGCTAATAGCAGTAGCGAGCGGATGACATCAGCGCGCCTGTCACCACTGTGGATAACAGTAGTGGCGGGCAGATAAGGTCATTTGCCCACCACTACTGTGTTATTCTCATATCACAGAAATTTTATATACAACTTAATTCAAACAGCCCCCAGAATATATATACAAAAATTCACAGCAGCTCCACAATAGCAACACAACATAACAAAACCACATTATATTCACAGCTCCACACATCCATCCACAGCAGCAACACAATCACACAACAACAATGTGTCTTATCAATTTACAAATTTACAAAGTTTACATTTCATGAGACATCAAGTTAACAAAGTTTACATCTATCAAAACTTCAAAATTAACAATTGTTCACAAATACATGCTCATTTTGTTTAATGTTCCTTCTCGGAAGGCCAACTCTTATCTTGCGCATCTTCTTTTTGCTTCTGAGCTTCAAAATTCTTGGAAATTTGTTGTTCAAGCTTTTTAGGTCTTTCGGCCCAACGTCTCAGAGTTGGATGCTTGGTCACTTCACCCTCAGGATAGAAGAGTACTCCACCCTCATGAATAATTTCATGCATCGTGAAGCGGCACATCCTTGATACGATTCCATACATTTTTGCATCAGAGAGTTGGCTCTTCTCAGCAACGGTTGATAGATGTGACGTCTGCATACGTAACATATAAGTATATATGTTGCAGGTTATATTAGATTAACACACAAAAAATCAACTTACTTTTTAGTATCCTCACATACTGTCCGCGCATATTTTCCTAAGTCATTGCTCATAAAATCACAAGTGTAATACTAGCAATGCACTGAACCAGGAAGTTGTTTGTGACACTTCAAAATAGACAAAGTTAGAACAATATATAGTTTGGATTTATTATTTGAATTAAGAAATTTCAAAATATAATCTTACTGGATAGTTAGTTCTAATATGCATTTCTTTCGGCCTTTGTGGATCATGTGGGCCATGTAACTTTTCCACGTAATATTTATATGCACTCTGAAAAACATTTATTATATCTTGATATTCTTTTCTGGGTTTGTTGAGACAGTCGAGCACCAAAATTCTAGAGTTATTCGGGTATATCAGAAGTGCAATCCAATTATCACTATCGAAAGAAGTAATATGTGATTATGTTAGTTTCATAATTGATAAAACGTGATTAAGTGGATATAGTGGGTATACTTACTTAAAGTTATATACCCCGCTTATCATTTCTCTATCCCTCGATTGAAACATGCACCGCACAATATAAAACGCGGCACAATTCCTTTTATTCCTCTTAAGTGTGTCTTGGTCTTTATTGAAAATCTTCCTTGGAAACTTTTTCCGACCCGCACTCCAGTATTTTGCATCGTTCTGAGTGTACTTTGACTTATTAATGATGGGTTCAAGTACCCATATTGTTTAGACTTATTAGAACATGAATTCAAACTACATATGTTATGAAACACTAGTCAATATAAGACATGATTGATTTTTGTTTTGTATTGACAAAGCAAAAACTACTTACAGGCATCAGAGCATCATGCTTGTGATGTCAGTTCACTTCATATTGAACATCCGGTGGAAGTCGTAGAAAAATAGTGCAAGATTAAACTCTGGGCAGTTGAATAGTTCTTTTGGAACCTTCACTTCTATTTGCATAACTCCTATCGAAGATGCTTCAAGATACCCATCATGAAATGATTTCATCTCCCAGTTCATACTCTTAAGTACTCTTTGGGGGTAAGAATGGTTTGCCTAGTTCGTACTCGATAAAATAATCATCTCCGTAGTTCCATTGATCCACAGAAAGTGAGCCATGTTTTTGTACTGGAGCCTTTAATTGAGCCTCTATGGGCATAGAACGCGTTTTCCCCACAGTAGTAAAGAATTTAAGCATTTCAGACTTTGACTCAGGACATTGCCCAACTTGAACAATTTTCTTGTGGATTGTGGGCTTTGGGCGTGCCTCTTGATTCTCATGCTCGAGCTCGGCCGCTAGAACTGACTCTTTCACTTGATCAGCCTCGTCCACTGGCTCTGTCACTTGAGGCTCAGCCGTTGGAACTGACTATTTCACTTGATCAGGCTCGGCCGCTGGAACTGACTCTTCCACTTGATCAGGCTCGGCCACTTTAGGATCTGTCACTTCCTCTGGCACGTGTTGTTGAGCCATTTGTGGATCTGCCACTTTTTCGTGCACGTGTTCCTCGAGTTCTTGAGCCATTTGACAATCTACCACTTTATCGGTCACTGGCTCCTTCTCTGCCTCTTCCTCCATCTCACGCTCATCAACAAGTGATAAAGATCCTATATTTTTCATATCATGAGATGAAGGATATGTGGGGGATTGCAATGAGAAAATAGACGATCTACTCTGAGAACTTGTCGGAGACTGCCTCTAGAGTAATTTGATATCTCGGCTTGCCCATAAGACAAAGTTATTCAGTGCATCTCCGATTGTCTCAATCCCCTCATCAGGCATTGGAATATCCAGGGGTCATTGATAAATCTGTCGTTGGTGATCTCATTGACATGAACCTTGGTATACTCCGAAGGAATAGGCCAATTGTGAAATAGATCCCTAGGCCTAGCAATGCCTCATGCAGCCTCTTGGAATGTCCTTTGCATCCAATCGGTACATGCAGACTGCATGGTGTGTCCTCTTTGATATAATTTATAGAAAATTTCTCTTGTACTGATCTAACACTGCTTGGTACATCAAGTCGTACCTCTTGCACAACTATCTGTCCCGCTGCAGCCTGCACGATGTTTGGATTCTCACTAATAAATTGAAAGAAGTGTCTCTCCCACTCTGCACGGCGCTCTGCGGCGTCGTCTGTGCGTGCTTGATGCTTCTTGTATGTGGCACCATCCTACTTCTTGAAACTATTCTTCCAAGGTGCTATAGAAGAGACACCTCGGGTGCGTCGTTCCTCGTTTCCAAGAGCATATGTAAGTTGGTCATTACATCCCTCGGACTTGAACTTTCTAGTCTACTCCAACTCAGCGATTTCCTTCGCTTTCTGAAATACTTCACTAGTCTATGAGTCGGAGAGGATATATTGGGCCTTAGGTGTTTTTTTAGCTCAACCTAGGAGCCATCTCTTAGTGCGATGATCAGCACCTAAAAACTGTTCAGGTAACCCAGCCGCATGGTCCTCCTCTTCCTTTCTATTTCACTCATCCTCCTTGGCCTTATATCCACCTGAGCCAAGTTTATGTGGGAACTCATTCTTCTTATTAAGTTCTTTGAACATGATGCTCTCTTGTTTGGCTTCTTCCAAGCAATGTTGCATTTTGAATTCGTTCCATTCATTTGGCGTGATAAAGCCGTAGTCGTTGAGTGGCGACTCTCCTTTCTGAAGGTACTATGTGTTCAATTTAATCCTGAAATAATGAAGAGATTTCCCGATAGTCTTTAATGTGGCAGCTTTAGCATCTTCTAAGCGATCTTCCGAGAATTTATAATGCGCTTTTATATGCTGCCAAAATTCGTTCTTTGTAGCTTCAGGGACACTCTTCCAGTTTTTTCCAAATTATCTTACATCGCTCCCTAGCGAGACATCCATAGTCATTGCGCCACTTAGATGTGAATTCTTTCGGCTTCTTTGGATCCCCATCAACATACACTTCTTCAACCTCGTAGATAGTTGTATGCAACTTGTTCTTCTTACATTTTCCTCTCCTCTTCGCATTTGCATAGGATGTAGTGGCAGCGGGGTCAACAGTTATTGGCTTAGATGACTCAACAGCTAGGACAATAGTTGTTCTTTTCTCGACTTGGAATAATTGATGCTTGCATCCTCGCTTTGGACGATCCTATGACGATAGATAATGTGAGCTTTAGGAATGTAATCCTTGGTTAGAAACTGCTCTGACTTGTTACTAACACAATAATTACCTCCACTTGAGCTTCAGGAATGTAATCCTCATCGACGTCTTCTCTTGTTCGCTTCTTCCTAGGCTCCACTGGATGTTATTTCTCCGAAGAGTGGTATGAAGATTCGCTATTGAAGGATCCTTCAGATGAACCCTCTTTATTTGTTTTTGCATGAGACTCGTAGATGAGCTCCTCGACAGAACGTCCTTCTTCCGCCATAGATGAACTATTCATAGTTAAGAGGCTAATGTATTAGAATTTTGGTTATGCAAAAAAGGTCTGTTGTCATATTTTCATGTACGAAACAATGCACATGTCGGATTCACTTGAGGATTAGTATAGTAGCTTGAAAAGTAATAGCAATAGTAAACTGATCAACAATATCAAAGGTGGGAAATGGATGAAAACTTTTCTTAGCTACAGCTCTCCTATTGGTTGTGTTATGTATGATTCAGACTGGGCAGTGGCCTCATGCATCAGTAGTCAGCTATTAGTTCTGAAGCTACTATACTAATCCTCAAGTACAATGCTTGTGTTATGTATGCATCATATAACAACTAGCTAGTTTACTATTAGTTGTTCTCTCTCTAGTATTGTTGTGTTACATTGGATTCTGCACAAAGTTGTTGAGGCCTCAGCATATTTTGTGTTGTTTTTCAAATATGTTTATGGCTGCCATGGAACCCATGGTCACATCCATTCCCCGCCAGCAGCATTAGAAAGAAGAAGTTGTTGAAGGGAATGGATGTGTCCCACGGCTTTGATGACATACATGAGATAACTCAAAAACAATTTGCATCATAGGCCTCTAAAAGGAATTGCAAAACAGGAAAAAAGGCATAGAATTGCAATAGAGAAAAAAGACCTATCCGGATATGGGAAAGGTTGATGTTTCCTACTTCAATCACATGCATGTCATCCATGAGTTAGGTTAAGAGTCTAATTAGGTTAAGATTCCAATTAAGTTAGGTTTGAGTTCTTAAATTAAATGAGTCCTATGAATGTATGCTACCACACAATAGTTGGCTACGACTCGCCACATGGGAGTGTGGCGTCTGCCTCATCCATCCTGATCCGTGCCTCCATCGCATATGAAAGCCTCATCCCTTATCATTCATATTTTCATGTACGAAACAATGCACAAAGTTGTTGAGGCCTCAGAATATTTTGTGTTATTTTTCAAATATGTTCATGGCACATAAACACCCATGCTCATGTAGAAACTTCTTACATGCATACGCCATCAACCATGTGCAATAGCGTAATAAACAAAACAACATTGTCACCTCATGTGTAGTGGTGTAATAAAAGATATATGATGGGTTTGTACCACATCAGCCCTACTAACGCTGCGCCACCAAATAACATGGCCACACCAAGTGCATTAGTGCCAAAAAGGAAAGATACAGTAATAGTACGACCAACCATATTATCCTTGTTGACACAAAAAAAGTGTAAGGTAATGGCACACTTGACTACATCAACCCTATTGGCGCTATCAAAAGACAACATCACACTACTATACATGCAATGAAATTAAAGATGAGTAAGGTAATGTGTTTTTTATAATTTTCATATATTTGTGATAGACATCTTAAGTCACCAGTTATTATTCCTGTCTTTATAGTGGGAACCAAAAGTGCAAAGCACAAAGTAAAGTAGTGAACCATACAAAGAATAGCTAACATGAACAATGATAACATAATACTACAAATGTATCTACATGTGTAACATGGACAGATGACAAAACTATTTTCTACCATGAAAAATACATACAAGTGGCGGGGTTGGGCTCCGGGGACGGCGGTGTGGGATCCAGGGATGGTGGCGACGGGGACGGAGGATGGCCTCCAAGTCGATGGACTCTGGGGCGACGTAGACGGGCGATGAGGATGGGCTTCGGGGGCAGCAGCGATGGGCGGAGGGCGGCGGCGTGGGCTTCGGGGACGGCCTCCGAGGCGGTGGACTCCAGGGCGACGTAGACGGGCGGCGAGGATGGGCTCTGGGGGGCAGCGCCGATGGGCTCCGAGGATGGCAGTGACAGGTGGAGGGCGGCGGCGACGTGCTCCAGGACGGCGACGATGGGCGGAGTTCAGTGACGTGGGAGTTTAGGGTTTAGAAATGAAACTAGGTTTTCAGACGGCGGGAGTGAAAGGTATACATAGGTGTATTAACAGTGACGGGTGAGATGACGTCATCTTGCTTGCCAATGCTATTTATCTTAGTAGTGGCAGGCGGTGACATCACCAGCCCGCCACTACTAATCCGTCCGCCGATGGTGCTCGACTTAGTAGTGGCGGGCCGCTGACGTCAGCTGACCGCCACTACTAAGAGGAATAGTAGTGGCGGGCTGGTGATGTCAGCATGGCCGCCACTAATTACACCCGACCGCCACTACTAAAAAATTTTTCAATATATATTTTATACTTTATTTTTATTATTAATTTTCTTAAGGAATTTTTTGATAAGATTAGGCATATATTAACTATAATTAAATAATAACCTATATTACCAATATCTTAAACAAAATGACATTGGTGGCCTGCTAGTTTTATACACATTAAACATAAATGACACTACCAAATGACATAATTGATTTTACAAATACGCACAATCTCTGAAGCTAAACATAAATGATCTAACCTTGCACTAATTTTCCATCACCATCGTTACGTAGATAAGGAATCACACTGCCAAATAACAGTTTTGCTTCAACCACATTGATCCTTGATATGTCAACGAAGAACGACACCTCATCAAACTGATTATATTCTTCTTCATCTTCGACTCCGTCAACTCCAACAATTCTTTGTTTTCCTAGAGCAACGATGTATTTCTTATCATCTTTAGGATCAAATATGTAAAATACTTGTGCCACGGATTGAGCAAGTATCCAAGGGTCATCTTCATAACCCACCTTATTAAGGTCAACTATCGTAAATCTGTAATCATCCACCTCCACACATTCTGGACGTCTGACCCACTGGCACTTAAATACAGGGATTTCTATAGAGTTTCCGTAGTTAAGTTCCCATATTTCTTCGATGTATCCATAGTAAGCATTCTTTTGTTCAGTGTTGTCTTCTACATCTGCTCTAACACCACTATTTTGGCACTGACTCTTTTGATCCTTTGCTTTGGTATAGAATGTGAAACCATAGATGTCATACTCTTGCCATGTTTTAACCATGCTCAATGGACCGTAATACAATTTATTTATCATCATCTCTTCATTGGTTTCTCCAATCGAAAGGTTTAGATCCCTCAGCCATGGTGTGAAATGAATTATGTGCTCTTTCATAATCCATTGTTCATAGCGATCTTCATTCTTTTCACAAATATCTTGTAGGTGTTGTTAAACATATGGTCTCATAATGGCCAACTGATGCATGACACTGTAATGTGATTCTCTTACTGTTTGGTAGCTATTGTCTCGTATGATTTTCCTGCCTTTAGTTCCTTTATCGGTGAGTTTTCCATGGTGTCGGAACACGGGAACTCCTACTGGTTTTCCATCTCTTATGTAATCTGTGTAGCACTCAATGACTTCCTTAGTCGTGTAGCCCTCTGTCATGGAACCCTCTGGATAAGCACAATTTCATATGTAACCCTTGAAGATAAGCATGAGACGCTTGTATGCATACATATTATGCAGGTACATTGGACCGAGAACAAAGATATGGTCTGCAATATGTATCATATAGTGCTCCATAATATCAAAGTATGAAGGAGGAAAGCACATCTAAAGCTGACACATAGTCTCCCTCATTTGTTTATGTAATTCATTTAACTCTTCAGTGTCTATTACTGTTGGGGGAAATTGCTTCACTTCCAAGACTTAGAGATTAATAACTCAAAGGTTCCTTGAGTTTCGGAGCTGGGGGCTCTTATTCGAAGGTTGAGGCGTCGAGCCGAAGGATGCCTCAATATGAAGTCCTGAGAAGCCCTCCGCAGGATATGGAAGCTCCGAAGCAGAGCGACAAGATTGATAAGATGTTTAGCTTATCCACCTGCATTGGGGAGTTTTACCCTCTTTAACCTTGCTCTGGGTACTGAACAGTTCCGATATGCTGGTTGTAATCTAGGGGTAGTTAGGTCTTTTCCTTAGACATGTTTGCCTATAAATACCCCCTCTCTACCCTGTAAAAGGGACCTCGGACCATTTAATACACATATTCGGACTACTTGAGTTATTATCCAATACGGAGGCTCGAGTAAGTTCTTAAAACACGAGCACACTGTTTGTTTGTTCTTGATTACAGAGAACATGTTGGCATAATCTTTTGCGCCAACAGTTGGCGCCGTCCGTGGGGAACCAAGTTCTAAAAGCTTGTTCTCTACTGCTGACCACACTTCGAAGAGCACTTACGGATGGAGCCTCGGAGTCCCAAGATTCCGCGCACCCTTCGGTAAGGGGCTTCTTAGTGTGGTTCGAAGGCCCCCGCTCGCCTTCCCAGATCAAGCGAAGTCCCCGATCTTCGGACCTCTCCATGAATAGCCATGCCTCCGAAGTGAAGCCAGGCCTCGGGTCCCCTCCGAAGGTCCCCTCGGACTGCAGGAGCTGGGCCCTCTACCGCTCCAGCGATTCCCGAAGATGCCACTGGGCGTCGAGTGCCCAGGGGTCCTCGAGCTCCTCCTACGGTGCTTCAGACTGATTACGTCAGCTCCCAAGACACGGAGCTGCCCTCCGATGAAGACGAAGACCTTCCTGGAACCGAGGCTACTCAACTAGCCAGGCTTCAGGAGGAAGTAGCTAGGTGGAGGCAAGAGGCTACCGATCACCTCCGCACTCAAGCCTCCACCGAGACTCCAGAAGGGCCTCAAGACGGTGGTGCTCACAACCTCCTAGAAGCTATCTAAGTCCCGGAGGAGGCCGAAAATGCATCTTTCGATGATGAGTCTCCGCTACATTCGGACTTGCAAAAAGTTCCCTTTGATCCCAGGTTCAAGGCCTCGAAGTTGCACAAGTACTCCGGTGGGTCAGACCCCGGAGATTTCGCTCGCTCATACGCCCTGGCAATAGAAGCAAGCGGAGGGGTGCGCAACACGATGGCAAAGTGTTTCCCCCTCGCTCTCGAAGGTGTGGCACTCCGAAGGTTCTGGTCCTTAAAGCCAGGATCGATCAGGTCCTGGGAGCAGCTAAAGAAGAAGTTCATGAGCAACTTCCAGGGTACCTTTGTGGCCCCGATGTCCACAGGAAGTTTGTTCCAAGTAAAGCAGTGGGCGGGAGAAACACTCCGAGAATACTTCACGCGCTTCGCCCACACCAAGTCACAAATTAAGGGCCTGTCTACCTCTTCGGTAGTCGACGCCGCCCGCGAAGGGGTGCTAAACCCCGACCTCCTCAGCAAACTCCATCGAAAGCTGGTGACGTCTGTGGCACAGCTGATGGCATACTTCGAATAGTATGCCAAGGCAGAGGAAGGCTGTCTTTGGTGGGCCGGAGCCCCCGCACCTACCCTCTGAGAAGTCAAGACGGAGCCTGAAGCCTCGGCTCCTCTGCAACCCCCTCAAGATAACCGCTTCAATGAGCATAGGCGAGGGAAGAAGCATTTCCGTTCAGAGGTGCTGAACATTGCGCCTTCTGCCCCAAAGGCACCTACCAATTTTCAGCAGGTATAGAACTTCAAGGCTGGGGCCCCGAAACCTCAAGAGAGGGCGCTAGGCAGGCGCCAGAGTTTTTTCTGTTGCGTGCATGGCGACAATAGGAGCCATGAAACGAAAGACTGCAAAGCAGTGTTGGCCCTTCGGGGCGACTACCTGGGGCGGAGTACCGGTCGGAATACTTCGGATCGAGCCCCACCAGCAGCACGGTCGGAGCCTGTGCAGATCGTGGCCTGAGCCGGTGTCCCAGAAACCCCCATGCGACTTCCGGTGGCCAATATTATGCCACCACCGAAGCAGGAAGACCCACAAGACCGCGGCAAGAGAGTGGTCCTGCCCATCTCCGGAGGGGGGACCCTCGGAAACATGTCAAAAAGGCAGCGGCGTGAGTACGTCCGCGAGGTTGGGCACATTGGGACTTCGAGTTCCGCAGAAGGAATGCCAGAGTGGTCCCATGTGCCCATCTCGTTTACTGCTAGTGATGCCACAGGGGTAAAGTTCCCTCATGCCGACCCCTTGGTCATTTCCGCAGACATAGCAGGGGTGGAGGTCTGAAGGATCCTAGTGGACGGCGGGAGCTCCGCAGACATACTTTTTGTCCAGGCCTTCGATCAAATATGCATCTCCCGGAAGCATCTGCTTCCAGCGGCCCGGCCACTTCAAGGGTTCTCAGGACCGCCTCTCGATGCCCTCGGCCAGATAGGCCTCGAGGTTGCCTTCGGAGAGGGGCCTCTGGCCAGGGTAGAAGAGGTGATCTTCGATGTTGTCGACGCCCCCTATGCTTACAATGCAATCTTCGGTAGAGGGATGCTGAACCCGTTCAGGGCTATAGCGCACCACAATTATCTTTGTCTCAAAATGCCCACGCAAGGTGGAGTGCTTACTATTGCAGGATACCAAGCTATAGCCCGGAGAACGGAGTATGGGCATGGGCAACCGATTGATCCCCGGCAAGTGCACAACGTAGCGGAAGGCGCCGAAGAGGTAACAGAGGTCGCTAGAGAAGCACCGGAGGTCTCGAACCTTTCAAAAGGAATCTCTCTCAAGACAATCCCGGAAGGTGAAGTTGAGACGAGGATAATTTCAAAAGATGGCAAAGAATATCCAGTGCAGTTCGTCAAGCAAAATCTGGACGTCTTTGCCTAGACCGACGAAGACATCACCGGGGTTGATCGAAGCATCATCGAGCATAGCCTGCTTGTCAACCCGAAGGCCAGGCCAGTGCGCCAGGGGCTCCGCAAACTATCTGCAGAAAGAGCAAGCCTTGCCAAGGCCGAAGTAGAGAAATTGTTAAGGGCTGGCATCATTAGGGAGGTAGCCCATACCGAGTGGTTGGCTAACCCTGTTTTTGTAAGGAAGAAGGACTCGAACAAATGGCGCATGTGTATTGACTTTACTTCATTAAATAAAGCATGCCCACGAGACCCCTACCCGATGCCCAGAATAGATCAACTGGTGGATTCCACAGCCGGCTCCAAATTGCTAAGTTTCCTCGACGCTTATTCCGGGTATCATCAAGTCTGGCTGAAACGCGAAGACGAAGCCAAGACAAGCTTCATAACTCCTTCCGGAGTATTTTGCTATGTAAGAATGCCTTTTGGCCTTCGGAATGCCGGGGCCACCTTTTCACGTTTAATAGCTAAGGCTCTAAGTCATCAAATAGGCCGGAATGTCGAAGCCTACATGGATGATATTGTAATAAAAAGTTCTCAAAAGCACCAGCATAGCCTAGACCTAGCTGAAACATTTGAGAGCCTCCGAGCTTGTGGAGTACGCCTCAACCCAGAAAAATGTATATTTGGAGCCCAAGTAGGGAAGCTACTAGGGTACTTAGTTTCGAGCAGAGGGATCGAAGCTAGCCCAACGCAAATAAGTGCACTACAAAGAATGGCTCCGCCAGTTAATTTGAAGCAAGTCTAGAAGCTAGTAGGAAGGCTCGCATCCCTTAGCAGATTCCTGGCCAGGTCAGCAGAGCGAAGCCTCCCAATTTTCAAAGCACTAAAAGGGTCCGAGAGCTTCAGTTGGACACCGGAATGCCAAAAAAGCTTTGACGACATAAAAGCGTACCTCGGAAGCTTGTCAACACTTACTGTGCCCCTTCCAGAAGAAACACTTCTCCTTTATCTTGCAGCAACAGGCTTCGCAGTAAGTGCAGTGTTGGTCTGGGAAGTTGAGCTTAAGGGAAAGCTGGTGCAGAACCCAGTTTATTTTGTGTCAGAAGCTTTGTCCGGAGCTAAGATAAGATACTCCGAGCTCGAGAAATTTGCTTATCTTAGTAATGGCCTCGCGAAAGCTAAGACATTATTTTTTGGCGCATAACCTAACTGTTCCAACCTCGTACCCTCTGGGGGATATGCTTCGGAGCAAAGACTCTACAGGAAGGATTGGAAAGTGGGCCATCGAGCTTGCCCCCTTTGGAATCTCTTTCACGGCAAGAACAGCTATCAAATCCCAAATCATAGCTGACTTCGTAGCAAAGTGGACTCCATCTGCCGTTTGAGCCCCGGAGGAGCCCTCCGAAGGTTTATGGACAATATTTTCTGATGGAGCTTATTAGGCATCCGGTGCTGGAGCGGGGGCAGTCATCATATCACCATCAGGGCAGAAGGCCATGTATTCCGCGAGGCTCAATTTTAAAACCACCAATAACATCGCAGAGTACGAAGGGGTTCTGCTAGGCCTCCAAAAGGCTAAAGCACTTGGAGCTGCAAGGATAATGATTAAGATAGATTCCCATGTCGTCGCAGGGCATGTTCATAAGAGTTTTCTAGCAAAGAACCCGCATCTAGCACAATACCTTGAAGAAATCCGCAAGACTGAAGCAGCATTCAAAGGATTCACTGTTCGGAGTATCCCTCGAGCAGATAATCAACTCGCAGATATTCTGGCAAAAGCTGCAGCTGGAGCGGTGGACCTCCCGGAGGGTGCTTTCTATGAAGAACTAATGCAGCCCGCAGCTAGCTAGTTACCCTCTGTAGAAATACTGTGCATTCCGACTACAGATTGGCGGGCTCCGATTATGAGCATATTGCAAGATGGCATAGATCCTTTAGAAGGTCCAGATGCCCGAAGATTGCAAGCAAGAGCCCGAAATTACAAGCTTGTCAGCGGAGTATTGTACAAAGCTGGTGTGTGCTCCCCTCTACTCCGATGCATCTCCCAACCCGAAGGTCAAGACATACTTCGGGACATTCACGAAGGTTTGTGCGGAAGTCATCTGGCACCTCGTGCTCTAGCTGGCAAGACACTTCGGCAGGGGCTTTACTAGCCAACAATAGTGAGAGATGCAGAGGAGCTGGTTCGAACATGCCAAGGCTGCCAGTGGATGGCAGGCGAAGCCACCGTCCGCCAGTTCAACTTCAAGTTAGTGCCCCTGTATGGCCAATGGCTCAATGGGGCATGGACCTCATAGGCCCTTTTCCAATGGCAAAAGGTGGCTTGACGTTTGCGGTAGTAGCAATTGAATATTTTTCGAAGTGGGTTGAAGCGGAGCCATTGACTGCTATCACCTCGAAGAACGTGCAAAATTTTTTCTGGCAGAACATTATATGCAGGTTCGGAGTGCCAAGGGAGCTGACAGTGGATAATGGAACCCAGTTCGAAGCTGACACATTCCAAGCATTTTGTGAAGAGCTGGGCATTAAGTTGTGCTTCGCCGCGGTACGCCATCCACAGTCTAACGGAGCTGTCGAGAGAGCCAATGGGAACATCCTATCCGGTTTTAAATCGAAGGATTGTGGGGCTGGCCAAAGGGTCGTGGGTCGAAGAGCTCCCCATGATCTTGTGGTCCATTTGAACCACTCAAACCAGATCCACAGGTTTTACCCCATTCAGACTACTCTTCGGAGATGAAGCCATGACTCCTACGGAGCTCAAGGGGGATCCCTTCGTACGATGCAGCCTAGAGACGAAGATGACAGAAACACTTCGCTGGACTTATCAGAAGAAACAAGGCTTCGAGCTGTTGCCAACCTGACGAATTACCAGGGACAAACAAAAGCATGGTATGACCCGAAGATAAAGCCGAACGAGCTTAGACCAGGTCATCTAGTTTTGCGAAGTGTAATAGCGCCGGGGAAGCTAGGGAATAAATGGGAAGGACCATATATTATCCTACGCTCAGGACGTCCTGGATCATTTAAATTAGCTAATTTAGAAGGAGAATAATTGAAACATGCATGGCATGCAGAGCACCTTAAGCGTTATTACGCTTAGGGGCTCCTTGTAATCACTTGTAAAACTTCCTTTTCTAAATAAAAGCGGGGGGTCGAATTTTGTTTACTCTTCGGGTATCCCTTACTCCGGATGGACGCATCAGGAGGATGGAGATGCTTGCAGAGTCAAGCATCTTTCCCAAGACCCGGACAACAGTCTGCGAACCGTGGGTTCGAGGACTACGCTGCCAGCCTACGGATTCCAGGCTCCGGCTTGTTAGGATCCGTAGAAGAGTCTAAGGACTTTAAAAAAGAACAGATTTCTGGCCTCCGGGTTCGAAGTATCTGTAAAAGAGCCGAAGGTGGCCAGCCTACGGATTCCAGGCTCCGGCTTGTTAGGATCCGTAGAAGAGTCTAAGGACTTTTAAAAAGAACAGATTTCCGGCCTCTGGGTTCAAAGTATCTGTAAAAGAGCTGAAGGTGGCCAACCTACGGATTCCAGGCTCCGGCTTGTTAGGATCCGTAGAAGAGTCTAAGGACTTTAAAAAAACAGATTTCTAGCCTACGGGTTCGAAGCATCTGTAAAAGAGTCGAAGGTGACCAAGTAATAAAGTTTCGAGGCCCAGGCTAACGAGACACTTTTAAAAAAGGTAAAGTTTCAAAGGTCCTAAGCGATAGACCTAACTTCGAAATTTACGAGGTAATAATACGAGAGTATGTTGCAAGAAGCCTCTAAAAAGGTAAAGTACGAATATTAAGTGTGATACGAAGCATCAAGTAATCCGGCGTATCATTGTGTCCGGTGAACCCATTTGCACAACAAAGGATCCCCCACCCACAAGGAGGGGTAGGAGGGTAAAAAGCAAACAAAATACTTTCGGAACAATTCACATTAATCCATCGTACTTGTACATCAGGAGAAGTTTTGGTCCAAGCCTAGGAAAAATCAAAGACCCTGTCGGCCTCTGGAGCTACCCCTCCGACTACTCTGTCCTTCGGAGCTCGAAGCTGCGGGTTTAGTCCTTTTCGTCCACGCACCTCTCTTCTTTTTCGAGGCTCGCAGTTTCTTTTGCTCCTCTTGGAGCTTGGCCCAGGTCAGAAGCCTTTCAGAATTAACCTTCGTAGGGTCTTCGGCCTGATACTCCGAGTCAGACCAATTCATGTGTTCGGAAGACGAGGATGCCTTCTCTTTCTCCTCTTCCTTGATATACGCTAAGACCTCGTGAAAAACTTCGGGAGGTATCTCCCCTTTGTCTCCACGAGGAACAGAGAAGCGAGGTCGGCGGTAGGGCCTTAAGCTCTCGAGGCTTGTCCACTCCTTCCGGAGCCCTTTGGTAAACTCTAGTATTTCGAGGTCAATGTTCGAAGGGCACGACAAAACCTAAAAAAGAAAGCAGAACACCCAAACGAGCTTCTCGATTACATCTTTTTCATTGATTAAAGGGGCTTTACAACAGTTTGCATACATGATGGCCCTAAGAGCTAGACCCGCGGGTCGGTTGGCGGAGCAGGGATTGCCAGAGCTGGCGATGCGGGAAGTGGTGGCTTTGTTTGCGCCTGCTTCTGTCGTCGGGCCTCGTCAATCCAAGATTTGGCCGCAGCCTTATGGTCCGACTTCCAAGTTGACCGGAAGGCTTCCCAAGCCAAAGCTATGTCCGAAGAACGGCACAGCAGGTCTTCGGAAGCGAAGCTTCCAGGGATCGAACCCCCGACTGAACCGAGGGGGATCTGAAGGGACTCGAGGTGGTTGAGAACTCCAATGCCGGCGCACTGCCCGGAGATCTCTCCGTACCGGACGCCAGAGTTCGTCATCAGAGACGCTACCACTTGGATCCTCTTTAGCTTCCGATCAAGGGGTTCGCTGGTTGCCGCAGAAGACGAAGGGCACATAGTGCCGAAGTATTCCAAGGTACCCTGAAGGGCATCCAAGGTACGTTCTGCCGCACTAGCATTCTTCTTCTCCGTTGCCTCCAGCCCCGTAGCAGTAGCAGACACCTCGGCCACCTGGAGCATTAAAGAACTCTTCTGGGCCATCACTTGGTTAAGAGATCCTTGGAGCTCCACCAACTGGGTGCTCGATGTGGCCGTCGATTTACGGAGCCTTTCAACCTCTGCCTGAAGAACTACGTGTTTGGCTTCAACCTCTTTGGCCAAAATACGGAGCGCGTCGTTGTCTTCCCTCGCCGTTCGGAGAGCTTCGTCGGCCGCAGCCCTAGCCCTCCATTCCGCTAAGGCTTCCTCCTCCAACCTAAGGGATCTTTCATTGGAGTCGTTGAGGGCGGTTTGGAGGGTGGTACCCTTCCTTTTGAGCCGATTAGTTTTGACCTCGTTGGAAGTCACTGCCGCTCTAGCAAGGACGAATTGCTGCAAAGAAAAAAGAACAAGTAAGTACCAAAGTATTTATAACCATTGATTCGAATTAGCTATGGTGTTTTTCATACCTGTAGGGCAGCCCTTTCGAGGGCCATGTTGAGCGTCGGAGCCCTAGCTTCGCTCAGAACGGAGACCAGGTCTGAGTTGGCGATGTCCTGGCTCTTCTCTGCCAGGGGCTCTAGGAGCGCTCGGAGGCCTACCCGGTGCTCTAGGAACGGAGCCAGCAAAGGAAGCCAAGACGAAGCTTGGCGGTCGTCTGCCGTGGCCTCCTCCTCCGAATTGCTAACTGAGGTCGTCGCGAGGCCGGGGGAAAGGTCGAGGCTAGCCATGCTTTTGCCCCTCCCCGGCACGAAGGTAGGCGCAGCGGCTGAAGCAGAAGTGGCCCTTTCTTCAATGGCTACCCCTCCGACCAGAGCCGCGTCAACAGGGGCGACCTCGGGCGCCGGAGCCACTACAGAGGGGGCGACCTCAATTACCGAATCCGCTTCGGCGGGCACAATTTCCGCTACCAGGCATGGAGCGTCCGAAGGAGTATGAGGGTCCACCTGGGCCACGACCCTCGAAGATGTTGGGACTTCGGGTGCAGCTAGGGCTTCATCACCTTTCGAGGTACCTATCTTGTCAAGAAATTTGATAAGTATTACAAGAAAAGATTGTTGTAGGTATCAACTAAAGTACAAGATTCAAGACGTACCTTCGGAGGCCCCGTGAGGCAAGATCGTCGGATCCTCCACAACTTCGTACAACTGGAGGATGTCCTCGAAGTCGTCTCCCGAAGCCCTCTCCGCCACGTTTTCTGCCGGAGCTGCGACTCCCACCGTGACCACCCCAATTACGGGTGAGTTGGGGGTGGTGGAGTCCGAGTCCAGATTTACGACGGCGGGCACGGAGGCGCGCGTTGGGTCTACCTCCGCAACCTCCCGAGCAGAGGTTCTGGCTGGGACTTCCCCTATATCTTCGTCATCCTCCAGGAGGTAATTCTCGAGGCTCGACGCTAACTAGACGTCGGAGCCCTCGGACTCTTCGGAGGCTGAGCTCCGGGCGTCCAGGGACGAAGCCGACGAAGCAGGGGTCAGCTGCGAAGGGATCTTCGCCACCTTTTTCTTCTTAGACGGCGGCTTGCTGGCTCTCTTGGGCGGTTCAGCAACGGCCTTCCATTTCCGGGCGGCTGCTCCAGTCGTGGCAAAGTCTGGAAGAGGAGGGGGCTCCATCCCAAGAGCTCCCCACACTCTGTTGGAGCGTTCCCAGCTCCCCACTAGCTCCAGCCTTCTCTTCTTTTCAGCCACTGAAGGAGCTCTGAGGACCCGTTCAGTGGCCCGAGCTATGTCCTCCGGAGCCAATGCCAAAGGAGCCGCTGAAGAAAAGGGGTAACACGTCATAAGTACGTTGTTTTTATCATCTAAATGTAGTACTACAGGAATTGAAGTCTTACCTAGGGTTCGGAGATCACCCTCGGAGGCCTGTTGGAACACTATTGGCCAGTTGGCCCCGAGAGGTGGAATCCGAAGGGCGATGAACTCTTCGGCCAAATCACGCATGCTCATGCGGCGAGTCACCGAAGTCAACAGCCCTAACCTCGTGGAAAGCATGCTGGGGTTCGGAGCAACCTCTACCTCCTTCCGGAACCAAATCTCCTAGAGAGGCCCTGCAAGGGGGGAGTCCTCTCCGACTTCGGCGTAGAACCACCGAAGAATCCAGTTGGTGTACCATCGATCGTTGATGGCCTTCGCAGGGAAGTGTAGGGCATGCTCCCTCCGCAACTGGAAGTTAACACTGCCGAAAGTTGTTATCACCTTGGAATCCCCGGGCCCGTCCTGTGGCTTCGGCTGGCAGATAGCCTCGTGAGTTGCGGCGAAGATCTCCGAGCGTCCTTCACACCCTTCGACCCGGAGCGCCCACTTGAAGACAGCCAGGCGGGCGACGACATTGGGGGACAACTGAGGTAATGTAATGTGAAACAGGTCTAGTACCTCCGCCAAAAAGTCGATGGCTGGAAGCCCCAAGCCAGCTTCGAAGAACGCATCGAAGACAACCACTTCTCCGCTTCGTGGCCTCGGGGTTTATTCCGATCCTGGGACCCGAGTCCTCAGTCCGGCTCCCAGCTTCCCTTCTACGACCTCCTAAATAGACTCGGCGGTGATCGTAGATTGACCGATGAGGAAGCTCTGGGAAATCTTCTTCTTGGAAGGCAGGCGGAGCTCCCAGGGGTTCTTAGGCTAGGCGCCGCCCGAAGTCCCCGCCATTGCTGCCGCCGCCGACGCGGCCCACACTTGCCTCTGCGCCAGAGTACTTTCCGCCGCTGGGATAGTGTGGCTAGTTCTCGCCATTGGCTAGGAAGATTGAGAAACTGGAGGTTGAAGAAAGTGAATCGCGAGTGCTAAGTGCGGTAAAATGTTTCGAGTAACTTCTATTTTTCCCTTTATAACCGTTCGTCGATTGCTACTCTTCGATTGCATTCACATTGCAGGTTCAGTTTCTGCCACTGGCAGGTGGGTCCAGAAAGTGGAATGGTGGGTAACTGCCGTAAAAATCGACCGTTACCTTTACTGGGTGTAACGACTACTCGCACCGTAACGGCTATAATCAAGCGGTTTCCTCACGACGTTTGCGCTCCGAAGCGGTTTTCCTTCCCACGATGTGTTCCCACTGCGTAGAGAGCCTGGAGAGGGAGTCCAAACACCATGGATCTGAAATCCTCCAAAAACTATAATGTGTTCAGATTCTCTCTAAGTCTCCGAATATGAAAATATTCCTTCCGTATACTGCCTCCCTTCTGTACAGGTTAAATACGGAGAGGCGTATTCGAGGGGCTACTGTTGGGGGAAATTGCTTCACTTCCAAGACTTAGAGATTAATAACTCAAAGGTTCCTTGAGTTTCAGAGCCGGGGGCTCTTATTCGAAGGTTGAGGTGTCGAGCCGAAGGATGCCTCGATATGAAGTCCTGAGAAGCCCTCCACATGATATGGAAGCTCCGAAGCAGAGCGATAAGACTGATAAGATGTTTGGCTTATCCACCTGCATTGGGGAGTTTTACCCTCTTTAACCTTGCTTCGGGTACTGAACAGTTCCGCTATGCCGGTTGTAATCTAGGGGTAGTTAGGTCTTTTCCTTAGACATGTTTGCCTATAAATACCCCCATCTCTACCTTGTAAAAGGGACCTTGGACCATTTAATACACATATTCGGACTACTTGAGTTATTATCCAATACGGAGGCTCGAGTAAGTTCTTAAAACACGAGCACACTGTTTGTTTGTTCTTGATTACAGAGAACATGTTGGCGTAATTTTTTGCGCCAACAATTACCTTCTTTGATATGATGTTGAAGAAGTGACACATGCATTTGATCACCATCTTCAGAAATGAATGTTTGATTCCTCTTACTGCGATGGTGAGGAATAGCCCAAGCATAACATGACAATCATGAGTGTTGTAGCCGCTCATCCTCAGATCTGCTACGGAGACAATATTCTTTATGTTTGTTGAGAATCCTGTTGGAACTCTGATTCCATGTAGACACCTGCAGATTGATCTTTTCTCGTCAATTGTGAGGTTATAGCTAGCAGCCAGAAGGAAAAATTTTCCATTGGTCCTTTCTTGTGGGTGAAGCTCAGGTCTAATTCCGAGAGTTTAAAGGTCCCTTCGTACTATGAGAGCATCTTTTGACTTTCCTGATATGTCTAACAAAATACCGATGGTGCTTTCAAAGACATTCTTCTCAACGTGCATTGTATCAATAGCATGACCAATCTCCAACTCCTTCCAATAGGGTAAGTACCTAAAGAAGATTGATTGCTTTTTAAATGGAGCGACCTTTGAATTTTTTTCAGATTTCTTCCTCTTCTTTTCGAAAATAAATTTGATATTCTTCACCATTTCGAATAGAAATTTTTCATCTTGATGTCATGGCGGCTGTCCAAGCTCGATTGTACCATCGAAATGGTTCCTATTTCTTAGATATTTGTGGTTTCTTGGTAAAAATATGTGGTGTTGCGTATATATCATCTTAACGAATGATGGAAGATGCACAGATTCTATCTGGTCCACACACACTACACATGTTGTCTTTCCTTTAACATGTCCTATTAGGGACATACGCCCCGGGTTGTCAGCTATAGTGCAAAAGATCATGGCTCTTAGATTGAAGTGCTCTTTCTTGTGCTCATCCCACACACGGACACCATGTTCCCATAGACGTTTCATATCCTCCATCAAAGGTTCTAGAAAGATATCAATGTCATTGCTAGGTTGTTTTAGACCAGAAATTAGAGTAGTGAGCATAAGGTACTGTCTTTTATGGCACAACCATGATGGAATATTGAACAAGCACAGAAAGACCGGCCACGTACTGTGTGGGTTCCTCATCTCACCAAAGGGATTCATTCCATCCGTGCTAAGTCCCATCCTGATATTTTTGGGATCCTCCGAGAAGTCTGGATGGGCCATGTCAAATGATTTCCACTGCCTAGAATCCGCAAGGTGCCAAAGTTTTCCATCCTTCTTTCACCTAGCGAAATGCTATGTTAATAGTTCAGCCTCTTCTATGTTGATGAGCATCTTGCGACACATCAGAATCATCAGGAGGGTTTTCACCCATCTCACCGTGTTTCGTCCATATATAATAGTTCTTCACGAAGCCATTTCTCAACAAGTGAAATCGTATGGTTTCACGATCTGAACACGGATACATCGCTTCGTTCTCACAAACTTTACAAGGACAATATATTGTTGCTTCACTCTGACGGGAAGCATATTGTGTTACAGCTTTAGAAAATTCATTTACTTTGTAAAAATATGTCACCACATCTCCGTCGTTGGACGAGTACATCCAGGACCTGTGCTCCATCTAAAACATATTATTTTAAAAATATTAATAAATTCATTATTGTTAATTTTAGTAATTTACAAATTAAAAAGATATTGATTTATCTCTCGTAACAACATTAATTAAAATGCTTTAATTCAAACTATGTAAACCTTGTTAATTATAAAGGAGTAATAGTATTAAGTAGAAAAAAATTATTAAATAAATTAAATACATTGGTTTCTCTCTCCAAACAACATAAATCTAGATCTATAATGATAAATCAAATTAAAAAAGAAATTAAAACGACGTAAAAATGTATACAAGTGATGAATAATTGTGAGGAGGGTCATATTTATTCATTTGGGAGAAAGAAACACTATAAATGGAAGAATATTTGAAAAATTCCATTCAAAAACCCTAAATCGGTAAAACGCTAATAACTCATTATATACATGATTAAATACATAATAAATGTGATATTCGACATGGATTTACCTCTTAGGATGAAATCCTTCAAAAGAAACGAAAATAAAACATCCCCCTCTTTTTCTAGATTTTTGTTGCCATTTTACGGACCAAATTGGGAACTCCGGTAGCCTCAGGCTCGGGGAGGAAGAAGATGTGTTTTTATAGCCAGAAAAGTAGTGGCGGTCGCAAGTGATGTCATCAATACATTAGTGGCGGACAGCATAGCAGTGGCGGGCAATTTTCTGTCCGCCACTACTAGTGACTATAGTAGTGGCGGTCGGTGCTGACGTCATCAGCGACCGCCACTACTAGTGGCTATACTAGTGGCAGTCGCTGGCGTGGCAGCACTTGATACCACTGTAGTGGTGAGCCTCTAATAACCCGCCACTACAGTGTTTTTGCCCAACACCACTATAGTGGTGGTTTGTAGTAGTGAGAACAATCGGTGAAGACTATAAAAAGGGAAAAGGGGTAAATGATGAGGCCCTTTGGAGGGTCCTCTAAAGAAAAGGAAAAGACAAAAGTGTTCTGGACGCAGTGAGAAGACACGACTGGCGAAGTCCTTGGGTCAGCTCAATCTCTGGTGGCCCGGCACTCAACTACACCCGACGTCTTGCGCTTACATGTTGGGGTCTTGACCCATCTCCTGTTGATCCAAACCATCGGAGTAGGAGCCCCAATACCTAGATTGGTGGTGGCCAATATCAACCCATAAATTATCAGCCAACCAGTTTGGCTCAGTGAAGGGGCATCGAAGTTTTCCTCCTAAAAGAACAAAGCTGATTAGAAGACAAAAAAAAAGAGAAACAAGGTGAAGGGAGAATAGATCGGAAGAAACCGCAGGATCAATGTCCGTGAAAGATGGGTCCAATGGCAGGCAGTACTGTTTGGAGTGGCGGTTGAAGGCGTGCTAGCTTACCTCATACCACCATCTCTTGTAGGGGAACGTGGCCACTCTACACGTGCTCCAAGAGCCAAGCTCGCCCAGAGGGATTGGATCGGCCATTGAGAGGAGCCGATCATATTTCAGGGAATTTTTGACTTCACAGCTGTAGGACCGAGAATAGCGACCAGAGGGGGATGAATGGGCGCATCAACAAATTCTTTCGAATAGATGTCCTTCCCTTAACACCCAACGCTCCTCAAAAGATAACCAACAAAAGCAAACAAATTTTCACAATGAAAACCCAAATAAACTTAGTGCTATCACTCTTCTGTTAGATATAATGTGATGCGACAGACATAGAGATTACAAGCACTATAAATAATCTAGCCTGAAAATAACCGGTGTCCTACTTGAAAAGACACCAACATAGTGTTCAGAGGCAGATTAATACTACTCACAGATTAAATGACAGATCAACAAACAATTTACCAAATCACAGGCATTTTATCAAATCCATGGCAGACAAACACGGTTCACGGGTATTCAATCAACTACTAGTCATGCACTATGATCGGATAGATGAATTTAACAATTACTAGACCCGGGCCGACCCGACTCTGTAGCCCCTAGCCCAGCAGTCGTTCGCCTCCCGTTTACCTAGTCAAACCCAGTCAACAACACGATGAGTCCCTTGTCGTTCCTAGCCCATGTACTCGGATTGGGCTGGCCCGACTCCGTGGCTCCCTCTACCCGGTAGTCGCTCGTCGCCCGTGTACCTGAGTCACACAGGGTCAAGACACGGCAGGTCTTCTCTTCTTCTCATTTCCTCTCTCTATTTACTTCCATTGACAATCACTCAACATCTTCTAGAGCCATGAGGCACATTATCTTCAACATGCCTCCACAACCTCGGACCTGGATCCGGCCAATGAATAAGATATGATCGATAATTGGTCGAAACCAAACTGAGGGGCACTAAACCGTTGGATGGTAGAACTCATAAGAGGGTTTGCGTACATGGCCAATTGTGAAGCTAACCAGAAGTAAGCAAGGAGAAATACTAGCAAAGATATCCTTGCTCTCTTGATCAGCAAATACATCAGCTAATGATAGACGATGTGGGTACTCGTAGGCCAACCAGATTACTTTGTAAATATGTTGCATTTGTAAATATGTTGCTTAGTGAATATGTGTAGTTTTGTGAATATGTTACTTTGTGAATATATATGTTTCTTTGTGACTATATATGTTGCTTTGTGAATATATATGTTACGTCATTAATAACTCAATGAAGAGAAGACTATTATAAGTATGAGGTTCGGTTTGTTTATTAGGGATTATGCAAGTATTATTATATTTCTTATTATTGTCAAATATAATATGAATTAGGGACATGACAAGCATCCTAAGTAATCAATAGGGCACTTCCACCGGACAACGTGTTTCCACTAGTAGGCAGATCCCTATGGCATCATCTTATGTACCTCAGAGTTACATAAAGATCAATGATCTAGTCAATAGTGGGTGTCACTTTGTTTATACATTGTACACAACATATTTTGTTTATGCGCTAATAAGACTAACAAGCTGATACAATATTATCTTATTTTTGTAGTTTCGATCAAAAAAACGTTGGCAATAACAATAATATTCACTGCATGTAGACACCCTTAAGATATTAACAAAATATGGGTGTACCCCTGAGGCTGAGGTTGTAAGATGAGGACGCAGGGTATGCCCGCACAAAGGGTGGTCCGAATTTAGTCAAAAAAGTCGGTCTAATACAAGGACACTATGTTAAAATAACAATGGGGCATACCTCATTGATTGTTATTGCCAAATTTTATATTAACTTTGGTGATGAAATAGACCCTAATGACCATAAAAGTAGAGGACAACGATAGTGGTATATATAGTAAATTGTTCAGTTACTAGACATGCAAATTTTATTTGCGTACTAAAATTGGATTTTATAATGTTAGGGGAGGGTCCTAGCAATGTTGTAGAAAAGAAAGGGAAGCAGATAGCCAGGGAGTACGACACCAAACAAATGAACCAATTGAAGATCTGTATGTTACTTCGACAATCTAACAGATGTAACTCTAACAAGGAAGGCTCTTGTAAAAGATATTTTGATTGATTTTCCTTTAAGTTACATGTATTCATAATAAATAACTCGATCATCAATAAAAAGTCGATGGTAAGCCTTTTGTACATATCGGTCGTTAACTCGATCATCTATGTGTTTGGTCTTGTCTAACTAGCTTTTGTTTAAATTTTATTGTTATAGTACTTTTCAAGACAGTATTGTGAGAAGTATATCACACCTCACATACACCAGCAAACTACCAAGATTCAAGTGGCCACTGCATCACCGGACTGAAGAAGATGATAAATGGAGTCAAGGAGGTGTCAGCCGAATAGGATTTGGACATTGGCATCTAGTTTCTCCGCCAAGAATTGAAGATGACAAGTAGGCCTGAGGGTGGACCTGCAGAAGAGAAACCTCTCGAGCTAGAGGTTAAGGAAGGTGATGTGCTCGCGCACACTGAAAGAGCTAGTCTGTTTGTTATGAGTTGCAATATACTTTGCCTACCACCGCTGGATTTGATGTCGAAGCGGTCAGAGGGTTTAGAGCGGCAGGAGAAGGGATTGGCTTTAGCAGTTATATCAAGGGAAGTCAAGGCAGTGACATCAAGGAGAGTGGGGCTCATTGGCCCATGACCGAACAGAAACACGTTCAGTGCATCAGACCATAAATAACAAGAAGAAGCTAGCATCGGCTCATTTTTATAGAGGCAAGCAATAGAGAGGTTGATGCAGTGCGCTATACTAGTCTGTTCCTAAGAACTGCTCTCTGACACAGCAACCCGAAGGTACCAATTGTGCCAACCAAGGTATGGGGAAGGAAAAGCTCTAAAACTTTTTATCCAGTCAAAAATAAGCATTTTTGAATTTTTTTTAAAGGGTTGTGTTGCAGTTTGCATTGATAAAATCGGTTGGATTGGAGTGGCCCAAAGGACCCAAGAAGAAGCAGGAATGATGGTTAGCAATGGGGATTACAATTTGGTTCTTCAGGTTCTACAAAAGAAAAGATAAGATTTCAAGGAAAATTCAAAAGATTCGGGAATACGAAAGAATAGAAGAAAGGAAGAAAAGGAAAGAAAAAAGTGTGTTGTGTCGTTTTTGGTCACACGCGTGGCCTATGAGATCTGCTTAACTTCAGTGCATGTCCTAAATTCTCGGGATTCTGAGTGTGCCAATTAGTTTGACCCTGCAACTGATAAGGTATGGAAAATCTTTAGTAGCAATGTCGATCGGCTATTGAGCCGATGGACACGGTACACACTAAAATGCATCTATCGATGAAGGGCCATCGGGATTGATCAGGTGATCGGCTAATATGCAACACTCACACCATCGAACCGATGGCAGGGAAAGCAGTGCGCTATATGATCGAGCCGATCAGTAATCCCCAATGCCAATAAGATGCAACGTGGAATTAAAAGGTAACCTATCATCTTATACTCCGATAGAATCTAAATTTAGTATACCAGAAAATGTATCCATACTATTAAATCACCATAATAGCAATATCGGACCTAACCAAGAAATTATTGAAATCATGAATGACTAATAATCCTTCAACATATCAGACATACTTTATTCAGATGAATGATGTACAACATAAACCAGACACGATAGATCGGGATGTTGAACTTAACTGATGAATCCTTGAACTACAATATCTAATCTATGTCAATTTAGGAGATCATAACGATGCAGCCTCAAACCTAGCTGATACACCAATATAGACTAGCAATTATACTGACTGAACCGGCATCACAAGAGATAGAAGCGATGCAGCCTTGAACAACACCAACTCAGTCGACACAATAACTAGGGTGGCAGGACTCACCTCTTCACTGGATATCAAAACGATGCAACACATCTCCGAGTGCCATGTTCCACCGGAATTAACCTTGAGTAAACAAGGGTGGCGATTTTTTGAGAGTAGTTTTGTGGTTGTAGTTGTGTGTCCTCTAATCTACATACTAGGTACATATTTATAGTCTGGAGACTTGTCGTCTGCTACGATCACAACCAATATTTTTTTATCTCTATCATTATCTCCATCGGCTCCTCCATATCCAGTCACGTACAACGGATGGACTCCTTTGACCAACTTTGATCGGGCTTCTTGGACTTCTGCTCACCATGCCGGGTCCTTACTAGGCTTGTGCCTCAACCAAGTTTTGTCGTCAACAGATTGATATTTAAAAATACTTGTAGATGTTCCTATCTTAATAATTATTGATGATATATAGTGAAATTAAATAGGAAAAATACGCTTACTATCTTGTACTATAGCCAAAGTGTAGATAACCCTCAATTTTTTAACTTAATCTCTTGATGTTTTGAAACCAGCTCACTTTTCATCTTTTCATCTGGTTTTGCCAACTGGGCAGTGACATGACGTGTTGATTGGGCAGTGACACATTCTTCTTGTGGAGATGGACAGGGCAACCACATCAGCACTCGGATCTAACCAGCTGTTGGAAGCACTTAGATCTAAGCATTCATTGGACTCTCGCCGTGCCCTGGCCTTACCGTCGGGCAGCCGCTAGACTCCCACCATGCCCCAGCCTCATGCATGCCAACTTCGCTGCTACTACCACAAAAACAATATTTAGTAATGGATCTTTACTCATGGATAATTGATGCATATCATTAATACACTTTTAGTAACAAGCCATTTTGGACATGTTAGTGATGTAGTCTTATTAGTGACGGGTCATAATTTGACCCATCACTAAAGAGGGTACCCCCATTAGTGATGGGTTAAATTACCACCCATCATTAATGGGTATGACATGCGAAAACTATTGCCCATCACTACTCATCTAGTGACAAGTGGTAGTTTCTACCGATTGCTAATGGCTAGATTATTAGTGACGGGTAGAAACTATCGCTCATCACTGATGATGTTTATAAATAGGTGGATGTCAATAGAACGCTTTCATATCACTTAGAACCCTAAACCCTAGTATTCATGTGTAACACCCCGAAATTTAACCATTTTGAGTTAATTGAATTTCCTTAAGAAAGTCAATCTTACAAAATTTCCATCACATGAAAACATCTTACGTCAAACAAAATATAACTCGCAGGCTATTTTACTACAATGAAATGGTAATAAAAATAAAATCTTGGCGATGAACATCTTCCTCCTGGACTCACATCCTTGACTGGGACAGCTACTCCAGACCTCCATCTTCATAGAACTTTATATCTAAAAGTTTTACTTAATGGGGGTGAGTACAAACATACTCAGCAAGCCACAGAAAATGCACATAATGCAAAGGTAATAACAAGGATATGCATATGGTTTATGTTTGGGGAAAAGTACAATTTGTAATTAAGTAATTAATTTGATCAATTTTATTATGCATAATGTAGATAATGAGTATGAAACCATCCACTAACTCGAGTTGTACAACAGTACTCCCTCGCACATAAGTCCTTATAAACCATCCCCTAATGCACATCTAGAATATTAAACTAATTGTGGTGAACATCACTCAACCCACCCTTGACCGTGGGCACGGCTTTTTGAAAAGATTATACTATGATCAAAGGTGTACAAATTTACCCACAAGGCACACAATCAACCCTGCACGTCATAGTGTACCGAGATGACCCATTTCACGGTAACTCATGCCAAAACCCTTTACATGGACTATCTCAACAAAAGGACAACCACACTAGGTTTCATTGACGCTCTAACATATTGGATAATGTCGCACCCCTTTTTGTGCCACATTGTCTCGGTCATCCGGAGTAACATGGCACCCTTTGTCCTGACTTCACTGACTCCGCCGCTCAGTGCATCATGCTGATACGTCCCATACTCCAGGTTAGGCCTTACCCATTAGACTTGTGGTTAGTATGGAAATGCTTCACAACAAATCCCATAGACCAGTCCTTATAGTGCCTTGGGTGCAACTAACCAATGCCCTTGCTTGCACCATAAACCCACCATGCTATCATACTTAACCATTTTCCAACATTTCCATCAATTTATAATTCCAAAAGATGGTACTTAATTCTGGGATTTTAATAGAGTAAAGGTATCTATTATATCCTACGACTCATTTTTAGCATACTAAGCAGGTGTGCCAATACTTGGGCACTAATTAATATTAATTTAGGGTGACAAAGGAAAATGGTTCAAAAGCATGTCTTGGGTTTGCACATCAAGATCATGGGATCTAATAAATATAGTTTAAGGGTTATTAATTGGACTAATGCAATTAAATCCTATGGGTTATAGCATTATTTAATTTAAAACATGAGCTCAATATGATCGAGGTTGAGGTGTGACTAGCCTTGATCAGCAAACGTTGATGATGATGCTTTGAAGTGAGATTCCGGCTCTTCGGCGGCTTCAAAATCTTCTCGGCACGCAAAATAAGAACAATAAACAATTAAAATAAATAAAATAATCAGTACAAACATTTAAATTAAATTAGTTCATGTTGTGGAGAATTAAAAAAGGAATTTTCTAGAATTTGAATGGTCAAATTTGGAGTCAAAATGTAGGACGTATGAATTTTTAAAGTTTAAAGCAATTCTTGGAATTTATTTTGAATTAAAAATAGACTCCGGTCCACGGTGAACCGAGTCCACCGCAAACCTGAGCGCAGGGGCTGTGGACCGAACATTCCAGTGGGGGGATCCCATCAGAGACGATGGATCCAATAGGTGGGCTCCACCGGGCAGCAATCGCGGGTGTGGCTTGGCGCCTATAGCTGGGCCCTGGACGACAGTGGGAGAAGCCAACGCGCGACATGCGCGGGAGAGAGAAGAGGGAGGTTGACAAGCGGGACCCGCATGTTAGTGAGCGCAAAGAGATGGGCTGGGCCGGCCTGGAAAGGGAGAAAAGAGGGATGCGGCCCATTAGATATTTAAATTCTTTTTTCAATTAAAATAATTTCTGAAATTCATTTGTAATTACTATGCTAGTTGCAAAGGTCTTAAAAATCCAGAAAAAAATCCTTAAAATATTCTTTTTACTTGGAGAACTTAACAAAAATTTCTAACTCCAAATTTGAATTATTTATTAAGATTTTAATTCTTTATTACTTCAAACATTTCATTATTCAAACTCAATTTCTTTATTTAAAAATTTTATTTTCTTCAATTTATTTATTTCTAAAAATTCAGGGTGTTACATCATGCCTTATCCTCTGTCATCGTTACTCTATCGTGCTCCATGCCTTCCGCCATTCTCCTCTATCATCGTAGCCTCCATCCCATGGTGGCCTCCTTCACAGGTCTCCTTTTCCATCGTTGACCATCTCAAGGTGCTCCTCCTTTGACATGGCTAAGGTTTGTGAATATGTGGATAATTTGTGAATGTTTTGCATTATGAATATGTTGCTTTGTAAATATGTTGCTTAGTGAATATGTGTTGCTTTGTGAATATGTTACTTTGTGAATTTATATGTTTCTTTGTCACTATATATGTTGCTTTGTGAATATATATGTTATGTCATTAATAACTCAATGAAGAGAAGACTATTATAAGTATGAGGTTCGGTTTGTTTATTAGGGATTACGCAAATATTATTATATTATTTATTATTGTCAAATATAATATGAATTAGGGACATGACAAACATCCTAAGTAATCAATAGGGCACTTCCACTAGACAACGTATTTCCACTAGTATGCATATCCCTATGGCATCATCTTATGTACCTCAGAGTTACATAAAGATCAATGATCTAGTCAATAGGGGGTGTCACTTTGTTTATACATTGTACACTACATATTTTGTTTATGCGCTAATAAGACTAACAAGCTGGTACAATATTATCTTATTGTTGTAGTTTCTATCAAAAAAAACTTTGGCAATAACAATAATATTCATGCATGTGACACCCTTAAGATATTAACAAAATATGGGTGTACCCCCGAGGCTGAGGTTGCAAGATGTGGAGGCAGGGTATGCCTCCAAAAAGGGTGGTCTGAATTTAGTCAAAAAGTCAGTCTAATACAAGGAGACTATGTTAAAATAACAATGGGGCATACCCCATTAATTGTTATTGTCAAATTTTATATTAACTTTGGTGATGAAAAGACCCTAATGACCATAAAAGTAGAGGACAACGATAGTGGTATATATAGTAAATTGTTCAGTTACTAGACATGCAAATTTTATTTGGGTACTAAAATTGGATTTTATAATGTTAGGGGAGGGTCCTAGCAATGTTGTAGAAAATAAAGGGAAACAGATAGCCAGGGAGTATGACACCAAACAAATGAACCAATTGAAGACCATCTGTTATTTCGACAATCTAACAGTTGTAACTCTAACAAGGAAGGCTCTTGTAAAAGACATTTTGATTGATTTTCCTTTAAGTTACATGTATGCATAATAAATAACTCAATCATCAATAAAAAGTCAATGGTAAGCCTTTTGTACATATCGGTCGTTAACTCGACCATCTATGTGTTTGGTCTTGTCTAACTAGCTTTGTTTAAATTTTACTATTATAGTACTTTTCAAGATAGTATTGTGAAAAGTACATCACACCTCACATACACCAGCAAACTACCAAGATTCAAGTGGCCACATCAGCGTTTGAGGCACTCTTAATTGCGATGCATAAATTCACGAATGGACATTGCTACCTAACTACTAGTTTTAGCCAGTTTCTTTGAGATAGCACGTTAGAAGTTCACATAGTATGCATCTTCCATTTCAATATCAACAGTGCAATTGAGGTTGTCATGTATGTGGTATAAACCTAGGCTACGATGTCTTCCTATCTATCTACCTTTTTGCACTAATAACCATTGTGCATATTGTACTGATTCTTTTTTCTTCAGGGATAAGGAGTACAGTGTGACCATAAAAGGCTACAAAACGAGACATGTATCATCTTAAGAAATTCATGGTAGGTAGACAAAGCTCTTATGAAAGTTGGAAGTTACAGAATAATGCTCTTATAGAACTTTATTTTAGCCATACAATTTATTCGAGATAACGTGTTAGAAGTTAATATATGTGATACTAATTTGATTATGAATCTTCTGTGATGAATTATAAATCTTCTATGATGAATTATAAATCTTCTGTGATGAATTATGAATCTTCTGTGATGTGCTTTGGAATGTTGGATGTGTTGGCTGATGCGCATGGGTGCCCGATCTTCCGTCAGAGGGGGTAAACTCGATTGGTAGAGGACTCGACGTTGACGATCCGGCTTCCGATCAGCATTGATCCGAACCCCGCAATCGCTACACCACAGCTCCGTTGGTTATCAACCACGCACGAACGTGATTGACCTTGCCAAGAAAGCTTATCCTTGCATGCGAATCGATAACACAAGCAAGAACACGGAAACACAATCTCACAAACAGATGAAAGATCGATTTCTCGAGCGGGGTTCCACAATCTGACGAACGTTAGAGTTCAATCTGCAAGGCATTTCGAAACTAAGCAAAACCCAACCCTAATTCATGACGGATATAGAGTATTAATATCTAGGGTTTGTGTAAAGTCTTCCCTAATGTTGGGCTTGGGCTTAAGGCCCCAAACGGATACAAGGCCCAAAGTGGCCCAAAATGGTGACGCAACACCTTATAACTTGTTTGGAAGACACAGAACGTTTCGTAATGAACCAGGACTTGGCACCATATTCATTTGCAAGATATTTTCATTATCTTTTCAAACGCCTTAAAGAACGCCTCAATCCGCCTTCGTACGAGAAAGTTATGCCCATTTTAATGAAGGGTGTTCTGCTGAAACCGAACCGAAATCGAAGTTTGAAGCGGAATCCGAATTGGAATGTTGCGCCGCCTCTCCCTCTTGTGTTTGATTTAGAAGTGCTTCTCCCAAGTTCCTTAGAGTCAAAATATCACCCATAAGTAGTATCTCATCCATATTCATATCATTACGTAAATAAGAAACGAACGCACCTCATAATTAAGTTTGCAGGCACGAGAGCCAGTGATTGGTCCAAGAATAATAGAGTGTTGGATGTCTTTATCATTATTATCGATGTCCTCATCATCCTCTCCTTCTTGAATTGCAGTCGTCCTTGACTCAAACTCGTCTTTTCTCCCAAATATGGCTTCAAATCTGAAATATTAAATGTGGGGCTAACCCAAAAATCTGCAGGCAACTCAAGTTGGTATGCATTGTCATTAATTTTGTTAACTATCTTGAAAGGACCATCAGCTCGAGGCATCAATTTAGACTTTCTCAAATCTGGAAATCTATCTTTACGCAAGTGTAACCAAACAAGATCACTTATTTCAAAGGTTAAATGTCTCCTACCCTTACTACCAGCAATTTTATACTTTTCTGTCATCTTCTCAATGTGTTCTTTAGTTGTGGTATGTAATTTCAGAATAAAATTAGCACGTGTCTTAGCATCTAAATGCACATGTTCAGAAGTAGGCAATGGAAAAATATCAATGGGATCACCAAGATTAAAGCCATACACAACCTGGAAAGGACTCACCTTGGTGGTAGAATGTATCGCTCGATTATATGCAAACTCCACATGAGGTAAACATTCTTCCCATATCTTCAAATTCTTCTTCAAAACAGCTCGCGGCATGGTGGATAACGTACGATTAACTACCTATGTTTGCCCATCGGTTTGAGAGTGGCATATGGTGGAGAATAGTAGCTTGGTTCTCAACTTGCACCATAAACTTCTCCAAAAGTGGCTCAAGAAGTTTGCATTGCGATCAGAGACAATGGTGGTGAGTACTCCATGTAGGCGAATGATATCCCTGAAAAACAAATCAGCAATGTTTGTAGCATCACCGCTCTTATGACAAGGTATAAAATGTGCCATTTTTGAGAATCGATCGACCACTACAAATATACTATCCCTCCCCCTCTTTGTTCTAGGTAAATCTAAGACAAAGTCCATTGATATATGCTCCCAAGGGACGCTAGGAACAGGAAGGGGCATATAAAGTCCAAAGGGATTCAAGTGTGACTTAGCTTTGTTACATGTAGTGCAGCGTGAGGCGTAGCGCACGACATCCCGCCACATCCTTGTGTTGACACGGAAATGTGCCCCCGCACTTGGGTCAGTCCGACGATCCAAAAGTGCACGGATACTTAGGGACAAGCCTAAGAGTGACGCGGCACCGACGTCGCGTTCCGACTACCATTAGTCGTGATAAGGGGGTGGAGTCGCCAGGCAACCAGATTACACAAAATAATCCAATTAGCTGAAAGAGATAGATTAAACAGAATAAAATCAGCAAACCAGTCGGAGCCCATCTGGTTCGAAGTATGGTGCGAAGGGGTCACCGAAGTGTACCTTCGGCGTCTGGTGCGAAGTACTCCGCCGAAAGGTGCTTCGGCGTTCGGACTGATCCGGCCGAAGGTGGACTCCGAACGGATCTGGACGCGATGATCACCTCCGAACAGCGGGGTTCGGCGTGAGATCTCCGATACAGTAAGCTACAGAATAATAACGCGAGGGCCGTGCACGAGCGCAACTCCGTCCAGTGTGGGGTATGCTTGTGGCGAAGCCTGTTGCGACGAAGTATGCTGGCGAAGCCTGTTGTCGAAGTCTGCGGTCCCACCGAAGGGTGTCCTGGGGACCTTCGAAACCGATCTCTCAGCTCCGGACTCCTCCGACGAAGTAGCTCCGAACGTAGGAACCTGCAACAAAGATGATTCGAAGTACCAATTCGGCCTGAGGACCAAATTTTGCTAAGTGTTGCACTAGTAGCGAAGGTAGCAATCTGTTACGCAGATTAGCGGATACTTCACAGGCGAAGTAACAAGGCGATAACAATCTATTACGTAGATTAATGGATACTTCACAAGCGAAGTAACAAGGGTTACCACTGTTCCGTAGTGGCCGGCGGAGGGCTTCCAAGCAAACCCACGAAGAGGTACAGGAAAATAAAGGTAAAGTAAATACGATCAAAGCATGGGGCTTTGGTTTGGTTTGAGTTGGGGGGTTTTCTACGCCGGCCTTGCCTCTCTATTTATAGGGGCTTAATCCCCAATCTAATCTGTAATTAATCCGGCCAGATAGAGATAAAGATTGAGCTGGAAACGCATACAATTATACCTCTACCGAAGTGGGCTTCGGCTAGGCCCATCGAGGCCTGCTCCTCGGGCCGAAGCTTCGGTAGCGTGGGCCTCCGAAGGCCTCCCGATCGAAGCCCATGGGTTGGCTAGAGGCTTTCAGAGCCCCATATCTCAATGGACTTCGGCCCTGTAGGGCTTCGAACAGACCTTGGACATGTGTATTTCCGGTCCAAATCACTAAAATTGATATTTTGACAATCTAGCCATTAATGCCATTTTTTTGCTATCAACACATGCCCCCTGCCTTTTAGTGAACTAGTGAACTAAAAGCACAACGAGTTGAAGACGATACCATCCATATCTGCTTTCTGACACTTTTATGATGTTTGCCACACACCTGGGAAATACCTTTTCAAGTATCTGCCATTCAAAGCTCTTCGAAACCGCTCTCCCTGCAGGGATTCCAACACGTATGTGTTGCAGGGAGCAATTTCGGCTATCTTAAAAGGACCTTCCCATCTAGGTGACCATTTACCAAACTTGGGACTCTTCGTGCCTAAGGGTAAAATCATTTTCCACACCAAATCTCCTACTTGAAATGATTTTGGTTTAACCTTCTTATTATAGGCTTTAGCTACTCTCTTCTTATCTACTTCTATGGATTCTAAAGTCCTTAGTCTCTTATCGGTCACTTCCTCCAGATTATCCTTCAGAAGAGCTTCATACTCATTGACGGATAAGCCGTTTTGCTTTAACACTCTTAAGGATCCAAGATCTACCTCTACAGGCAGAACGGCCTCTTGTCCATATACCAACTCATATGGACTGACCTTGGTAGCACCGTGCTTTGCAATCCTACAAGCCCATAGCGCCTCGGAAAGCACCTCATGCCACCTTTTAGGAAACTCCTCAATTTTCTTCTTAATGAGCTTAATCACGGTTTTATTACTATACTCGGCCTGACCATTGGCCTGAGCATAGTAAGGTGAAGAGTTTATCAACTTAATACCATAATATTCGGCGAAGTCCCTTACTTCTCTAGAAACAAACGAACTACCTTGATCTGTAGTAAGGGTTTGGGGAATGCTGAATCTATGTATGATGTGCTTCAAAATAAAATCACGTACCTCATTATGAGTCATGTTCTTGAGAGGTACGACCTCGGTCCACTTAGTGAAGTAATCCGTTGCCATCAACATCAACCGATGCCCTTTTGAGGAAGGAGGGTGAATCTGGCCGATGAAGTATAAACCCCAACCCCGAAACGGCCATGGCTTGACAATAGGATTGAGCAAGGAGGCAGGAGCTAACTGAATATTGCCAAACCTCTCACATGCTTCACACCCTCTATAGTATTTGAAACAATCTTCAGTCATAGTCGACCAATAAAAACCTGCTCTTTTGAGAATCCAACTCATTTTTTGGGCCGACTAATGAGTGCCACAAATCCCTTCATGGACTTCTCTATAGCCACCTGAGACTGCTCATGGTCTAAACACTTCAATAGCACTTCGTCGATGGTTCAGCGATACAATGTGTCGTCTATCAACACGAATTTGAACGCTTGTCGTCGAACCTTCCGATCAACCCTTTGGCTAGGGTCTCTCAAATACTGGACGATTGGGACTCTCCAATCGCCCTTATAGGTTTCAGAGGGTTTTGCTGGTCCATCTTCTAAACAAACTTCTAAACTACTAACATCGGGGTGCCCCCCGAGCCCTTCCAGCTCCTACCGAAGCCTGGCCGAGGTGGTCGTTCGGAGTGTGCTGGGCCGAAGCCCTTCGGAGGGTTTGGACTCCGGGGGGGCCTTCTCCGTGTAGGAGGCTTCGGCCTCCAGACTTCGGCGCGCCAGCACCTTCGGTCAGTAGGGTACTCCGGTCTAGGATCCTTGGTGCGTAGTGACCTTTGGAGCCAGAGGGGTTCGACCCGGAGGGTGCGCCTGCCCACTGTTACTGGCTTCGGTAGTAAGGCCGAGCATCGGCTTCTCCAATACAGAAAATTTTCCTCTCCTGACTTGGTAACCTGATGCTTGCTGAGCCAAATCATTAGCGACTGAATTGGCTTCTCTTGACACGTGAAAGATTTTGAAGTCATCAAAAGTGGCAACTACGTCTAGACATTTATCCAAGTAACTATTTAGCAAGCCATTAAAACATTGAGCATCCTTAGCTACTTGTTGTACTACTAATAACGAATCACCATATGCGTGAACATGTCTAGCACCCACAGATTCTAGCAATTCAAGACCTAGCAATAAGTCTTCGTATTCGACTTAGTTATTGGTGGAAGAAAACTCTAGTCGGGTCGAAGCTTCAAAGTGCATCCCATTAGGTGATATGAGAACCACTCCAATTCCTTGGCCACTCTTGCAAGCCGAGCCATCAAAATAAAGTTTCCATGGTACTACCTCAACTAAAGCAATAGTGTCACTCCAGCTAACATCTATGTGATGGTCAACTATAAAGTTGGCTACGACTTGGCCTTTCATCGTTTTCATGGGTTCGTAGGCCAAATCATACTCAATCAACGCGTAAGCCCATTTTCTGATTCTTCCACTTAGAATCGGCTTCTGTAACATGTGCTTTATAACATCGGTTTGGCAAACGACAACACATGTAGTGGGGAGAAGATAGTGGCATAACTTAGTGCATGCGTAATAAAGTGATAAACACAATCCTTCCACAAACGCGTACCTGGTTTTGGCATCCAGCAAGCGGCGGCTCAAGAATGTGATGATGTACTCCTTCCCCTCTACCTCTAGGGTTAGCACAGCTCCAATCACACTACCTTCAGTGGCGATGTATAACTGAAACGGAATCCCGGCTTTAGGTGCTCTCACCACCGGCGGTGATGACAAGCACTCCTTGATTTTTTTGAAAGCACTTTGTTGGCTTGCCCCCCAAGTGAACTTGGCTTCTTTTTTAGGTGGAGTATAGGGACAAAGGCATCAATCTTGTCGGACAAGTTGGATATAAAGCGACGCAAATAGTTCAACTTTCCTAGCAACTTTTGTACATCCCTTTTGCATGTCGGCGCTGCAATGCTTCTAATCTTTTCAAGTCTCTTAGGATCAATTTCGATGCCTCTCTCGTGAATCATGAAACCTAAGAACTTACCTGCTGACACACCAAAAGCGCACTTGAGTGGGTTATTTTCAACCCATACTGTCGCATCCTATCGAAAGCAACCTTCAAATCGGCTAAATGGTTTCCCATAGTGTCCGATTTGACTACGACATCATCGATGTAAACTTCTAGCATGACTCATAACAAGTCATGGAAGATTAGGTTCATAGCGCGCTGATATGTGGCGCCGGCATTTTTCAAACCAAAAGTCATGACAACCCACTCAAATAAACCGACAAAACCAGGGCATCGAAAGGCAGTCTTGTAGACGTCCTCTTCGAACATAAAGATTTGATTATAACCAGCATTGCCATCAAGAAAACTTAGTACCTTGTGTCCTGAAGCATCGTTGATCAGCATGTCGTCTATCGGCATTGGATACTCGTCCTTTGGAGTGGCTCTGTTCAAATCCCGGTAATCAATGCATACCCATATCTCGTCGCTTCCTTTCTTCTCTGCAGGCACAATGTTAGCAACTCATTCCACGTACCTGCACGGCCTAATAAATTCAGCCTTGAGTAGTCGTTCCACTTCCTCTTTAACTCGGTCATAGACGGCCGAATTAAAGCGGCGGGGAGGCTGCTTATAAGGCCTAAATCCGGACTTGATGGGCAGACGATGCTCCACGAGCTCCCGGCTTAGCCCTGGCATCTCGCTATACTCCCATGCGAAACAATCGACATGCGACTGAAGTAACTTTATTACTTCAGCCTTTTCATCGAGCTACAAATGTTGGTTTACAAAAGTCGGCCTTGGGATGCTACCATCACCTATGTCGACCTCCTCCAAGGGATCGGCCGACGCAAAACCTATCCTAATTTTTCTACTTCGCTAAAGTCCTCGATGGCTTCGGCAATACCATCTTTATTAGACCGATACTGCTCCACATGAGACATTAGCCAATCTAGATTATTCCTGCTAGACATGACTATTAATACAAAAATAGTCGTGCTACTCCAGCCGGCTTTATAGACACTGGTACAAACCGTCCTCCGGATATGCTAACAAAATCGTAGTCCGAAAGATCTCTACCTGACAAACACTCTACTTTGTTATGGACGGCGTCAACCGACACATCGACCAAAGCTACTTGGGCCGAAGTATCCGTGGGGATGACCTCTACTTCATCGTCGTCCCACTGTATCAAGCACTGGTGTAGAGTAGAAGGAATGCAACAGTTTGCGTGAATCCAGTCGCATCCGAATAACACGCTATAGTTACCTTGTACGTCGATGACAAAAAATGTTGTTGGCAATGTCTTGTTGCCCACCATCAACTCCATAGGGAGTACTCCCTTGGCCTCGGAGCTCTCGCCGCTGAAGACGTTGAGCATCAAGTTGGTCTTCTTTAGGTGATCCTCATCCCTACCAAGTTTCTTCAACAACGAATAAGGCATTAAGTTAACAGTGGCGCCGCCGTCGACGAGCATTCGGGAAATGGGCTTCCCATCGATGTGACCTCTAACATAGAGGGGTTTTAGATGGCGAGCCGAGTCCTCGGGCTTCTCGAAAATGGCATTGCGCGGACCGAGGTTCAATTGAGCGACCTCAGCCTCATCCTGTGGTAGGGCAAACTCGGCAGGCAGCGTGATGATGTTGATGTCCATCACCCGAGCGCGGGTCCCTCAGAGATGGGCGAGTAATCGTCGTCGAGCATGTCGTCATCGTCGTCGCTTGGACTAGGAGCCAGGTTGGTCATCTCAACCGGCTTCTCCCTCCATACCTGTTTGGTAGATGGCCGAGGGTGGATTTCTTCGAAGATAGCATCGCGCTCGGCCTTGGCTTTCTTCTCGCGCATCTCCTATGCCCGTAGCCTTTGTAGGCATCTCTTCTGTGATTTGGACATGCCTGGAGGGGCTCAAGATGGTTGTGGCTTGGTGCCTAGTGCTACTGTTCGGCTTCCATTAATTTTGGCCGAAGTGGTATTATGCCCTTCGGCCTTGTGTTACTTGTGTTCGGAGGGGGCTTCGCTGTGAACCCTGTCGGACGGACCGGCCTTGTCAGGCCGATCGAGCCAGGCTTCGGCGCAGAGTCCGACCGAAGCATGAGACTTACCCCCATCAGACCTTGCTGACAAAGTTCTCGGGATTGAGACTTCCTGAGACCCAACTCTGATGGTTATGGCTTCGGACATCCTGACCTCGGCCTCCATGTGCTCGCACCCTTCGGCTGCGCTCTGCATGGTCCGATTCTGAGGCACCATGGACAGTATGTGGACGATGCCCCCCTCGCTGCATCTGTTTGCCCCTGCCATCCATAATACTGCGAAGGAAAACAAGGCATAGTGTTAGGTTGCGGAGGGTACCCTAACCCGGATACGTACGGAGGCATCGGCGGCTCTAGTGGTCTCGCCCACTGTGAGCCGAACACGTTACCTGGAGGGGGTTCGGCCAAGTCAAAGGTATCTCGGACCACACCAATGAAGGGTCCTGCCAGGCCAGAGGTACGTTTGGACACTGTGGGCCGAAGCCTCTTATCGGAGACGTCCAACACAGTACGGGGTTCGGCCACTGGGGACCGAAGTTACAGTATGGGGGACTCGACCACTGGGGGTCGAAGCTGCTGTACGGGGGGTTCGGCCGTTGTGGCTCGGAACCACCGTGCGGAGCATCAGGCCACCGTGGCCCGAAGCCTTCGTGCGGAGGGTTCGCCTGCTTCAGTCCGAAGCCACCCTTCGAGGGTCTTGGACCCTTCGGCTATTTTAGCTTAGCGTGTGGACCTGCTTCCTTGGCCCTCCTCTGATGCTTGTTCAACAGCATGTCATATGTTACCTTCGGCCTCTTGCGAGCCTTAGCCGAATGGGTATTAATGTTCTGTTTCCACACTCCTACCTCGGGGTTCTTTAGCATGAGTGTGCGAGTGCGCGGTTCTCCAACAATTACCTCTTTCCCTTTAGCCGACTCGGCCTGTTCTGGCCGAATCAATACCTTCTTTTTGTCGAGGTCGACGGCGTTGACTGGAAAAGGATCTTTATCCAGCTTCATCTTTGGATCATGGTCTATCTTCAATCGTCCTTCTTCTATGGCCGAATGTATCTACCATCGAAAACATTGCAATCATTAGTATTATGCGAATGTGAATCATGCCACTTACAGTATGGATGCTTCTTTAACTCATCGGCAGGTGGAATGACTTGACCCTTAGGTAACCTAAGAAGCTGACTTTTTAAGAGAAAATCAAATATTTTATCACATTTAGTTATGTCGAACGAGTACTTGACCTCACTAAGTCGATTCTTTGTGGGGGACGGTCGTAACTCAGAGCAGGTGACAGGTTTATCCTTAGTGTTCCAAACCCATTCGGCCGCGTACATGTCGGTTGAATCCTCCTCCTCTGACTCTTTTCATCAGAGCGTTCCATGATGTGGATTTCAGCCCTAGGCTTGCTAAACGTCTTAATAAACCTTTTATCTTTGGCTCGGCCTTCCTAGACCAGAGCCTGCTGTAGAACTTGGCTAACTTCTAAAAAGTTTTGGTTATCCAACCTCTCTTTGATTTCGAAACGCAACCCGTTAAAAGCTAATTCCGCCAAGTCCCTTTCTGAAATATTAAGGCTAAAACATCGGTTTCTAGTATCCCTGAAACGCTTGATGTACTCAGAGGTGCTCTCACTAGATTTCTGCTTAACCGATGTCAAATGTGAAAGCCTGAGTTCTGTCTCTCCTGTGTAGAAATAATCATGGAATTTCCGCTCTAAATCATCCCACGTTTGGATGGAGTTCGGCAGGAGCGCCGAAAACCAAGTGAAAGTTGTGCCGGATAGCGAGAGAGAAAATAGTCTAACCTTTAGAGCATCTATCCCGCTAACCTCTCCACACTGTGCCATAAATTGGCTAACGTGCTCTAGTGTGGTCTTGCTACTCTCGCCGTCGAACTTAGTGAATTCAGGGATTCTATAGCCGTGGGGGTAGGGCACTGTATCAAGATGGTCGGGGTACGGCTTACGATAAACCCTAACCCGTCCCTTGGGCACGAAGCCGGCACACTCTCTAAATAGTGCGCGGACCCGCTCTTCTATGTCATCTTGGTATGTTTCTTGTGTGCGCATCTCATGCGGGGGCACGACACGCGGTGGGATATCAGCATGTCGGCCATGGGTTTCTTCCCTGTGCGCTATTTGTACGGCGTGTTCATGTTCGGGCGCCTGCGCATGTGGCGCGGGCATCGCGGGCAGCGGCGCAGGTGGTGGCGCGTGGTATGTAGTGTTAGCTTGACCGTAGGTATAATGATTGGTCTCGGCCATAAGTGATGAGGCCGGAGACATGATCGTGCTGGTGTTGTCGTTATTCCTACCGTATACGTGGTTTTCCCTGTGGTGCACTAGCAATGGGAACCGGGGGCACGGCCTCAGCAGAGCCGAACCTCCTAAGAGTCGCCTCCACTTGGGAGCTGACTATTGAATCTAAACGGTTGGCTAGCGAAGCGCTAACGGCTTGATCTACTGATGCAGCTATTTTTTGTTCAATTTCTAAAGAGGATAAACGAGGTGATACAGGTGTTACCTGGACCTTAGCGAGGTCGGGGGTGATGATGTCGCGCTTGATGAAGCCTGCACGTGTCTTGACATAGCCCCCAAGCATCATGTCTTAGAGCGCCTTTAACTTTGCCTCGATCTCTGCTCGGTCTTCTGCGGGGATATCTTCAAATGTAGGTGACAATATGTTGCGGTTGTCGATATCCGCTCCTCCTATTGCGTCCATTGGTGGTGTAGACGTAGTAGTCGATTTAGATGTATCGGTGGCCGATGTAGATGTACTCATCATGTTGGAATAGCCTTCCCCGGCGGAGTCGCCAAAAAGTGTGTTGACATGGAAACGTGCCCCGCACTTGGGTCAGTCCGACGATCCAAAAGTGCACGGATACTTAAGGACAAGCCTAAGCATGACGCGGCACCGACGTTGCGTTCCGACTACCCTTAGTTGTGATAAGGGGGGTGGAGTCGCCAGGCAAACATATTACACAAAATAATCCAATTAGCCGAAAGAGATAGATTAAACAGAATAAAATCAGCAAACCAGTCGGAGCCCGTCTGGTTCGAAGTATGGTGCGAAGGGGTCACCGAAGTGTACCTTCCGCGTCTGGTGCGAAGTACTCCGCCGAAGGGTGCTTCGGTGTTCGGACTGATCCGGCCGAAGGTGGACTCCGAACGAATCTAGACGCGATGATCACCTCCGAACAGCAGGTTCGGCGTGAGATCTCTGATACAGTAAGCTACGGAATAATAACGTGAGGGCCGCGCACGAGCGCAACTTCGTCCGGTGCGGGGTATGATTGTGGCGAAGCCTGTTGCGACGAAGTATGCTGGCGAAGCCTGTTGGCGAAGCCTGCGGTCCCGCCGAAGGGTGTCCTGGGGACCTCCGAAACCGATCTCTCAGCTCCGGACTCCTCCGACGAAGTAGCTCCGAACGTAGGAACCTGCAACAAAGATGATTCGAAGTACCAATTCGGCCTGAGGACCGAATTTTGCTAAGTGTTGCACTAGTAGCGAAGGTAGCAATCTGTTACGCAGATTAGCGGATACTTCACACGCGAAGTAACAAGGCGATAACAATCTATTACGTAGATTAACGGATACTTCAAAAGCGAAGTAACAAGGGTTACCACTGTTCTGTAGTGGCCAACGGAGGGCTTCCAGGCAACCCCACGAAGAGGTACAGGAAAATAAAGGTAAAGTAAATACGATCAAAGCATGGGGCTTTGGTTTGGTTTGAGTTGGGGGTTCTACGCCGGCCTTGCCTCTCTATTTATAGGGGCTTAATCCCTAATCTAATCTGATATTAATCCAGCCAGATAAAGATAAAGATTGAGCTGGAAATGTAGGACTGAAAGTAGCGACCAGAGGGGGGGTGAATGGGCGCCTAAAAAATTCTTTCGAAACAATGGCCTATTCCCAACACCCAACACACCTCAAAAGACTTAGCAGCAAGACGTAAACAGATCGCCAAAACCTAAGAGTATCTAGCCTAGAAACGACCGGTGTTCTAAACAAAGAGACACCAACACAGTGCTAATAGGCAAAATAATCAATGCATTCAAATCATGGCAGATCAAGACTTCACAGAAATAAATCACAGTAATCGATTGAGAGATTACTGTTCAAGGTTGTCTCCAGTAAGTTACTTGGCGAAGCCTGCAGTGTCGAAGCCTGTAGTGTCGAAGCCTGCTTCAAAGTCTGCAGATTCGAAGCCTGTGGATTCGAAGCCTGCGGATTCGAAGTCTGCTGATTCGAAGCCTGCAGATTCGAAGCCTGCTAATTCGAAGTCTGCTGATTCGAAGTCTACAGATTCGAAGCCTGCAGATTCGAAGCCTGCTGATTCGAAGTCTGCTGATTCGAAGTCTGCTGATTCGAAGTCTGTAGATTCGAAGCCTGCAGATTCGAAGTCTGCAGATTCGAAGTCTGCTGATTCAAAGTCTGCTGATTCAAAGTCTGCAGATTCGAAGCCTGCAGATTCGAAGTCTGCGGATTCGAAGCCTGCAGATTCGAAGTCTGCAGATTCGAAGTCTGCTGATTCGAAGTCTGCAGATTCGAAGCCTACTGATTCGAAGCCTGCAGATTCGAAGTCTGCTGATTCGAAGTATGCAGATTCGAAGTCTGCTGATTCGAAGTCTGCTTCACAGAGTTGGACTTCACACAAGAAAAGGGACTTTGGCCCTGTCAACTCGATCAAAAAGCAACACAAGAAAAGCAAGGCTAGAGTACTAGCACACTATAGCTACAGGAAAGTAGTACCACTTGGTACCAGCCACAAGAACTAGTACTCTTGTGAAGAACAAACAGAAGCCAAAGAGAAGCTTCTTCTCGGGAATAAATTAGCTGTGTGCAAACCGAACCAACAGAACCTTAAATGAAGTGCTGCGCATGAGAATCGATAGGAATAAAAGCTTTCAAATAGTAAAGAGCCAAATGAATCTCAGGAAGAACAGGGGGTTTCCTGGCGGCGCACACAGGGAGAGAGAAAACACAGGAAGCAAATGACCCAAGAATAAAAAGTGATTTCAGCAAAAGGGTGACCTAACCCTAGGGATTGGGGCCCTATTTATAGGCTGCCCAATTCTTAGGAATATTCCACCAGCCCCTTAGGGTTTTTTACAGACGCTGAAATAAAGGAAAAGACTAAACTGCCCTTAGGATTTTTTACAGACTCGACTGACTGACTGTGGGCCTAGAGATACAGATGACTTATCCGGAAGCTAAGCTTTCGTAGCGACTACGGCTTCTCTTCTGGACAGGTCCGATACAAGATCGACGGTTGTCAGTTTTGCGCCGAAACTGACAAAGCCTCCACCGACTTTGCACCTGGTACCCGGATTGGGCCGGCCCGATTCCGCAGCTCTCTCAGCCCGGCAATCACTCACCGCCCGTGAGAAACCAAGGGTGGTTTCGGTGTATGTGATGAGTGATTGACAGGATTATTTACCCTCTGTTCGAAGGGTACCTCCGGAGGGGCTTCGGAGGTGGTATCACCGAAGTGTGTTCGGTGTTTTGCTTGCTGCAGCTGTGCAGCGGAGTGTGCTCGTCGGAGGGGTCCGGCAGTACGCGATGACTGGGTTTGTACCGATGGCTTCGGTACTTTGGGCGGTACACCGGAGTGTGTGCCGGAGGTTACTAACCCGGAGAGGTCTCCGGAGTACTGGATACACTTGTTTGCTTGTCGGTGGTGCGCAGGGACTTCGGAGGCGACGGACAGGGTTCGAGCCAGGTGAACTTGGGTCAAGCGGGTGGCTTGATGCCAGGGGAGCGGGGAGCTCCGTCACGGTGGCTGCGAAGGTGGTCCGGGTCGGTCCTCGGGTCGAGGCGTGCCAGGTGAAGGCAGAGAGTGCGGAGCATGGCTCCGGCTGAAGGTACTCCGAGACAAAGTCCTCGGAGGTGAGGCACTTCGAAGGTACTCCGAATGGAGTGACTTCGGAGTTGGTGGATCAAGTCCTCTGCGGAGGCAAGGTGTTCGAAGTGTGCTCCGGAGGGAGACACTCGAAGGTTACCCGACGAAGGTCTCAGAAGTCGAGGCGCATCGAAGGCATGGTCCGGGTGAGGCTCGTCGAGGAGTGTGCTCGGGAAGAGGCACTGCGACGGAGTGCTCATGAAATGCTTCATGCGGAAGCCTTGGACGAAGGAGGGACTTCGAAGGGTGGTACTTCGGAGCGAGGCTAGCTCCGAAGTGAGGTTGACTTGTGGTGCTTCGGCCATGCATGGCTTCGGTACACGGACGGACGGTGGTTGAGCTCGGAGTAGCTGCGAAGCCGTGGAGGTCCACTCCGAAGGTGGTGGTGCGAAGGCCCAAGGGCTTTGACGGCTTCGGCTTAAAACCGTCACTGTATCGAAGGACTTCTTCGGCGGAGCGAAGGCCAACAGGCTGCAGGCTTCTCGCCGAAGCTACCGCACCCTCGCGTGCGAAGGGAGGTTCCAGAAGTCAACACTGTAAAGGCTGACACTGTCTGTTCTGAAAAGGCTGACACTGTCCCCTCTGCAGCTGACAGAGAAGCCTCCAAAATAAAGGTGGACTACCTTTTGTACCCCTTAGTTCTGTAGAGACAAATCTGTTGTAAACCCTAGGGGTAATGTAGACACTTCCTTAGGATGAAGCCGTGGGCTATAAATATGGGGGCTCGGTAGGTAACATTTAACACTTTGAGCATTTACTGTTGAGCTCCTGTACACAGACCTCGCTGGTTTTCATCCAGAGTTCAATTTATTTCAGTGTTCCTTGTTCAAGCGGCGAAGCCCTGCTTCTGTGTGCTTTTGCTTGAACTTGCGTTGCATACCTCGCTAGTTTTTAGCTCACCGTAGCCTGTCTTGGCGAAGGGTGTTTTTCTCGCGAAGTGTGTTTTTCAGTGTGCTGTCGCTCTGTGTAACACGAGGCAAGATCTCGCTGCTTACTAGCGAAGCCCTGGTTGTATCCCGTTTAGCCTCCTGTGTCGAAGCCCTTAGCTTAGTCCGTTTTGTGTGCGTTTAGACCTTCGCGTACGAAGCCCAGCACCAGTTGCTGTCGCCAAGTACTTGGTCGAAGTCCTCAGAGGGCTGTCCACTCTTGCGAAGGGTGAAGTGCGAAGTCTGCTCGAAGCACCCTGTGTGCGGAGCCTGCACTGACTTAGCAGAGTTGGTTTTCGAGGGTTGTTAGTGGAGCGAAGTCTTCTTGGCTTCGAACTGTTGCTCCTCCGAAGCCCGTGTTCGAAGGTGTCGAAGTACCTCCGAACCAGACCTTCGAAGGTAGTGTTCGAAGCCTGTTCCGCAGAAGACAGAACAGAACCGAAGGCTAAGTTTTTAGCCCGAATTTTTTAAAAAGCTCCCATTCACCCCCCCTCTGGTCGCCGTTTCCGGTCCAACAATTGGTATCAGAGCGGGTTAAGATCACCAGTTGACCTTAACCGGTTTTGTGATCTGTTGGCGACATGGATAGAGGCAGTAAAATTCCTCTGTTCGATGGGACAGATTTGCATACTGGAAGGTGCGCATGGAGGCTTACTTGTTAAGCCAAGGAAATGCAATTTGGGAGATTGTGGACTCACAATAGTCCATCCCTGATACCCGCACCACTCAAACTGAAAAAGATCAGTATATTGCCAACTCGAAGGCAAGGAACATACTGTTCATTGGTTTGAGTCGAAGTGAGTTTGACAGGGTGCAGCACCTTAGGACTGCTAGGGAAATTTGGTCAACACTCACTGTCTTTCATGAGGGCTCTGCTCAGATTAAGGCCAGGCGCCAAAGCACCTACAATCAACAGTATCAGCTGTTTGTGCAGGCACCTGGTGAATCTGTCGATGCCATGTTTTCTCGCTTTGACGCGATAGTGAGTAACTTGCGATCCAACGGGACGCTTGCTTACAGTGATCACGATAGGGCTATCAAGCTTCTCTATGCTCTTGACCGTAGCATATGGGAGGTGAAGATATCCAGCATTGAGGAGTCCACAGGCTATGACACTCTAACCTGTGATGAACTCTTTAGCAAGCTGAAGTCCACAGAGATTGCCAAGGCATCTCTTGCAGTGCACAGAAGCTCTTTGCCACAACCATTGGCATTGGTTTCTAGCACTAGCCGTGGCACCACTGCAGAACCAAGCACATCAGGCACTTGTGTTCTTGCAGATGGTTTTGCTTTGTCCTCCCTGGTCTCCGTCACAAAGGAGCAGGTGGATACTCTAGCTGATGATGAGCTTGCTCTCATTGCCCGGAGGTTCACCCCGCTTTCATCATGAGAGACGGGATCAGAGGAGAAGTGGTTTTAGTGGTTGCTATGAATGTGGCGACACCTCTCATATTAAGGCCAACTGCCCCAAAATCAAGAAAAGAGATGAGAGTGACCGCCCCAAATACCACAAAAAGGAGAGGAAGCCCTTTGTGAAGGGCAAGCGCGGCAAGATGGCTAAGAAAGTAGCCAAGGCCGCTTCCAGAGCTTTTGTTGCTGCTCTCAGCGACATCGACACATCCTCAACTGAGGAGTCGAGCTCTGAGGAGGAGGAGTCCCCAAGGAAGGAGGACAAGAAGGACAAGAAGGGACATGACTTCACCGGCCTTTGCTTCATGGCCGACAGCGATCACAGCGGCGATGAGCTTGACTCATCTGAGGTAAACCTATCATCTGACCAGCTTCTAATTAAATTAGATGAGCTAAATGAAGTTGTGCTAGGTCAGGATAGATTGCTTGTGCAAGCCGCTAGAGAAAGAAAAGACCTTAGACTTAGGCTAGAAAATGTTTCTACTGAATATGCCATGCTTAAGTCTAAATTTGATGATGCTGAATGTGAATCATGTTCTGTTGTCATGAGTGAGCTTGCTCAGTTGCGTTCTGTTCATGCTCAAACTCTTTCTGAGCTTGAGACTGCACAGAAGCAGCTTTTGGAGGTGGATTCTAGACCTCATGATGTTCTTGATTGCATGAACTGCTCTTTATTACGCGATAGCATTAATTTACGTGATAAGCATGTTCATGATTTGGAGGCTAGATTGGAGAGGGCCGGTAGTTCTAAGGATGTGCAACCTGTTTGTGACACTTGCATTACCCTTAAGGACCAGCTAGGCACTGTTAGAGAGCGAGCTGAGAACCTCATGTCCGAAAATGAATCATTCTTTCCGTGGTAAACAATGCACTGAGGGAAAGGGTAGGATGGATTTACTCTTGGCCAAAACCAAGATGTGTGCTGACAGAGCAGGGGTAGCTCTAGGTTTGGGATTTGAGAGGA
>JAAALK010000285.1:18213704-18470732 GCA_019279435.1 Zizania palustris | reverse complement strand
GAAGTCTGTTAGTGTACGTTTAGACCTTTGGTGTACGAAGCCCAGCACCAGTTGCTGTCGCTAAGTACTTGGTCGAGTCCTCAGAGGACAGTCCACTCGTGCGAACGGTGAAGTGCGAAGCCTGCTCGAAGCACCTTGTGTGCGGAGCCTGCACTGACTTAGCAGAGTAGATTTTTCGGGGTTGCGTGTTGAGCGAAGTCTTCTAGGCTTCGAACTTTTACCTCCTTGTGAAGCCTGTGTTCGGAGCTGTCAAATACCTCCGAACCAGAACTTCGAAGGTTGTGTTCGAAGCCTGTTCCGTAGTAGACTGAATTAAAACAGAAGGCTATTTTTAGCCTAAAATTTTAAAAAGCTCCCATTCACCCCCTCTCTGGTCGCGTTTCCGGTCCAACAATTGGTATCAGAGCGGGGTTAAGATCACCAGTTGACCTTAACCGGTTTTGTGATCTTTTGGCGACATGGACAGATTAGTAAAATTCCTCTGTTCGATGGGACTGACTTTGCATACTGGAAGGTGCGCATGGAGGCTACTTGCTAAGCCAAGGAAATGCAATTTGGGAGATTGTAGACTCACAATACTCCATCCCTGAGACTCGCACCTCTCAAACAGAGAAAGATCATATAATGCCAACTCCAAGGCTAGGAATATACTGTTCATTGGTTTGAGCCAGAGTGAGTTTGATAGGGTGCAGCACCTTAGGACTGCTAGGGAAATTTGGACAACACTCACTATTTTTCATGAGGGCTCTACACAGATCAAGGCCAGGCGCTAAAGCACATACAATCAACAGTATCAGCCTGTTTGTGCAGGCACCTGGTTAATACTATAGATGCCATGTTTTCTCGCTTGGATGCGATAGTGGTAACTTGCGGTCCAACGGGACGCTTGCTTACAATGATCAGTGACAGGGCTATCAAGCTTCTCTATGCTCTTGATCGTAGCCATATGGGAAGTGAAGATATCCAGCATTGAGGAGTCCGCAGGTTAGGACACATTGACCTGTGATGAGCTCTTCAGCAAGCTGAAGTCCACAGAGATTGCCAAAGCATCTCTTGCAGTGCATAGAAACTCTTTGCCACAACCATTGGCATTGGTTTCTAGCACTAGCCGTGGCACACAGCAGAACCAAACACATCTGGCACTTGTGTTCTTGTAGATAGTTTTGTTTTGTCTTCCTGGTCTCCGTCACTAAGGAGCAGGTGGACACTCTGGATGATGATGAGCTAGCTCTCATTGCTAGAAGGTTCACCCGTTTCCACCATGAGAGACGGGATCAGAGGAGAAGTGGTTTTAGTGGTTGTTTTGAGTGTGGCGACACTTCTCACATCAAGGTCAATTGCCCCAAACTCAAGAAGAGAGATGAGAGTGAGCGCCCCAAATACCACAAGAAGGAGAGGAAACCCTTTGTGAAGGGCAAGCGCAGCAAGGTGGCTAAGAGAGTAGCCAAAGCTGCTTCCAGAGCATTTGTTGCTGCTCTCAGCGACATCGACACTTCCTCAACTGAGGAGTCGAGCTCTGAGGAGGAGTCCCCAAGAAGGAGGACAAGAAGGACAAGAAGGGACGAGACTTCAACCTGGCCTTTGCTTCATGGCCGACAGCGATCACAACTGCGATGAGCTTGACTCATCTGAGGTACCACTATCCTATGACCAGCTTTCAATAAATTAGATGAGTTGAATGAAGTAGTTACTTGGTTCAGGATAGATTACTTTTGCAAGCCGTAGAGAAAGAAAAGATCTGACTTAGGTAGAAATCTATTTCACCGAATATGCCATGCTTAAGTCTAGGGTTAATGATGCGGAATGTGAATCTTGTACTGTAGTCATGGGTGAGCTTGCTCAGTTGCGTTCTGTACATGCTCAAACTCTTTTTGAGCTTGAGACTGCACAGAAGCAGCTTTTGGTGGTGGATTATAGACCTCATGATAATATTGAATGCATGAACTGTTTCTTTATTGCGCGAGAGCATTAATTTACGTGATAAACATGTTCATGATTTAGAGGCTAGATTGGAGAGGGACGGTAGTTCTAAGGATGTGCAAACCTGTTTGTGACACGTGCATTACCCTTAAGGACCAACTAGGCACTGTTAGAGAGTGGGCTGAAAACCTCATGTCTGAAAATGAATACCTTATTCCGTGGTTAACAAATGCAGGTGAGGGAAAGGGTAGGATGGATTTGCTCTTGGCCAAAACCAAGATATGTGCCGACAGAGCAGGGTTAGCTCTAGGTTTGGTTTTGAGAGGATTCCTTCAGAAAATGGGAACAAAACGTTTTTTACCTCACCCACTACCCTAGAGAAAGAGAGAGCTCTGTTAGACACTCCATCAGCCAAGAAACCTACCCGAGCTCAAAAGAAAACCACTCCTTTTGCCAAGAAAATCCCTCCAAAGAAAACCACTCAGCAGAAGCCCAAGAAGCCTATGAGAGTTGCTCCTAAGACCCATGAGAGTGCCCCTAGAAGAGTTTTCCATTGTTCCTACTGTCAGCGGGCGGGTCATGTTGGTTGGTTTCTGTTTTTCGTCGCATCAAAGGATGAGCGCCGCTCTTAGGCGATGAGTTACCAGGACATGCATTACCCATCTTTAGGTATGCATGAGTCTGAGTTTTACTATCGTCCTATTTCGAGGCTCCTTGTGCTTCTCGGAGAGGTTTTGCTCCTCGAGGTGTTCACCATGTCCATATGGTGGTAGACCCCGGGTGAGGTTCTTTGTACCTCGTCAGAGTAGGAGACCTCGTCATGTTGTTCGTTCACAGCATGTAGGTAGATCTCGCACTTTGCATCATTCTGATTATCATGTGCGTAGACAGTCTACTTTTACTGTGCCTACTACTCGTGTCACTCAGTGCTGGATGCCTCGTCATATTTTCACTCACCCCAGCACTGAGCGATTGAGATATTCTTATCATATGTAGGCGACAGACCGAGGCTTGGAGGGCACATGGATCATGGACTCCGGTTGTTCACGCCATATGACCGAAGATGCAGCATGGTTCTCCAGCCTCACCACAACCAAGCAAAGGGAACATATCACCTTCGGGAACAATCGAAGGAGTAGAGTGAAAGGTAAAGGTGTGATAAGAATTAACTCGAACTTCACTCTCAAATATGTTGCTTTGGTTGAAAACCTGGGATACAATTTGCTATCTGTATCTCAGTTGCTTGATGAGGGCTTCGAAGTGCGATTCCATCGCGATACTTCGCAAGTACTCAATTCTGATGGCGTTGTGGTTTGTAAGATCTTTAGAGTTGGGAGAGTTTTTGGAGCTGATTTTTCAGAGTCATCTGGATTCTTCTCATTGTCTTGTTGCACATTCTAATTTCTGAGCTTTAGAAGTGGCATAGGAGACTAGGTGTAGGACCGAAAGTAGCGACTAGAGGGGGGGTGAATGGGCGCCTAAAAATTTCTTGCTAAACTATATTTTAATCCCACCACCCAAATGAACTTAACCAGACAAATAATATTTGCAAAGCAAATTTCAGGAATTAAAGTTGTCTAGCTTAAAAATGACCGGTGTCCTAATTAAAATGATATATTAAAAATAATCTAGATAAAAACTACTATAGTAACTAAAATGCCTAGGTAAAATAAGAAATATTTATATTGCAGTCTATAGGTAAAAATACTAATCAATTGAATAAAACATAGATCATTTAAATTATTTCAGAGATAAACTAGAATAAAAATAATACTGTGTCTAATAAAATTTTCCTTTTATACGAGCAGATTAAAACACTTAAATAAAATATGCTACCACGAATAAATTCTAGCAGACAAAATAGCTACGAAATAGCTAACAAATTTAATTTAGTCAAACATTTAGAGATAAGCACATTAATAACTTGCGTTAAAAAAAACAAACTAACAGAATCTTTTTTTTCTTCGTTTGACGTAATTGCGTGCGCTGTTTGCCTTAGCATTGAAGAATTGTTTTGCTTTTTGTTTTTCTCGCCGGACAAACGTGCCGAACTCAGTGCCAAGTCACGTCGCCGCTTGCTGCAAAGGGACTGCCGATGCAGCCGCTTGCCGTCGCTGTGGATCTGCGCCAAGGGATAAAGAAAACCACCGAAGGCAAAAAAAAGCTGGAGGCAAAGGCTCATGCCTGGTCGCCACTGACGCACAACATGTGCGTGCCGCCGCCCGTGCGTTGCACAGTTCCCGTGGGCACGCTGATTTGCTGCAAAACAAAAAGGCTTTTCCTCGTGAAACGAACCAATATTTGCCGTCGGTGTGCACGCCGCCGTGAGTTCGGCGATGCCAAAACAAAAACGTGGCCAAACAAATCTGCAGAAAACAGAGGATGACGAATTCGAATGTAGACTATAGATTGAATCTCTTAAAAACAGTCATCTATCCCCAAGGGGATAGGGGCCTATTTATAGGCAAATCCTAATACATGAACAGACAAATTTACCCTCGGGTAAAATAAACTAACTCTAAAATAAATTCCGAAAATTATTAAAATATTCTTTGAAAAATTAACTGACTCGAATAAAAATATTCTAAACTTAAAAACTAAATATTAATATCCTAAAATTGAATTAAACATAGATAGTCAGTTTTACGCCGAAACTGACAAAGCGTCCACCGTCTTCGCACCGGGTACCCGGATTGGGCCGACCCAACCCCACAGCTTCCTCAGCCCGGCAATCGCTCGCCGCCCGTGTACCTGAGTCAAACCCAGTCAACAGACCGGTGGATCCTCTGCCGCTCCTAGCCATGTACCCGGATTGGGCCAGCCCGACTCCGCGGCTCCTCTGCCCGGCCATCGCTCACTGCCCGTGTACTTGAGTCACATGCGCCTCAGACTCGGCAGGTCTTCATCTCTCCCTTAAATTGACTTTCGTTGACAATCACTCATCACATCTGGAATATCAAAACCATATTCTTCAACATGGTTTCTCAATCTCCCCCTTGATGAGTGCATTGTCAACACCCTTTTCAGCTCATCTCCAGAACCTGCAAAATATGTGGAAACAGAAAAACAAAGACAAAAAAATAGAAGAAAGAAAATAAAGGTTTAACCCTAATAACCAAAAGCCAAACAAAAGCACAAAAAGTGGTAATTATGGTTAACCAAAAAATAAAGCCTCAAAAACAAGTGCAAATCAAATCTCAGAATTTCCAACAAGAAAACTCCCCCTGAAATAAATCGCAGAGAAAGCCAAAAATATATCCAAAATTTCTCCCCCTTGTTGACAATTGGACTCATCAAGTGAGACTAAATGCACTCTAAAGAGACATAAACACAAACTCCCCCTGAAATGCAGCTCCCCCTCAAAAATGCCATGAATGCAGATGGAGTGCAGGTGGAGTGTGAAAGCATGTTTCTTAGATATGATTGACTACTATTACAACGTCTAACAGGTATAGAAAATATATACTGTCTAAGATACATGACATGATCAGTGGAACAGATGATATCTAAAGAGGGTCATTAGCACGCATTTTTCGATTTTTTGCAAACAAAAGCATCACCACTTTTTCTAGTAGACAAGCAAAGTAAAGCATGAGATGCAAAAGCTAACTGATATCTACCAAGATAAGCATTGTCCAAATCAAAGTGCTTCAGCAAACTTGTCATCTTTTTAAATTTTTCAGACTGATTCTTTTTCCTTTCATTTCTTCCAGGGGTTATTTGCAAGTCAAACCTTATGCTAACCGACCAAGTCAAGCCTAGGCCAGAACTGGACCATCAGAAGCTTAAGACATTGGTCTTGGCATACATTACACTGTCCTAGTTCATACCAAAGTGCTATGGTAAGCAGTCCAGAACAATGCAATGCGACAAAGCAAACCCACCTAGATCTTTTCTAATAATCATAAAAATGCATATTTTTTTATTTTTCTGGATTTTTTATCATTTTATAGCACATTTTTCATATTTAAAGCATATGGATGTCCAAGTTGCATATGTGCATCTAAGTAAGGATCTAGCTACCAGGCATGTAAAAGATAGCGAAAGCATTCAGCCTACACATGTTAGTTACCAGAAGCAATGGTGATCATTTTTCGATTTTAAAACATAAAAGCCATGCATAAGACAAATATCAGATATATCATGTGAACTGAACCAGAACATGATCATTAACAAGTAATCAAAAACATATACTAGCTAGAGAAAGTAAAGCAGATTAATCATATAATAGAAGCAAGCTCAAAATGTGATTGATGATTATGCATGATATGAACGCACACAAAAAGACTCAATAAAAAATAAAAAAGAAAGTAAAACTGATACCAATGAAAAGCTGACTCAAAATATCCTAAAAAGGATACACAACTCCCAAAAACACGATCAATAATCATGAGTGGGACCAAACGGTCCAATGCCAGGTTTAGTAAAAGTGTTGAACCAGTGTCGAGCCATCTGCGCGTATGTAGGAAAGCAAAAGGAATCATATGAGTCTGGACTGAAGCGCGGATCAAAGCGCGGTCCTCTGTTCTTCCTAAAATCATGATCACGAAGTCCAATACCGTATCCATAACAATCTGGTACTCTGCCGGAACGGAAACCACCCTCCGGAGCACGATCATAAAAACCGTCCCCTCTACCACCACCTACACGACGTGGCCTGGCCTCTAGCCTCTCTCTATGTCGAGGAACTCTCTGTCTACCACCCTGCTGGTAGAACTGCTCCTGCCCACCTCGAGCTCTCTTTGCTCGCTCAACCCGCTTCCTCCTGAAGCAAAACTCCTCAAGATGCCCGTCTCTCTGACAAAACTCACAGTGATAGGTAGGCTTCTTGGTATGTGGTTGAGGCTTGAGATTCTTAGGCTTGGTGGTGTTTGGTGTATCATCTTTGGTGTGAGAGGGTCCATGTAAAGAATCAAGAGAAGTGTGAAGAGTTTTAGGCTTAGGAACCCAGATCTGCTTTTTAGGTGGAGCTTTAGGTTGTTCTTGGATCACTCCATCCTTGGGATGACTATCCTTAAAGGACTCAGTGGGGTGAGTCTTGGGATATCTCTGTTTGGGAGTCATCTTACTCCACTCCACTGCACGGCTAATGGCGCTCTCAAAATCAGCCTTGGTATATGTGTAACCTACCCCAAAACCATCCTGTCTCTTGAATTGCTGGATCATCATGCCGAGCTGTGGCTCTCTAGCACTAATCCAACTCAGGATTAAACGGAGGTAAAAGTTCTCATTCTGAACATCAGCTAGCTCCTCTCTCAAAGTATCTAACACCTCCACCTGAGACAAACAGATCTCACACTCTTTATCAACTTCGACAGACTTCTCAGCTTTTAGCTTGATCAATTCCATTCTAATGGATAAGCAGTTCTCACAAACAGTGGATGGAACTGACAAGGTCTCAAGCTCTAGCTTAGTCTGCTCCAACTCACCTCTCACTCCAGCTAACTCGCTCAACTGCTCATCACTCTTGGCTCTTAGCTCAGCTATACTAGCTAAATGAGATGGGCAGTCTACACAAGGTGCGACAACAGTGGCATGAGCATCTTTTAGCTCCTGCTGAGTGCTTTCAAGCTCGGTGGCCAATGTGTATCTCTCATCTACTCTCTCTGTGTACCTGGACTTAAGAGTCGTCAGGTCACACAACAACACCTCACAGTTAGGGCACTCTCTACTATCACCCAAGCAAGGAGAAGAAGACATGCTCTCAATCTTGCCATTTGCTGTGGCAAGCTCACTCTCAAGCTCATCTATCCTCTTCTTAGCCCCTCTAAGTAGTTTATCCCTATACTTCAACTCCTGACTGTTCTGTTCTAGTAAATTAACAACTTCTTGTTCATAAGAAGATGCCTTCTCATTATCGTAGTCGTCGGAGTCATCGGAGGAGTCCTTCTCTTTCTTCTCCCCAAGAGCCATTGAGTAGAAACTCTTGTGGGGTCTTCGGCTGTGACGTGAGCGACTCTTCGGCTTGTCCCCGAAGCCCATGAAACTGAGGCCCGCCGGATTGTCCCTATCCTTCCCCTTCCTGATCACGATCTCTTCATCACTTGAACTTGAAGACGAGGAGGAGGACGAGGACCTCTTGGAGTATCTTTTCTCCATCTCGGCAAAAAAGGTCTTGTCTCGCTTCTTGTTCTCACGCCTGTAATCCTTTAGAGCCTTTTGAAAAAAACTTGTCTTGGGCTTGCCCTTTGTGGAATTGTCATACTTGCCGGAGTTGTAGGAATTGCCGCCAGTTCCCTTCTTGTGATTCTTCTGCTTGGGGCAGTCGGCAATGAAATGACCTGAGTCACCACACTCAAAGCACCCGGATTTTGTACCGTGTCTCTTAAACATTCTCTTATCATAGACACGTCGCACCCGGTTGTTAAACAGGCACAGATCATCATCTCCTAGTGTATCAAGTTGTTCCTCGGAAATAGACATCAAGGAAAAGGCAGTACAACTCATGGCATTAGGATCAGCAGATGGTGTCGCGAGCGCCAGAGTCTTTGAGCCAGAATCAGTGAGATTTGATCTCAACTGAATATCGACCTCTGAGGCCTTGAGCTTACTAAAAAGCTCTGCGATGGTCAAGGTATCATATGATGTGCTCTCAACAATAGAAGAGACCTTGATCTCCCAGATCTTAGGGTCCAAGGTATGGAGTACCTTAAGTGCCTGTTCATGATCGAGACCAGCTGATCACCCTTGGCCTTGTTAACACGAAGTTTGTTAATGATCGATTGAAAACGACCAAACAAAGCCTCAACAGTCTCACCCGGCTTCTGTGAGAAATTTTCATACTCACGCCGGTAGGTCTGATATAGTCTAGCCTTGACCTGAGCTGTCCCCTCATGGTGTGCCTGCAGGGTAGCCCACATCTCTCTAGCAGTGGTGAGATGGCTAACACGCTCGAACTCACTAGGACCTAGACCAGAAAATAAAATGTTCACCGCTTTACTATTATTTTGATGCTGGGTAATTACATTTTCAGTAGTATCCACAGCAATAGTCGTTATGGTGAAACTAGGATGAACACAAATCTCCCATATGTCCGAGCTCTGGCTCATAAGGTATGCTCGCATGCGAGTCTTCCAATAAGTGTAGCCAAAAGCTTCTAGGGATGGGATTTTACCAGAAGACGTCATGGTCACTACCTAGGTTTTAGAATCGGTTAAGATATTAAAAAAAACCTAACCTCGCTCTGATACCACTTGTAGGACCGAAAGTAGTGACCAGAGGGGGGGTGAATGGGCGCCTAAAAATTTCTTGCTAAACTATATTTTAATCCCACCACCCAAATGAACTTAACCAGACAAATAATACTAGGGCATATGAGCTTTGAGTTGCTCGCTCGTCTGAGTGCCCTAGGTCTGATCCGAGGATTGCCCAAGCTCAAGTTTGAGAAGAATTTAGTTTGCGCTCCTTGTCGACATGGAAAGATGATTGCCGCTTCACATTCGCCAGTCACCACAGTGATGACTGAACAACCCGGAGAACTTCTCTACATGGACACTGTAGGTCCTTCTCGGGTTAGTTCTTTAGGCGGCAAGTGGTATGTGTTAGTTATTGTCGATGATTTCTCTCGCTACTCTTGGGTCTTCTTTCTTGCCAGCAAGGATGAAGTGTTTTCACACTTTTGGAGCTTGGCTTTGAGACTTTTCACCGAACTCCCAGGTACATTGAAATTCATTCGAAGTGATAATAGCACCGAGTTCAAAAACAGTCTCTTTGTTGACTTTTGCATGGAGCATGGCATAGAACATCAATTCTCTGCTCCGCGGGTTCCTCAACAAAATGGTGTTGTTGAGAGAAAGAACCACACTTTGGTTGAGATGGCTAGGACGATGCTCGATGAGCACAGGACTCCTAGGAAATTCTGGGCTGAGGCCATGAACACTGCCTGTTACATCTCAAACTGAATTTTCTTGCGCTCAATTTTAAACTTGACATCTTATGAACTACGTTTTGGGAGACAGCCCAAGGTTACTCATCTTCGAGTTTTTGGCTGTCGTTGCTTTATCCTAAAACGTGGTAACTTGGATAAATTTGAGTCGCGTTCTTCTGACGGGATATTTTTGGGTTACACTACACATGGTCATTCTTATCGTGTTTATAATTTAGAAACTAACACTGTCATCAAGTCATGTGATGTGACTTTTGATGAATCAACCCCCTCTGTTAGTTCTGCATTTGAACAGGCAAATGAACACGACATGGAACAGTCCATCTTCGAAGAAGAAGATCCCGGAGATTTCGAGGATGAACTCTTACTACCCTCGACGTCAACCCCCGAAGCCGACCCTGCTTCGACCACTTCGGCACAAGGTCCCGAAGCAACTACCTCGACATCGGTCATCTTGGACCACTCCAACGCACAAGTTGAAGAGAGAGTCTGCATCCCGCCGCGAGGCTCCACATCATGTTCAAAGGATGCACCCTCCCGAGCAGATCATTGGTGAGCTTGATCAAAGGGTAACACGTTCTCATGCTCATTTCATTGATTCCGCTTTTGTTGCTTCTTTCGAGCCTTTAGATGTTAGTCATTCACTTTCTGATTCTAGTTGGATCAATGCCATGCATGAGGAACTTGAAAATTTTGAGAGAAACCAAGTCTGGTCTTTAGTTGATCCTCCACCAAATGTTCATTTCATTGGAACAAAATGGATTTTCAAAAATAAACAAGGGGAGGATGGGACTATAGTTAGAAACAAGGCTAGACTCGTAGCTCAGGGTTATTCTCAACTAGAAGGGATTGATTTTACTGAAACTTTTGCACCTGTTGCTCGCCTTGAGGCCATTAGGATTTTGCTTGCCTTTGCGACATCCCGGGGATTCAAACTCTATCAAATGGATGTCAAAAGTGCTGTTCTTAATGGCTTCATAGGTGAAGATGTTTATGTAAAACAACCCCCTGGTTTTGAAAACCCCAAATACCCACATAAAGTCCTTAAACTTCATAAGGCTCTTTATGGACTCAAGCAGGCCCCTCGGGCTTGGTATGACAGACTTAAGTCTTTTCTGCTTGAGCGGGGGTATTTGATGGGCTTTGTTGTTAAAACCCTGTTTACTCTCAAGCATGGCAAATATTTCCTTCTAGTGCAGATTTATGTGGATGATATCATCTTTGGTGGCTCTTCTCATGCTTTGGTTGCCGAGTTTGCAGATACCATGAGCAGGGAGTTTGAGATGTCCATGATGGGCGAACTCACATTTTTCCTTGGTTTGCAAATCGAGCAAAGCAAACAGGGTACCTTCGTCCACCAGACGAAGTACACCAAGGACCTGCTCAAGAAGTTCGACATGGCTGATGCGAAGCCTCTTGCCACTCCAATGGCTACATCTGTAGCATTGGATCCTGACGAGGATGGCGAAGCCGTAGATCAGAAGGAGTTCTGAAGCATGATCAGCTCCCTCCTCTACTTGACTGCTACAAGGCCGGACATACACTTCGCAGTGTGTCTGTGCGCTCGTTTTCAGGCTTCACCACGAGCTTCACACCGCTAAGCGGTAAAACGCATTCTAAGGTATCTCAAACATACCCTTGAGTTCGGCATATGGTATTCAGCGTCTTCCTCTTTATGTCTTCAAGGTTATTCCGATGCGGATTTTGCTGGGTGTAGGATTGATCGGAAGAGTACCTCTGGTACTTGTCATTTTCTGGGTACATCACTGGTTTGCTGGTCTTCCCGCAAACAGTCTAGTGTTGCACAATCGACGGCTGAGGCCGAATATGTTGCTGCAGCTAGCTGTTGCTCTTAGATTTTGTGGATGGTTTCCACTTTGCGGAATTTCGGGTTAGATTATAAGAGTGTTCCACTTTTCTGTGATAACACTAGTGCTATTTGTATTGCAAACAATCCGGTTCAACACTCCAGAACCAAACACATTGATGTGCGATATCATTTTCTCAGAGATCACAATGAGAAGGGTGATATTGAACTTCAATATGTTGATACTCAACACCAGCTAGCCGATATTTTCACAAAACCCCTCGATGCTTCTCGTTTTGCCTACTTGCGTGGGGAACTTGGTATTTGTCACCCGTACGGCATTTTGTGAGGAGGAGCTGTCTTTAATTGTATTGCATATGCTCATCATGTGTGAAATTGCATTTACATCTTTTGCACTTATATGCCTGATTATAATTCATGAAATCATGTCATCTCAGCTCTATTTAATATATCTGAAACATTAATGTGCATGGTGTATTCTTTCCAAAATCAAATCGTGCTCACTGCTTATGTCTTGAATCTAGCTTGTGTAGGCAGGACTGCTTTAGCTATCTTTTATCTGCTTGATAGCAAGACACCCTTTCCTTGGATGCTAAACAATGCAACTTGAAAAATTGTACTCATGGATTTTCATCAAATGATAAACAATTTGTTTACTTAATCAAAAATTCAAAAAATCCATGTTTTGCATGCTTCAAAGCAAAAAGATCTAGGTGGGTTTGTTTTGTCGCACTACTCTATTCTAGACTGCTTACCATTGCACATTGGTCTGAACTGGGATAGTGTAGTGTATGCCAAAATCACTGCTTTAAGCTTCTGATGGCTTTCATGCCTAGGCTTGGCCTAATTGGAAAGCATAAGGTGGACAAACAAATAACCCCTGGCATTATGAAAAGAACAACAAAATTCATTGATCATCAAGTTTGCTTTCATTGCTCCATTTGAACTGGACTTGTCTGTCTAGAGTAGAAATTGACTAGCTTTGCGCAGTCCCTGCTTTTACTTGTCTAGTTTCCTTGACTAAGTGGTGATGCTTTTATTTCAAAAATGATAAAATCACATGCTGTCATAATGTTTTTAGAGAATGTTAAATTGAGCTGAGCCCATGATCATTGGTATTACTGTTGGCATATTTTTGCTTTGTATGTCTTTGCATTCTGCTCATTTCCAAACAATGCATCTTTACATGCTCCTTGATGCTTGCATTGCCAAGGGGGAGAAATTTTTGAGTTCTCTATTGCAAGGGGGTACAATTAAATTACTCAGGGGGAGTTTTTATCTTGAAAAAGGGAAGATTTGCCGAAGGGGCTTTTACTCTTTTAAAAAGGGGGAGGAAAATTCTTTTGTCAAGTGACGTGATTTGGCTCGTTTTTGAGTTTTTATGGTCACTTGTGTGCTGAAATACTTTAAATTTTCTTGAACTTGAATTTGGTTGTCAATGCACTCATCAAGGGGAGATTGAGAAACCAAGGGTTGGTTTCGGAGTCTGTGATGAGTGATTGACAGAGTTTAACCTCTGGATCGAAGGGGTACCTCCGAAGGGTTCGGAGGTTGGACCTCCGAAGGTGTTCGGAGGCTGTTTCACCGAAGGGTTCGGTGGGTTTGGTTGCTGCAGCTGTTGCAGCGGAGTGTGCCTGTCGGAGGGGTCCGACAGTACACGATGACTGGGTTGTACCGAAGGTCTCGGTACTTTGGGCAGTACACCGGAGTGTGTGCCGAAGGTTGCTAACCCGGAGAGGTCTCCGGAGTACTGGATACACTTGTCTGCTTGTCTGTGGTGCGCAGGGGACTGCGGAGGCGACGGACGGTTCGTAGCAGGTGAACCTAGGTCAAGCGGGAGGCTTGATGCCAGTGGAGCAGGGAGCTCCGTCACGAAGGCTGCGAAGGGGTCGAGGTCGGTCCTCGGGTCGAGGTGCACCAGGTGAAGGCAATAAGTGCGGAGCGTGGCTCTGGGTGAAGGTACTCCGAGACGAAGTCCTCGGAGGCGAGACACTTCGAAGGGTACTCCGAAAGGAGTGACTTCGGAGTATGGTGGATCTAAGTCCTCAGCAGAGGCAAAATGTTCGTAGTGTGCTCCAGAGGGAGACACTCGAAGGTACCCGACGAAGGTCTCAGTAGTCGAGGTGCATCGAAGGCATGGTCCGGGTGAGGCTCGTCGAGGAGTGTGCTTGGGGAGAGACACTGCGACGAAGTGCTCATGGAATGCTTCGGGCGGAGGCCTTGGACGAAGGAGGGACTTCGAAGGGTGTTACTCCGAAGGTGGGGCTTCGGAGTGACGCAGGCTTCAGAGCGAGGATGACTTGAGGTACTTTGGCCATACATGGCTTCGGTACACGGACTGACGGAGTTCGAGCTGGGAGTAGTTGCGAAGCCGTGGTGGTCCACTCCGAGGGTGTTGGTGCGAAGGCCCAAGGGCTTTGACGGCTTCGGCTTAAAACCGTCACTGTATTGGAGGTTGACTTCGGTGAAGCGAAGGCCATCAGGCTCAAGGCTTCTCACCGAAGCTACCGCACCCCTCGCGTGCGAAGGGGGGCTTCAGAAAGGTCAAAGACTGCAAAGGCTAACATTGTCTGCTCTGCAAAAAGCTGACGCTGTCCCCTCTGCAAAGCTGACAGAGAAGCCTCCAAATAAAGTTGACTACCTTTTGTACCCCTCTGTTCTGTAGAGACAAAACCAATGTAAACCCTAGGGGTAAAGTAGTCAATTCACATGGGTGAATAGTGGCTATAAATATGGGGGCTGGGTAGGTAACATTTAACACTTTGAGCATTCATTATTGAGCTCCTGTACTAGCCACCACACTTTGTATTCATCCTGATTTCATTTATTGTGTTCCTTGTTCAAGCAGCGAAGCCCTGCTTCTATGTTCATTTATTCTGCTTGAGCTTGTTTGCATACCTCGCTAGTAGTAGTGCACCGAAGCCTGTCTAGGTGAAGTGTGTTTTGTGCGAAGTGTGCTTTTCAGTGTGTGTTCGCTCTGTGTAACAGGAGGCTAGACCTCGCTGCTTACTAGCGAAGCCCTGATCGAAGCCCGTGTTTCTTATCGTGTCTAAGCCCCTAGCGAAGTCTGTTAGTGTGCGTTTAGAGCTTCGGTGTACGAAGCCCAGCACCAGTTGCTGTCGCTAAGTACTTGGTCGAAGTCCTCAGAGGACAGTCCACTCGTGCGAAGGGTGAAGTGTGAAGCCTGCTCGAAGCACCTTGTGTGCGGAGCCTGCACTGACTTAGCAGAGTAGATTTTTCGGGGTTGCGTGTTGAGCGAAGTCTTCTAGGCTTCGGACTTTTACTCCTTGCGAAGCCTGTGTTCGGAGCTGTCAAATACCTCCGAACCAGAACTTCGAAGGTTGTGTTCGAAGCCTGTTCCGCAGTAGACTGAATTAAAACAGAAGACTATTTTTAGCCTGAAATTTTAAAAGCTCCCATTCACCCCCCCCCTCTGGTCGCCGTTTTCGGTCCAACAATAAGAAAGAGTACATGCACTTTGAGATGAAACTTGGTGAATCTATTGATGACTTATTTTCATGATTTAATAAGATTCTTAGTAGTTTACATGTTGTTGGAGTTTACACTGATGCTTCTAATGCTATACAATTACTTGGTGCTTTAGATATGTCTGTGTGGGAGATAAAAGTTACTTCTATTCAAGAATCAACTAACATGAGTACACTTAGTGCTTTATTCTAAACTATAAAAACTTAATTAGATGTTCTTTCTAGAAAACATGGAAATAAATCAATAGTTTAGGTCTCTCAACCTAACATGCATAATGATATTTATTCATCTAGCTATGTTTTGTCTTCTTTGTCTTCACTAACTGATGAATAGTTAGAACAACTTCTGAAAGATGATTTGGCACTTCTCACTACTCATTTTACTAAAGCCTTGTAGAATATAAGATTAAAAAGAAAAGAAAATTTTGGTCCTCAAAGATGTTATGAGTGTGGCTCACTTAATCATATTCGTCCTGAGTGCCCAAAGTTTCTAGCAAGGATTGTGAAGGATGATGATGAGAATGAAGAGGAGATTGAAGGTGATAAGAAGAAGCACACATCTAAGAGTGATAAGAAGAAGGGCTATCTGAACTGCAAGGTAGTGCATCATGTTCTTTCCGCTCTTGAGAATATTAATTTGAGTGATATGGATATAGTCAGCGATAATGATGCAACTCTGAAAGGGAAGAGTAATTTGATTGGGTTGTGTCTAATGGCAAGTTCCAAAGGCTCCATCAACAATAGTGACCTTGATAGCGACAACAATAATGAGGTAGAATCTTCTTATGATGATTTAGCACGTGCTATTGAAAAACTTGGTAATTTATTAGAGAAAAGAAATAAAATGATTAAGAAACATGATATATTAATTGGGTCTTTAAATGCTGAAATTGATAGACTTAAAACATTGATTCCTGTTGATGATTCTTGCAAATCATGTGATTCACTTTATGTTGAATTTACTTCTCTAAGAGATGTGCATGCTTCCATTTTATAACAACTTAAAGCTGAAAAGGAAAAAAAACAAGAATCATGTATGTTTAGTTGATAAAGCAACTTCTTGTGATAATTGCACCATTCTTTTTAAACGCATTGAATATTTGCAAGGAATGATAGGAATTAAAAGTTTGAATCAATTTTTTTAATAAAAGACTAGTTCTGTGAAACATAAAACTGGGTTAGGTTTTGATCCTTATACTCACTCTAAGACACATGCTCCTATTGTAGTTAAATTTCTTGGTAGTGGAAAATTTGAAACATGTGACGAGCCTAAAAACATGATATTTAGATCGTCTGAAATTATGTCCTCTATTAAAACAATGAATGCAAATATAGCTTCAACTTCTCATGTTAAACATAAAACTAAGTACACTTGCACTTATTATGGTAAAGATGGATATAAGGTAGAATTTTGTTTTAGACTAGCTAAACAACAAAGAAATGAAAGGTTTAGAACTAAGTCTAATTTTGGCAAGCCAAACTCTTTTTTTATGAGGGATATGAGTAATGCTAAATCTGATTTTTTTGCACAAAAATACCTGTGTTGTGCCTACTGGTTTTTGTCGTGTGTCTCAGTACTAGATTCCTAAATGTTTTATTTCTAACCCCAATGTTGAGGCCTCAACATTTTCTATCACTATGTAGGCTATACGTGAAAGGAAAGAGAACATATGGTTAGTTGACTCTATATGCTCACGTCACATGTCTAGTGATAAAAATTGGTTCTCCTCCCTTACACATGCATCTCGAGTTGAAAGTGTTACTTTTGGAGATGCTTCTTCAACGTTGTGGCAAAAGGTTCACATCCACCTCTAACCATAGTCATGCCTAATGCTCTAGGACAGCTTCTACATCTTGACATTGTTGGACCATCTCGTGTTTAATCAGTTTGGTGGCAAATGGTATGTACTCGTAATTGTTGATGATTTCACTACATATTCTTGGGTTTTCTTTATGGCATCTAAAGATGAAGCCTTTGATCATTTTATAAGCCTAGTACGTAGATTATCTCTTGATCACCTAGTTTCTCTTGGAGCTATTAGGAGTGATAATGGATCTGAATTTAATTTTTTTTCTTTGATATTTTTTGTGCTGAAAAAGGAATTGATCATTGTTGGCGCAACAGATTACGCTAACAAGTTCTATAAGACAAAGAACTAACAAACTAAGTGTTCGTGAATGCGGACTATCTCAAGCCTCCGAATAGGATAATAGCTCGGAATAGTTCGAAGTGTGTATTGAATATCAGAATATTCGATGCCTCTTACATGGCGAGAAGGGGGGTATTTATAGGTAAAATCTCTAAGGAAAAGACCTTTTTACCCCTTAATTACAACCGATATAGTGGATACTATTTCGGTATCCCTTATAAGGTTAATATGGTAAAATATGCTTGAAGGATGTTGATAAGGTAGACGTCTCATCCTTCTGGTTGTTTTCCACTCTGGAGGGGAAGCCTTTCGGAGGGTCTCTTTGGACCGGAGCCTTGACGGACCCTTCAGCTTCGAGCCCTTCAATCCGGAGGCAAGTCTTGCGCTCCAAGATTAAGACTTGCCTTTATCTTTGTTGCATAATGTATTTGCTTGGAATCTTAGAGGATCATGAGGTTGAAGTATTTTCCCCCAATAGTAGCCCCTCGAATACGCTTCTCCGGATAGCATGTACAGCAAGGAGAGCAGTATACGCAAGAAATATTTTCATGCTCGGGATCTTAGAAAGAATGCAAGGTATTATAATCGTTCGAAGCATCCTTGGTATCGGAGATGCATCAAATACGGGCTTCAAACTCGGACCTTCGTATGATTGCTCTGAAGGAAAATGAATCGTTATGACAGTTGTGAATCGCAAAGAGCCATTACTTTCGTACCATTAACTCCCAAATAGCTGCTAGACCTTTCGAGAAAGCAACAACTACAAAAGTTTACCGCGAGTTTACATTCTTTCACCCTTTGGCCCCACCTGTCATTGACGCGGGTTGAATCTGCAAGAGTGAAAATATGCGCGAATCATGCCGAACGAGAACAGAGCGGTTATAAAAGAGGAAAGCGATCAATGGTGAAAAGTTTTTACAAAGCTTTTGTGCTTCGACATTTCCATACTTTCATCTTTCACCCTTACTCTCCGAAACTCTCGAGTGCTCCACCAATGGCGAGAACAAGTGCAAGAGCACCGGCGGTGATGATGACCTTGGCGCAGCGGCAAGCTTGGGCTGCATCTGCGGTGGTAGCAATGGTGGGAGCTCTGGGGGCCTCCTAGTCCAAGGATCCACGAGAGCTCCACCCACCATAAAAGAAGCCACTGAAGCAGGCCTTCATCCTCGGGAGATCGAATAGCACGACGGAGTCCATCGAGGAAGCAGTGAGTGGAAGGCTGGGACCGGGGATGAGGTCTCGGATCCCTAGAGAAGAAGTGATACCGACACCGAGGAGCAGAAAAGTCATTGTATTTGAAGCCTTCTTCGAAGCCAGACTCGGGCTCCCTTCAATAAACTTCTTAACATAAGTATTGGAGATGTTCCACGTTACCCTGCCACAGCTGTCTTCGAACGCCATAGCTAGGATGACGGTCTTCGAATGGGCCCTCCGAGCCGAAGGGAGCGAAGGAAGGTCCAAAGTATTCGCGGCGACCCACGAAGCTTCATGCTAGCCCAAGCCGCATGATGGGCCCAGAGACTCCAAGCTGCTAGTGGCCTTCGAGAGTGTCAACCTCCAGCTCCGGAAGGGGCACTTGAAGAATTTCCCAACGAAGGCGATCAACGACCAGTGGTACTCTGATTGGATACTCCGGTGGTTTTATGCCGAGGCCAGAGAAGACTCTGGCCTTGAGGGGCCTCTGCAAGATATCTGGTATAGGAGGGAGGCGGAGGTGACTTCAAACTCAAGTCTGCTTTCAACGCGACTTGGGTTGTTGTCTTCGGTGGCCAAGCGCATGAGTATGTGAGACTTGGCAGAGGAGTTCATCGCCCTCCGGATACCTCCGCTCGGGGCCAATTGGCCCATTGTTTTTCACAACGCTTCAGAGGGGGAGCTTCAAGAGATCGCTTTCGAACTCTCTAGGTAATACTTTGATATTTCCTGCACTCAAATTAGTCATATAGAATATCTATAGTTTTCTTAACAGATTGTTACCTTGTTTTAGCGGCTCTGTTGGTGCTAGCTCCAGAGCAAATAGCTCGAGCAGTGGAGAGGGTGCTTGGGGCCCCTACTGCAGTGGAGAAGCAGTGGAGGGTGGAGCTGGTTGGGAGCTAGGAACGCTCCAACCGAGTGTGGAGTGCACTCAGAATCAAAGCCCCTCCTCTTCCAAGCTTCTACGCAGCGGGCCTGATCTCTCGAAAGAGGAAAGCTGCTACTGGGACCTCCAAGGCCATGAAGATTCCGGTGAAAAAGGTGGCACGGAAAGCTAAGCTCCCTTCACCTCCAGTGTCTCCACCTTAATTAGACATTCGGTGCTGAAACCGAATGGGGAGGGAGCTCGAAGCTCTACTCATGGAAGGTGGTGAGGGGGATCCTCGGTCTGAAACCGAGGATCCACCTTGGGTGGATGTCGGAGCGATGCCGGTGGCTGAATAGGACTGTAGCGGTCCGAACTGAGCCCGCAAGGGTTCAGGGAGTGGAGCTGGAGGGCTCTGATTCGCCAGTGACCAGAGTAGTGGTGATGGAGGTAAGGGCCTCTACGTCTGCTACTCCAACCCAAACTTCTGGGGAGGACATCGATGAGTACCTCAAAATGTACGAGTATCTGGTGGATCCCGTAATCCTCCCTCAAAATCTAGATGGAGGTAAGCCTTTGGTCTTTACTTCTTGATTCATCATACCTAAAATAATTTCATTGTATTGGCAATATCTTTTAGATAATTGACAAATACCTTATATTTTGTAGATGCTTCGGGGAGAAACATGGCTCCGACCCGAGATGGAGCCTTGGCGGAGGAGTTGGCTCCAGCCGGGGACGAGGCTCCGACAGAAGAGGTAGCTCCAGCAGCGGAGGCTACTTCTGTTGGAGCTGCTTTTGTCGAGGGGGTCACTCCTATGGAGGGGTCTACTCTGATGGAACAGGTGCCCCTGGCAGCTCCTGCAATGGGGAGAGGTAAAGGCAAGTCTTGGCCTGGGCCTCTCCCTTCCTTGGTGACGACACCATCGATGAACGATCCTACAGTGGATGATTTGGAAGAGGATCCCGCCGAAGATGATCGGAGGGCCCTGTCCTGGCTCCCTCCATTAGCTCTGTTCTTGGAGCAGCGGACATGGCTTCGGTCTCTCCTATAGCCCTTGGCTGAAAAGAGCCAAGAGGTTGGCAAATCTGAGCTGGTCTCCACGTTGAGCGAAGCTAGTGGATCAGAGCTAGACATAGCCCTCAAAAGGGCTATCGTCCAGGTATGCGAGGGACATAGTGCATATTTAATTCATTGTAATTACACCATACTTACTTTGCTTTTTGCAGCAATTTTTTCTTGATAGAGATCGAGTTTAATCGGCTCAAAAGGAAGGTTACAGCGCTCTAGAGGGCCCTTAAGGGCTCCGAAGATAAGTCCCTACAATTGGAGGAAGAACTCCTCGAAAAGCAGAGGGAGAAGGCTATTGTAGAGGAGGCAATCTGAATGGAGTAGCATGCTCATGCTGGCCTAGGCGTCTTCAATTAAGGAGCTCCAAGCAGAGCGAATGGTGCTGAGAGCTGAAGTTGACAAGCTTCAAGCAGTGGAGGCGACTTCCAGGGCTGAACTTGTGCGGCTCTAAGAGGCGCTTCAGCAAGCGCTATCTGAGAAGAATTATTTAATGACGAAGACAATTGATCTCTCCACCATCGCCACCGAGAAGACAAAGGCCGAGGCGAGGCACAACGAGGTGGCTGATCAAACCATGGACACCCTCTGGGGTGTTTTGGAATATTTCGGAACAGTCTGCCCATCTTCCTCAGCTGCAGTGAATGAACCTCTTGACCGTAATCTTAAGATGATCCAAGCGGCAGCCAAGATGATGAAGGGCTCTGATACTCGTTATGGAGAAATCTCTGAGCAAGTAGCCAGGATCAGAGTCCTTCATCATCTCAAAGCCATCGGGGTCTCCATTGCTCCGGCGAAGGGTTCGACACCTACAAGCTTCGCTGACGAAGGCTTGCTACGACCATCTCTAGACGTTGCTTTAGCTTGGGAAGCCTCCCAGGCAACCTGGAAAGCAGATAACGAAGCTGCAGCCAAGGCATGGATCGATGAAGCTCGTCGGTAGAGGCAAGCATAGATGAGGCCTCCGGCTCTACCTCCGCCAACTGCTCCACCTCCGGACCCAAAGGTCTAGCTTCTTAGGACGCTTTGTTATGTAAAAAAGACTTTGTAATGTTCTTTTGTTTCCATGAATGAAAAGTCTTTGCTTGGATGTTTTTTCTTAGGTTTTGCCACATGCTTAGGACTTTGATCTCTAAGTATTAGAACTTGACGAATGGCTTCACCAACAATGGGCTATTCTTGAAAGCTTAAGGCCTTATATGTGCCCACGATTTTCTGTTCCTCGGGGGAGCATGGAGAGATAGCACCCGATGTTTGTAGCGAAGTCCTTTATTATATCAAAGAAGAAGATAATGTAATAATGTCTTTGTCTTCGGAGTATGTAGATTGGTCTGATTCTGAGCATCAAGTTGAGGAACCGATGGAGGCTAGCTCCGAATGGCTTCTAACCTGGGCCAAACTTCAAGAAGAGCAAAAAACCTAGAGAGCTTCGAAGAAGGGTAATCGAACTTGAACCAAAAGAAAAGTTTTGAGAACTCCATGCTCCGAAGACCGAGCTGGTCTCGGAGGTAGCTCTAGAGGTCGGAAAGGTCTCCATTTCTACTTAGTCTTAGATAATAATTTTTCCTGATTATGATGTTTGTAATGTGATTTAACCAAGCAATATAATTTGTTTGAGAAGCATCGTTTGATTGTGCCTTATTCCCCTGCCCCTCTTTGTGGTTGGGGGGCCGTATGCAATACAATAGGGCCGGTCATGCACAACACCCGACATATTAAAGCCGAGGCTTCACAAACAGTACTTGATAACCACGAACTCAACTTTTTTGTAGCATTCTTCGAACTGTATATCATGATATCTTACCTAATAGAGGTAGAGTAGGCGACACATCAAACTAATAGTTCGATGGCTGAAGAGATAGTCGCTATAGAGTTTAGATAGGGATTCGAACTTATAAGTTAAAGCTCCGAAAATGGTCACTTAGGACTCTTGAGAAGGTTCATTTGGTCGGGGCCTTGAATCCTCATAGTTTTGTCACCTTCGACTCTTTTTCAGATGCTTCGAACCCGAAGGATTGAAATCTGTTTGTTTAAAGTCCTTAGACTCTTATACGGATGCTATCAAGCCAATGGCTCAGAATCCGTAGGATTTGGCCACCTTCGGCTCGTTTTCAGATGATTCGAACCCGGAGGATCAGAATCTGTCTGTTTAAAGTCCTTAGACTCTTCTACGGAGGCTATCAAGCCAATGGCTCGGAATCCGTAGGATTTGGCCACCTTCGGCTCTTTTATGAATGCTCTGAACCAATGGTTCGAACTTCATTATTTTATAGTCCTTAGACTCTTCTACGGATGCTATCAAGCCGGTGGCTCAGAATCTGTAGGTTTTGGCCACCTTCGGCTCTTTTACGAATGCTCCGAACAAATGGTTCGAACTTTGTTATTTTATAGTCCTTAGACTCTTCTATGGATGCTATCAAGCCAGTGGCTCAGAATCCGTAGGTTTTGGCCACCTTTGGCTCTTTTACGAATGCTCCGAACCAATGGTTCGAACTGCGTTATTTTATAGTCCTTAGACTCTTCTATAGATGCTATCAAGCCGGTGGCTCAGAATCCGTAGGTTTTGGCCACCTTCGGCTCTTTTACAAATGCTCCAAACCAATGGTTCGAACTTCGTTATTCTATAGTCCTCAGACTCTTGTACATATGCTATCAAGCTGGTGGCTCGGAATCCGTAGGTTTTGGCCACCTTCGGCTCTTTTACGGAAGCTCCAAACTAGTTGTTCGAAGGCCGTTTATTGGGTTCTGATGAAAGATGCTTACCTCAGCCAGCATCTCCATTCCCCTGATGCGTCCACCAAGGGTAGGGAATATTGAGGGGTAAGCATAATTCGAACCACAATCTTTTATTCATTTAGAAAGGTACATTACAATTCTTTACAAGGAGCCCTTAAGCGTAATAATGTTTAAGGTGCTCCGCATGCCATGCATGCTTTAACACTACCCCTTCTAAATTTGCTAATTTAAAAGATCTAGGGTGCCCTGAGCGTAGGATAATATATCGTCCTTCCTATTTGTTTCCTAATTTCCCCAGAGCAATTACACTTCGTAGTACCAAATGACCCGGTCTAAGTTCATTAACTTTTACCTTCGAGTTATACCATGCCTTCGTGTGGTCTTGGTACTTTGTCAAATTGGCGATTGTTGACACGAAAACGTGCCCCCGCACTTGGGTCAGTTCGATGATCCAAAAGTGCACGAATACTTAGGGACAGGCCTAAGCGTGACGTGGCACCGACGTCGCGTTCCGACTACCCTTAATAGTGATAAGGGGGTTGGAGTCACCAGGCAACCAGATTACACAAAATAATCCAATTAGCCGAAAGAAATAGATTAAACAGAATAAAATCAGCAAACCAGTCGGAGCCCATATGGTTCGAAGTCTGATGCCAAGGGTGCGCTGAAGGGTACCTTCGGCGTCTGGTGCGAAGTACTCCGCCGAAGGGTGCTTCGGCATTCGGACTGATCGGCCGAAGGTGGACTCCGAACGGATCTGGACGCGATGATCACCTCCGAACATCGGGGTTTGGCATGAGATCTCCGATATAGTAGACTATGGGATAATGGCGTGAGGGCCACGCGCAGGCGCAACTTCGTCCGATGCGGAGTATGGTCGTGGTGAAGCCTGTTGACGAAGTATGCTGGCGAAGCCTGTTGTCGAAGCCTGCGGTCTGGTCGAAGGGTGTCCTAGGGACCTCCAGAACCGATCTCTCAGCTCCAGACACCTCCGGCGAAGGGGCTCCGAACGTGCGAACCTGCAACAGAGACGATGTGAAGTACCAATTCGACCTGAGGACTGAATTTTGCTAAGTGTTGCACTAGTAGCGAAGGTAGCAATCTATTACGCACATTAGCGATACTTCACAGGCGAAGTACCAAGGCGATAGAAATCTATTATGTAGATTAACAGATACTTCACAGGCGAAGTAACAAGGCTTACCACTGTTCTATAGTGGTCGGCGGAGGGCTTCCAGGCAAACCCATGAAGAGGTACAGGAAAATAAAGGTAAGGTAAATGTGATCAAAGCATTGGCTTTGGTTTGGTTTGAGTTGGGGGGGTCTCCACACCGGCCATGCCTCTCTATTTATAGGGGTTAACTCCTAATCTAATCTACTATTAACATGGCCAGATAAAGATAGAGATCGAGCCGGTGACGCAAACAACTCTATCTCTGCCGAGGTGGGCTTCGGCCAGGCCCGTCGAGGCCTGCTCCTCGGGCCGAAGCTTTGGCAGCGTGGGCCTCCGAAACCTTCCGAAGCTTCGACAGCGTGGGCCCTCGAAGGCTTCCTGGCTGAAGCCCATGGGCTGGCTAGAGGCTTTCAGAGCCCATAGCTCAATGGACTTCGACCCTGTAGGGCTTCGGACAGACCCTTGACATGTGCACTTTCGACTCAAATCATCAAAATTGGTATTTTGATGATATATCCATTAATGCCATTTCTTGCTATCAACACATGTCCCCTACCTTTTAGTGAACTAGTGAACTAAAAGCACAACGAGCTAAAGACGATACCATCTATATCGGCTTTTCGACACTTTTCATGATGCTTGCCACACACTTTTCATGTCGGCCTTGGGATTCTACCATCACCTACATCGATTTCCTCCAAGGGATTGGCCGACGCAAAACTTTGTCCTAATTTCTCCACTTCGCTCAAGTCCCCGATGGCCTCGGCAATACCGTCTTTATTAGACCGATACTGCTCCACATGAGACCTTAGCCAATCTAGATTATTCTTGCTAGACATGACTATTAATACAAAAATAGCAGTGCTACTCCAGCCAGATTTATAGACACTGGTACAAACCGTCCTCCGAATACACTAACAAAATCGTAATCTGAAAGATATCTACCTGATAGACACTCTACTTTGTTATGGATGGCATCAACCGACACATCGGCCAAAGCTACTTGGGCTGAAGTATCCGCGGGGATGACCTCCACCTCATCACCGTCCCACTGTATCAAGCACTGGTGCAGAGTAGAGGGAATGCAACAATTTGCGTGAATCCAGTCACATCTGAGTAACACGCTATAGTTACCTTGTACGTCGATGACAAAGAACACTGTTGGCAACGTCTTGTTGCCCACCGTCAACTCCATAGAGAGTACTCCCTTGGCCTTAGAGCTCTCGCCGTTGAAGCCATTGAGCATCAAGTTAGTCTTCTTCAGGTCTTCTTCGTCCCTGCCAAGTTTCTTCAACAACGAATAAGGCATTAAGTTAATAGTGGCACCGCCGTTGACGAGCATTCGGGAAATCGACTTCCCATCGATGTGACCTCTGACATAGAGGGGTTTTAGATGGCGAGCCAAGTCCTCGGGCTTCTCGAAGATGGCATTGCGCGAGCCGAGGTTTAATTGAGCAACCTTGGCCTCGTCCCGTGGTAGGGCGAACTCGGCAGGCAGCGTGACGATGTTGATGTCCATCACCTGGGGTGCGGGTCCCTCAAAGACGGGCGAGTAATCGTCGTCGAGCATGTCATCATCGTTGTCGCTCAGACTAGGAGCTGGGTTGGTTATCTCAACCGACTTCTCCCTCTATACCTGCTTTGTAGTTGGCCGAGGGCGTATTTCTTCTAAGATAGCATCGCGCTCGGCCTCAGCTTCCCTCTCGCGCATCTCCTGTGCCCGTAGCCATTGTAAGCGTCTCTTCTGTGATTTGGACATGCCCGGAGGGGCCCTAGATGGCTGCGGCTTGGTGACGGGTGCGACTGTTCGGCTCCCATTAATTTCGGCCGAAGTGGTACTGCACCCTTCGGCCTTAGGCACCCTGTGTTCAGAGGGGGCTTCGCTGTGAACCCCGTCAGATGGGCAGGCCTCGTTCAGCCGACCAAACCAGGCTTCGGCGTAAGGCTTGGCCGCAGCATGGGACTTACCTTCGTAAGACCTCGGTGACAAAGTCTTCGGGATTGGGACTTCCTGAGACCCGACTCTGATGGTTATAGCTTCGGACTCTCTGACTTCGGCCTCCGCGTGCTCGCACCCCTCGGCTTCGCTCTGTAGGGTCCGACTCAGAGGCACCATGGACAGTCTGTGGATGATGCCCCCTCCGCTGCGTCTGTTTGACCCTGCCATCCATAATACTCCGAAGAAAAATAAGGCATAGTGTTAGCTTGTAGAGGGTACCCTGACCTGGATACGTACGGAGCCCACGGGGTCCCTGCCTAGTCATATGGCGGAGGCATTGGAGGCTCTAGCGGCCTCGCCCATTGTGAGCCGAACCCGTTACCTGGAGGGGGGGTTCGGCCAAGTCGAGGGTGTCTCAGACCACACCAGCGAAGGGTCCTGCCAGGCCGGAGGTATGTTCGGCCAGTGCGGGCCGAAGCCTCCCATCGGAGAAGTCCAACACGGTGCGGGGTTCGGCCATTGGCTGCCGAAGTTATTGCATGGGGGACCCGACCACTGGGGTTCGAAGTTACCGTATGGGGGGTTCGGCCATTGTGGCTCGGAACCACCTTTGCGGAGCATCAGGCCACCGCGGCCCGAAGCCTTCGCGCGGGGGGTTCGCGTGCTTCGGTCCGAAGCCACCCTTCAAGGGTCTTGGACCCTTCGGCTGTTTTAGCTTGGCGCGTGGACCTACTTCCTTGGCCCTCCTCTGATGCTTGTTCAACAGCATGTTATATGTTACCTTTGGCCTCTTGCGAGCCTTAGCCGAAGGGGTATTTATGTTCTGTTTCCACACTCCTACCTCGGGGTTCTTTGGCACGAGTGTGCGAGTGCGTGGTTCTCCAACAATCACATCTTTCCCTTTAGCAGACTCGACCTATTCTGGCCGAATCAACACCTTCTTCTCGCCGAGGTCAACGGCATTGACTGGAAAAGGATCTTTATCCAGCTTCATCTTTGGATCATGATCTATCTTCAATCATCCTTCTTCTATGGCTGATTGTATCTGCCATGGAAAAACATTCCAATCATTAGTATTATGCGAATGTGAATCATGCCACTTACATTATGGATGCTTCTTTAACTCATCGGCAGGTGGGATGACTTGACCCTTAGGTAACCTGAGAAGCTTACTTTTTAAGAGAAAATCAAATATTTTGTCACATTTAGTTATATCGAACAAGTACTTGACCTCACTAAGTCTATTCTTTGTGGGGGATGGTCGCAACTCGGAGCAAGTGACAGGCTTATTTTTAGTGTTCCAAACCCATTCGGCCGCGTACATGTCGGCCGAATCCTCCTCTTCTAACTCCTCATTAGAGCGTTCCATGATGTGGATTTCGGCCCTAGGCTTGCTAAATGTCTTAATACATTTCTTATCTTTGGCTCGACCTTCTTGGACCAGAGCCTGCTGTAAAACTTGGCCAACTTCTAAAAAGTTTTGGTTATCTAACCTCTCCTTAAGTTCAGAATGCAACCCGTTAAAGGCTAATTCCGCCAAGTCCCTTTCTGAAATACTAAGGCTAAAACATTGGTTTCTAGTATCCCTGAAATGCTTGATGTACTCAGAGGCGCTCTCACTAGACTTCTGCTTAACCGATGTCAAATGCGAAATCCTAAGTTCTATCTCACCTGTGTAGAAATAATCATGGAATTTCCGCTCTAAATCGTCCCACGTGTGGATGGAGTTTGGCGGGAGCGCCGAAAACCAAGTGAAAGCAGTGCCGGATAGCGAGAGAGAAAATAGTCTAACCTTTAGGGCATCTATCCCGCTAACCTCTCCACACTGCGCCAAAAATTGACTAACGTGCTCTAGTGTGGTCTTGCTACCCTTGCCATCGAACTTAGTGAATTCAGGGATCCTATAGCCACGGGGGTAGGGTACCGTATCAAGATGGTCGGGGGAGGGCTTACAGTAAACCCTAACCCGTCCCTTGGGCACGAAGCCAGCACACTCTCTAAATAGTGCGCGGACCCGCTCCTCTATATCATCTTGGTATGTTGCTTGTGCGCGCCTCTCATGCGGGGGCGTGACACACGGTTGGATATCGGCGTGTTGGCCGTGTGCTTCTTCCCTACATGCTATCTGTATAACGTGCTCATGCCCGGGCATCTGCGCGTGTGGTGCGGGCAGCGCGGGTATTGGCGCAGGTGGTGCATGGTATGCAGCGTTAGTTTGACCATTAGTATAGTGATTGGTCTCGGCCATAAGTGATGAGGCCGGAGACATGATCGCGCCAGTGCTGTCGTTAGTTCTACCGTACACATGGTTTGCCGGAGGTGCGCTAGCAATAGGAACTGGGGGTACGGCCTCGGTAAAGCCGAACCTTCTAAGAGTCGCCTCTACTTGGGAGCTGACTACCGAATCTAAACAGTTGGCTAGCGAAGCGCTAATGGCTTGATCTACTGATGCAGCTATTTTCTGCTCAATTTCTAAAGAAGATAAACGAGGCGATACAGGTGTTACCTAGACCAGAGCGAGGTCAGGGGTGATGATGTCGTGCTTGACGAAGCCTGCGTGTGTCTTGATGTAGCCCCCAAGCATCATGTCTTGGAGTGCCTTTAACTTTGCCTCGATCTCTGCTCGGTCTACGGCGGGGATATCTTCAAGTGTAGGTGACAATATGTTGCGGTTGTCGATATCCGCGCTTCCTATTATTTCCATCGGCGGTGTAGACATAGTAGTCGATGTAGATGTACCGGTGGCCGATGTAGACATACTCATCATGTTGGCTTGGCTTGTCCCCAACGGAGTCGCCAAAAAGTGTGTTGACACGAAAACGTGCCCCGCACATGGGTAAGTTCGATGATCCAAAAGTGCACGGATACTTAGGGATAGGCCTAAGCGTGACGTGGCACCGATGTCGCGTTCCGACTACCCTTAATAGTGATAAGGGGGTGGAGTCACCAGGCAACCAGATTATACAAAATAATCCAATTAGTCGAAAGAAATATATTAAACAGAATAAAATCAGCAAACCAGTTGGAACCCGTCTAGTTCGAAGTCTGATGCGAAGGGTGCGCCAAAGGGTACCTTCGGCATCTGGTGCGAAGTACTCTGCCGAAGGGTGCTTCGACGTTCGGACTGATCCGATCGAAGGTGGACTCCGAACGGATCTGGACGTGATGATCACCTCTGAACAGCGGGGTTCGGCGTGAGATCTCCGATACAATAGACTACGGGATAATGGCACGAGGGCCACGCGCAGGCGCAACTTTGTCCGATGTGGAGTATGGTCGTGGCGAATCCTGTTGACAAAGTATGCTGGCGAAGCCTGTTGTCGAAGCTTGCGGTCTGGTCGAAGGGTGTCCTAGGGACCTCTGGAACTGATCTCTCAACTCCGGACACCTCCGGCGAAGGGGCTCCGAACGTGCGAACCTGCAACAGAGATGATGCGAAGTACCAATTTGGCCCGAGGACCGAATTTTGCTAAGTGTTGCACTAGTAGCGAAGGTAGCAATCTATTACGCAGATTAGCGGATACTTCACAGGCGAAGTACCAAGGCGATAGCAATCTATTACGTAGATTAACGGATACTTCACAGGCGAAGTAACAAGGCTTACCACTGTTCCGTAGTGGCCGGTGGAGGGCTTCTAGGTAAACCCACGAAGAGGTACAGGAAAATAAAGGTAAGGTAAATGCGATCAAAGCATTGGCTTTGGTTTGGTTTGAGTTGGGGAGGGGTTCTCCATGCCGGCCATGCCTCTCTATTTATAGGGGCTTAACTCCTAATCTAATCTGCTATTAACCCAGCCAGATAGAGATAGAGATCGAGTCGGTGACGCAAACAACTCTATCTCTACCGAGGTGGGCTTCGGCTACGCCCATCAAGGCCTGCTCCTCAGGCCGAAGCTTCGACAGCGTGGGCCTCCGAAGGCTTCCTGGCCGAAGCCCATGGGCTGGCTAGAGGCTTTCGGAGCCCATAGCTCAATGGACTTCGACCCTGTAGGTCTTCAGACAGACCCTGGACATGTGCACTTTTGGCCCAAATCATCAAAATTGATATTTTGACGATCTAGCCATTAATGCCATTTCTTGCTATCAATAGCGACAACTCGAAGCCTCGTTTCTTCGGACAAGTCGAGCGAAGTGTTCGTTTCATCTTTATCTTCTGGCTCCGTTGCACGGAGGGATCCACCTTTTAGCTCCGTTGGAGTCATGACCTCGTCTCCGAACAACAACCTAAATGGGGTAAAACCTGTAGACCTAGCTTGAGTGGTCCGAATGGACCATAAAATCTTAGGAAGCTCTTCGGTCCATAGTCCCTTTGCCAACCCTAAAATCCTCCGATTTAAGCCAGACAGAATATTTCCATTGGCCCGCTTGACAGCTCCATTGGATTGGGGATGATGGACAGCTGCAAAGAACATTTTAATGCCTAACCCTTCACAGAATTCTCTAAAAGGTTCGGCATCGAATTGGGTGCCATTGTCGATTGTCAACTCTCTAGGCACTCTAAACCTACAAATAATATTTTGCTAGAAGAATTTATGCACAATTTTCAAAGTGATAGCAGTTAAGGGTTTGACTTTACCTATTTATAAAAGTATTCAATTGCTACCACCACGAACTTCAAACTGCCCTTCGCCATTTGGAAAGGACCGATGATATCCATTCCCCATCATGCCATCGGCCATACCAAAGCAATGACTTGAAGGGGTGTTGGAGGACGATGGCTTCTGTAACACCCCAAATTTTCAAAACAATAAAAATATTATTAAATTCAATTCCCTGGAATATATATTTTTGAAAATACTTTTAATACTCTTTTATACCCTTTTGAACTACAACATAGAGTAGATGGCCAAATTAGGAGGTGAAACTTTTTGAATATGATCCTAAGCCCAAGATATATTTTTGAGAATTTTTATAAATTTTTACCAACCTTGGAAGTAGCCCTAATATTTTAATCTATTCCCTGGAATTATTTTTATTCAGAAATGCTTTTAGAACAGTGTTGGGCCCTCCCCCTCCCTTCTCTCTCTCCCAGCCGGCCCAGCCCGTTACCTCGCACGCCTTAGGCTGACAAGCCGACCCCACCTGTCGGCGCCGATTTCCTCCCCTCGCGCGCGCACCCGACACCGCGGCCCCACCCGTCAGTCGCCACCCCGCTCGCTCACGCCCGCTGGCCAGTGGCCCCCGTCTGTCAGACCCGTCGTCTACCTCGCGCCACCGCCCCCAAATCGCGCCGGCCGACGACCTCGCCCTCGGATCCGCCTCGCCGGCCCGTCCCCCATTAAATTACTGCCATTACTCGGTCCCCCGCGTCGCACCGACCGTTTCCCCTCTTTAATCCTCGCGATTACGCCCCGGGATCACGCTGCGCATGCATGGCCGAGCCATCGCTGGCGAGTTAATCCCCCTCCTCGGCTTTCCTTGTATTCGTCACCCGTCGACGACTCTATTTAACCCGCTGCTCGACACCGCGTTCGGTTCACACATCCATTCGCACTCAGACCAAGCAGAGCGCCCGCACTTCGCTGTTAGCGCACTCCCTCTATTTCTCCTCCGGCCACCACTCGCCGTCGCCTCGGACCACCTCCGCCCGTGCCTCCGCCACCAACGTGACCGCAAGGACGACCCCTACCTCGGCCACGCCTCCGCTGGTCAAGGAGATCGCCGGAACACCATCGCCGACTGAGGAGCCCGAACAGCTTCGTCGTCTACCCTCGCCGTCGACCACTTCCCGTCGACCCCTCGCCTCGCCTAAGGTACCGTCGTGACCGCCGTAGTGTCCTCTTTCCATTTCTAGGCTTAGATAGGGCCCTAGTCGCTCACCGTGGCCCCTGGTCCGCTTGCCGTCGTCGAAGAAGACGACCGGCACAGGTCGAGTACCCGTGCCGTGTCGGATCTGATCCCGACCGTGCGATCGTGATCGGGCGACGCACATGAGCCCACGTACGCGATCTAATCCGCACCGTTGGATCTGGTCAAAGCGTTACGTTTTAATCTCGCGCGTCCATTTCCATTTAAAACCCGCGATCGATCTCGTGCGTCCACGTAGTACCCTTTCGCGTGTTTTAATCCTGGCCGTCCATTTTCACTTACGCGCCCCGCCTCGCCCTCGCGCGTCGGATCTGGATCCGACGGTCCAGATCGACCCGGCGCACGCGCACAGTGCGCGGGTTCACCGTGAGCTTGGCTCACCGTGGACCCGAGAGGGTTTAAATTTGAAAAATAAATTCCAGAAAAGGTTTAAAACTTGTAAAATTCATATCTAGCGCATTTGAACTCTAAAAATTACCATTCCAATTTCAGAAAATTCATAATATTATTCTCGACATGTTTATGCAATAAAAACAGTAGGTTTACTTTGGATATTTCATGTTTATTCAAATGAATATTCAAATGCCTTTAGGGTTAAAATATAAATTCAAATATTTAAACTTTAGAAAAATTTATATTTATTTCCTTTCTGTCCATGTACTGAAAACCATTAAATTAACATGAACTTTTCATTTCAAAGTTATTTGAGAACTTAATATGAAAATAATCACATTTAAACACCCCTTTCTAAAAAGGACAACTCTTTAATTTCTTTAAAATTTATTTATGAAATAAATCACAGAACCTTAACAATTGAATTTATTTTATTTATAATCAAACCAACTTTAACTTATGTGCTTATAATGTAATGTTATATTGTTTGATTGAATGTTGTGTTCTTTTTATTTTACTTTACTATATCAAAAAGACTACGACGCCGTCGAGGAGCCGGAGTATTTCCTCGAAGTCCCTCCCTCTCCCTTTGCTGAACAAGGCAAGTCACCAAACCAATCTTTTGAGCATATTGAACCCATGTTTGATTAAACTATCGCTAAAACTCATAGGCTATACATGCATTAGTCCAATGAAACCCTTACAATATATTTATTTATGATCCCCCCGACCTTGATGTGCAACCCAAGCCATGCTATCTCGCCTAACCTCCTTGTCACCATATGATCAATGATATTAGCTAGTGTCCAATGTATTGACATGATCGCTATAGGATAAAAATGAGTCGTAGCAAAATGGTTCCATTATATGATCCCCGTTACTTCTTATCCTTGGATTTCTGTTGGTGATGAGTTATGGTTGTGAGTGTATGCATGGTGGGTTCCGGGTGCAAGCTAGGGCATTGGTCGGTAGCACCCGGGGCAGTATAAGGACCGGTCTGAGGGATCCGTTGCAATACACTTACGTACTAACCACAAGTCTAGTGGGTAAGTCCTAACTAAGGTATGGGTTGTTCCAAACCGAGGCCACCATTTGGAGATGGGTCAAGTTGCACCTGCGGGTGACTTGTACCAATGTGGCGCAAAAGGGGGTGCGACGTTAGCCGGGATGCGGCCCGGCGCGCCGGCGAAACCTAGAGCGGGTGGTTATCGCTTGGAACATCTCATATTGAGGTTTTGGCACGAGTTCCCGTGGTATGGGTCATCTCGTTTGGGATGAGTGCGTGCCTTGTGGGTACAGTAGTACATCTCTGATCAGAGTCTTAAATCTTTTCGAAAAGCCGAGCCCACGGTCAAGGGCGGGTTGCGTGACATCCCCCAGTTAGTTTACTTTGAATATGTATGTGCATGATGGATTGACATGTAAGGACTGTTGTGCGAGGAGGTAAAACGTACTCCTCGAGTTAGTTGATGTTGTTGATATTTATGTTTACTTTTCCGCATGATTAAAATAAGATTACACTAAATTCAATAACCGAAACTGTACTTTTCCGCAATGTTAGCCATTATCCTTCCTTGTTTATTATCCTGCATTATTACTTGCATTTGCGGTGGCTTGTTGAGTACTTTTTGTACTCATACCCGTTGGACCCCACAGAGGATGCTTACTATGAAGACGGTCTGGAGTAGCGACCCAGTCGAGAAGAAAAATCCTGAAGAAGATGTTCGTCATGCCGCTTTTTAATTATTTTCATTTACTGTTTCTATTAAAACAATGATGTAATAATTATGGTCTGCGTACCATGGATATTGTCGTATGTACGTTGTCGCATGATGGACCTCTTGTATTATTGTTTTTCTACTGAAATTCAATAATGTCTCGATTTGATAAATCGGGGCGCTACAAGATGGTATCAGAGCCGACTCGACTGTAGGAAGCCAAACAGACCCGCCTAGCCATTAGCCACAGGAAATTATTTCTCGAAAATCTACTTTATAAACTTTGTTCCTCTCCTCACTTTATTCAACTTGATGTTTTGTAGATGCCAGTCTACCAAGTCCACAGCTACTGCCGCCACTACGAGGGCTTCGTCCGGGAGCTCCGTATGATGCTCACCTTCCTCGGGTTCCTCTTCGAACCCGAATTTCAAGGAGTGTATCCCGATGAGTTCGCCGGGCCTTGCGACGTCTCCCTCACCGTCCACGGCTCCGGAGAACACCTGCCGCCCTACACCACCGCACTTGGAGGCCCGACTTTCGATGTCGCGTGCCAACGAGTCGCCCTCCAGGCCCTCATGGAGCTGAGGATGATTTACGACGATCGTCTTCAGAACTCGTCCTTCCGGCTCATGCCGAAGCGTACTCCCGGAGCCCACCGTAGCATCTATCTCAGAGTTCACTCTGTGCGTGATCCGGTCATGGCCCGACATTCGCGTCTTCTACAGGCCATGGATGATCTCCACACCGAGGCGGTGCTCGACGCCGACGAGCACCATGAGGCTGGTTGAGTTCCTTCGTGAAGAAACGAAGAACTTGATCCAACAGAACGGTGAGCTGCAGCGCAAGATCATGCAGCTGCAGAAGGATATTGCGGAGATGGTTCCTCTTCTTCATAGGAAGAAGAAGCCCATCCGCGAGCCCCTCCCTCGCCCCAAGAGGATCCCGCCACGACCCTCCCCCGCCAGACCCTCCACCAGCGCCCCTACACCGCGCCCCGGCCTCGTCTCCGACTCCATCATCGAGAACTTTCTCGAACCCACCATCCCTCTGGAGCCGTGTACTCGTGGTTCCGAGAGCACGAAGACCGCCTCTGGTGGCGAGTAGGCGTTAGGAGTCACTATTTTTAATAAAAGCAAAATTTTGTATGTGGTGCTGCCCACGACAAGTGTGTCATGGGTAGAATAAAAACTTGATTGTAATGAACAATTTCTACCACTCTATATATATTTATGTGCTTGAATCTTATATGATATTTGTGGTTGTATTATTGTTTCGTCATCTTTTGCCTTATCACTATGTATATTCAGAAGATGGCCGACCACCAGAACACCGGTTCCAACAACGGAGCAGGAGGAAGCCGTGATGCGCCCGAGGGTGTTGTACCGCCCTTCTCACCCAAATGCAGAACCAACAGGCTCAGTTGGACCGTCTGCAGAACGGGGAACCCGCCCCTCGCGCACCAGCACCCGCGCCCGCTCCACAACTCTCAGAGTTCCTGCGTGTGCGCCCGCCCATCTTCTCGAGCACCACCAACCCAATGGAGGCCGGAGATTGGCTTCGCACCATCGGAAAGAAGCTCGACCTCCTCCCCTGCACCGACCGGGAGCGAGTGGCCTTCGCCACTCACCAGCTCCAGGGTCCCGCCGCTGAATGGTGGGACAACTACCGTGAGTCCCAGCCAGAGGACCACGTGGTGACTTGGGCGGAGTTCACCATCGCCTTCCGTGCCGCCCACGTCCCCGCCGGTGTCATCGCGGTGAAACAGCAGGAGTTCCGCGACCTGCAGCAAGGCAACAGGACCGTCATGGAGTACCTCCATGAGTTCAATCACCTCGCCCGCTACGCACCGGAGGAAGTGCGCACCGACGCCCTCCGCCAAGCCAAGTTCCTCCGGGGACTTAAGGATGAGCTGTCCATCCAGCTCGTCGCCACCGACTACGCCGACTTTCAACGGCTAGTCAACAAAACACTCATCCAAGAGACTGAGCAGAACAGGCTGGACCTCAAGAAGAGGAAGATGATCGCCTTCAAGCATCAGCAGGCGAACTCGCAGAGGCCCCGCTTCGTCCCTCCGCCACCAGCGCCCGCCTACCATCCTCGGCCCGCCTACAGGCCACCTCACGCCGCCGGTGGATCCAACGCCGGGCATCCCCGCCCCGCCCCACCAGCTCCGGCCGCTCAGCCAACACCCGCCGCCAAGGCCCCGATCCTGAAGGATCGCCAAGGAAGGCCGTTCGTCTGCTTCAACTGCCGCAAGGAAGGGCACTATTCGCACCAGTGTCCTCACCCCAAGCAGCCTCAAGGTGTGGCCCCCAATCATGCGGTTCGCGCCCGCGTCAACCACATCAGCGCGGAGGAAGCTCAGGAGGCTCCTGAAGTCGTGCTTGGTACATTTACTGTGAATTCTGTACCGGCCGTGATATTATTTGACTCTGGAGCAACCCACTCCTTCATCTCGGAAGATTTTGCAAAAACAAACGAACTGGACGTGCTCCCTCTACCCATCCCCATGGTGATTGCCACTCCCGGCAATAGGACCTTAGCCCGCTTATACAGCGCTAAGGTTCAAATTGACATCCAAGGAGCACTGTTTCGGGCCGAGCCAGTCCTCATCCAATGCACCGGACTCGACCTCATACTAGGGATGGATTGGTTGATGAAGCACAAGGGAGTGATCGACTGTGCCAGCAAGTCCGTCACAGTGACCAACCCTGAAGGCGCAACCGTCACATTTCGGATGACCAGTCGCAAACCACTCGGAGCATCCCTTCGCTCGATAGCTCTTGAAGAGGTACCTATAGTCAAGGAGTTTGCGGATGTTTTCCCTGAAGACTTACCCGGAATGCCTCCCAAGAGGGACATCGAATTCAGAATCGAACTTATCCCCGGGACCACTCCAATCTCCAAGCGCCCATACCGGATGGCCGCCAATGAACTAGCCGAAGTTAAGAGCAACATCGAAGACCTAGAGCAAAAAGGGTATATTCGACCGAGTACCTCACCCTGGGGTGCACCGGTCATATTTGCCATGAAGAAGGATAAGACCAAGAGGATGTGCGTGGACTATAGAGCCTTGAACGACGTAACCGTCAAGAACAAGTACCCATTGCCTCGGATCGACGACCTGTTCGATCAAATGAAAGGATCCTCGATGTTTTCCAAGATTGACCTCAGGTCAGGTTATCACCAGTTGAGGATTAGAGAAGAAGACATACCCAAGACTGCCTTCACCTCTCGCTATGGACTTTATGAGTACACCGTGATGTCGTTCGGACTCACGAATGCCCCTGCCGTTTTCATGAACATGATGAACAATGTATTCATGGAGTTCTTGGACAAGTTCATCGTGGTATTCATCGACGATATCCTCGTTTACTCCAAGACCAAGGAAGAACACGAGACTCACCTCCGCCTAACCCTCGGAAGGCTAAGGGAGCAGCAACTGTATGCCAAATACAGCAAATGCGAATTTTGGTCGTCTGAGGTGAAGTTCCTCGGTCATGTTATATCTGCCGGAGGAATAGCAGTGGACCCAACCACCGTTGAAGCGGTAACCAACTGGCTGCAGCCCACGACCGTGACCGAGATCCGGAGTTTTCTCGGATTGGCCGGATACTACCGCCGGTTCATCGAGAATTTTTCCAAGATCGCCAAGCCTATGACCAGACTTCTGCAGAAGGAAGTGAAGTTTGAATGGACCCCCGACTGCGAAGAAAGCTTCCAGACCCTCAAGAAGAAGCTAGTGTCAGCTCCTATTCTGACTCTACCAGACATCCGGAAAGACTTCCACGTTTACTGTGATGCCTCTCGTCAAGGATTGGGATGCGTCCTAATGCAAGAGGGGAAAGTGATATCCTACGCCTCCCGACAATTGAGACCGCATGAGCTGAACTACCCAACCCACGACCTAGAACTAGCAGCCGTGGTTCATGCCTTGAAGATATGGAGACATTACCTTGTGGGAAATCGGTGTGAGGTCTTCACCGACCACAAGAGCCTCAAGTACATATTCACCCAACCTGATCTGAATCTCAGGCAAAGGAGATGGTTGGAACTGATCAAGGATTACGACTTGGGCATCCATTATCATCCGGGCAAGGCGAATGTGGTGGCAGACGCCCTCAGTCGAAAAGGGTACTGCAATGCCATCATGATTCAAGACCAAGCTCCTTTACTTTATAAGGAGATGGAAAGACTAAACCTAGGGATCACCACTCGAGCGTACCTCGCTGCCTTGGAGTCTCGGCCTGTCCTAATAGACCAGATCCGAGAAAAGCAGAAGGAAGATCCGGACATCCTGGAGATCCAGCAGAACATGAGGAAGGGTAAAGCCCCTGGATTTTCCGAGGACGAGCATGGTACCATCTGGTTCGGAAACCGGATCTGCGTACCCAACAAACCTGAATTGAAGGCCCTCATCCTTCAAGAAGCCCACGATACTCTATACTCCATCCATCCCGGGAGTACAAAGATGTATCAAGACCTGAAGGAAAAATATTGGTGGGTCAGCATGAAGAGAGAAATAGCTGAGTATGTGGCCAAGTGCGACACATGCCGGCGAGTCAAGGCAGAGCATCAGTGGCCTGCCAGACTTCTTCAACCTCTCAAGGTCCCTGAATGGAAGTGGGAAGAGATAGGAATGGACTTCATCACAGGACTGCCCAGGACCCAAGCTGGTCACGATTCTATCTGGGTGATCGTCGACCGACTCACCAAGGTAGCTCACTTCGTTCCAGTCAAGACAACTTACACCGTCGCCAAGCTGGCTGAGTTGTATATGACCCGGATCGTGTGCCTCCACGGAGTTCCTAAGAAGATTGTATCTGACCGTGGGAGTCAGTTTACCTCCAAGTTTTGGAAGAACCTTCAAGAGGAACTCGGCACCCGGCTGAACTTTAGCACCACCTATCATCCACAGACCGACGGTCAGACCGAAAGGGTCAACCAGATATTGGAGGATATGCTTAGAGCTTGTGCTCTAGACTTTGGCGGAATGTGGGACAAGAACTTACCGTACACAGAGTTCTCCTACAACAACAGCTATCAAGCCAGCCTGCAAATGTCCCCGTTCGAAGCACTCTATGGACGTAAGTGCAGAACGCCGTTGCTCTGGGATCAGACCGGAGAGTCGCAACGTTTGGGACTGATCTATTAAGAGAAGCTGAAGAGAAGGTTAAGATCATAAGAGACCGATTGAAGGCAGCCCAATCCCATCAGAAGAGCTATGCCGACAACCGTCGAAGAGACCTAGCCTTTGAGGAGGGCGATTATGTCTATCTCCGAGTCACTCCCCTCCGTGGCACTCAAAGGTTCAACATGAAAGGCAAGCTAGCACCCCGCTACGTCGGACCTTTCCAGATCCTCCGACGACAAGGAGAAGTGGCATATCAACTCGAACTGCCTCCATCCTTGGCAGGAGTTCACGATGTGTTCCATGTCTCGCAGCTGAAGAAGTGCCTCCGTGTACCCACCGAGCAAGCCGACCTTCAGCAGCTCAATGTCCAAGAAGACTTGACCTACATAGAGAGACCCATCAAGATCTTGGAAACCAAGGAGAGAGTAACCAGGAGTCGCGTAGTTCGCTTCTGCAAGGTTCAATGGAACAACCATCCCGCCGAAGAAGCCACTTGGGAAAAGGAAGACGAACTAAAAGCCCAATACCCCGAGCTATTCAAGTAACGTTCCAATCTCGAGGACGAGATTCTTGTAAGGGGGATAGGTTTGTAACACCCCAAATTTTCAATACAATAAAAATATTATTAAATTCAATTCCCTGGAATATATATTTTTGAAAATACTTTTAATACTCTTTTATACCCTTTTGAACTACAACATAGAGTAGATGGCCAAATTAGGAGGTGAAACTTTTTGAATATGATCCTAAGCCCAAGATATATTTTTGAGAATTTTTATAAATTTTTACCAACCTTGGAAGTAGCCCTAATATTTTAATGGGCCAAATTTTTCTATGTCATTATAATTTTTACAGTTTTGAAATATGCCATCGGTGTGTCACTGACATATGGGACCTACCACAGTCACTGACAGTGGCATTTTTCAAATTACAGAAAATTGTAATGACATGTTTCAAAATTTCCCTATTTTAATCTATTCCCTGGAATTATTTTATTCAGAAATGCTTTTAGAACAGTGTTGGGCCCTCCCCCTCCCTTCTCTCTCTCCCAGCCGGCCCAGCCCGTTACCTCGCGCGCCTTAGGCTGACAAGCCGACCCCACCTGTCGGCGCCGATTTCCTCCCCTCGCGCACGCACCCGACACCGCGGCCCCACCCTGAGAAACCAAGGGTTGGTTTCGGTGTTTTGTGATGAGTGATTGACTGGATTTTACCCTCTGTTCGAAGGGTACCTCCGAAGGGGCTTCGGAGGTGGGACCTCCGAAGGGTGTTCGGAGGTGTTTCACCGAAGGGTGTTCGGTGTTTGCTTGCTGCAGCTGTGCAGCGGAGTGTGCTCGTCGGAGGGGTCCGACAGTACGCGATGACTGGGTTCGTACCGAAGGCTTCGGTACTTTGGGCGGTACACCGGAGTGTGTGCCGAAGGTTGTTAACCCGGAGAGGTCTCCGGAGTACTGGATACACTTGTTTGCTTGTCGGTGGTGCGCAGGGACTTCGGAGGCGACGGACAAGGTTCGAGCCAGGTGAACCTGGGTCAAGCGGGAGGCTTGATGCCAGGGGAGCGGGGAGCTCCGTCACGGTGGCTGCGAAGGTGGTCCGGGTCGGTCCTCGGGTCGAGGCGTGCCAGGTGAAGGCAGAGAGTGCGGAGCGTGGCTCCGGCTGAAGGTACTCCGAGACAAAGTCCTCGGAGGTGAGGCACTTCGAAGGTACTCCGGATGGAGTGACTTCGGAGTTGGTGGATCAAGTCCTCAGAGGGCTGTCCACTCTTGCGAAGGGTGAAGTGCGAAGTCTGCTCGAAGCACCCTGTGTGCGGAGCCTGCACTGACTTAGCAGAGTTGGTTTTCGAGGGTTGTTAGTGGAGCGAAGTCTTCTTGGCTTCGAACTGTTGCTCCTCCGAAGCCTGTGTTCGAAGGTGTCGAAGTACCTCCGAACCAGACCTTCGAAGGTAGTGTTCGAAGCCTGTTCCGCAGGAGACAGAACTGAACCCGAAGGCTAAGTTTTTAGCCCGAAATTTTAAAAGCTCCCATTCACCCCCCCCTCTGGTCGCCGTTTCCGGTCCAACACACCCGTCAGTCGCCACCCCGCTCGCTCACGCCCGCTGGCCAGTGGCCCCCGTCTGTCAGACCCGTCGTCTACCTCGCGCCACCGCCCCCAAATCGCGCCGGCCGACGACCTCGCCCTCGGATCCGCCTCGCCGGCCCATCCCCCATTAAATTACCGCCATTACTCGGTCCCCCGCGTCGCACCGACCATTTCCCCTCTTTAATCCTCGCGATTACGCCCCGGGATCACGCTGCGCATGCATGGCCGAGCCATCGCCGGCGAGTTAATCCCCCTCCTCGGCTTTCCTTGTATTCGTCACCCGTCGACGACTCTATTTAACCCGCTGCTCGACACCGCGTTCGGTTCACGCATCCATTCGCACTCAAACCAAGCAGAGCGCCCGCACTTCGCCTGTTAGCGCACTCCCTCTATTTCTCCTCCGGCCACCGCTCGCCGTCGCCTCGGACCACCTCCGCCCATGCCTCCGCCACCAACGTGACCGCAAGGACGACCCCTACCTCGGCCACGCCTCCGCTGGTCAAGGAGATCGCCGGAACACCATCGCCGACGAGGAGCCCGAACAGCTTCGTCGTCTACCCTCGCCGTCGACCACTTCCCGTCGACCCCTCGCCTCGCCTAAGGTACCGTCGTGACCGCCGTAGTGTCCTCTTTCCATTTCTAGGCTTAGATAGGGCCCTAGTCGCTCGCCGTGGCCCCTGGTCCGCTCGCTGTCGTCGGAGAAGACGACCGGCACGGGTCGAGTACCAGTGCCGTGTCGGATCTGATCCCGACCGTGCGATCGTGATCGGGCGACGCACATGAGCCCACGTACGCGATCTAATCCGCACCGTCAGATCTGGTCAAAGCGTTACGTTTTAATCTCGCGCGTCCATTTCCATTTAAAACCCGCGATCGATCTCGTGCGTCCACGTAGTACCCTTTCGCGTGTTTTAATCCTGGCCGTCCATTTTCACTTACGCGCCCCGCCTCGCCCTCGCGCGTCGGATCTGGATCCGACGGTCCAGATCGACCCGGCGCACACGCACAGTGCGCGGGTTCACCGTGAGCTTGGCTCACCGTGGACCCGAGAGGGTTTAAATTTGAAAAATAAATTCCAGAAAAGGTTTAAAACTTGTAAAATTCATATCTGGCGCATTTGAACTCTAAAAATTACCATTCCAATTTCAGAAAATTCATAATATTATTCTCTACATGTTTATGCAATAAAAACAGTAGGTTTACTTTGGATATTTCATGTTTATTCAAATGAATATTCAAATGCCTTTAGGGTTAAAATATAAATTCAAATATTTAAACTTTAGAAAAATTTATATTTATTTCCTTTCTGTCCATGTACTGAAAACCATTAAATTAACATGAACTTTTCATTTCAAAGTTATTTGAGAACTTAATATGAAAATAATCACATTTAAACACCCCTTTCTAAAAAGGACAACTCTTTAATTTCTTTAAAATTTATTTATGAAATAAATCACAGAACCTTAACAATTGAATTTATTTTATTTATAATCAAACCAACTTTAACTTATGTGCTTATAATGTAATGTTATATTGTTTGATTGAATGTTGTGTTCTTTTTATTTTACTTTACTATATCAAAAAGACTACGACGCCGTCGAGGAGCCGGAGTATTTCCCCGAAGTCCCTCCCTCTCCCTTTGCTGAACAAGGCAAGTCACCAAACCAATCTTTTGAGCATATTGAACCCATGTTTGATTAAACTATCGCTAAAACTCATAGGCTATACATGCATTAGTCCAATGAAACCCTTACAATATATTTATTTAGGATCCCCCCGACCTTGATGTGCAACCCAAGCCATGCTATCTCGCCTAACCTCCTTGTCACCATATGATCAATGATATTAGCTAGTGTCCAATGTATTGACACGATCGCTATAGGATAAAATGAGTCGTAGCAAAATGGTTCCATTATATGATCCCCGTTACTTCTTATCCTTGGATTTCTGTTGGTGATGAGTTATGGTTGTGAGTGTATGCATGGTGGGTTCCGGGTGCAAGCTAGGGCATTGGTCGGTAGCACCCGGGGCACTATAAGGACCGGTCTGAGGGATCCGTTGCAATACACTTACGTACTAACCACAAGTCTAGTGGGTAAGTCCTAACTAAGGTATGGGTTGTTCCAAACCGAGGCCACCATTTGGAGATGGGTCAAGTTGCACCTGCGGGTGACTTGTACCAATGTGGCGCAAAAGGGGGTGCGACGTTAGCCGGGATGTGGCCCGGCGCGCCGGCGAAACCTAGAGCGGGTGGTTATCGCTTGGAACATCTCATATTGAGGTTTTGGCACGAGTTCCCGTGGTATGGGTCATCTCGTTTGGGATGAGTGCGTGCCTTGTGGGTACAGTAGTACATCTCTGATCAGAGTCTTAAATCTTTTCGAAAAGCCGAGCCCACGGTCAAGGGCGGGTTGCGTGACATCCCCCAGTTAGTTTACTTTGAATATGTATGTGCATGATGGATTGACATGTAAGGACTGTTGTGCGAGGAGGTAAAACGTACTCCTCGAGTTAGTTGATGTTGTTGATATTCATGTTTACTTTTCCGCATGATTAAAATAAGATTACACTAAATTCAATAACCGAAACTGTACTTTTCCGCAATGTTAGCCATTATCCTTCCTTGTTTATTATCCTGCATTATTACTTGCATTTGCGGTGGCTTGTTGAGTACTTTTTGTACTCATACCCGTTGGACCCCACAGAGGATGCTTACTATGAAGACGGTCTGGAGTAGCGACCCAGTCGAGAAGAAAAATCCTGAAGAAGACGTTCGTCATGCCGCTTTTTAATTATTTTCATTTACTGTTTCTATTAAAACAATGATGTAATAATTATGGTCTGCGTACCATGGATATTGTCGTATGTACGTTGTCGCATGATGGACCTCTTGTATTATTGTTTTTCTACTGAAATTCAATAATGTCTCGATTTGATAAATCGGGGCGCTACAGCTTCTTCTTCCCATCCATTGACACCCTTGACAGGTTCAAACCAATGATTCTACATCTGCTACAATTGTTTGCCAATAAAGCCCTTGGCGAAGTGTTTTGCCTGCTAAAGCCCGAGGGGCTAAGTGGCTACCACATAAGCCTTCATGGATTTCCCAAAGTATGTCTTGGCCTTCGAGTTACGAGATGCATCGGAGTAGAGGAGAACATACTCTAGCTTTGTATAGCACTCCATTGACAAGCTTATAATTCCAGACCCTTGACTATAACCTTTGCAATTCTGGGCCTTCAAGTGACTTGATTTGTTTTGCCAAAAGTATAATATTGGTCTCCGCCAATTAGTGATTGCTATACAAAATACTTCTACAGAGGGTGGTTGAGTCACCGAAGGGTTGACAAGCTCTTCATAAAAATCCCCTTCTAGAACATCCATTGTTCCGGCAGCAACCTTCGCTAGGATGTCCGCAAGCTGATTATCTGCTCAAGGGATGCTCCATACGGAAATTCCTTTGAATAATGCCTTCGTCGTGCGGATCTCTTCTAAGTACTTTGCAAGATGTGGATGCTGAGCTTGGAAGCTTTTTTCAACATGCCTTGCAATGACCTAACGATCTATTTTGATTATAACCCGAGTGGCACCAAGTGCACGCGCTTTGCTGAGGCCAAACAGGATTCCTTCGTACTCTGCAATATTGTTAGTAGACTTAAAGTTGATCCTTGCAGAGTACATTGCTTTCTGTCCTGAAGGCGAAATTATCATGGCTCTGACACTAGCTCTTGATGCTTGAAATGCTCCTTCGGAGTAAATCGTCCACACTCCTTTGCATGATTCTTCTAGAGCCCAAACGGCAGATGTAGTCCACTCTGCAATAAAGTCAGCCACAACCTGAGACTTAATGGTTGTTCTTGCAGTGAAGGAAATGCCGAAGGGGGCTAGCTTGATAGCCCATTTTCCAATTCTTCTCGTGGAGTCTTTGTTCCAGAGCATATCACCAAGGGGATACGACGTAGGGACAATTACATTGTGTGCTAAAAAGTAATGCCTTAGCTTCCACAAGCCCATTACCAAAGCATATGCAAATTTCTCGAGTTTGGAGTACCGTGTTTTTGCTCTGGAGAAGGCTTCCAAAACAAAGTATACTGGGTTCTGCACCAGTTTTCCATTGAGCTCTATTTCTTTGACAAGCACTACGCTGACTGTGGAGCATGTTGCTGCAAGATATAGGAGGAGAGTTTCCTCTACAAGGGGCACAGTGAGTGTTGATAGATTTCCAAGGTAGTCCTTGATTTCATCGAAGCTCTTCTGGCACTCTGGCGTCCAGTTGAAACTTTCAGACCCTTTTAAGGCTTTGAAAATTGGGAGTCTTCGCTCCGCTGATCTGGCTAGGAATCTACTGAGAGTTGCATGATGTCTAGCCAACTTTTGCACTTGCTTCAAATTTTTAGGCGGAACCATCCTTTGCAGTGCACTTATCTGCATCGGGCTAGCTTCGATTCTTTTGCTCAAACTAAGTACCCAAGAAATTTTCCGGCTCTTGGCAACATTTCTACCTCCTATTTAGTGAGGTTTTCTCTCTCAATTAACATCTTGTGGATCCCCTGGCGAATGGGTCAAACCTTATGGTTAATGAGTAAGCTATGCTCGATAATGCTCTGGTCAACTCCGGGGATATCTTCGTCTGACCAGGCGAAGACATCTAGATTTTCTCGAACCACTTCTTCTAGCAAAGTGGCGATCTCTGAAGGCAACCCCTTGCCAAACTGAATGGGGTATTCCCTGCCTTCTTTGGCAATGATCCTCGTGACTACATCACCTTCTAGGATTTTCTTGAGGGAAAGGTTCTTCGGAGGGTCCATGGACCCTGAAGCCTCCTCCGAGTGTTCTTGCACACTGTTTACCTGCTCAGGATCAAGAGGTGGGCCGTGGTCGTATTCTGCTCTCCTAGCTACAACTTGATCTCCTAGGATCGTAAGGACTCCACCTTGCGTGGTCATTTTGAGACACAAATAATTGTGGTGCGCCACGGCTCCAAATTGATTCAGCATCCCTCTTATGAATATTGTGTTGTAGGCATATGGGGCGTAGACAACATCAAAGATGACCTCTTCGACTCTGGCTAGGTGAAGATCTAGGCCCCATGTGAGTTTTGGTAATTAATGACAAACGCGCGTTTGTGGACTAATATTTTTCCTAAGTGTGAGGGAAATGATTAGGTCCCATGTAAATGGAGCACAAGATGGAAAAACCCTAAGACCTTGACGTATTAAAGAGTGATGACAAAAGGTTTGAAGAAAACTAGAAATTGATCAAGGTGTTTGGATCGATCAATTAGGCTAGGTTTCAATTTTATTTTTGTCGTACTATAAAGAGGGGTTGCATCTTGGTTATGAGTTGATTTTCAAGTGCCAATTTGCATTGCATATAGTAGCTTTTGATCATGCGTGGTTTTTGCAAAAGTTACAAAATTGGCAAAAATATTAAATCTACAAAAATGTGCCTTTTGTAGTTCTTCTGGCACCTGGCGGTCCGACTGACAAAGTTGGTCTGGTCAGACCGGCCTATGTTGGGCGGTCCGACCGGCCAGGGGGCCGGTCTGACCGGGTTGCGCATGAAAGAATTTCGCCGTTTTACAGAGCCGATGGGGATCCTATCGGTCCGACCGAGCCGATGGCCGGTCAGACTGGGTAGGGCCGGTCTGACTGGGCCAGCATGGCCGGTCAGACCGGTTAACCCTGTCACATCACTAAAACAGCTAGTTGGTCGGTCCGACCGGCCCAAGATGGGCGGTTAGACCGACATTGCGCAGAGAGCCACCTAACTCTTGTAACGACTACTATTTGTGTGTGTGGCTATATAAACCCTTGCTACAGCTCCTTTGCTAGACTTTTGGCACTCATTTGAGCATACTTGAGCACTAGAGAGTCTCTCCCACCATTGAGCACTAAAATTGAGCATAGTGTGGTTGGGAAGCAAAGGGTGATCAAGTGATCGATAGATTGCATTGCATTTGCATTTTTGGCACTTGATCGTCTTCTCCTAGCTTTGATTGAAGCTTGTTACTCTTGGAGGTTGCCACCTCCTAGATGGCTCGGAGGAGGAACCGGTGATCTCTCCAAGAAGGTTGAGGAGGAGACCCGGGAGGTTGTGAAGGCTAGAGCTCACCTATCTAGAGTGGAGAAGAGCTACTGCTAGTGATCGAGGCCCATGAGTTGCACTTTCGGTGCCAGCTCATCTTCAAGCTAATTCCTCCATGGCTTGGTGAAGAGAGCGGTCAAGTGAAACTCGCCTCAACGAAGACATAGGAAATTGGAAAATTTCTAAACCTCGGGATAAAATTAGGTTGTCTCTTGTCCCCTTTACTTTGAGCAAGTTAAATTGAGAAAATTTACTTTCATAGAGTAATTTAACTTTGCCATCCTAGATTGTACTCTTTTAGACTTAGTTGTATCTCATTTATCTCTATGATCATTTGCCTAGATAAGAGAATTCATTAAAAACTTATCTAGTGCTAGTTCAATTTAAATTAGTTTTAAAAACCGCCTATTCACCCCCTCTAGTCGGCACATCGATCCTACAAGTAGTATCAGAGCTTGGTCTCTCAGTTTAGGCTTTACCGCCTAGAGAGAAGATGTCTGACGAGGTGGTTCACAATGTAGGCAAAGGTCCTTTCTTTGATGGCTCAAATTATTCCATTTGGAAAGTACGTATTGCCGCTCACCTCAAAGCCATGAGCTTTGAAATTTGGCATATTGTTGAGTTAGGTTTTGAAGCTGAAGACAAGACAAATTTAATGTATCAAGACAAGAAAGATATGCAACTTGATGCTCTAGCTACAAATGCCTTGTTCAATTGTTTGTGTGCCGAAGAATTTAATAGGATAAGCAATATTCCAACGAAACATGACATTTGAATCACACTTCAAGATATACATGACGGAACAACAAGTGTGAAGAATGCCAAGTCACACTACCTCAAGATCAACTATGAAACATTTACCATGTTGCCTAATGAAAGTGTCAATGAGATGTATTCAAGACTCAATGTGATTGTCAATGATCTCAAGGGTGTTGGAGTAAAGTACTCGGAGTTGGAAGTTGCTCAAAAGATGTTGAGAGCCTTTCCCGAGAAGTATGACACATTGGTGACCTTCCTTATTAACTCAGACATGTCAAATTTGACTCCCACAACACTCTTGGGGACAATCAATACAAATGAGATTTACAAGAACAAGAGAATTGAAGGAAGCACTGAAGTTCACTCCTCATCCAAGAAGAAGAGCATCACCATCACAAGAAAAAGACACTTCTTGTGATGGTGATACCAAAGATGAAGAGATGGCTCTCTTTGTGAAAAAGTTCAACCGGTTCATGAAAAAGAGAGGAAACTCTTCAAGTTCCTTCAAGAACAATGGTGACAAAAAAGTCAACCAAAAGGAGTCTAAAGAATGTGAGGTGTTATGAGTGCAATGAGAAGGGTCACTTTGCCTAAAGATGCCCAAACAAACAAGAGAGTGAAGATGAAAAGTCTCAAAAGAAGAACAAGGAGAAGAGTGGAAAGAAGAAGCTCTTCAAGAAGTTGAACAAGAAAAAGGGTAGAAATGAAGCATTTGTGGGAGAATGGGACTCAAATGAAGAAAGCTCCGACTCTTCTTCAAGCTCCGACTCCGGTGGTGAGTCAAATCTAAGAAAGAAGAACATGGCGGGCATCACAATAACGGAGGCTCCATCACTATACTCTCCTTTGTGTCTCATGGCAAAAGTAAGTACTAAGGTAAAATATGCTTGTGTTAGTGAAATAGATAATAGTGATGTTGAACTATCTTATGATGATCTTGCACAAATGCTTGAGGAGCTTAATGATTTAAATGGCAAAGAGAGAGTCAAGTTTAAAGCTCTAAAGAAAGACAATGAGTCTTTAGTGGCTAAATATGAGGAGTTAAAGACTTCTCATGAGATGCTTTTGGTCTCTCATGAGAAGCTTGAGGAAACTCATGAAACTCTCCTTGCCTCTACACTCAATAAGCCCAAGGTAGATATAGGCATTACATGTGATATTTTTGATGATGCTTGTCTAAATGTTGCAAATTTCATTCCAACTAAGACTAGTATATCCACCTCATGTGATGACCTACTTGCTATGCCATGATCATCTACTATTGATGGTTCATTATGTTCTACCAATGTATCATCGTCATCTAATTTGTTATTAGTTGTTGAGAACCATGAACTCAAGGAGCAAATAGCTAAGCTAAGTAAGAGCTTAGAAAGATGATTCAAGGGTAAAAATACTCTTGACAAAATCTTGAGTGAACAAAGGTGCTCTTTTAACAAGGAGGGACTTGGGTTCGTTCCCAAGAAGGGCAAAAAGCCCTCCAACCAAGCTCCAAGATTTATTAAGAGTAATGGTAAATTTTGTAACAAATGCCATGAAGTTGGTCACATGATTGGTGAATGTCATATTAATAAGATTCCTAAATGTGGTGTATTTGATTCTCATTATATGCTTAAGAGAGCTAATGATGGCTCTATTTATGCTAAGTTTTTAGGCACTCCTATTTTAGGTGAAAAGAAGAAATCTATTTGGGTGCCAAAAGCTTTGGTAACTAACCTACAAGGACCCAAAAGGATTTGGGTACCTAAAAAGGCTTAATCTCTTTTGTAGGTGAACTACCACACCGGAGGATTACATTGGGTACTTGATAATGGGTGCACTCAACACATGACCGGTGATAGGAAAATGTTCACGTCGTTTTAAGTTGGTGCCAAAGATCAAGAAAAAGTGACTTTCGGTGATAATAGCAAGGGGAAGGTAATGGGATTAGGTAAAATTGCTATTTCAAATGATTTCTCTATTTCAAATGTTTCACTAGTTGAGTCATTAAATTTTAACTTGTTATCTATTGCTCAACTATGTGACTTAGGACTTTCATGCACATTTAATCCTCAAAAGTATTTGTAACTTGTATCCATGGTAACTCCTTAGTTTTCAAAGGCTTTCATTTTGGAAATCTTTATTTGGTGGATCTCTCTTCAAGTGAAGCTAATTTAAAAACTTGTTTGGTTGCAAAAACCTCATTGGGTTGGCTTTGGCATAGAAGGCTTGCTCATGTAGAGATGAGTCAACTAAATAAGATTTCAAAATGAGATTTAGTTATTGGTTTAAAAGATATAAAATTTGAAAAAGATAAACTTTGTAGTGCTTGTCAAGCGGGAAAACAAGTCGCTTGCTCTCACCCTAGCAAAAGTGTCATGTCTACTTCTAGACCATTAGAGCTTTTGCATATAGATTTATTTGGTCCAACAAGTTATAAAAGCATTGGTGGAAATAGCTATTGTCTTGTAGTTGTGTATGATTACTCGAGATTTACTTGGGTTTTCTTTTTGCATGACAAAGCTAAGACCTTCGAAATTTTCAAAAAGTTTGCAAAACGGGCTCAAGACCAATTCAATTTTTCTATTGTAAAAGTTAGGAGTGACAATGGATCCGAGTTTAAGAATACAAATATTGAGGATTATTGTGATGATCTCGGCATTAAACATGAGCTTTCCACCACCTATTCTCCACAACAAAATGGTGTTGTGGAAAGAAAGAATAGGACCCTAATTGAGATGGCTAGAACTATGCTTGATGAGTATAGTGTCTCCGACTCTTTTTGGGCGGAAGCTATAAACACGTCTTTCCATGCATCTAATCGTCTTTACTTGCACCATCTTTTGAAAAAGACTCCATATGAACTTCTAATTGGACGAAAACCAAATATTGCTTACTTTCGTGTTTTCGGTTGTAAATGTTATATTTATAGAAAAGGTGTTAGACTAACCAAATTTGAAAGCCGTTGTGATGAAGGATTTCTCCTTGGATATGCATCAAATATCAAGGCATACCGAGTGTACAACAAGAGCAAAGGTATTGTAGAAGAAACCTCAGATGTTCAATTAGATGAGACTAATGGCTCCCAAAAGGGGCACGGAAATTTGGATGATGTAGGTGATGAAGGCTTGATGAGGGCAATGAAGAACATGTCTATCGGTGATATCAAGCCTAAAGAAGATGAAGAACCTCCATCCTCTACACAAGTTGAAGCCTCTACTTCCGCTACGCAAAATATGGCTCAACTTGATGAAGATGAGGTTAAATATCAATCACCTACTATCCCATCCAAGGTTCACAATGTCACCGCAAAGGATCACCCAATTGATCAAATCTTAGGTGATATTCGTAAGGGTGTTCAAACTAGATCTCGTGTTGCTTCTATTTGTGAGCATTATTCTTTTGTTTCTTCTATTGAGCCTAAATATATAGATGAAGCTCTAAATGACCCGGATTGGGTAAATTCTATGCATGAGGAACTTAACAATTTTGAAAGAAACAAGGTTTGGACATTGGTGGAGAGACCCAAGGAGCATAACGTCATTGGAACCAAGTGGGTTTTTAGGAACAAGCAAGATGAGAACGGGTTGGTTGTAAGAAACAAGGCGAGATTGGTTGCACAAGGTTTCACTCTAGTTGAAGTTTTGGATTTCGGTGAAACTTTTGCACCCGTTGCTAGACTAGAAGCTATTCACATCTTACTTGCTTTTGCTTCATGTTTTGATATTAAATTATATCAAATGGATGTGAAGAGTGCTATCTTAAATGGTGAAATAGCCAAACTAGTTTTTGTTGAACAACCACCCGATTTCGAAAATCCTAAAAATCCTAATCATGTTTATAAACTCTCAAAAGCTCTCTATGGGTTAAAACAAGCTCCTAGAGCTTGGTATGAAATATTGAGAAATTTTCTCTTCTCAAAGGGTTTTAAAATTGGAAAGGTCGACACCACGTTGTTTACAAAAATAATTAATGATGATTTCTTTGTATGTCAAATTTATGTCGATGACATTATTTTGGTTCTACTAACAAAGACTTTTACAAGGAGTTTGGTGATATGATGTCTAGGGAATTCGAGATGTCCATGATTGGAGAATTGAGTTTCTTCCTTGGACTTCAAGTCAAGTAACTCAAGAATGGGACATTTGTGAGTCAAATGAAGTATATTCATGACCTACTCAAGAGATTCGGGTTGATGGAAGCTAAGCCTATCAAGACACCCATGGTGACCAACGGACATTTCGACCTAAATGTGGGAGGTAACCGGTAGACCAAAAATTATATAGATCCATGATTGGTAGTTTACTTTATCTTACCGCATCTAGGCCCGATATTATGTTTAGTGTGTGCATGTGTGCTAGACTTCAAGCCGCACCAAAAGATTGCCATTTGATGGCAGTCAAGAGAATTCTAAGATATTTAAAACATTCTACCCATATAGGCCTGTGGTACCCCAAAGGTGCTAAATTTGAGCTAATTGGCTATTCCGACTCAGATTATGCCGGTTGCTAGGTTGATAGGAAAATCACTTCTGGGGTTGTCAATTTCTTGGTAGGTCTCTCGTTTCTTGGGCCTCTAAGAAACAAAACTTCGTTGCTCTTTCCACCGCTGAGGTGGAATATGTCTCCACGAGAAGTTGTTGTGCCCAATTACTTTGGATGAGGCAAACCTTGCTAGACTATGGAATAGAATTCTCAAATATCCCCCTCCTTTGTGACAATTATAGCGTCGTTAAAATTGCCAACAATCTCGTCCAACACTCTAGAACCAAGCATATTGATATTCGCCACCACTTTCTAAGAGATCATGTTGGCAAAGGCGACATTGTTATTAGCCACATAAGAACCGATGATCAATTAGCGGATATCTTTACCAAACCACTTGATGAATCCCACTTTTGTAAACTTAGGAATGAATTAAATATAATAGACTTCTCAAATGTGGCTTGAAATCATGCATATATGTGAGTTTTGCATTTTTCTATCTATATATGTCATGTATGTGTGATTCTCTTCTTAAAATGCCATATTTGGACTTTATGTGATCTTATATGTTTACTTAAGGCTATACATTAATGGGGAGTGTTGTATTCATTCATATAAATCACAACTCCTTGAATGTGTTGAAATCAAAATCAAATGGAAGTTTTAGTTGAAAACGATTGTTTTGCTCCAAAATGCCTTTTATCAATAAAAGGTCCTAAATTTTAAACAATGTCATGAAAAGCGTCTATATATGTTTACAAATGTATTCCAAGGTTTTTGGTCCAAATAAAACTCCTATATAGCCCTGAACATTCTTTTTGGTCCAAAAGTAACTTAAAGATTCTAGTTTTGAGCTAAATCGGATTTTACTCCTAGTTTCAATTCAAAATATCTTTTGAACTTAAGCCCAAAACAAAACTTGTAGAGATGGACCATATGAACTTTTTTCGTATTCAAATGTTTTAATTTTAACCATCCTACAAAAAAATATTTAAAGTTAAAGTTCGGTAAAAATAGTGCGACGACCGTTTTGAACCAAAGCGTACATTTGAGTAATTTCCCAATTTTGAGCTCCAAAAATTTGAAAATTTGGTGTTTTATAAACTTTGGGAGTTATACATTGTTTCTGCAAAGTTTGAAATTTTTCAAAATTATTTTGCTATGTTTTTTCACTTTTGCTCTTTTGGTTTGAATTAAAAAAATTTCTGGGTATAGTGTAGTCAGTCTAACCGGGTGGACTTGGCCGGTCCGACTGCCCAACCTGAGTCGGTCCGACCGGGCCCCCATGGCCGGTCATACCTAGGCTCGGGCAGGGTTGAAACTCCCCCTCTATTTCAGTTTTCTCTCTCTCCTCTATTATCCCCCTCTTCTCAAACCGAGCCCTACACTTCTCCTCTTGCCCCCAATCCTCAAAACTCGATTTCCTCGCAAATCTTGCCAGTCCAACCAGTGATTCTTCTCCGGTCCAACCTCGGCTTCATCTTCCCTTGCTGGTAAGGATCCTTCCTCCACAAAATCCCTTGATTTTATCCCCTTGGAGGTTAGGGTTAGGGTTCTTGTTCATGGGATTGCATGTGATCTTGCCTAGGCTAAATTCATCTTATACTTCAATTCTTAGCCTCATGGTACCATTTCCTATGCCTCTATGCAATTTGTTATGGCAAAATTGACCTTGGAGAAACTTTGTGAAAAAGGGGATTTTTGCCCGGGTTGCTAGGCCGGTCAGATCGGCTGGCAATGAGCGGTCAGACCAGCCATGTACTGGCGGTCAGACCGGCCTACTTGCCTCAGTCATACCGGCCCCCAACTCCAGGTATCCAACTTTGCACATTTTTGCTCCTCAAATTTTTGCCCTCTAGCAAGAGCTTTCATTATTCTCAATCCTTATTTTATCCTATCTTACTATTCTCCTTGATCCCTTCAGTCATCCCTCGCGCCGGTCACTCTCAAGGAAATGAGCGTCGCTCAAAGCATGTTGAGGACCGTGGTCAGTCGTCTTTGCATTTTCAAGAAGATAGTGATGATGATTTTGTCTATGAAGATGACAGCTCATAGCATGAAGAAGAAATGGCTCCTCAGCCTCCGGCGGCTAGTGAAGACTCATTTGCATCTCTTGAGATCAAGGTGGATGTCCGGAATCAAGAGAACTTTGCTTGACTATGCCACCACAACCAATTCCTTAGAGCAAGAGAAACCTCAGATCAACAGTTTCACACTAAGTTTCAGAAGGAGGTGTACACCATTGCTTATGCAAACCGCTCTTTGGCTCCTCATAAATGGATCTCATGGAGGGACTTAAGTGGAGAGGCAGCATCACTCAGAAATGTGTTTGGGACAGTGGGGATTCACAAGACAGTAAGCTTGAAGCAACATTTCAATTGGGATGTCATCTGTTAGTTTTATGCCACAATGTTCATTCCGGCCACTTGTGATTCTCTTACTTGGATGACTGGAGATATTTTCTGTATTGCTTCAAAACAAGAGATTCAGAGTGCTTGGGACATCAGGTTTTCTTCTGGCCTCAGGCTACATGATGAGTTCACTCATAATCCCTTGTCAGAAGCTGAGATGGCACAATTTTATATCCCTTCTGCTGCTCACAAGATTGGAGGGGTCACTAGGATGAAGACTCTGCACAGTGTGGCACATCGCATCCTGCGGCATTCCATCTTACCTCGTCTAGGCAACAACGATGCCATTCATGGCATTGCTTGGACTCTCTTGGATGCAGTGATGACTGGGAAGAGGTTTGATGTCATCCACATGATGTTATATGAGATGGCCCTCTCCAAGGGAAGCCTCACTCTTGGAGTCTACTATGCTCCCTTCACCATGAGGTTGATTTTGAGCAAAGTAGGAAATGTTGATGAGTGGCTTGATATCTCTCATTCTCAGTACAGACCTCGTTTCCCGGCAGCTCCTCTGGCTCTAGCCGCTGATCCAGCTGATGTGGGTGTGGAGAAGTTTCATTCTCAGAGCATGCCCAGCAGCTCCCATGCTCCCCCACCTCTACCTCAGGATTTTGGATCAGGCTCCTATGCTCCTCCTCCTCCTTATTTTGTATGGATTCCACTCAGTTCTTTGATCCAGTGCTGCAATAAGTGGCAGCGGGTTTCCATCAGCTGAATGCAAGGATGGATCAGATGGCCTTGGGTCAGGAAGCAATCAACACCCATCTGCAGGACCTTCATAGCGGTCAAGAGCGCATAAACTCTCGGATTGACACGCTTTCTTCTCGAGTTGACCGGCTGGATTCTTCTTCTTCTTCAGGCTATCCTTTTCAGTACCAGCACCGCCATCATCGCCTTGATGATACTCATCCTCCTCCATCCCAGGATTATCTATGTTGGGTTGTAATAGAACCCCGTTTGCTTCCTATGTCATGTTAAACTTAATTTGAACTATTTGCTTGTGTTAAGACAAACTCATATGTGCCATGTTGATTATGCTTTGTTGAACTCTTGGTTGTGTTTTGGAAATGTAGTTTGTTGGCCATATGTTTCATTCATAATATTTTTAACTCATATTTTGCTCCACATACTTGCACCCTTTCACTCATTCAGGGGGAGCTTTGCACTTAATTGTAGAAACTTTATTAAAATATCTCTTTATCTTTGAAGTGTTTATCATAAATTATCAAAAAGGGGGAGATTGAAGATCTAGGCCCCATGTGAGTTTTGGTAATTAATGACAAACGCGCGTTTGTGGACTAATATTTTTCTGAAGTGTGAAGGAAATTATTAGGTCCCACGTAAATAGAGCACAAGATGGAAAACCCTAAGACCTTGACGTATTAAAGAGCGACGGCAAAAGGTTTGAAGAAAACTAGAAATTGATCGAGGTGTTTGGAGCGATCAATTAGGCTAGGTTTCAATTTTATTTTTGCCGTACTATAAAGAGGGGTTGCATCTTGGTTATGAGTTGATTTTCAAGTGCCAATTTGCATTGCATATAGTAGCTTTTGATCATGTGTGGTTTTTGCAAAAGTTACAAAATTGGAAAAAATATTAAATCTACAAAAAAAATGCGCCTTTTGTAGTTCTTCTGGCACCTGGCGGTCTGACCGACCAAGTTGGTCCGGTCAGACTGACCTGTGTTGGGCGGTCCGACCGGCCAGGGGGGCAGTCCGACCGGGTTGCGCAGGAAAGAATTCCGCCGTTTTACAGAGCCGACGGGGACCCTATCAGTCCAACCGAGCCGATGGCCGGTCAGACCGAGTAGGGCCAGTCCGACTGGGCCAGCATGATCGGTCAGACCGGGAAACCCTATCACATCACTAAAATGGCTAGTTTTCTAGCCGTTGCAGTGGGGGTTGGTCTGACCGGCCCAAGATGGGCGGTCAGACCGACATTGCGCAGAGAGCCACCTAACTCTTGTAATAGCTACTATTTGTGTGTGTGGCTATATAAATCCTTGCTACAATTCCTTTTCTAGACTTTTTGCACTCATTTTAGCATACTTGAGCACTAGAGAGTCTCTCCCACCATTGAGCACTAGTGTGGTTGGGAAGCAAAGGGTGATCAAGTGATCGATAGATTGCATTGCATTTACATTTTTAGCACTTGATCGTCTTCTCCTAGCTTTGATTGCAGCTTGTTACTCTTGGAGGTTACCACCTCCTAGACGGCTCGGAGGAGAAACCGGTGATCTCTCCAAGAAGGTTATGGAGGAGACCTGGGAGGTTGTGAAGGCCGGAGCTCGCCTATCTAGAGTGGAGAAGAGCTACCACTAGTGATTGAGGCCCGTGAGTTGTACTTCTGGTGTCGGCTCATCTTCAAGCTAATTCCTCCTTGAGGAATCCATGGCTTGGTTAAGAGAGCGGTCAAGTTAAACTCGCCCCAACGAGGACGTAGGAAATTGGCAAATTTCTAAACCTAGGATAAAATTCGGTTGTCTCTTGTCCCCTTTACTTTGAGAAAGTTAAATTGAGCAAATTTACTTTCATAGAGTAATTTAACTTTGCCATCCTAGGTTGTAGTCTATTAGACTTAGTTGTATCTCATTTATCTCTAGAATCATTTGCCTAGATAAGAGAATTCATTAAAAACTTGTCTATTGCTAGTTCAATTTAAATTAGTTTTAAAAACCTCCTATTCACCCCCCTCTAGCCAGCACATCGATCCTACAAGTGGTATCAGAGCTTGGTCTCTCAGTTTAGGCTTTACCGCCTAGAGAGAAGATGTCCAACCAGGGCCCCTCGCTGAAAGCAACCTCGAAGCCTATTTGGTTGGGGGCATCAAGAGGAGGGCCTGCGAAGCCTTGCAGTGGGCGAGCTGCTGGAAGTAGATGCCTTCGGGGGTTGCACATTTGATCGAAGGCTTGAACAAAGAGTATGTCAGCGAAGCTTACACCGTCGACCAGCACCCTTCAGAGTTCCACCCCTGCAACGTCAGCTGAAATGACAAGGGGTCAGCATGGGGGAATTTCACCCCTGCAGCATAATTGTCAGAGAATGATATGGGCACATGGGACCACTCGGGCATTTCTGCAGCCGAGTTTGAAGTCCCTATATGTCCTACTTCATGAACATAATCTCTCCATTGACGCTTTGACATATTGTCTCCCCCTCCAGAGATGGGTAGGACCATTCGCTTGTGAGGAGCCATGTTGAAGATCATGGGCCTCATGGCTCCAGAAGTGATGAGTGATTGTCAACGGAAGTCAACGATAAAGAGAGAGAGGAGACTAAGAGGAGATGAGACCTATCGTGTCTTGGGCCGCGTGTGACTAAGGTACACGGGCGGCGAGCGACTGCCGGACAGAGAGGCCGCAGAGTCGGGTCGGCCCAATCCGGGTATATGGGCTAGGAACGGCAGGGGATCTACTAGTCTATTGACTGGGTTTGACCTAAGTAAACGGGTGGCGAGCGATTGCTGGGCTAAGGGAGCCACGGAATCGGGCCAACCCAATCCAGGTACTTGGTGCGAAGACAGCGGACACTTTGTCGGTTTCGGTGTAAAACCGACGCAACCATCAAAGACCGTCCATCGGGGACCCGACAGTCTTGAAGAAAAGCCGTAGATTCTACGAAAGCTCTGCATCGGGACAATCTATCTATATATAGGATTTTACTATTTTACCCGTTGGGCCCGTAGTTTTATTTTTGCGTCTATGTGTAATTTACCCTAGGGGTAAATGTGTCTTTTCCTCTTTTTGGGCTGCCTATATAAAGGCACTAAACCAGCCCTAGGGTTTTTCATTCATTGTATCAAACTTTCACTTTATTCTGAAACTGGATCACTTTTAGTTCTTCTTCCCTGGTGTATTTTCTATGTTCATTTGTTCATCGCCGCCCTTCTATCCTGAGCACCACCTCCTCACAGAAATTCCAGCGCCATACTGTAGCCATCAGATTTCTACGTTTGGTCGGTTTTTTCTAAGCCGGTTTTTTAGCTTCTCTCAAAAACCGGCTGCTGGTCTAGGGTTTGGTCTTCACGGCTTCTAGCGGCATGTGGTGCTTGCTGCCTGGCGCTTGGCTGAGTTCCCTAAGGCCATCTCCAATGCTTAGTGCTAATATAGATGCTTAGGATGAGAACAAAGTTAAGCATCTATCTTAAGAGTCTTATGCCTCAATGCAAAAATATATAGTAGTGCTATATATATTGGTTAATTTATTACTACAACTACTTGATTAGCCATGTATTTCTTTAACTACTTTGATAAGCACCCACTAAGAGCCGGTGCTAAAGTAAGCAGCAGCTCTTAGCGCTAAGCATCTATGATGGCAAAAAAATCCGGTTTTTTTTCTCTAAGCACCATTGCAAGCTTCCCATTGAAGGTGCTCTAAGGCGTAGGCACTCGCTGGCTCACTGAGCGGAGTGCGCGACAGCTCCTGGATGCATGAGGCATGGGGCTGCATGGAACGCCAAGGGCAGGGCTGATCGGTGCGTGGAAAAGAAATCGCATAGGGAGCGGAAGTCCTAAAGCTGTTCGACCATATGTGAACAGGAGACAGCAGAAAACAGTAAATGTTTATTCCCTGTTTTTGTGTGCACTAATAGATAATACCTCTAAATATTCTATGATTTCCTCATTTTTATTGATCTATTTGAGAGCAATGTTTATTTTTCAGCATTTATTTTGTCAATTTAAATGCTTTAAATATTACGCTTACTCCTATTCATGAACAGCTTGTGATTTGGGAATGATTTGCATGCACTTGATGGATCATCTCTGAGTTGGTAAAACTGTTGTGGGGGATGTCATTTGTACTGTGAGTTGTTTTTTTAATCTGCCTTTAAGCACTTTATTGGTGTCTTTCAATTAGGACACTGGTTGTTTATAGGCTAGATTATTTAGAGCTTGTGATTTGTTTTGGTTCTGCTGATTGTCTGTTGAGGTGCTCTGGGTGTTGGGAGAAGGCCATTGATTTTAAAGAATTTTTTAGGCACCATTCTCCCCCCTCTGGTCGCTACTCTCGGTCCTACAAGTGGTATCAAAGCCTGGTTAGGGTTTTCCATATCTTAATCGGTTTTAACCCAAGGTAGCGATCATGACTTAAGGTTCTGTCCCTTGAGGTCTTTGGCTACAACTATTGGAAGACTCGCATGCGAGCTTATCTATTGAGCAGAGCTCAGGGATATGGGATATGTGTGTTCATGCTACTTTCACTGTGCTTCTAGTCGCAGAGCGTACTACCCCTGAGATAGTCGCTCTGCATGACTTGAACAACAAGGCAATGAACATACTATTTTCTGGGTTTAGGTCCCAGTGAGTTTGAGCGCGTTAGCCATCTCGACACTACTCGAGAGATCTGGGCTACTCTCTAGGCTCACCATGAGGGGACAGCTCAGGTCAAGGCTAGGCTTTATCAGACCTACCGGCAAGAATACAAAAACTTATCATAGAAGCCGGGTGAGACTGTTGAAGCTTTGTTTGGTCGCTTTCAGTCGATCATTAACAAGCTTTGGGCCAACAAGGCCGATCGTCATCAGCTGGTCTCAGATCATGAACAGGCGCTCAAGGTTCTTCATACCTTGGACCCTAATATCTAGGAGATCAAAGTATCCTCTATTGTTGAGAGCACTTCCTATGATACCTTGACTGTCTCAGAGCTTTTCAGCAATCTCAAGGCCTTAGAGGTTAATATCCTGTTGAGATCAAATCTCACTGGTTCTAGATCAAAAACCCTGGCCCTTGCGACACCTTCTGCTGATCCTAATGCTTTGAGTTGTGCTTTGTCCTCTTTGATGTCTATCACTGAGGACCAATTGGATTTACTAGGAGATGATAACCTTTGTCTTTTCAATAGCCGTGTTCGTCGTGTCTATGATAAAAGAATGTTCAAACGACATGGCACAAAACATGGTTGCTTTGAGTGAGGTGATCTAGGTCATTTCATCGCCAACTTCCCCAAGCGGAACACACAAAAGAAATGCACCGGCGGTGGCTCCTATGACTCCAACAAGCACGATAGCTCCATCTTCACAAAGGGAAAGCCCAAGACAAGGTTCTTTTAAAAATCCCTGAAGGACTACCAACGTAATAACAAGAAGCGAGACAAGGCCTTCTTCGCTGAGATGAAGAGAAGCTACTCTAAGAGATCATCATCTTCTTCCTCTTCATCAAGCTCAAGCGATGAGGATATCGTGATCAAGAAGGGGAAGGACAAGGATGATCTAGTGGGCCTCTATTTCATGGCCTTCGGGCACAAGCCGAAGAGCCACTCGCACCGCAGCCAAAGATCCCGCAAGAGCATCTGCTCAATGGCTCTTGGGGATAAGGAAGATAAGGGCTCCCATGACAACTCCGACGACGACGAGAAGGTATCTTCCTATGAGAAAGAAGTCGTTGAATTACTTAAAGAGAACCATCAGGAGTTAAAATATTGGGAGAAATTGCTTAGAGGGGCTAAGAAGAGGATAGATGAGCTTGAGAGTGAGCTTGTCATGGCCAATGGCAAGATTGAGAGTTTATCTTCTTTCCCTTGCTTGGGTGAGAGCATTGAGTGCCCTAACTGCGAGGTGTTGTTGTGTGACCTGATGACTCTAAAGTCTAGGTACACAGAAAAGGTAGATGAGAGAGATGATTTGGCCACTGAGCTTGAAAGCGATCAGCTGGAGCTGAAAGTTGCTCATGCCACTATCGTCGTGCCATATAGAGACTGCCCATCCCACTTATCTGATCTAGCTGCGCTAAGAGCGAAGGGAGATGAGCAGTTGGGCAAGTTAGAGAGAGTCAGAGCTGAGCTGGAGCGGACTAAGCTTGAGCTTGAGACATTGTCAGTTCCACCCACTGTCTATGAGAACTACTTATTTTTGAGGTTGGAACTAATCAAGCTGAAAGCTAAGAAGTCTATCCAAGTTGATGGAGAGTGTGAGGTCTGCTTGTCTCAGGTGGAGGTGCTAGCTTCCTTGAGAGAGGAGCTAGCTGATGCTCAAAACTAGAACTCTTACCTCCGACTGATCCTGAGTTGGGTGAGTGCCATAGAACCATAGCTCGGCATGATGATCCAACAGTTCAAAAGGCGGGATGGGTTTGGAGTAGGTTACACCTACACCAAGGCTGACTTTGAGAGTGCCCTGAGCCGTGCAGTGGAGTGGAGCAGTCCTCCGGAGACACCCTTCTTCTGATTTGGCATACTGCTCAAAGTATGTCATCAATTGTGCTACTGAAGACACCGGCTTCCGATGAAGTTTGCTGAGGAGGCCAGGATTCATTACACCTTCGCGTGCCACATCCACAATAGATGGCGTGGACAACCCATTGATCTGGTACTTGGTGTGGGCGAAGCGTGTGAAGTATTCCTGAAGAGTTTCTTCCGCCCGCCGTTTCAGCTGAAAAGGCTTCCAGTAGACATCGGGGCTATGAAGGTCCCCTGGAAGTTAATCACGAATTTTTTCTTCAACTGCTCCCATGACTTAATTGATCCTAGCTTTAGAGACTAGAACTAACGAAGGGCTACACCTTCTAACGAAAGGGGGCAAAACGTTGCCATCGTATTTCGGACCCCTCCGCTAGCTTCTATTGCAAGAGCGTAAGAGCGAGAGAATTCTTTGGGGTCAGCCCCTCTGAAGTATTTGTGCAGCTTCGAGGCTCGTAAACTGGGATCGAAGTGCACCTTTTGCAAGTCCCGATGCAGCGGAGACTCGTCGTCGAAGGAGGCGTTCTCGGCGCTCTCTCAGACTTGGGGGCTTCGGGATAATTGACGGGGTCATCGTCTTGATGCGTCTCTTAATTGGCAAGGTTGACTTGAGGATGAAGCCTGTTCGTGGCCTCCTGCCTCCATCTTTCCACCTCTACCTGAAGTCAGGCCATCTGAGCGGCCATGTCTTCTAGGAGGTTCTCACTTCCTCCGGAGGGGTCCTCCGGGTCTCGAGAACTGACATAGTCAGTTCAGAGCACGGACGGAGCTGTCAGAGGGGCTCCAGTTGCTTGGGGGTTATTGACTACTTCAGGAGTTTGGGGGATGTCTAAAGGTCCTACTCCGGAGGTTCGAGAAGAACTTCGGAGGGGGATGGTGGCCATACTCCGCTTGGGAGGCATGACTTACGAAGCTAAGAAGGGTCCGGAGACCAAGAGCTTCGAACGGTGGTGGAAGACGAGAAAGACCTTCGAACTAGACTTGAAGCCCTTTGCCGAAGGGTGCGCGGAATCCTGGGACTCCGAAACTCCCTCCGCAAACGTACTTCGAAGTACAGGTAGTGGCAGAGAACTAGCTTTTAGTACTAAGGTCCCCACGGATGACGCCAACTGTTGGCGCAACAGATTACACTAACAGGTTCTATAAGACCAAGAACTGACAAATGAAGTGTTTGTGAATGCGGACTATCTCAATCCTCCAAATAGGATAATAGCTCGGAATAGTTCAAAGTGTGTATTGAATATCAGAATATTCGATGCCTCTTATAGGACGAGAAGGGGGTATTTATAGGTAAAATCTCCAAGGAAAAGACCTTTTTACCCCTTAATTACAACCGACATAGTGGATACTATTTCAGTATCCCTTATAGGGTTAATATGGTAAAACATGCTCGAAGGATGTTGATAAGGTAGACGTCCCATCCTTCTGGTTGTTTTCCACTCCGGAGGGGAAGCCTTTCAGAAGGTCTCTTCGGACCGGAGCCTGGACGGACCCTTCGGCTTTGATCCCTTGAATCCGGAGACGAGTCTTGGGCTCCGAGATTAATACTTTCCTTTATCTTTGTTGCATAATGTATTTGCTTAGAATCTTGAAGGATCATGAGGATGAAGTATTTTCCCCCAACAATCATCAATATTATTCACCTTATATACCACAACAAAATGGTGTAGTTGAGAGAAAAAATAGAACATTGGTTGAGATGGCCAGGACTATGCTAGATGAACATCAAACTCCTAAAAGTTTTTGGGCAGAAGCTATATCTATTGCGTGCTATGTTTCAAATCGTTTGTTTTTTAATCAAAACTTGGTAAAACTCCTTATGAGCTGCGGTTTGGACATAGGCCTAATGTTTCTAATTTTCGTGTGTTTGGATGCAAATGCTTTGTGTTGAAACATGGAAACTTAGATAAATTTGAAGCTAGGTCAACCAATGCTCATTCATGAGGTTATCACGTCCTTGTTTTGGAGACTAACAAAATAATAGAAACATGTGAAGAAATCTATGTTAACTTTTTTATTTTACACTTATAAAATTTGGTGCTTTCTACTAATAAAATTGTTAGCTGAGTTTTTAGATTTTTAGATAATAAGTTTCGTAAACAATCCCAACCAATTCTGTGTTCGTGACAAATGGTTTGGTACCATCAAATGTTTATGACTTTAGCTTTATGCCACCGAACGATCCCATTCGCTATAACATCATTAAAAGTTCACTCCGTTCTTCAGTTTTAGTTTTCATTTATTTTTATTTCTTTTTTCCAAAAATAAAGATGCAAAATACCAATGCTACCATTTCTTTCTAAAATATTAAAAATGAAAAAAAATCAGTGAGATGTAAAAAACAATTAATAAAATCTCAATTTCACATTTGAAGGTATAAAAAATCTAGCTTTATTTCTTCATCATCGAGATTTAGAACCCCTTCTTCCTTTCCCACTCCGGGAGATGCCAACCTTCTGGGCCGTCGCCGCGCTTCAGCTCCCTGGCCGCCGTCACCCATGAGCCCGTCTAAATGCTGCCATCCTCTCTCCCTCCTGCTCAACTAGAGGTCACCGGCTCGCTGCCCTCGAACTCGCAGGCAACCTCCACGCTCGACCTCAGGGGCCACCGTCGTGCCCGACATCTGAGCCACCGTCGCTTTCACAACAAAATTCACACCGTGGTTCAATCGCAGATTCTAAAAAACTAATATATGATGCGAGTTATAAGATATGGAAAAATAGAAAATGGTTTGGTTAATGTAGCTGTGGATTTCTATTTTGATAATAAATATTTGTAATCCCTTTAATGTTTGATTGCACTATTAATATGCACTCAATATAAATACTATCTTTTTAATGATATCATTTAGATCATTGTAGTAATAAGAAAAATAAAACGAAATTATTTATAACTAAAATGTATTTATGTTTTCTAACAATCATATATTATTTTTTATTCTTCGAAAATTATTTAGTTTTATGTTCTCTATATCAACAGAAAGGGTATTTCATGAATAGCAAAGGTAGGTAATTTGCGCCAAAAGTTTGCTATGGGAATCTGTGAAATCTAGGGTACCCTTAACTCCTTGTTTGCACTACAAAAATCTACATATTTTGAAAAAGATGGGTGCTCAAAAAAACTGTTTGGTTCAGATTTCAGCTTCCGGGCGAGGAAACCATTTCAAAAAATTGAACCAAACTGACCCTAAGAACAACAAAATTCTACCAAGGTGCCAGATTCTTGGCCCATACTACCATGGGCTGCCCCAACAACTAATGAAAAACTATAATAAAATGGAATGGAATAAAATGAAAATGATTTAAAGCAATCAACTACAGCATTGCAATTTTTTGAGAAAAATACTATTGCCTTACTTTATATTGAAATATTGAAAGAAAGATGGTAGAAACTGAGAATACCATCTTAACATCATGGCTATAATACATCCACAGACACCAGGTCACTTACAATGCCCCACTCCATTCAACCAGAAAAATCTAAAAAAACAAAAAAATAGAAGGAGTTTTCGTGACTTCTAGCCAAAGTAGGGCTATCTATGGGGACTATTTAGTCGCTCCCGGCACATTTCCAGTTTACACCACCAAAAGATCATAGAAAAATTATATCGAATCCACACAACATAAGAGTTCTGCAGATAAACTTGGTAAAACTAAACAACAAAGTTTTTACATGTCTAGATTTGACCGGCGATTGCCCGGGACAACGATGCTAGGAAGCTTAGATCAGTGAGCTCACTCCTTTGGTTAGGGTGGTAATTAGCACCTGACAATAGGTTCGAGTTGGTCAATACTGGCCTTGAACCTGGACTCGTTTAGACTTGGACCCTATAGCCCCGTTGAAGATCTAGGCCCCATGTGAGTTTTGGTAATTAATGACAAACACACGTTTGTGGACTAATATTTTTCTTAAGTGTGAAGGAAATGATTAGATCCCATGTAAATGGAGCACAATATGGAAAACCCGAAGATCTGGACGTATTAAAGAGCAACGGCAAAAGGTTTGAAAAAAACTAGAAATTGATCGAGGTGTTTGGAGCGATCAATTAGGCTAGGTTTCAATTTTATTTTTGCCGTACTATAAAGAGGGGTTGCATCTTGGTTATGTGTTGATTTTCAAGTGCCAATTTTTATTTGCATATAGTAGCTTTTGATCATGTGTGGTTGTTCCAAAAGTTAAAATTCGGCAAGTCTTTTGAAACTACAAAAATGCATCTTTTGTAGTGTTTCTGGCCCTGGCGGTCTGACCGACCATATGGGTCCGGTCAGACCGGTCTGAGATGGGCGGTTCGACCGGCCAGCGGGCCGGTCCGACCGGATTGCGTAGTTTTGAAAAATGCTGATTTACAGAGCCGACGGGGACCTTATCGGTCTGACCGAGCCGATGGCCGGTCAGACCGGGTAGGGTCAGTCCAACCAGGCCAGCATGGCCGGTCAGACCGGGTAGCCCTGTCACATCAGTAAAACGACTAGTTTTCTAGCCGTTATAGTGAGGGTCGGTCAGACTGGCCCAAGATGGGCGGTCAGACCGACAGTGTGTAGAGAGCCACATAACTCTTGTAATGGCTACTTTTTGGGTGTGTGGCTATATAAACCCTTGCTACAGCTTCTTTGCTAGACTTTTGGCACTCATTTGAGCATTCTTGAGCACAAGAGAGTCTCTCCCACCATTGAGCACTAAATTGAGCACTAGTGTGGTTGGGAAGCAAAAAGGGGTGATCAAGTGATTGAATAGATTGCATTGCATGTGCATTTTTGGCACTTGATCGTCTTCTCCTAGCTTTGATTGCAGCTTGTTACTCTTGGAGGTTGCCACCTCCTACACGGCTCGGAGAAGAAACCGGTGATCTCTCCAATAAGGAGGTTGTGAAGGCCGGAGCTCGCCTATCCGGAGTGGAGAAGAGCTACCACTAGTGATCGAGGCCCGAGAGTTACACTTATGGTGTCGGCTCATCTTCAAGCCAATTTCTCCTTGAGGAATCCGCGGCTTGGTGAAGAGAGCGGTCAAGTGAAACTCGTCTCAACGAGGACGTAGGAAATTGGCAAATTTCCAAACCTCGGGATAAAATTTGGTTGTCTCTTGTCCCCTTTACTTTGAGCAAGTTAAATTGTGCAAATTTATCTTCTTAGAGTAATTTATCTTTGCCATCCTAGGTTTCACTATTTTAATCTAGTTGTTTGTCATTTTTGTCTAAGGTCCTTGTCTAGTGCTAATCTAAATTGAATTAGTTTTAAAAAACCGCCTATTCACCCCCCCTCTAGTCGGTACATAGATCCTACAAGTGGTATCAGAGCTTGGTCTCTCAATTTAGGCTTTACCGCCTAGAGAGAAGATGTTAGATGAGGTGGTTCACAACGTAGGCAAAGGTCCTTTCTTTGATGGCTCAAATTATTCCATTTGGAAAGTTCGTATGGCTGCTCACCTCAAAGCCATGAGCTTTGAAATTTGGCGTATTGTTGAGCTAGGTTTTGAAGTTGAAGACAAGACGGATTTAACTTATCAAAACAAGAAAGATATGCAACTTGATGCTCATGCTACAAATGCCTTGTTCAATTGTTTGTGTGCCGAAGAATTCAATAGGATATGAAATATTTCAACGGCACATGATATTTGGATCACACTTCAAGATATACATGATGGAACTACAAGTGTGAAGAATGCCAAGTCACACTACCTCAAGATCAACTATGAAACATTTACCATGATGCCAAATGAAAGTGTAAATGAGATGTATGCAAGACTCAATGTGATTGTCAATGATCTCAAGGGTGTTGGAGTAAAGTACATGGAGTTGAAAGTTTCTCAAAAGATGTTAAGAGCCTTGCCCGAGAAGTATGACACATTGGTGACTTTCCTTATTAACTCGGACATGTCAAATTTGACTCCCACAACACTTTTGGGGACTATCAACACAAATGAGATTTACAAGAACAAGAGAATTGAAGGAAGCACCGAACATCACTCCTCATCCAAGAAGAAGAACATTGCCTTGAAAGCCAAGGTGGAGAAAAAATGTGAAGAGAAGAAGATACTTCTTGTGATGGTGATACCGAAGATGAAGAGATGGCTCTCTTTGTGAAAAAGTTCAACTGGTTCATGAAAAAGAGAGGAAACTCTTCAAGTTCCTTCAAGAACAATGGTGACAAAAAAGTCAACCAAAAGGAGTCTAAAGAATGTGAGGTGTTATGAGTGAAATGAGAAGGGTCACTTTGCCTCAAGATGCCCAAACAAACAAGAGAGTGAAGATGAAAAGTCTCAAAAGAAGAACAAGGAGAAGAGTGGAAAGAAGAAGCTCTTCAAGAAGTTGAACAAGAAAAAGGGTAGAAATGAAGCATTTGTGGGAGAATGGGACTCAAATGAAGAAAGCTCCGCCTCTTCTTCAAGCTCCGACTCCGGTGGTGAGTCAAATCTAAGAAAGAAGAACATGGCGGGCATCACAATAACGGAAGCTCCATCACTACACTCTCCTTTTTGTCTCATGGCAAAAGGAAGTACTAAGGTAAAATCTACTTGTGTTAGTGAAAAAGATGATAGTGATGATGAATTATCTTATGATGATCTTGCACAAATGCTTGAGGAGCTCAATGAGTTAAATGGCAAAGAGAGAGTCAAGTTTAAGGCTCTAAAGAAAGACCATGAGTCTTTAGTATCTAAATATGAGGAGTTAAAGACTTCTCATGAGATGCTTTTGGTCTCTCATTAGAAGCTTGAGGAAACTCATGAAACTCTCCTTGCCTCTACACTCATTAAGCCCAAGGTAGATATAGGTGTTACATGTGATATTTTTGATGATGCTTGTCTAAATGTTGCAAATTGCATTCAAACTAATACTAGCATATCCACCTCATGTGATGATCTACTTGCTATGCCATGCTCATCTACTATTGATAGTGCATTATGTTCCACCAATGTATCATCATCATCTAATTCATTATTAGTTGTTGAGAATCATGAGCTCAAGGAGCAAGTTGCTAAGCTAAGTAAGAGCTTGGAAAGATGCTTCAAAGGCAAAGATACTCTTGACAAAATCTTGAGTGAACAAAGATGCTCCTTCAACAAGGAGGGACTTGGTTTTGTTCCCAAGAAGGGCAAAAAGCCTTCTTATCAAGCTCCAAGGTTTGTTAAGAGCAATGGTAAATTTTGTAATAAATGCCGTGAAGTTGGTCACATGATAGGTGAATGTCATATCAATAAGATCCCTAAATGTGGTGTATTTGATTCTCATTACATGCTTAAGAGAGCTAATGATGGCTCTATTTATGCTAAGTTTTTAGGCACTCCTATTTTAGGAGAAAAGAAGAAATCCATTTGGGTGCCAAAAGATTTGGTAACTAACCTACAAGGACCCAAAAGGATTTGGGTACCTAAAAGGGCTTGATCTGTTTTGTAGGTAAACTACCACACCGGAGGATCACAGTGGGTACTTGATAGTGGGTGCACTCAACACATGACCGGTGATAGGAAAATGTTCACATCATTTGATGTTGGTTCCAAAGATCAAGAAAGAGTGACCTTCGGTGATAATAGTAAAGGGAAGGTAATGGGTCTAGGTAAAATAGCAATTTCAAATGATTTCTCCATTTCCAATGTTTCACTAGTTGAGTCATTAAATTTCAACTTATTATCTATTGCTCAACTATGTGATTTAGGTCTTTCATGCACATTTAATCCTCAAGAAGTACTTGTAACTAGTATCCATGATAACTCCTTAGTTTTCAAAGGCTTTCGTTTTGGAAATCTTTATTTGGTGGATCTCTCTTCAAATGAAGCTAATTTAAAAACTTGTTTGGTTGCAAAAACCTTATTGGGTTGGCTTTGGCATAGAAGGCTTGCTCATGTGGGGATGAGTCAACTAAACAAGCTTGCAAAACGAGATTTGGTTATTGGTTTAAAAGATATAAAATTTGAAAAAGATAAACTTTGTAGTGCTTGTCGAGCGGGGAAGCAAGTCGCTTGCTCTCATCCTAGCAAAAGCGTCATGTCTACTTCTAGACCAATATTGGAGCTTTTGCATATAGATTTATTTGGTCCAACAACTTATAAAAGCATCGGAGGAAATAGTCTTTGTCTTGTAGTTGTGGATGATTTCTCAAGATTTACTTGGGTTTTCTTTTTGCATGACAAAGATAAGACCTCCGAGATTTTCAAAAAGTTTGCAAAATGGGCTCAAAATGAATTTAATTTTTCTATTGTAAATGTAAGGAGTGACAATGGATCCGAGTTTAAAAATACAAATATTGAGGATTATTGTGATGATCTCGGCATTAAACATGAGATTTCCGCCACCTATTCTCCACAACAAAATGATGTTGTGGAAAGAAAGAATAGGACCCTAATTGAGATGGCTAGAACTATGCTTGATGAGTATAGTGTCTCCAACTCCTTTTGGGCGGAAGCTATAAACACTTCTTTCCATGCTTCTATTCATCTTTATTTGCACCGTCTTTTGAAAAAGACCCCATATGAACTTTTAATTGGACGAAAACAATATATTGCTTACATTCATGTTTTTGGTTGCAAATGCTATATTTATAGAAAAGGTGTTAGACTAACCAAATTTGAAAGCCGTTGTGATGATGGATTTCTCCTTGGATATGCATCAAATAGCAAGGCATACCAAGTATACAACAAGAGCAAAGGTATTGTAGAAGAAACCCCGAATGTTCAATTTGATGAGACTAATGGCTCCCAAGAGGGGCACGAAAATTTGGACGATGTAGGTGATGAAGTCTTGATGAGGGCAATGAAGAACATGTCCATCGGTGATATCAAGCCTAAAGAAGATGATGAACCTCCATCCTCTACATAAGTTGAAGCCTCTACTTCCGCTACGCAAAATTTAACTCAACTTGATAAAGATGAAGTCAAAAATCAATCATCTATCATTTCATCCAAGGTTCACAATGCTACCGCAAAAGATCACCCAATTGATCAAGTCTTGGGTGACATTCATAAGGGTGTTCAAACTAGATCTTGTGTTGCTTCTATTTGTGAGCATTACTCTTTTGTTTCTTTTATTGAGCCTAAACATATAGATGAAGCTCTAAATGACCCGGATTGGGTAAATGCTATGCATGAGGAGCTTAACAATTTTGAAAGAAACAAGGTTTGGACATTGGTGGAGAGACCCAAAGAGCACAACATCATTGGAACAAGGGAAAATTACTCACGTGCCATTATAATTTTCAGAAATTGCCTACATGCCACTGTCACTGACTGTGGCGGCCCCCATCTGGCAGTGACACAACGATGGCATTTGGCAAACTGTAAAAATCATAATGGCACAGAAAAAATTAACCCTTGGAACAAAGTGGGTTTTTAGGAACAAGCAAGATGAAAACAGGTTGGTTGTAAGAAACAAGGCAAGATTGGTAGCACAAGGATTAACTCAAGTTGAAGGTTTGGATTTCGGTGAAACTTTTTCTCCCGTTGCTAGACTAGAGGCTATTCGCATCTTACTTGCTTTTGATTCATGTTTTGATATTAAACTATATCAAATGGATGTGAAAAGTGCTTTCTTAAATGGTGAAATAGCCGAACTAGTTTTTGTTGAACAACCACCTGGCTTTGAAAATCCTAATCATGTTTATAAACTCTCAAAAGCTCTCTATGGTTTAAAACAAGCTCCTAGAGCTTGGTATGAAAGATTGAGAGATTTTCTCCTCTCAAAGGGTTTTAAAATTGGTAAAGTCGACACCACCTTGTTTACAAAAATAATTAATGATGATTTCTTTGTATGTCAAATTTATGTCGATGATATTATTTTTGGTTCTACTAATGAAGAATTTTGCAAGGAATTTGGTGATATGATGTCTAGGGAATTTGAGATGTCCATGATAGGAGAATTGAGTTTCTTCCTTGGACTTCAAGTCAAGCAACTCAAGAATGGAACCTTTGTGAGTCAAACGAAGTACATCCATGATCTTCTCAAAAGATTCGGGTTGATGGAAGCTAAGCCTATCAAGACACCCATGGCGACCAATGGACATCTCGACCTAAATGAGGGAGGTAAACCGGTAGACCAAAAATTATATAGATCCATGATTGGTAGTTTGCTTTACCTTACCGCATCTAGGCCCGATATTATGTTTAGTGTATGCATGTGTGCTAGATTTCAATCCGCACCAAAAAATTGCCATTTGATGGCGGTCAAGAGAATTCTAAGATATTTAAAACATTATATCCATATATGCTTGTGGTACCCCAAAGGTGCTAAATTTGAGCTCATTGGCTATTACGACTCAGATTATGCTGGTTGCAAGGTTGATAGCAAAAGCACTTCCGGGGGTTGTCAATTTCTTGGGAGGTCTCTTGTTTCTTGGGCCTCTAAGAAACAAAACTCTGTTGCCCTTTCCACTGCTGAGGCGGAATATGTCTCTGCGGGAAGTTGTTGTGCCCAATTACTTTGGATGAGGCAAACCTTGCTAGACTATGGAATAGAATTCTCAAATATCCCTCTCCTTTGTGACAATGATAGCGCCGTCAAAATTTCCAACAATCCCGTCCAACCCTCTAGAACCAAGCATATTAACATTCGCCATCACTTTCTAAGAGATCATGTTGGCAAGGGCGATATTGTTATTAGACATATAAGAACCGATGATCAATTAGCGGATATCTTTACCAAACCACTTTATGAATCCCGTTTTTGTAAACTTAGGAATGAATTAAATATAATAGATTTCTCAAATGTGGCTTGAAATCCTTATGTGTCATATATGTATGTTTTTATGCTTAAAGTGCCATATTTGAATTTTATGTGATCTTATATGTTTTCCTAAGGCTATACATTAAGGGGGAGTGTTGTTGTCATTCTCATGTATTGCAAATTGCTTAATGTGTTGAAAACAAAATCAAATGGAAGCTTTGGTTGAAAATGATCATTTTGCTCCAAAATGTCTTTTATCCACAAAAGGTCCAAAATTTGTAAACAATTTCATGAAAAGTATCTCTATATATTTGCAAATGTATTCCAAGCATTTTGGTCCAAATAAAACTCCTTTATAGCCTTGAATTTTCTTTTTGGTCCAAAAGGTAACTTAAAGATTCTATTTTTGAGTCAAATCGGATTTTTCTCCTAGTTTCATTTCAAGACATCTTTTGAACTTTAGTCCAAAACAAAACTTGTAGAGATGGATCATATGAACATTTTTCGTATTCAAATGTTTTAACTTTAACCATCCTACAAAAAGATATTTAAAGTTGAAATTCGGTAAAAATTGTCCAATGACCGTTTTGAACCAAAGCGTACATTTGAGTATTTCCTTATTTTTGAACTTAAATTTTGAAAATTTGATGCTTTATAAACTTTGGGAGTTATACATTGTTTCTGCAAAGTTTGAAATTTTTCAAAATTATTTTGCTATGTTTTCCACTTTTGCCCCTTCTTTGCCTTGAAATAAAAAATTGACTAGGTATTGTACTGTCGGTCTGACCGGGTGGGCTTGGCTGGTCCGATCGCCCAAACTGAGTCGGTCCGACCGGGCCCCCATGGCCGGTCAGACCGGGGCTCGGGCAGGGTTATAAATCCCCCCTCTATTTAGTTTTCTCTCCCCTCTATTATTCTTCTCTTCTCAAACCGAGCCCTACTCCTCTTGCCCCCAATCCTCAAAAATCTGTTTCGTCGCAAATCTTGCCGGTCCAACCGGTGGTTCTTCTCCGGTCCGACCTCGGTTTCATCTTCCTTTGCCGGTAAGGATCTCTCCTCCAAAGAATCCCTTGATTTCATTCCCTTGGAGGTTGGGGTTAGGGTTCATGTTCATGGGCTTGCATGTGATCTTGCCTAGGCTAAATCCATCTTGTACTTCAATTTTTAGCCTTATGGTACCATTTCTCATGCCTCTATAAATTTTGTTATGGCAAATTTGAACTTGGAGAAATTTTGTGCAAAAGGGAATTTTTGCCCTCGTTGCTAGGCTGGTTGGACCGGTTGGCAATGGGCGGTCAGACTGGCCATGTACTGGCGGTCAGACCGGCCCAATTACCTCGGTCAGACCGGCCTCCTGTTCCGGCACTCCTTTTTGCTCATCTTTTCTTCTTGATACTTTTGCCCTCTAGCAACTTCATAGCCCATCTCACCATCATGTCCATAATCCTTTCATGCTCAATCTTGATTCATTTTTTCATATTCTCCTTGATTTGCTTCAGTCATGCCTCGCGCCGGTCGCTCTCAAGGAAATGAGCATCGCTCAAAGCATGTTGAGGACCGTGGCCAGTCGTCTCGACAATTTCAAGCAGATAGTGATGAGGACTTTGCCTATGAAGATGACAGCTCTGAAAATGAGGAGGAAATGGCTCCTCAGCCCCCGGCAGCTAGTGAAGATCCTTTTGCATCACTTGAGTTCAAAGTGGATGTCCGGAATCAAGAGAACTTTGCTCGTCTGCGCCATCACAACCAATTTCTCAGATCTAGAGATACCTCGGACCAACGATTTCACACCAAGTTTCAGAAGGAGGTATACAACATTGCTTATGAAAACTGCTCTTTGGCTCCTCATAAGTGGATCTCTTGGAGGGATTTGAGTGGAGAGGCTGCAGCTCTCAGGAATGTGTTTGGGACTGTTGGGATTCACAAAACAGTCAGCTTGAAGCAAGATTTCAACTAGGATGTCATCCGTCAGTTTTATGCTACAGTATTCATACCGGCCACCTGTGATTCTCTTACTTGGATGAGTGGAGATATTTTCTGCATTGCTTCAAAGCAAGAAATTCAGAGTGCTTGGGACATAAGGTTTTCTTCTGGCATCAGATTGCATGATGAGTTTACTCATAATCCTTTGTCAGAAGCTGAGATGGCATAATTCTATATCCCTTCTGCTGCTCACAAGATTGGAGGGGTCACTAGGATGAAGACTCTACATAGTGTGGCACATCGCATCCTGTGGCACTCCATCTTACCTCGTCTGGGCAACAACGATGCCATTCATGGTGTTGCTCTGACTATCTTGGACGCAGTGATGACTGGGAAGAGGTTTGATGTTGTCCACTTGATGCTCTATGAGATGACCCTCTCAAAGGGAAGCCTCACTCTTGGAGTCTACTATGCTCCCTTTATCATGAGACTGATCTTGAGTAAAGTGGGAAATGTAAATGAGCGCCTTGATATATCTCACTCTTAGTACAGGCCTCGTTTCCCGGTAGTTCTTTTGGCTCCAGCCATCGATCCAGCTGACATGGGTGCGGGGCAGGTTCATCCTCAGGACATACCCAGCAGCTCCTTTGCTCCCCCACCTCCACCTCAGGATTCTGGATCAGGCGCCTATGCTCCTCCTCCTTATTTTGGTATGGATGCCGCTCAATCCTTTGATCCAGTGCTTCAACAAGTGACATTGGGTTTCCATCAGTTGAATGCAAGGATGGATCAGATGGCTTTGGGTCAGGAAGCAATAACCTCCCATCTGCAGGACCTTCAAAGCGGTCAAGGGGGTCTCAACTCAAGGATTGACACTCTTTATTCTCGAGTTGACCGGCTAGATTCATCTTCTTCTGTAGGCTATCCTATTTAGTACCAGCGTCGTCGTCGTAACCTTGATGATACTTAGCCTCCTCCATCCCAGGATTAGTCTCTTTTTAGTTCTTGATGCCAAAAGGGGGAGAAGAAGAAGTCAGGAAGTAGTCAAGAAGTAGTCAGGAAGTAGTCAGGATTAGTTCTTAGGATCTAGTCTGCTCTATCTATCTATCTATGGTTGGTTGTAATAAGAACCTTATTTGCTTACTATGTCATGTTGAACTAAATTTGCACTATTTGCTCGTATTATGACAAACTCTTATGTGCTTTGCGTTGTTGAACTTTTGAATTGTGTTTTGAATTGCGTTTGGCATTATGTTTCCTTCATAATACTTATAACTCATATCTTGCTCCACATACTTGCACCCCATCACTCTTTCAGGGGGAGCTTTGCGCTTAATTGTAGGTACTTTTATTAAAATATCTCTGGAGTGTTTGTCATCAATTACCAAAAAGGGGGAGATTGAAGATCTAGGCCCCATGTGAGTTTTGGTAATTAATGACAAACACATGTTTGTCGACAAATATTTTTCTTAAGTGTGAAGGAAATGATTAGGTCCCGCGTAAATGGAGCACAAGATGGAAAACCCGAAGATCTGGACGTATTAAAGAGCAATGGCAAAAGGTTTGAAGAAAACTAGAAATTGATCGAGGTGTTTGGAGCGATCAATTAAGCTAGGTTTCAATTTTATTTTTGCCGTACTATAAAGAGGTGTTACATCTTGGTTAAGAGGTGTTACATCTTGGTTATGAGTTGATTTTCAAGTGCCAATTTGCATTGCATATAGTAGCTTTTGATCATGTGTGGTTGTTACAAAAGTTAACAATTTGGCAAGTCTTTTGAAACTACAAAAATGCATCTTTTGTAGTGTTTCTGGCCCTGCTGGTCTGACCGACCATATGGGTCCGGTCAGACTACCTGAGATGGGCGGATCCGACCGGCTAGGGGGCCGGTCTGACCGGGTTGCGCAGTTTTGAAAAATGCTGAATTACAGAGCCGACGGGGACCTTATCGGTTAGACCAGGTAGGGCCGGTCCAACCGGGCCAGCATGGCCGGTCAGACCGGGTAGCCCTGTCACATCAGTAAAACATCTAGTTTTCTAGCTGTTGCAGTGAGGGTTGGTCAGACCGGCCCAAGATGGGCTTTCAGGCCGACAGTGCGCAGAGAGCCACCTAACTCTTGTAACGGCTACTTTTTGGGTCTGTGGCTATATAAACCCTTGCTACAGCTCTTTTGCTAGACTTTTGGCACTCATTTGATCATTCTTGAGCACAAGAGAGTCTCCCCCACCATTGAGCACTAAATTGAGAACTAGTGTGGTTGGGAAGCAAAAAGGGGTCATCAAGTGATTGAATAGATTGCATTGCATGTGCATTTTTGGCACTTGATCGTATTCTCCTAGCTTTGATTGCAGCTTGTTACTCTTGGAGGTTGCCACCTCCTAGACGGCTCGGAGAAGAAACCAGTGATCTCTCCAAGAAGGTTGTGGAGGAGACCCGGGAGGTTGTGAAGGTCGGAGCTCGCCTATCCGGAGTGGAGAAGAGCTACCACTAGTGATCGAGGCCCGAGAGTTACACTTCTGGTGCCGGCTCATCTTCAAGCCAATTTCTCCTTGAGGAATCCACGGCTTGGTGAAGAGAGCGGTCAAGTGAAACTCGCCTCAAGGAGGATGTAGGAAATTGGCAAATTTCCGAACCTCGGGATAAAATTCGGTTGTCTCTTGTCCCCTTTACTTTGAGCAAGTTAAATTGTGCAAATTTATATTCTTAGAGTAATTTATCATTTCCATCCTAGGTTGCACTATTTTAATCTAGTTGTTTGTCTTTTTTGTCTAAGGTCCTTGTCTAGTGCTAATCTAAATTGAATTAGTTTTAAAAAACCGCCTATTCACCCCCCTCTAGTCGGTACATCGATCCTACACCCGTGGGTTGAAATCTCAATTCATACCCACACCCGTTGCGGGTCCCCCGCAAACCCAACAACAAGAGTCATCCTGAGTGGATGGGATGGTGGGCAGTGGCCAAGGGAGGCCGGGTGTCTAAAAGTATACTGATGTTGCTTAGAGGGGGTGAATAGGTCTAATGAAAAATTATTGGGAAAATGGTTAGTTTGCAAAACTTCGTGAACCAAAAGTTCTAGTTGGGAACCGGAAGTTCCGGGTCACCGGAGGTTTGTGGAACTTTGGGTGACCGGAAGTTTCGGTTTGACCAGAAAACTAACAAATATGAAATTTGGTCTAACAAACAAAGTAAATGAATAGAAATGAGTGTAATGATGCTTGGAACAAATTTCGCACAGGAACGTGTTCTAAAACTAAGTTAGCTAGTAGATCGAGTAATATTAAAATTCGAGCTAGCAAGAACACGAAGAACACAATGAACACATGTGAATTTTTATAGCAATTCTATAAGAATAGAAAGTTAGCACAAGTTGTTTGGAGTATTTATATCCAAGGAAAACTAGATCCATGGGGTAGATTTATAGATCGGGCTAAAACAAGCAATAAACGTAATTGACTAATAAACTTTAAATCTAGTAGCTTATAATGAGTTCTAGTTCAAACTAATTGTTCTTGCAAGTTCTAATAGGTATTATGAAGTTATCACATCCATCAATTGCAATCAAACAAGCATGAGCACATAGATTGGGCTAAAATATGTATGAATTTGATGAACTAGCTCATGAACACGAAGAACACAATAAACACATGTATATATTTATCGGAGTTCGGATCCACTGATCCTACGTCTCTATTGAGGGACCTTAATAGGTTGGATCTCTTTCAACCCTTGTCCTCACCAAGCCTTAGCCGACGCTAAGCACGAATTTCTTACAAGTTACGTTGTTAAAGCCAATGTAGGGCTTGTACAAACTTTCCAGACACTCCATAATCTCTTGGATGCTCGTGGAGTGACGCCTAGCCGTATAGGAGGTAGCACCTGTAAGTGTAACAAATGTGTTGAAATACTCACCAGTTCAAAGCTTTGTGCTAAAGATTTTGCAATAAAACCAACCAACTCAACTACCCAAAATCTTCTCAAAAGTAGAGTAAAGAAATTGCAAGAAGATTTATGAAAAACTCTCAAACAGAATCACAAAGATTCACTCTAGATCTAGACTTGAAAGAATGTAGAGTTCTAGGGTTTGAGTGCTTGGGTTAGGGTAAGCCACCATACCAAAAAAGAGAGGAAGATAGGTTTATATAGCCCTCACCCGTAGGCTAGCCGTTGGGGGAAAATACAATAAAATCTGAAGTTCTAGGGTCGGAATCAAAACTTTCGGCCAAAAGTAAATTCAAAAGAGAGCTAAAATCTAAAGTTTTGACTCAAAATCAGAAGTTCTGGCTCTAAATCAGAACTTCCAAAATTCTTGACGGCGTCCTAGAAAACATGTCATAACTTTTGACTCCGAACATCCATTTTTGATGAACCTTGATATTTTGGAAAGCTTATTCAAAGGGCTATCCAACACAACAAATAAGAAGTATTAAAACCACAAGGAGAAAAGTTCATGACTTTGGTTTTCTCTCAAGATAGCAATGAGATAAAACATTGATCACAAAGTTTTGGGACAAACTCCAATGTATCTCTTTTAATAATATGGTGGTACTAGACTTATATTTAAAAGCAATTCGACATAATTCACTTTTGAGCCTAGGTGGACTAAAAATGGAGCTTTTCTCCAAATTTGTTTCAACTAAAAACGTTGTTTCTTCACTTTCAAGGGACAATGTTGAAATCATTTAATAATTTAGGACTATTCTCCTACACACACTTAGTTGAACATGTTAGTCCCAAAATATTTATACCTTTGCATTAAGAAACGCCCGCTTTGAATTTTGGCTTGATGTTGATCAACATATGAAGTGTGGGTGCTTCCAAATCTTCAAGCCACATGATATCCTTTAATACATGAAGCTCGAACTTGCTCTTGTCTTTATCAACTATTGCATTCCTTCAATAAGTGATGTGGATCACCTATAGTTCTCTTATGGACTTACATGGTTCATTGGCACAAAATTTGTACTCGCTCTTCACCGTCACATTGGTCCTTTGATGCTAAGCCTCTTCTTGCCCTTCACCTTTGCATGGCGCTTCGTAGCCAAATATCACTTGCCCTTCACCATATTGCCATAGAAAACAACTTCTTATCCTACATATTTAATATGTCCACTTGATCCTCATGAATCAAATATATAATTGACTTCACGCATCATGATACTCAAGTTCTTGTAAATTATTAACTTTAGCTTGTATTTCCCATGTCCATTAATATAAGCTCAACAAGTTTGTATGAACCATATTCATGAATAATATTCCACTCGGTTTTTAATATATAATCAAAGATATGAATCACTTTGTTCTTCATGATTCTTAGCTTCTTATATATCAACAATCCACTTGATTCACAACATATGAGCAATCAATCTTTCTGCTTGATTCTGAAACTTAACCTAACATGCAAACTAATGAAAATAGTTAGTCCCAACATCCGTTGTTATTAGTCACCAAAACTCAATACAACTCAATGACCGAGATCTTTCATTACCATGGGAAACATCGATTGGCCCAACCATGGGCGATTACCGGCGGGAGATGGCTGGAGGCAATGGGAGATGCCTATGGCAATGCTGGCCAGAGATGGCAGGATATGGCCTAGGGCAGTGCTGGCCCAGCCATGTGCGGCGACTGACGAGAGATGGCTCGAGGCGGCACTAGCTAGAGGCAGCAGGAGAAGCCTTGGGCGGCACTGACTAGAGGCAGTGGTAGGAGGAGGTGGCACTATGGGTGGCTGCTGAGCACAAAGAGGGGATCCAACGACACTGTCTACTTCTAGAATCGAGAGCATCACAGGAATGTGGACTCATGGAGTGGCCTTTCTAGCTAGGGTTTTATTTGTGAATGGGCCATTTTTGTTAATGGGCCGTGGAGGGACGGGGACCCATGGAGCCCCATGGATTAAATAGTGGACCTGAACCCATCTCTGGTTTTATTTGGGGCCTGACACAATGAACCCGAGGGTCAAAATTTTGATCCGGATTAAGCCCCATAGGGGCAGGTCCCTAGCCCCATAGGGTGGACTGCCACCCTAATCTTTGGTGCTCCCGTGACCTCTGAGATGAGGCTTTCAGCTTCTTGAGATGTTTCATAGATTGACATGGAGCAAGTCCAAGCAGTTTTGTACCCTTTTTTTCTTGAATGTGATGGAGCCGATGTTTGTCGCTAGTATTAGAAAGACAACAATTTGTAAACAATATTCATTCAAAAGATGAACTTGTTTCGAGTTAGTCAGATTGTTCAGATACATGCCATCAACCAAAGGATTATTTTCACTTTAAGGCTTTGTTTGTGAACTAGGGGAAAGAAACCCACGGAAAATTATCCCCAAGGGGATAGTTTCCCTACTACTATTTGGGAACAAGGGGTAGAAATCATTGGAAATACAGTAGCACATGTTTGTTATTAAATTAAGAACCATAAATATCTAATATGAAATCCTTCCAACTACCGGAACAAAGAAAACACAAGAATCCAACCACCAAACCGTTGACATAGCATAATCTTGCCAAAATCAGTGTATCAAACATCCTGTGAACTCAAATGTCTTACTAACACTGAGAAACCAAGGGTCGGTTTCAGAGTCTATGATGAGTGATTGACAGGATTTACCTTCTGGATTTGAAGGGGTCCCTCCGAAGGGGTTCGGAGGTGTTTTCCAAAGGGTGTGGTTTTAGCTGGCTGTAGCTGTGCAGCAGAGTGTGTCTGTCGGAGGGGTCCGATAGAGCATGATGACAAGTGTATCGAAGGGTTCGGTACTTTGGGTGGTACACTGGAGTGTGTACCGAAGGTTGTTTATCAGAGAGGTCTCCGGGGTACTAGAAACACTTGTCTGTTTGTCGGTGGTGCGTAGGTGGCTTCGGAGGTGGTGCGCAAGTGAACCTAGGTCAAGCGGGAGGATTTATGCCAGGCGAGCGGGGAGCTCGGTCATGAAGGCTGCGAGGGTTCGAGGTTGGTTATCGGGTCAAGGTGCGCCAGGCGAAGGTAGAAAGTGCGGAGGGTGGCTCCAGCTGAAGGTACCCCAAGGCAAAGTCCTCGGAGGCGAGGCACTTTGAAGGGTGCTCCAGATGGAGTAACTTCGAAGTATGGACAAAGTTCTCAGCAATGAGGCAAGGCTTTCGAAGTGTGCTCCGGATGGAGGCACTCTAAGGTTCACCCGACGGAGGTCTCAGAAGTCAAGGTGCATCGAAGGCATGGTCCGAGTGAGGCTCGTTGAGGAGTGTGCTCGGGGAGATACACTGTGATGAAGTGCTCATGGAATGCTTCATGCGGAGGCCTTGGATTAAGGAGGGACTTCGAAGGATGGTACTCCAAAGGTAAGGGGTTCGGAGTGTGGTTGTCTTGAAGTACTTTGGCCCTGCATGGCTTCGGTACACGGACAGGCGTAGTTCCATCTTGGAGCAGCTGCGAAGCCGTGGTGATCCAATCCAGAGGTGTTTGGTGCGAAGACTCAAGGGCTTTGACGGCTTTGGCTTAAAATCGTCACTGTATTGAAGGCTGACTTCGGTGAAGCGAAGGCCATCTGGCTCCAAGCTTCTCGCCGAAGCTACCACACACCTCACGTGCGAAGGGGGGATTTAGAAGACTCCAAAACCACAAAGGTTGATCGTGTCTGCTCTGTAAAAGCTGATGTTTTCTCCTCTACGAAGCTGACAAAAGAAGCCTCCAAATAAAGTAGACTACCATCTGTACCCCTATCTGAGAGAAACAAAAACAGTGTAAAACCTAGGGGTAAAATAGTCTATTCACAGGGTTGAATAGTGTCTATAAATAGTGAAGGCTGGCTAGACATCGGTAACACTTTGAGCAGTCATTTTAGAACTCCTATGCTAGCCAACACACTCATGTATTCTGTCCTGTGAGTTCATTTTGTGTTCCCTGTTCATGCAATGAAACTTTGATTTCATTCATTAGTCACTGCTTGAACTTGTATTCTGTTTTACATTGCATACTTTGATTTCTCTGTGCACCATTTACTTCTGCGTTAAGTTTGTGCACTAGTTCTCTTCTGAAGAAGTGTATGAGAGGTCTGTGCGTGTGAAGTGTGTGTTTTTCAGTGTGTGGTCGCTCTGTGTAAACTGAGGCAACTCCTCACTATTACAAGCGAAGCACTAAGTAGTGTGTGCTCGAAGCCCGCTTTCTTCCCTTAGCAAAATATGTTTTGTTTGAGTTTAGATCTTTGAAGTACGAAGCCTAGCACGAGTTGCTAGTGCGGAGTATCTGGTCGAAGTCCTTAGAGGGAAACTGCCTTCTGCGAAGGGTGTAGTGTGACGCCTGCTCGAAGGCACCTTGTGTGTGGAGCCTGCATGAACCTAGTAGTTGTGTTTTTGGTTTTGTGGGTGTGAGCGAAGTCATCTTGACTTCGAACGTTTTGCTCTTCGCGAAGCCTGGTTTTAGAGCTGCAAAATACCTCTGAACCAGACCTTCGAAGGGTGTGTTCGAAGCCTGTTCCGTAGGAGACTGGTTTCAAAACAGAAGGCTATTTTAGCCTGAAATTTGAAAAGCACCCATTCACCCCCCTCTGGTCGCCACTTTTGGTCCAACAAACACATTCATCAATCACATAAATGGTGACACATGTCTAGACATCGCTCTTATCCTCCATCTCCGAGACAATAAAAAAAGGGTTAATGGCTTTTGTGCCACCGTTATTCTCCGTTTCTCTAAAAATACCACCAAATTTCGCGAATAGCCGATATGCCATTATTATTTCAGATTCACTCCGAAATGCCATTTGGGCCCACCTGTAGAGATGTTTTTTTCACAAATGCCTATATTTCCCTTACACTGTTTATCTTCCTCCTCCCTCCCTCCTCTCTGTGTCGGCACCCGGGGCCGCCACCTCCTCTCTGCCACCAGCCAGCATGGCTCCGCCATCGACCCCCGTGCCCCTCTCCACAGCTCCGCTGCCTACCAGGGGCCCTCCACCGCCGCCACGAGTCCCTGGTCCGCACCCCTTCGACTCCACCCAGCTAGCTTGGCTCGACGACTCTGCTGCCGGCCAGGAGTCCTCCGCCAACGCCATGAGCCCCCGGCCGCCGCACCCCTTTGTCTACCGCCACGACGGCCTTCTTGGCAACACGCGCAACTAAAGGGGCGCCCTCCCAGTTTGTGGCAGCGGCGGAGGGCCCCGAGGAAGGTGGGTGGCCGTGGGGAGGGGCGCGGGGGCTGGCGGGGGAGGGCCTTGCGGCAGCGGCGGAGGTGACGGCGCAAGGCACGGAGAGGAGGGAGGAGGGCAGGAGGAGGAAGATGAACAGTGTAAGGGAAATATGGGCATTTGCGAAAAACCATCTCAGCGGGTGAGCCCAAATGGCATTTCAGAGTGAATCTGAAATAATAATGGCATATCGGCTATTCGCGAAATTTTGGTGGTATTTTTGGTGAAATGGAGAATAACGGTGGCATAGAAGCCATTAACCCAAAAAACAACTAGAAATGTAAAGTTACCAACTATCACAAGGTTATAGATCCACCATTGCAGTTTTACCATAGATTGGTTTGTCGAACCCCAAGTGCTTAGTACTTCATATTATCATCAGCAAACTAGATTGTGTTTTTACCTTGTTCTTGCAGAGTTCTTTGATTGTTTGCATGAACAAAACCTTCATGGTGAGGTCAACTACGTGAGAGTATGACTAATAACAAGTAGACGTGTGGGTGTAGCAGTTGTGAGGTGATGATCACTAATCGAAAGCCTCAAAACGTGAACATCCTCATGTCGCCTCAATGAAACCTATCAGAAGATCGGCCCCATAGTCACGTCAAGTCCCCTATCAAGGCCAATATAGCCTTGTAGGGCATGAGTTGGTATTGTGGCCCCGATTCTCATCGTGGACATTGCAGAAGAAGGTTTGTCCTAGGATGGATGGCCTAACTGGTGGCCTTGCTCCACCCTCTAACCATAGCCTTGCCCTTGCTGAAACTTTTGGGTCCTTGGCCTAATGATATTGAGCACTTTGCTGCGGAAGTGTTTTTTTCTTCTTCTTGACTCCGAAGCACGATGCACCATGTATGTCTACTTTGGTAGGCTCAGAGCCCTTACCTCTAGAGTTTGAACTTGAGCAACGGCGCCAGGTCGGGCACATCCAAGTGCACAGCGCTGTAGCTTGTGCACGGCACAGGAGAAGGCATGTGGGCCATGGCTCCGTGAAGTCATGGGAATATTGTAGGACCGAGAGTAGCGATCAAAGTGGGATGAATGGGTGCCTCAACAAATTCTACCGAATCGATGGCCTACCAAAAACACCCAATGCTCCTCAATAGACAATCAGCAGAAACAAACCAAACTTCACAGAAATACCATAGACAAAACTTGTGCTACCACTCTCCTATAAAATATGATATGAAGTGATAGTGTGAGAGATCACAAGCACTAAAAATAATCTAGCCTAAAAACGACTGGTGTCCTAATCGAAAAGACACCACCAAAGTGCTTAAAGATAGATTAAGTTTACTCACAGATCAAATGGCATCTCCACAAAAGTTTCATCAACTCACATCCATTCCATTAATAACAAGATAATCACAGGCATTTTATCATATACTACTCATACACAAGTCTCACAAGTATCATCACACATAAATTTCTCAAAGTAATTGAAGCATTTCTAGAATAAAAATTGTAAATGCACAAGAAACAAGATGACATTATTGTGCCCCACGCCCGGTCTTGCTTCTTGCTTCCTGAGGTCTCGCGCGCAGTCCTGCTTCACCGGTGCTTCGCTCCTTGCACCACATAGTGCCTGCAGTAGAACCCTTGGCCCATGTGCCTTCTCCCGCACCGCGCACAAGCTACAGCGCTGCGCACCTGGATGCACCCGACTTGGTGTCATCACTCCGCCTGGTTCAAGATGCCACCTCCACGCATTAGGGCACCATACACAGTATAGCCCAGAGTGAGCCGTCTACACCGCGCCTAGAAGCTTCCCAGAAAATCTTGACTCTGGTTTTTTAGAGAAGAAAAAGACCAGGGAAAACCCACAGAAAACAGGTTCAGACACGAAAACAGAGGACAAAGAAAGAAAATGGAAGCACAAGAACTGTATGGTGGCACTGGATTGGCGTAGGGCCAGAAGCACAAAGCGGCGGCACTATGAAACTTCCGATGAAAGGGAAAATAGGATAAAGGAACTCTGATTTTTTTCTATTAGATGAGTTGGTAAAACTTTAGGGTATACATGGTCTTTTATAGGCAGTTCAAAAACAAGAAATGACTTGTCCTGACGCAGAGATTTTCATAGCAACTACAACTTCACTTCAGGACCGTCTGATCTCTGATGGATGTTCCAGATTGGGTGTGTCGGTTTTGCACCGAAACCGACAAAGCGCTTATTGCCTCTGCCCTAGGTACCCGGATTGGAACGACCCGATTCTGCGGCCCTCTTGGCCCAGCATTCGCTTGTCACCTGTTTACCTGAGTTAAACCCGATCAAACCACGACGAGTCCCCAACCATTCTTGGCCCATGTACCCGGATTGGGCCAGCTCGACTTCATGGCTCCATCTGCCTAGCAGTCGCTCACCGCCCGTGTGCCTAAGTCACATGTGGTCAAGACATGGTAGGTCCTCTCTTCTTCTCTCCTCTTCTTCCTTTCACTTCCGTTGACAATCACTCATCACTTCTAGAGCCATGATGTCCATGATCTTCAACATGGCTCCTCAATCTCCCCCTTGATGAGTGCATTGTTAACACCGTTTTCATTAGTAAGAACCTACGAACACATGTGGAAACACGAAAAAAAACACAAGAGAAAAGAAAGAAGAAAATAAAGTAAAAGATTTAACCCTAATGACCAAAAGCCAAATAAAAGCTAGAAAAGGTCATTATGATTAAATAGAAAAAAATCAACAAAGATTTCAAATAAAAACTCAAATGAGTGCAATCTCTGAATAATCAACAATCACTCATCATAAAACTGGAACCACAGTGAAAGCCACACTTGGTTTCACAAAGGTCAAGGGATCTAAATAATATAATTGCAGGTTTTAATTGGATTAATGCAATTAATTTCTATGTGTTATATCAATAACTAATTTGGAAATATGGGTTCAATATGTTCAAGGCATGGGGTGTGACTTGCCTTGCTCAACAAAGGCGAAGATGGCTCCTCGACAAAAGACTCAGGCTCCTCAATAGCTTCAAACCATAAAAGCACGCAAAACAAGGAAAACACAATTAAAAGGAGGGAAATAAACATTACAATTCATGAAATTAAATGAGTTCATGTTGTAGAGAAAATTATGAGGGTTAAAATGGATTTGAATGGGTGAATTTGGAGTTAGCATGTGAAATATATGAATTATTGAAGTTTGAATCAACTCTGGATTTATTTTTGAATTTAAAACAGAAAAAATCCACGATAGACTGAGTCCACGGTGAACCGACGCACGTGTGCTATGAACTGGATGGCTGAGAGGCATCGGATCAATATCCAGCAGTGGGGCGCGAGGCGGGATGTATTAATTGAAGATCAATAGTTAGGATTAAAACGCAGTGAACTGGTATGCATCCACGCACCAGAGTGAGCCATGTCATGGATTTAATCAGGGCTACATGATCTGGATCGGACAGCCAGGGTTCGATCTAGCACGTGGGCATGTTGCCGGCGGTGACAGAGCAGTGGTGGCAAGGACTTCGGCGACGACGAGCGACGATGAGGCAATCTAAAGGTAGGAATGGGTACAGAATAGCGGGGGAACACAATGGTACCTGGGACGGTGATAGGCGATGACGGACAACGGCCTATGGTGAGCAGTGGTAGAGGGAACTCCTTGGGTCGACGACTCCGGTGAAATCCGGCAATGAGGAGGCCGAACAGGGTAGATGTCAAGGATGGGGAGGTGGTGACGGTCGCGATGGTGCTGGTGGCGAGGGCTGGCGGGGTCACCGGCGGCAAGGCATGGATGCACGAGCTAAAACAAGAAGCGGCGGTGAATTGGAGCTCACTGGTGACTCGGTTTACGGTCGGCGGGGTGGACAGATGGAACGGAATTAGGGTGTTGAGGCGGGCAATTTTATAGGGGTGGCGTAGCCGGAGATCACAAGCAAAGGCGTTAGATTTTGTGGCGGCGATAAGAGATTTGGGGATTTCGGTAGAAATCTAGCGATGCTATGGAAGGGATGACAAGCGAGGGCCATCGGTCAGCGGGTGGAGCGGGGGCACAAGGCTCACAGATGGGGTCCACGCGGACAAGAGAGTGGGGCGTGCGCATGGGCGGAGGCTAGCGCCGATAGGCTGAGTCCACATGTCAGCGTGAGCGCAAGAATAGACTAGGCCGTAGAGAGATATTGGAGGGAGGCGGCCTAACAGGAATTAAGATTCATTTTTCAATTAAAATAATTGCAAAAATTCATTTTTAATTTCTATGCTAGTTACAAAAGTCCTAAAAATTTGGAAAAGTTTCCTAAAATATTCTTTTGACTTAGAGAATTTAACAAAAAATTTCCAACCCAAAACATGGATTGTTTCTTAAGATTTTTAATTTCTTTCATTCTTTTCACAATTTAAATAATTCTTTTCTCAATTTTTATTTTCTCAAAAATAATATTTAACAAAATTCAGGGTGTTACACCACTCCGTGAATTTCTCTAAAGGAGGCCAGAGATATCGAGCACCAAAAACTCTAGATGCGGTGGAGCCCCCTTGCGCGGTGGTAGAGGAGGTCGTCTGTCGCGCCCCGATTTAATAAATCAGGACTTTATTGAAATTCCATAGAAAATCAATAAAACAAGACGTTCATCACACGACCACGTACAATACGAGCAAATCATTCACGGTTCGTAGACCGCATTAATACAAAAGTGAATAAAGATGAAGAGAAACTAATGAAATAAGGGTCCTAGATGAACGCCTCCTTCCAGTCTCGCCTTGACTGGGTCGCTACTCCAGACCTTCATCCTCCTCATAGTAGACTGGCTCTGATGGTGTAAGTCAACGGGGTGAGTACAGATGTACTCAGCAAGCCACCGAATGCAATTATAAATGCAAGATAATAACAAGGGAGATAGTGGCTAGTTTAGCGGAAGCAGCATATTTGTAAAGCATTTAATGTGAGCATTTTATTTGTACGGAAAAGTAAACATGTGAATGCATCATCATCATCTTCTAACTCGAGGAGTACGTTTTACCTCCCCGCACAACAGTCCTTACATGCCATGAATATCTCATCTATTCACACAATTGTAAACTAACTGCGAGTAGTCACACAACCCGCCCTTGACCGTGGGCTCGGCTTTTCGAAAAGATTGATTTTACTCTGATCAGAGATGTACCACTGTACCCACAAGGCACGCACTCATCACTTACACCAAAGTGTAACGAGATGACCCATTTCACGGGAACTCGTGCCAAAACCTTCCATATGGTCTCCCCCGACTCAACAGCACCCTCTTATAGGTTTCGTACCGTGTCTCGCCATGTCGAGTTTCCACAATACCCCCCCTTGAGCCATCGTCGGTACAAAGCGCCCTGAGGGCTAGCCCCTTGTACCCCTCCACTATGGTGCATAGAGCCGGAGTGTTCCACACTTCCAGTTAGGACTTACCCATTAGACTTGTGGTTGGTACGGAAGTGCTTTGCAACAGATCCCGCAGACCGGTCCTTATAGTGCCCCGGGTGCGACCAACCAGTTTCCGAGCTTGCACCCGGAACCCACCATACTTATAACATACCTAACTCCAACAGAGTCCAGAGACAAGAATAACGGGGTATTTCATATACCAGAATTCATCTACTCTACGACTCATTCTTTATATCCTATAGCAGTTGTGCCGGTACATTGGGCACTAGCTAATATAATATTTGTAGAGTGACAAGGAGTTGGGGCTCATAAGCATGGCTTGGGTTTGCACACAGGGAAGGGGATCTAATAAATATAAGTGTAGGGCTTGATGTTTGACTAATGCAATATTTATCCTAAGGGTTATAGCAATAATTTATTAAAACATGGGCTCAAATATGATCAACTGTGTCCACAAAGGTGGTCGATGACTTGCCTTGATCTGTGAATGGTGAAGGTGGAACCTCGGGGTAAAACTCCGGATCCTCGACGGCGTCGTAGTCTTCTCGATACGGAAAAGTAAACACAACATTCAATAAACAATCCAAAATCAAGCATACAAGCATACAAGTCGTTGTTGGATTTAAGTAAGGGAGATAGAGTCTTAAATTCTAGGGAATTGTTACTTAAATATTTCAGATTGATTCCTAATGAGATTTCTGAATTTATGACTTGATGTAATTTATTTTTCCTAGGGGTTTTTATTTCCCCTTTTTAGAGATGAACTTAGAGATGTATAAATTAGCCTTGATGTTTTTATGGTATCAAAAATAGTGACTTTAAATTATTAAGTCTTCTGAAGTTTGTTATCTAGCTTTAAGATATTTTTTATAAAGTATGGATCTTTACTATTAAAAAGGGCTTTGTGTAATATGATTTAATGGAACAAGGTGGGCAAAATGAATATTCTATTTTTATTGTATTACAAATAGTAAACTCAAGTTGTTAGGTTTTCTGAAGTTATTATATAAGTTGTCATGACATTTTTATAAAGTGTTTAACTTCTATTATATGAATTACTTAATTATCCTACAAGGGCTTTTGCAATATTAATTAATAGATTAAAGTGGGCAAAGTGAACATGTTTATTTTTGTTGTATTAAAATAGTAGAACAAAGTCATTAGGTCCTCTGAATTTATTATATAGTTTTTCATAATATTTTTGTAGGGTGTTGTATTTCCATTATATGAATTAATCATTTATTTTAAAGGGTCTTGGAAATGGTGGTTAGTAAATTAAAATGAGCAAAATGAATTATTATATTTTTATTGGCTTATAAACAGTGTACTGGAGTTAATAGATCATCTAAAATTAGTATATAAATTGTTAGGAGTTTTTCTGAATTATTTAATTGGAATATTAATAAAATCCTAAAGGGGTCTTAGGAATGTTATTTATTAAAATGTCATGGACAAAATGATTATCCCATTTTTATTGTATTAACACAGTGAAATAGAGCCATTACATCTTCTGAAATTACTTTATAAATTTTAAGGGTTTATCTGAATTATTTTATTGCAATATTAATTAATTTCCTAAAGGGGACTTTTCTTTATTATTTAATAAGATTATTATGTGCCAAATAAACATATTGTTTTTATTGCATAAATGTGTAGAGAATGAAAAGACAAATTTTCCAGAATTAAAATGGTGAAATTTGGAGTTAATTTGAGCAAGATATGAATTTTGGAAGTTTAAACTGATTTTCCTGAATTATTTTTAAACCAGAAAACAGCTGTGGGTCCACGGTGAGCCAGGTCCACCATGGACCCGCGCACTGTGCGCTGGACCGGCCAGATCTGGACCGTCCGATCCAGATCGGGCGTCCAGAAAAGAGGCGGGGTTTCTAAGTTATAGCGGACGGCCCAGATGGGTCCGTACCGCTTTGACTGGACCAACGTCCAGGATTAAACCCCGCTGAGGTTTTAATCTGGATCGTCCAGATCCGATCGGAGGGCTCCGAGCCCATCCGACACGGCACGGCTGAAAAGGGGTACTTTACCCCTTCTTCCCCGACTCCGGTGGAACTCCGGCGAGGAATTCCCGGCGACGGCGATACCCTATGGCGCGACTAAGGCCAGAAATGGAAAGAGGGGTACGAGGGGGATCTCGGCATACCGGCGGTGATGACCAAGGAGCAGTGGCGGCGGCCGGCGACGAGAAGGTGGCGACGGGCTCCTCGGGTTGGCGGTGGCGATGGCGTTTCCGGCGGTGGTCTGGTCTGGCGGAGGTGATGCCGAGGTAGAGGAGGCGGAGGGGGTCCCGACGGTGGAGACGGCGAGGGTGGCGGTGGCCCGGAGCGCCGGTGAGGTCCTGCCGGAGCCAAAACAGGGGATAAACCCGAAAATTTGCAGGCGGCGATTGGAAGGGCTAGAGCTAGGGCTTTTCTCGGGTTGCCTGGGTGCGGCGGGTGGCGATGGCCTTTATAGGGGTCGCCGGCGGGAAAAAGGAAAGCCGAGAGGAGGAAACCGAGAGGATTTCCCCTTTTCTCCGGCGAGCCCTTCCATGTGCTCGGGTTGGCTTCCAATTTGGGTGAAACGCGTCGGCAAGAACGGAAAAGGATCGCTGGCGTTAAGGGAAGGGGATCCGAGGCTTAATTTCGTGGATCCGGGCGGCCGGCGGCGAGATCGGGGAGGGGGCCGACGGAAATGGAAGGGGAGATCCCCTTCCATGGTTGAAGACGAAGCTGACAGGTGGCCCCCACCTGTCAGCGGCTGCGAGCGGAAGGGAAGAGGCCGACAGGTGGGCCGGGGTTGGCAGTGGGAGGAGCACACGCGCGCGGTGGCTGCCAGGTGGGGCCGACCGAGGCGAGGGAGAGGAGAGAGGCGGGTGTCGGCGCCGACAGGCTGGCCCCGCCTGTCAGCGAGAGAGGCTGCGATGGCTGGGCCGAAAGGCCTTCGGAGGAGAATTCAGGGTTTCGGCCCAATAAGAATTTAAATTCTTTTTCTAATTAATTTAATTCCAGAAATTCAAATATTCACTTAAGGTTTGAAGATCTGTTGGAAAAATTAGTAAAAATTCTCAAAAATATTTCTTGGTCTCTAGTTTATCCCATAAAATTTTCAAGGTCCAAATTTTGAATATTTATCTCTGTTTGGCTTTACTAAGGCTCTTTTAGAATTTTTATTAATAACAAAAATTCAAAAATTCATTTAATATTATTTTCCATTATTTTATTCCCTTTTAATTTTGGGGCTGTTACAATCCTATCCCCCTTACAGAGAATCTCGTCCTCGAGATTCGAAGCGAACTTCGGGAAAACTGTGGGACTGAGTTCTACTGGTGTTCTGGATTAGGGAAAAGTGTTACATCAGAAGTAGGCAAGGCGATCTCCGGATCTGGGTTGGTTGAGGCCAAATTGGGAGTGTCTTTGGTTGTATCTGGTTTCTCTTTGTGGTGATCTGGCGTATGTTTCTCTGGATTTGGGATGGAGGATGGCACCCGCTTGGGGTAGGGGCAGTTGTTGGCGTAGTGTCCTCCTTGGCGACAGTTGTAGCACACAATTGGCTTGCCGTTCCTGTCCCTCTTGTATCCGGTAGCTTGTGCTGGAGTTCTTCCGATAGGCGGTGCTTGGGGTGGGATGTCTGTGCTTGGCCCTCCTAGGGTGGTTCGTGGCTTGGCAGGGGTTGGGGCTTGAGGTGGAATCACTCTGGTTTCTGGTATAATCACTTCATTCACCAATCTTTGAATGTTAGCGAAGTCCCCGTGGATTAGCTGAAGGGAGAGCTCGTGTTGGTGTTGTTGGAGACGGAACAACTGCGCCTGCTGCTCTTGCATCTGCTTTTGTAGTTGTTGCATCTGGGTAAGCAGCGTGGTGATCAGTTTGTTCTGTCTTGCCATCATCTCCGTAAGTGTGGGATGATAGACCACAGGGGTCTGTTGACGTCCAACTGCACCCCACTGAGGCAGATTGCCTGAGGTGTTTCCATCGTGTGGGGCTTCTGATCCTTGGTTATTGGCCATCCTGAAGTTGAAGGGTTCAAAAAGAAGGTGCCAATATTAAGGGGAAATTGTTACTGGTTTTATTGCCTAAGATGAATAATTGATCTAGATGCTTACACATTTTATTGTAGTTCCTTATTATTTTCACACTCATGCCTTATATTATTTTTAATATAAATGATTTATCATGTATTTTATTCACTCAACATTCGTGTTGTAATATATTTATTATTTGTGTTTAGAGGTTTAAGATGAAGTGATGTTGGTTATATCCCATTGAATTCCTTGTTACCAAAAATTCAAGAAAATTTTGGAATGCAATTTAATGCTTAGGAGAATTTTTTTAGGAGAATACTCTAGCTAATTTAAATGAAATTTTAGGCCCATATTTTAGCTTTCCTCTTTCTTGATTTATACTAAATCCTTTGCTTGAAATTTATTTATTTAAGGGGGAATTTTTATTTTTAATGCCTCGCATAAATCGAGGTGTTACAATCCTAACTTCCTTAACAAGAATCTCGTCCCGAGATTCGGATAGGCTAGAAGGTTAAAGGTAGGCTTCAAGTCTACATTTGCATAGATTGGGCTCGGCTAAGTTAGGGCTTTCCTGACAACGTGTCTTGACTTCACGATTGGAGTTGATCTTGCAGACTGGCGACGAATGAATTACGTTGAGTTGAGACTAGAGTAGATTCTCTCCTTTAATTGGGATTATGATCTAATAGGTCTAGGAAATGATATTAAGGTTTATTTTAAAATGTATCGTTCTTGCGATTACATTTATGTTTATTTTTATTTAATCTTTACTCATGTCTTATATTCGACATGGGTGGCATACAAGCAAGTAAAGAAAACAATCAAGCGTAAAACTACGTCTATGGTAGTTCAGGGGACGGCTCGATCACGGGCTCGTGGGAGACGGTCGGGGTCGAGGAACTGGATGGTCCGGCGGGTGGTGCGCCGCGGGAGATCCTCTTGGGCTTCACGGTAGGGATCCGAAGGGGTTTCTTCTTGCGAGGCAAAAGGGGTGCGATCTCCTCAAGATCCTTCTTTAGTTCCTTCAGCTGTTGGCGGAGCTGGGTGTTGACCATGGCGCCCTGACGTAGAAGCTCGTTCTGGCGCCTCAATTCCTCCACCTCGAGGGTCAGCTGGGGGTTCTGCTCAAGCTGTCGACGGAGCTCGGCATTCTCGCGGGCCAGGTTCTCCGACGAGTGGCGGTAGAAGTCGATGGTGTCGTGTTGGCTATCTGCGTCGAGGACGGCCTCCGTGTGAAGGTTGTCCATAGCCTCCAAGAGTCTCATGGTGCGGGTGATGGCGGAGTTGTCCTGAGGGAGGGAGTTGATGTAGATGCTGCGGTGACTCCCTGGTGTGCGCATGGGCATGAAGCGGTAGACAGTGTCGCGGAGGTGGCAGTCGTATACCAGTCGAAGCTCGGCGAGGGACTGAAGAGCGGCTCGCTGGCTAGCCACCACGAATGAAGGTCCTCCGACTCCATGGGTGTAGAAGGGTGGCTGCGTGGAAGAGGGGCGGATCACAACCGTGACCTCGCAGTAGCTCTCATTCGCATCCGGAAAAATCCCGTGGAACGCAGACTCATGGGGAAACCCCAAAAAGTCGACGAGCACGCGAAGCTCGCGGATGAATCCGGCCTCGTCACGAAGAGTCCCGCTCATGGTATGAACCGGCATCTACAAAAGAGAGGAAATTTTGTAAAAACCTCGGAAGATGAGAGGATAAGTAATCTTTTGTAAAATATAGTGAATATATATATAAGTCCTAAGGTCAGGTCTGTTTGGCTTCCTACAGTCAAGTCGGCTCTGATACCATCTTGTCGCGCCCCGATTTAATAAATCAGGACTTTATTGAAATTCCATAGAAAATCAATAAAACAAGACGTTCATCACACGACCACGTACAATACGAGCAAATCATTCACGGTTCGTAGACCGCATTAATACAAAAGTGAATAAAGATGAAGAGAAACTAATGAAATAAGGGTCCTAGATGAACGCCTCCTTCCAGTCTCGCCTTGACTGGGTCGCTACTCCAGACCTTCATCCTCCTCATAGTAGACTGGCTCTGATGGTGTAAGTCAACGGGGTGAGTACAGATGTACTCAGCAAGCCACCGAATGCAATTATAAATGCAAGATAATAACAAGGGAGATAGTGGCTAGTTTAGCGGAAGCAGCATATTTGTAAAGCATTTAATGTGAGCATTTTATTTGTACGGAAAAGTAAACATGTGAATGCATCATCATCATCTTCTAACTCGAGGAGTACGTTTTACCTCCCCGCACAACAGTCCTTACATGCCATGAATATCTCATCTATTCACACAATTGTAAACTAACTGCGAGTAGTCACACAACCCGCCCTTGACCGTGGGCTCGGCTTTTCGAAAAGATTGATTTTACTCTGATCAGAGATGTACCACTGTACCCACAAGGCACGCACTCATCACTTACACCAAAGTGTAACGAGATGACCCATTTCACGGGAACTCGTGCCAAAACCTTCCATATGGTCTCCCCCGACTCAACAGCACCCTCTTATAGGTTTCGTACCGTGTCTCGCCATGTCGAGTTTCCACAATACCCCCCCTTGAGCCATCGTCGGTACAAAGCGCCCTGAGGGCTAGCCCCTTGTACCCCTCCACTATGGTGCATAGAGCCGGAGTGTTCCACACTTCCAGTTAGGACTTACCCATTAGACTTGTGGTTGGTACGGAAGTGCTTTGCAACAGATCCCGCAGACCGGTCCTTATAGTGCCCCGGGTGCGACCAACCAGTTTCCGAGCTTGCACCCGGAACCCACCATACTTATAACATACCTAACTCCAACAGAGTCCAGAGACAAGAATAACGGGGTATTTCATATACCAGAATTCATCTACTCTACGACTCATTCTTTATATCCTATAGCAGTTGTGCCGGTACATTGGGCACTAGCTAATATAATATTTGTAGAGTGACAAGGAGTTGGGGCTCAATAAGCATGGCTTGGGTTTGCACACAGGGAAGGGGATCTAATAAATATAAGTGTAGGGCTTGATGTTTGACTAATGCAATATTTATCCTAAGGGTTATAGCAATAATTTATTAAAACATGGGCTCAAATATGATCAACTGTGTCCACAAAGGTGGTCGATGACTTGCCTTGATCTGTGAATGGTGAAGGTGGAACCTCGGGGTAAAACTCCGGATCCTCGACGGCGTCGTAGTCTTCTCGATACGGAAAAGTAAACACAACATTCAATAAACAATCCAAAATCAAGCATACAAGCATACAAGTCGTTGTTGGATTTAAGTAAGGGAGATAGAGTCTTAAATTCTAGGGAATTGTTACTTAAATATTTCAGATTGATTCCTAATGAGATTTCTGAATTTATGACTTGATGTAATTTATTTTTCCTAGGGGTTTTTATTTCCCCTTTTTAGAGATGAACTTAGAGATGTATAAATTAGCCTTGATGTTTTTATGGTATCAAAAATAGTGACTTTAAATTATTAAGTCTTCTGAAGTTTGTTATCTAGCTTTAAGATATTTTTTATAAAGTATGGATCTTTACTATTAAAAAGGGCTTTGTGTAATATGATTTAATGGAACAAGGTGGGCAAAATGAATATTCTATTTTTATTGTATTACAAATAGTAAACTCAAGTTGTTAGGTTTTCTGAAGTTATTATATAAGTTGTCATGACATTTTTATAAAGTGTTTAACTTCTATTATATGAATTACTTAATTATCCTACAAGGGCTTTTGCAATATTAATTAATAGATTAAAGTGGGCAAAGTGAACATGTTTATTTTTGTTGTATTAAATAGTAGAACAAAGTCATTAGGTCCTCTGAATTTATTATATAGTTTTTCATAATATTTTTGTAGGGTGTTGTATTTCCATTATATGAATTAATCATTTATTTTAAAGGGTCTTGGAAATGGTGGTTAGTAAATTAAAATGAGCAAAATGAATTATTATATTTTTATTGGCTTATAAACAGTGTACTGGAGTTAATAGATCATCTAAAATTAGTATATAAATTGTTAGGAGTTTTTCCGAATTATTTAATTGGAATATTAATAAAATCCTAAAGGGGTCTTAGGAATGTTATTTATTAAAATGTCATGGACAAATGATTATCCCATTTTTATTGTATTAACACAGTGAAATAGAGCCATTACATCTTCTGAAATTACTTTATAAATTTTTAAGGGTTTATCTGAATTATTTTATTGCAATATTAATTAATTTCCTAAAGGGGACTTTTCTTTATTATTTAATAAGATTATTATGTGCCAAATAAACATATTGTTTTTATTGCATAAATGTGTAGAGAATGAAAAGACAAATTTTCCAGAATTAAAATGGTGAAATTTGGAGTTAATTTGAGCAAGATATGAATTTTGGAAGTTTAAACTGATTTTCTGAATTATTTTTAAACCAGAAAACAGCTGTGGGTCCACGGTGAGCCAGGTCCACCATGGACCCGCGCACTGTGCGCTGGACCGGCCAGATCTGGACCGTCCGATCCAGATCGGGCGTCCAGAAAAGAGGCGGGGTTTCTAAGTTATAGCGGACGGCCCAGATGGGTCCGTACCGCTTTGACTGGACCAACGTCCAGGATTAAACCCCGCTGAGGTTTTAATCTGGATCGTCCAGATCCGATCGGAGGGCTCCGAGCCCATCCGACACGGCACGGCTGAAAAGGGGTACTTTACCCCTTCTTCCCCGACTCCGGTGGAACTCCGGCGAGGAATTCCCGGCGACGGCGATACCCTATGGCGCGACTAAGGCCAGAAATGGAAAGAGGGGTACGAGGGGGATCTCGGCATACCGGCGGTGATGACCAAGGAGCAGTGGCGGCGGCCGGCGACGAGAAGGTGGCGACGGGCTCCTCGGGTTGGCGGTGGCGATGGCGTTCCGGCGGTGGTCTGGTCTGGCGGAGGTGATGCCGAGGTAGAGGAGGCGGAGGGGGTCCCGACGGTGGAGACGGCGAGGGTGGCGGTGGCCCGGAGCGCCGGTGAGGTCCTGCCGGAGCCAAAACAGGGGATAAACCCGAAAATTTGCAGGCGGCGATTGGAAGGGCTAGAGCTAGGGCTTTTCTCGGGTTGCCTGGGTGCGGCGGTGGCGATGGCCTTTATAGGGGTCGCCGGCGGGAAAAGGAAAGCCGAGAGGAGGAAACCGAGAGGATTTCCCCTTTTCTCCGGCGAGCCCTTCCATGTGCTCGGGTTGGCTTCCAATTTGGGTGAAACGCGTCGGCAAGAACGGAAAAGGATCGCTGGCGTTAAGGGAAGGGATCCGAGGCTTAATTTCGTGGATCCGGGCGGTCGGCGGCGAGATCGGGGAGGGGGGCCGACGGAAATGGAAGGGGAGATCCCCTTCCATGGTTGAAGACGAAGCTGACAGGTGGCCCCCACCTGTCAGCGGCTGCGAGCGGAAGGGAAGAGGCCGACAGGTGGGCCGGGGTTGGCAGTGGGAGGAGCACACGCGCGCGGTGGCTGCCAGGTGGGGCCGACCGAGGCGAGGGAGAGGAGAGAGGCGGGTGTCGGCGCCGACAGGCTGGCCCCGCCTGTCAGCGAGAGAGGCTGCGATGGGCTGGGCCGAAAGGCCTTCGGAGGAGAATTCAGGGTTTCGGCCCAATAAGAATTTAAATTCTTTTTCTAATTAATTTAATTCCAGAAATTCAAATATTCACTTAAGGTTTGAAGATCTGTTGGAAAAAATTAGTAAAAATTCTCAAAAATATTTCTTGGTCTCTAGTTTATCCCATAAAATTTTCAAGTCCAAATTTTGAATATTTATCTCTGTTTGGCTTTACTAAGGCTCTTTTAGAATTTTTATTAATAACAAAATTCAAAAATTCATTTAATATTATTTTCCCTTTATTTTATTCCCTTTTAATTTTGGGGCTGTTACATCGTCGCCCCCACTTGTTGCTGAAGAAGGTGAGAGCTCGGGGAAGTAACCGGCGTGGAACTTTTGTTGCCTTTCTTTTCCATCCTCGGAGTATTCTAATCTTCTAGGAAGCAAGGACTCGAGAGGAAGTTTGCCAAGGTTGAAGCCAACCGGCCAGAAGAGGAGAACACTAAAGGCATGAAGATTTCACGACGACAGAAAACAACTGTCACGCCCCGATTTAATAAATCAAGACTTTATTGAAATTCCATAGAAAATCAATAAAACAAGACGTTCATCATGCGACCACGTACAATACGAGCAATCATTCACGGTTCGTAGACCGCATTAGTACAAAAGTGTATAAAGATGAAGAGAAACTAATAAAACAAAGGGTCCTAGATGAACGCCTCCTTCCAGTCTCGCCTTGACTGGGTCGCTACTCTAGACCTTCATCCTCCTCGTAGTAGATGGGCTCTGATGGTGTAAGTCAACGGGGTGAGTACAGATGTACTCAGCAAGCCACCGAATGCAAATATAATGCAAGATAATAACAAGGGAGATAGTGGCTAATTTCGCGGAAAAGCATCATTGTAAAGCATTAAATGTGATCGATTTTATTAGTACTGAAAAGTAAACATGTGTATGCATCATCATATTCTAACTCGAGGAGTACATTTTACCTCCTCGCACAACAGTCCTTACATGCCATGAATACCTCAACCATTCAAGCAATTGTAAACTAACTGCGAGTAGTCACACAACCCGCCCTTGACCGTGGGCTCGGCTTTTCGAAAAGATTAAATTACTCTGATCAGAGATGTACCACTGTACCCACAAGGCACGCACTCATCACTTACACCAAAGTGTAACGAGATGACCCATTCCACGGGAACTCGTGCCAAAACCTTCCATATGGTCTTCCCCGACTCAACAACACCCTCTTATAGGTTTCATATGGTGCCCCGACGCGTCGGTGCCTCACCATACCCCCCCCCCCTTGAGCCTTCTTTGGTACAAGGCGCCCTGAGGGCTAGCCCCTTGCCCCCTCCACTATGGTGCCGAGAGTCCGAGTGTCCCACACTTCCGGTTAGGACTTACCCATTAGACTTGTTGTGGTACGGAAGTGCTTTGCAACAGATCCCGCAGACCGGTCCTTATAGTGCCCCGGGTGCGACCAACCAGTTTCCGAGCTTGCACCCGAAACTCACCATACTTATAACATAGCCAACTCCAACAGAGTCCAGAGACGAGAATAACGGAGAATTTCATATAGCAGAATCCATCTATCTACGACTCATTCTTATATCCTATAGCAGTTGTGCCGGTACATTGGGCACTAGCTAATATAATATTTGTAGAGTGACAAGGAGTTAAGGCTCAATAAGCATGGCTTGGGTTTGCACACAAGGACGGGGATCTAATAAATTTAAGTGTAAGGCTTGATATTTGACTAATGCAATATTAACCTATGAGTTATAGCGATAGTTTATTAAAACATGGGCTCAATGATGATCAACTGTTTCCACAAGAGGGGTCGATGACTTGCCTTGCTCGGCAAAGGGTGAAGGTGGAACCTCGGGATAGAACTCCGGCTCCTCGACAAACTCGTAGTCTTCTCGATACGGAAAAATAAACAATACATTCAATAAACAGATAAAATCCACCAAATAATAAACATACATGTTTATGGGTGTTGTTGTGTGAATTAATATTTTAATATTCTGAAGTTTGGTGTAAAACAGTAAAGCTTAATTTTTTTAGGGTTTTTCCTAATTTATTTTCTGTATTAATAAGGTTAACCCTAAGGGATTTTTATTCATTTATTTATTAAGAATATTTTGGGTAACAGTAACATACTTTTTTATGGCATAAATGTGTAGAGAATAATATGCTGAATTTAACAAAATTTGAATGGTGAAATTTGGAGTTAAAATGAGCAAGTTATGAATTTTCAAAGTTTAAATCAATTTCTGGAATTTTATTTAAACTGAAAAACAGTCTCTGGTCCACGGTGAACCAGGTTCACCGTGAACCCGTGACTATGCGCGTGGGCTGGCGGGGAGTAAGTGAGATCCAACGGCCCAGAGAGCTCGATACCCTTTCGGCTTGGATCAATGGCTGGGATTAAATCCCTCGAGGGTTTTAATTTCCATCGCCCGATCCCGATCGAATGGCCAGAAACCGATCCGGCACGGCACGTGGCGCCGAGGGTACTTTACCCTTCTTCCCCAACTCCGGCGATACTACGGCGAGCTATTCCGGCGATGGCGAGGGCCTAACGACTTGGCTACTGGCTGAAATGGAACCAGGGGAGTGTGGGGAACACAAAGGTACCAGAGATGGCAACGACGGGGCAGTGGCGACGGTCGGCGATGAGGGTAGACGGCGGAGCTCTTCGGGTTCTTGATGGCGACGGTGATCCGATGGCGCCCACGGCCAACGGAGTGGATGCCGGGGACGGGCGGCTTTCGAGGGTCAAGTTGGTGGAGACGACGTGGACGGTGATGACTTGCGACGGTGGTGAGAGGTCGCCGGAGTCGAAACAGAGCCGAAGGCCAAAATGAGGGCGGCGGCGCTCTGTTTACGCTCTAGCAAGGCTGCGGTGGTGTGGGCTAAGCGCGGTGAGGGCGAGGGGTTCTTATAGGAGGGTCGCCGGCGTCCAGACGGAAGGGAACCGAGGGTTTCCCTTTTCTCCTCGCCGGTGAACTTTCCTAATGCTCGGGTCCTTTCTATGCAGGGTGAAAATGCGTGGCTATCGGTGGAATGAGATCCCTGGCGGTCGGAGAAGGCGATCCAGCGATCAATTTGGCGAAATCGGGCACGGGGCGGCGGATTTTAGAAGGTGGGGGTCGCCGGCGATGGAAAGGGGATCCCTTTCCATCGGGGAAGATGATCCCGACAGGTGGCCAGGCGAGAATGGCGCGGGGAGGAGAGAGGGGCGTGAGCACTGACAGACGGGCCCTGCTTGTCAGTGGCTCAACGTTGGGCTGGGCTGGGCTGAGGGCGAATTCAGGGTTGAGGCCCAATAAGGATTTAAAAGCTTTTCTGATTTAAAATAATTCCAGTAATTCATTTATTTGATTAAGGGTTGAGTCACTGTTGATAAAAATTTGGAAAAATTCCTAAAATTATATTTTGGCCTCTAGTATATCTCATAAAATTTCCAAGTCCAAATTTTGAATATTTCTCCCTGTTTGGCTTTAATAAGGCTCTTTAAGGGTTTTTCTTTAATTATAATTTCCAGAAATGTAGTTAATAATATTTTTCTTTTATTTTAATTCTTTTTAATTCTGGGGTGTTACAATCCTATCCCCCTTACAGAGAATCTCGTCCTCGAGATTTGGATCAATCCTCGAATAGCTCAGGATGCTGTGCCTTGAGTTCATCTTCTTTTTCCCATGTAGCTTCCTCTACCGGATGATTGCTCCACTGCACTTTGCAGAAATGGATGACCCGACTCCTGGTGATCCTTTCCTTGACCTCCAATATCTTGACAGGCTTTTCCACATAGGTCAGATCTTCTTAAACATCCAACTGCTATATGTCTACTTGCTCTGTAGGGACGCGGAGACACTTCTTGAGTTGGGAAACGTGAAACACGTCATGTACTCCAGCCAATGAGGGTGGTAGTTCCAACTGATAAGCAACTTCACCTTGGCGTCGAATAATGGGAAATGGTCCAATATATCGAGGGGCCAACTTTCCTCTCATGTTAAACCGTTGAGTACCACGGAGAGGTGTAACTCGAAGGTAGACATGATCTCCCTCTTCAAAGGCTAGATCTTTGCGTCGATTGTCCGCGTAGCTCTTCTGTCGTGATTGGGCTGTCTTGAGTCGATCTCTGATGATCCGTACCTTCTCTTCAGCTTCCCAAAGGAGATCTGTTCCAAACACTTGGGATTCACCGGTTTGATCCCAAAGTAGAGGCGTCCTACACTTACGTCCATATAGGGCTTCAAAAGGAGACATCTGAAGACTTGCTTGATAGCTGTTGTTGTACGAAAACTCAGCATACGGTAAACTCTTGTCCCAAGTTGCTCCAAAATCCAAGACACATGCTCGAAGCATATCTTCCAATATCTGATTCACCCTTTCAGTTTGTCCATCTGTCTGAGGGTGGTAAGCAGTACTGAAGTTCAATCTCGTGCCCATCTCTTCTTGGAGGTTCTTCCAAAAACGAGAGGTAAACTGACTTCCTCTATCAGACACTATCTTCTTGGGCACTCCATGAAGACACACAATGCGGGCCATATATAACTCTGCGAGCTTAGGGCCACTGAAGGTCATTTTGACGGCTATGAAATGTGCTACTTTCGTGAGTCAGTCAATAATCACCCATATAGAGTCATATCCAAGCTGGGTCTTTGGGAGTCCGGTGATGAAATCCATACCGATCTCTTCCCACTTCCATTCAGGCACTTTAAGTGGTTGTAATAGTCCTGCAGGTCTCTGATGTTCTGCCTTTACTCTTCTACAGGTATCACATTCTGCGACGAACTGAGCAATCTCTCTCTTCATGCTAACCCACCAATAGCGTTCCTTCAAGTCTTGGTACATCTTGGTACTCCCGGGATGGATGGAGTATAAGGTCTCATGGGCTTCCTTAAGGATAAGGGTTTTTATCTCGGGTTTATCTGGCACACATATCTGGGTTCCAAACCATATGGTGCCATTCTCGTCTTTTGAGAATCCTGGGGCTTTACCTTGTCTCATGTTCTCTTTAATGGCGGCTATATCTGGATCTTCCAACTGGGCTTCTCGGATTTGCTCGAACAAGATAGGCCGGGTTTCCAGGGTGGCTAGATATGCTCCAGTGATTAATCCAAGGTTTAACTTTTCCATTTCCTTATAGAGCCAGGGCGCGTGATCCTGAATCATGATGGCGGTGCAATATCCTTTACGACTCAATGCATCAGCTACCACATTGGCTTTTCCGGGGTGGTAGTGAATACCTAAGTCGTAGTCTTTTATTAATTCCAACCATCTCCTTTGCCTCAGATTGAGGTCCGGCTGCATGAAGATGTACTTCAAACTCTTGTGATCCGTAAAGATTTCGCAGCGGTTTCTGACCAAATAATGCCTCCAAATCTTAAGGGTGTGCACAACCGCGGCCAATTCCAAGTCATGTGTCGGGTAGTTCAACTCATGAGGTCTCAACTGACGTGAGGCGTACGAAATCACCTTTCCGTCTTGCATAAGTACACATCCTAATCCTTGGCGAGATGCGTCGCAATAGACATGGAAATCCTTCCGGATATCAGGTAGGGTCAGTATGGGTGCTGACACCAGATGGGTCTTGAGGGTGCAGAAACTTTCCTCGCATTCGGGAGTCCATTCAAACTTTTCTCCTTTCTGCAACAACTTGGTCATAGGCTTGGCTATCTTGGAAAAATTCTCAATGAACCTCCAATAATACCCGGCCAAACCCAGAAAGCTTCGTATCTCTGATACATTCGTGGGTGGCAGCCAATCCGTAACTGCTTCTACGGTGGCAGGGTCCACTGCGATTCCTTGCGCAGAGATGATGTGTCCAAGGAACTTTACTTCTGTCGTCCAGAATTTACACTTGCTGTACTTGGCATATAACTGGTGTTCCCTTAGCTTGCCTAAGGTTAACCGGAGATGAGTCTCGTGCTCTTTCTGATCCTTGGAATAAATTAGGATGTCGTCTATGAAGACCACGATGAATTTGTCCAAATACTCCATGAATACCTTATTCATCATGTTCATAAAGAAAGCAGGGGCGTTGGTTAATCCGAAGGACATAACAATACATTCATATAATCCGTAGTGGGTGGTAAAAGACGTCTTGGGTATATCCTCTTCTCGGATCCTTAACTGATGGTAACCAGACTGTAGGTCGATCTTCGAGAATACCGTAGCTCCCTTCAGCTGGTCAAAAAGATCATCGATCCGAGGCAACGGGTACTTGTTCTTGATGGTCACTTCATTCAAAGCGCGGTAATCCACACACATACGCTTAGCCTTGTCTTCTTTCTTCTCGACGAAGATGACGGGGGCACCCCATGGCGATGTACTTGGTCTGATGTAGCCTTTCTTCTCGAGATCCTCCAACTGCTGCTTCATCTCAGCTAACTCATTGGCGGCCATCCGGTATGGTCGCTTGTAAATGGGGGTGGTCTCGGGCACCAAATCAATCCGGAATTCGATGTCCCTCCTAGGTGGCATCCCTGGTAAATCCTCTGGAAATACGTCCGGGTATTCGCAGACTATCGGTATCTCTTCCAAGGTAATCTGATGCAGTCTTGGTCTTCTGATCTTCAGGCTTGGCATCTGAAATGTGACGGTAGTCCCTTCTTCACTGGTCACAGTCACTTGTCTGAGGGCACATCTTATCACTCCTTGGTGTTTATTTGGCCAATCCATTCCTAGAATGAGATCCAATCCTTGGCATTCTATTAGGATGGGGTCGGCCCAAAATATGGTGCCGTGGATATCCATCCATACCTTTGGGCTATAGGAACAGGCGAGAGTTTGTTTGCCAGGGGTGGCTATTAATACGGGTCTGGGTAGTTCACTTATGTCCAGGTCATTGTTTTCCACAAAAGTCGTTGATATAAAAGAGTGTGTAGTTCCAGTATCAAATAAAACGACTGCAAGGGCTGAATGTACCACGAACTTACCCATGACAATCTCTGGTGTGGCCTGGGCCTCTTCCGCAGTGACGTGGTTAACGCGGGCGCGGATGGCGGGGTTTGCTGCAACTCCTTGAGCACGCTTGGGATGAGGGCACTGACTGGAGTAATGCCCCTCCTGATGGCAGTTGAAACATACCACGAGCTTGTCGTGCTTGTCGCGTAGGATCTCCGCCTTCATTGCCGGGGCGGGTGGTGCAGCTGGTGCGGCGAGAGCGGGGCGAGGTTGTCCGGCTCCGGTATTGGCGGCAGGTGGTGCCGGACGATACACCGGGCGGGGTGGTATTGTGGCACCGGTGGAGGAGGTGTGAGATGGGGCCTTTGCGCCATGCCTTGGTTTTGCCTAAAGGCAATCATTCTTTTCCTCTTCAGGTCGACCTTGTTCTGTTGGGTCTCCTGAATGATAGCTTTATTAACCAACTTTTGGAAGTTGGCGTAATCTCTAGAAATGAGTTGAAGGGACAACTCATCCTTCAGTCCTCGAAGGAACTTGGACTGTCTGGCCGTGTCGGTACGGACTTCTTCAGGTGCGTACCGGGCCAGTTTGTTAAACTCGTGTAAATACTCTGTCACGGACCTGCTCCCCTGCTGCAGGTCCCGAAATTCCTGCTGCTTCTGTGCAATGATGCCGTCTGGGATATGAGCGACACGGAAGGCATCAGAGAACTCTGCCCAGGTGTGAACATGTCCTTTGGGCAGAGTCTCACGGAGGTTGTCCCACCATTCTGCGGTGGGACCCTGGAGTTGGTGGGCGGCGAAGGCCACCTTTTCCTGCTCAGTGCAGGTCAAGAGGTCGAGCTTCTTCGCAATGGTCCTCAACCAATCCCCAGCCTCCATGGGGTTGGTAGTGCTTGAAAAGGTGGGAGGGCGGACTCGGAGGAACTCCGAGAGCTGAGAGGCGGGAGCGAGAGCTGGTGTGGTGGGGCGAGGCAGCTCGGGCTGTTGGTGGAGGTGGAAGAACTGAGCCTGCTGCTCTTGCATCTGCTGCTGATGTTGCTGCATCTGGTTCAATAGGGCAGCGACCAACTAGTTCTGAGTGGCCATCATCTCAGCCACTGTGGGGTGGTTGGCGACTGGGGCTTGCCTTTGCCCAGTTGCTCCCCACTGAGGCAGGTTTCCATTATCTCCTCCGTTCTGAGGAGAGTCGGAGCCTTGAGTGTTGGTCATCCTGAAGTTTCCAAAGTAACATTTTCTTAGAAGAAATTATTAAGCTTTATTCCCAAAATGTCGTTCTTGCGGTTTACATTTATTGTCTTTTATTTAATTCTTCACTCATGCCTCATAATTGACATGAATGGCAATACAATCAAGTAAAAAGAAAAGCAATCAATCGTAAAAACTACGTCTACGGTAGCTCGGGGGACGACTCGACCACGGGCTCGATGGAGACGGTCGGGGTCGTGGAACTGGATGGTCCGGCGGGAGGTGCACTGCGTGAAATCCTCTTGGGTCTCACGATGGGGATCCGAAGGGATTTCCGCTTGCGGGGCGGAAGGGGTGCGATCTCCTCGATGTCCTTCAACTCCTCAATCTAATGGTGGAGCTGAGGATTGGTGGCGACGTGCTGTCGTAGAAGTTCATTCTGGCGCCGTAACTCCTTTGCCTCGGCAGCCAAACGGTGTCCCTGCTGGATGCAGCATCGAAGATCTCCATTCTCGCGGTTCAGATCCTCAGAAGAGTGTCGGTAAAAGGCGATCGTATCGCGCTGTCCGTTGGCATCCTGCAGTGCCTCATAGTGGAGCTCATCCATTGCCTTTAACAGGCGCACTGCATGCCCAACCGTAGAGTGACGCTGGGAGAGGGTGCTGACGTAGTCACTGTGGGGACTCCCTGGGGTATGAAGAGGCATGAAGCGGTAGTCCGTGTCGTAGAGCTCACTGTCGTAGATCATCCGGAGCTCAGTGAGTGCCTGGAGGGCGGTGCGCTGGCTGGCTACCAAGAAGGTAGGTCCTCCACCTCGATAGGTGTGGGCTGTCTGAGGGGAGGGCTAGATGACGACGGTGACCTCGCAGTAGCTTTCTTCCTCGTCGGGGAAGACTGCATGGTACATCAGCTCGTGCTCGAATCCGAGGAATCCGACGAGCATGCACAGCTCGCGGATGAATCCAGCCTCGTTGCGAAGGTTCCCACTCATGGTACGGACCGGCATCTACAAAAGAGAGAAAGCTTTTGTGAAAACCTCGGGAGATGAGAGGATAAGTAATTTTTGTAAGAAAATATAATTAATATAAGTCCTAGGGTCAGGTCTGTTTGGCTTGCTATAGTCAAGTTGGCTCTGATACCATCTTGTCACGCCCCGATTTAATAAATCAGGACTTTATTGAAATTCCATAGAAAATCAATAAAACAAGACGTTCATCATGCGACCACGTACAATACGAGCAATCATTCATGGTTCGTAGACCGCATTAGTACAAAAGTGTATAAAGATGAAGAGAAACTAATAAAACAAAGGGTCCTAGATGAACGCCTCCTTCCAGTCTCGCCTTGACTAGGTCGCTACTCTAGAACTTCATCCTCCTCGTAGTAGATGGGCTCTGATGGTGTAAGTCAACGGGGTGAGTACAGATGTACTCAGCAAGCCACCGAATGCAAATATAATGCAAGATAATAACAAGGGAGATAGTGGCTAATTTCGCGGAAAAGCATCATTGTAAAGCATTAAATGTGATCGATTTTATTAGTACTGAAAAGTAAACATGTGTATGCATCATCATATTCTAACTCGAGGAGTACATTTTACCTCCTCGCACAACAGTCCTTACATGCCATGAATACCTCAACCATTCAAGCAATTGTAAACTAACTGCGAGTAGTCACACAACCCGCCCTTGACCGTGGGCTCGGCTTTTCGAAAAGATTAAATTACTTTGATCAGAGATGTACCACTGTACCCACAAGGCACGCACTCATCACTTACACCAAAGTGTAACGAGATGACCCATTCCATGGGAACTCGTGCCAAAACCTTCCATATGGTCTTCCCCGACTCAACAGCACCCTCTTATAGGTTTCATATGGTGCCCCGACGCGTCGGTGCCTCACCATACCCCCCTTGAGCCTTCTTTGGTACAAGGCGCCCTGAGGGCTAGCCCCTTGCCCCCTCCACTATGGTGCCGAGAGTCGGAGTGTCCCACACTTCCGGTTAGGACTTACCCATTAGACTTGTGGTTGGTACGGAAGTGCTTTGCAACAGATCCCGCAGACCAGTCCTTATAGTGCCCCGGGTGCGACCAACTAGTTTCCGAGCTTGCACCCGGAACCCACCATACTTATAACATAGCCAACTCCAACAGAGTCCAGAGACGAGAATAACGGAGAATTTCATATAGCAGAATCCATCTATCTACGACTCATTCTTATATCCTATAGCAGTTGTGCCGGTACATTGGGCACTAGCTAATATAATATTTGTAGAGTGACAAGGAGTTAAGGCTCAATAAGCATGGCTTGGGTTTGCACACAAGGACGGGGATCTAATAAATTTAAGTTTAAGGCTTGATATTTGACTAATGCAATATTAACCTATGAGTTATAGCGATAGTTTATTAAAACATGGGCTCAATGATGATCAACTGTTTCCACAAGAGGGGTCGATGACTTGCCTTGCTCAGCAAAGGGTGAAGGTGGAACCTCGGGATAGAACTCCGGCTCCTCGACGAACTCGTAGTCTTCTCGATACGGAAAAATAAACAATACATTCAATAAACAGATAAAAATCCACCAAATAATAAACATACATGTTTATGGGTGTTGTTGTGTGAATTAATATTTTAATATTCTGAAGTTTGGTGTAAAATAGTAAAGCTTAATTTTTTTAGGGTTTTTCCTAATTTATTTTCTGTATTAATAAGGTTAACCCTAAGGGATTTTTATTCATTTATTTATTAAGAATATTTTGGGTAACAGTAACATACTGTTTTTATTGCATAAATGTGTAGAGAATAATATGCTGAATTTAACAAAATTTGAATGGTGAAATTTGGAGTTAAAATGAGCAAGTTATGAATTTTCAAAGTTTAAATCAATTTCTGGAATTTTATTTAAACTGAAAAACAGTCTCTGGTCCACGGTGAACCAGGTTCACCGTGAACCCGTGACTATGCGCGTGGGCCGGCGGGGAGTAAGTGAGATCCAACGGCCCAGAGAGCTCGATACCCTTTCGGCTTGGATCAACGGCCGGGATTAAATCCCTCAGGGGTTTTAATTTCCATCGCCCGATCCCGATCGAATGGCCAGAAACCGATCCGGCATGGCACGTGGCGCCGAGGGTACTTTACCCTTCTTCCCCAACTCCGGCGATACTACGGCGAGCTGTTCCGGCGATGGCGAGGGCCTAACGACTTGGCTACTGGCTGAAATGGAACCAGGGGAGTGTGGGGAACACAAAGGTACCGGAGATGGCGACGACGGGGCAGTGGCGACGGTCGGCGACAAGGGTAGACGGTGGAGCTCTTTGGGTTCTTGATGGCGACAGTGATCCGATGGCGCCCAGGGCCAACGGAGTGGATGCCAGGGACGGGCGGCTTCCGAGGGTCACGTTGGTGGAGACGATGTGGACGGTGATGACTTGTGATGGCGGTGAGAGGTCGCCGGAGTCGAAACAGAGCCGAAGGCCAAAATGAGGGCAGGGGCGCTCTGTTTACGCTCTAGCAAGGCTGCGGTGGTGTGGGCTGAGCACGGTGAGGGCGAGGGGTTCTTATAGGAGGGTCGTCGGCGTCCAGACGGAAGGGAACCGAGGGTTTCCCTTTTCTCCTCGCCGGTGAACTTTCCTAATGCTCGGGTCCTTTCTATGCAGGGTGAAAACGCGTGGCTATCGGTGGAATGAGATCCCTGGCGGTCGGAGAAGGCGATCCAGCGATCAATTTGGCGAAATCGGGCACGGGGCGGCGGATTTTAGAAGGTGGGGGTCGCCGGCGATGGAAAGGGGATCCCTTTCCATCGGGGAAGATGATCCCGACAGGTGGCCAGGCGAGAACGGCGTGGGGAGGAGAGAGAGGCGTGAGCGCCGACAGACGGGCCCCGCTTGTCAGTGGCTCAACGTTGGGTTGGGCTGGGCTGAGGGCGAATTCAGGGTTGAGGCCCAATAAGGATTTAAAAGCTTTTCTGATTTAAAATAATTCCAGTAATTCATTTATTTGATTAAGGGTTGAGTCACTGTTGATAAAAATTTGGAAAAATTCCTAAAATTATATTTTGGCCTCTAGTATATCTCATAAAATTTCCAAGTCCAAATTTTGAATATTTCTCCCTGTTTGGCTTTAATAAGGCTCTTTAAGGGTTTTTCTTTAATTATAATTTCCAGAAATGTAGTTAATAATATTTTTCTTTTATTTTAATTCTTTTTAATTCCGGGGTGTTACAACAACCCCCTTTTATAAGTTTTGAGTCTTGCGTTGCAAGGTTCGGTGTAGTACCTTTTTAACCCTCTTTCTCATCATCCACCATCGCTGATGCGTGGGGCCAAGGTGAGAAAGTTTCTCGGGACATGATCCTAGGATTGATGTGATGGTTGGGAATTCAGACTCGCCATCCTATCAAAGTGGCATTTTGTTATCCAAAGCGATGTTTGGTTACCCAAGACATCATTTGGATGACCAGAGATAGAAGCCTTCGCTTGGTCGCTTGGATAACGGTCTTCCCAGCCTTAGAGCCCTTTGCATAAATCTATCGGAGGCTTGGTATACAATGAAGTAAGTTGTAGGGTTCATCTATACTTACTACCCGATATGAATTCTTTCTTGTGCATATTGTTGTTGATAGAAAAAATAGCATTAATGGTCAAAATTGTCAAAATGATTAAATTGGTTATTTTGGGCCAAAAATATGCCTCCTGGCAAAGGCCGGTCCAACCAGCCATATAGGCCCGGTCCGATCGGCCATATAGGCCTGGTCCGCCGGGTCCGACTGGCCATGTAGGCCCGGTCAGACCAGCCATACATGCCTAGTCAGACCAGCCCAACCCGAGTCCGAGACAGATTGATTGGTTTCGGGATGATTTTATCCCTAATTATTTTTTAACGACTTGGACTCGTCTCCTAATCAAATTAGAGTAGGAGTTAAGCCTAGGAATGATAAGACCACCGCCTATATATATAGGGGCAAGGCCGATTCAAAGGGGCTCTCAAAAACCCTAATAGATCCAATCTATCCCTTAGAATCGTTCTTTTCAACCTACTATTTTCCTTGCCCTAGGATTAGACATAACGTCCATCTTTGTTGGTTTGCACTGAAAACCATTCGTCCGTCGCGTCGTAATCATGGTAATCTTTGTCAATTCGCTTGTGAATCGTCCGTTCAATCCACGTAATGGATTTCTATCGGTTTTTATCGGTAATTCGGTCTCTAGGCTGAATTGCTTTAGATTTCTTGGTGTTTTTGCAAAGTTTTCATCTCCATCTTCTTAGCCAAGAGTTTTCAGGTGGTCTGACCGACCCCTCCGCTCTGCACGCCGAAGGACCCCTCTACTCCGCACGCCGAAGGCCCTCTGGTCACCCCTCGCAACACGCGCCGAAACCCCTTCAGACCCCCTTCACGTCCCTTCGGTCCGATCGACAACCCGAGGCTGGTCGGACTGCCCATGCGAAGGGGGCTTTGGTTGCCTCCTGCCCTTCACACACCGAAGGCCCTCTTCGGCTACCCCTCCACACCACCGGTTTGACCGGTGGCCTGTTGTCGGTCAGACCGGCCCACCTTGGCCGGTCTGACCACCGGGTCCACTTTGGTCCAAATGGCCCTGACTTGGCCGGTTTGATTGTTTACTCCACAGTTCGGTTTGTTGAGACGTTTTCTCGTAATTCGGTTTGACTGCTTGGTGACTCCACCAATATCCCCTTATCACGATCAAGGGTCATCGGAATACGGTGTCAACATCGCGTGACATTTAGTGGGCCACCCCTAGGCGTCTACACGCTTTTGGATTGCCAAACTGACATTAGTGTCCGTTGATTCTTTATCGACGGATTTATTATCAACAATTTCCTTTTCTCAAAATACATGAGTTTCAAAGAGACATATTCGAGGGGCTATTGTTGGGGGGAAATAATATCATCGGTAGTATAGTTAGACGAATAACTCTGCCATATACTTTGAATCCTAAAAAGTTCGAAGTCCTCCGACAACATCAATGGATACCCCGAAGCAAAAGATTTGAAGCCCCTCCTCATGAGCACCAAAGGCCTTCATGGGGACACCCGAAGCCCCCTAGGTGATCAGACGACTCCGAAGGGCCCCTTGGCTTCATCTAGGCTTTGTCCCGAAGGCATGTCGTAAACCAGAACAAGTTGAAGGCTTCGTTCTGAAGGCATGCCGCGGACCAGGACAAGACATTTGCTTTATATATCTGTGTTCACACGTGTCTTTACTATTTTGCCCCTACAAAATCTTGTGAATAGAGCCCCACAATGATGGTTGTAACTAGAGTACAAAATAGTATTTTCATGTTGTATCTTTGCCTATAAATACATGTCTCTTCTACTGTAATAGGGGACCAAGAATTTAGTAATAGAACACACTTTGAACTAGACTAAGGTTGTTATCCTTCTCAGAGCCCTGATCCAGTCCAAACTTAATCTCCCTTTCTAAGCTAGCCCTTCAAGGCTATTTGGACCTGTTAGTGTAATCTTTTATACCAACAGGGGGTGAATAGGCAATCCAAAATTTTATTGCAGAAAAACAAAGTTTTGAAAAATCCCTAGATCGGAAGTTTCAGTTGAAGGTTGGAAGTTCCTATCTATCGAAAGTTTTTCAGAACTTCAGCTAATAGAAAGTTCTGATCGGAGATCGGAAGTTCTCGCTGGCTGAGAAAAATCAACAAAAGTGAAAATTGTTTCTTGAACAAAGTGAATGAATAGAAATGTGCGCAAAAATAACTAGAACAACTTTTATACTATGAGATGCTCTAAAACTAGGCCAACAAGTAGATCGGGTAAAAATAAGGTGCAACCTAGCAAGAACTCTAAAAACACGAAGAAAACTAGGACTCAAGAGACAAGCGATATATTTAACGGAGTTCGGATCCACCGATCCTACATATTCATTGAGGGACCTCGGTACGCCGGGTCTCTTTCAACCCTTTTCCTCACCAATTCTTAGTGATGCTAGAACTTGGATTTTCTCTTTGGTACCTTGTCAAAGCCAAGGTAGAGTTTTATAGACTTCTCCGGGCAACGACAATCTCTTTGCTTGCTCGTGGAGTGACTCCTAGCCATCTAGGATGTAGAACCTCCAAGAGTAATAAACATGTTTAAAAGATTTTGCCAACTCAAATCTTTGTGCTCAGATATTTGCAATAAAAACAACAAAACCAACCCACAAGAATCTTCTCAAAAGATGCAGCAACAACAACTCAAGAAGATTTCAATGGAACTCTTACGATGAATCGCAAAGATTCACTCTAGATCAGAGCTTGAATGCAAGAGAGTTTGAGTGCTAGGGTTAGGGTTTGTAAGAGAGAGTTGGAGAGCTAGGGTGACTTTTCAAAATGACTAAGGGGGTGCACTCAAAAAATGAATGTTTAAACAATTTTTTGTTGAGGTCGTCGGAAGTTCTGATGTAACATCGGAAATTCTGACCAAAAATTAATTCCAGACCAAGAGCTTAAATCGGAGATTCTAACATAAAATTAATTCCAAACCAAGAGCTCAAATCAGAAATTTCGATGATAAATTAGAAGTTTCAACCAAAAATTAATTCACGACCGATAGTTCAAAACAAAAGTTCTGACAAAAAATTAATTCAAGACCGAGAGCTCAAAATTGGATGTTCTGACTCAATATCGGAAGTTCTGACTAGATTGAAAAATTCCTGAATTAAGTTTAAATTGATCCAAAAAACATTCAAAAGAGTTTTTCTTTGAGAAAAAAGTTTTGGAACAAAACCCAACGCATCCCTCTTAATAGTACGACTGTCCTAGACTGATGATAAAAAGATAAATTGATAATTTTAACCTTTGAGTCTATTTTGGACTAAATGGTTCTTTTCTCCTAATTTGTTTCAACGACTCTCTTTTCTTGTAAAATTTATGCATACATCTTATCAAAAATATTAGTAGATTTTGATCAATATTATCATTAATACACCAAAATTAATTGAGGGCCTAGCTTGATGCACCTTGATGCACTTTTAGCTAAGCCTAGAGAGGTGGTCCTCCGAATGCGGCAAGTCCTGCAAGACTCGAATGGATCTCCTAGGAGGAGCTGTGTTTTTGCTTTTCTTCGAAGGCATGGTTTGAAGATTGATGGTAGAGAGACTAGCTTAGTACCAGGATCCCCATAGATGGTGTCACTATTGGCATAATTGAGAACTGCGCAATAGGTTTTAGTGTTTAGAACCTCGAAGGGTTCGAAGTGTTTATAGGGGTTCGAACTATGATCGACACCTCTGAACGGATAATGGCCTTTGAACATGAGTTATATTGATTAATACGTCAAGAGTTTGATCCCCTCTACCCTATAGGGAGAGGGTATTTATAGGCACGGTAACAATAGGGCAATACTTATTTACCCCCCTATGTACAACTAACTATTACAGTGCTGAATAGTAAATTACATAGGGACAATTTAGTAACACCCAGTGTGAAAAAGGCAAGGCATACATTTTGTCAGAGGTGATGGAGAGCCCATTGTTTTGACATCACCTTCGGGCGGTTTTAACATGTGCATCCCTTTACTCATGAGGGATTTTGCAAATCTAGTAGCTCTGAATCCCTAGGCTTTAGAAGATCTTGCGGTTATCCCAGCCAAAGGGTGACTTCAGCACCCGAAGGAGACTTTGAAATACTTGTTATTATTGTTTTGTTAGGGCAAAAGTATTTCCCCCAACAATCCCCATCTTAACACTTTATTTTGATGGTGGAGTGGTTTTTTGTCATCTAAATAGTATAATCCACTAGTAGTGTGCACATGCTAACGCTACGGTAAAATAAAAATGATAATTTAATAACTATGAAACTATATAAATTTGACACATAATAGTCAAATGAATATTTATCCTAAGAGAGAATTATAAAAAGATATAATATAACCACAACTATATCCTAATAAACCTAATAGAGATTCTTAATGATATCTTAGAGTTAATATTATTGTATGAAAAAATAGGTAGTACTGATTATAAATGTCATATAGTCAAACTACATAAGAAAACAATTAATAGTATAAATAAAATGTGAATATATGTAGCTTAACATATGAAATATAAATTTTATAGACAAAAATTTGCAGAAATTGTAAATTGGATGTTTGCTGGCAATTCTCATGAGAAATAAATTCTGCAGCCGTTACAACCATGAAATCAGGTGTAAACATAGAAAGATGGTTTAAAACTTCAACTAGTGTGAGGATAGAAGTCTTGAACCCCCTCCCCTACCCCCAATCCCCCAAAAAACTCATGCACAATAGCACAAACCCTCGTGTGCAGAAAAATATAAAAAACTAAAAATTTGACAATCAATTCCATGGGGAGCAGCCCAGTAGAAGTAAATATAACAATTTTCAACTTGGTCAAGGACTCAAGTCACTGATTTGACTGCATGCTTTTATTAAATATTTACAAAGCTTGTATGATTTCCAAAATAGTTAAACAATAAAAAAAATTCAAAAAATAATAGTGCTTTAGCACCATCACACTCAAACAACATGAGTAAGTGGTTAAGTGGTTATGATGTGTTTCCTTCAATATTTTTAGCTCCAATAGGTTCTAGGTTCAATATGAAAATTTCAGTCCTGATATGAAAATACTTTGAACCAACAATATCAATGACGTAATCAAATAACTCTTGCTGAGTAATTGACCACAACAACCTTCGCTTGCAGCATCAGATCCTTCATCTTGGTCTTAGATGCTGGCTTTTCTTTGCTATGTTTATTACGTGCATGACCATGGTCCAACCTGTGCAACGATGAGAGACACATAATGAATACTCAGATATGTGACGTGATATATAAGCCTCCTTTGGAATGGATGAATTTAGAATGTTTTTGGAGGATTTAAATTAAATCCTATAAAAATCATGTGTTCCAAAGGAGCACTGAAATAGATAATGTGAATAAATGAATGCAATGTAATGCCATGAAAGCTCAACAACATTGCATCTACTAATTACTAAACAAAAACAAAAGCTTCATGACACAACCTTTTGTTAGACACGATGACATAAAAGATACTAAGCTCGTGAAGAAAGCACTTGGATTCATAATGTTATTTAAATAGAAGGAACATGGATCAAATAGTGATTTGTCAAACTTATGTAGGTGGGGAAAAATAAGAGTTTGATTCACTAATGTATTATCCTAAATGCATTCATCAATATGATAGGTGTTCTTCAATATTTCGGATGAAATAACATCAGTTGATTCTAATACGTTACTGGTAAATGTTTCCTAAATAAATAGATGTCACAAAATTGTTTTTCAGTTTCAGACTAAAAATGGAAGCACTTAAAGGGATATTATTCTGATTTCATAGAGGTCTAAAATAATGATTGAACTTGTTGATTGTTGGCAAATGAATAAAGCATGGCATAAGACATACAAAATTGTGGCAACATAAAGCTAGACATTAACAAACAATTTCTTATGACATACAATGAGATATGAGACAATCAACATAACCACCAGAGATCAAACATGAGTAACAACCTTTGTCCAGATATATAAACCACAATCAGTAGCTTTGAGCATGCATACTGTTTCATTATAATGTGTGATGTTATTGAACAATATACCTGATGTGTGTTGTTGCACATGTTTTTGACAAAAAGAACATGTTCCTATGAGTAAACTGGCACTGGCACTGTCATTGAAGCAAACCAAGTAGAAACCATAAAACAAGAGGACAAACTTTGACACTATACCTGAGGATCCATGGTGGAGATCATGAGATCATGTCTCTCACATGATGAGTGATTATCAACAGAAGAGATGATGAGGAAGCCCTTAGAGGGGAGGCACTCTGAAGGGAGACTTTAGAGGAGGAGGTCTTGTCGTGGCATTGGTCGGTGTGACAGGTATACGGACAGATGATCAGTGACACTTGCACGAGCTTCTGTTATATGATTAACTACTTTTACATGAACCTTCTTGCATATGCTTTGGGATATGTGTCTATGATCATGTTATTTCAGCTCTTTTGAATATATCTGATATATGTCATGAGTATGACTTTTATGCTTTAAAAAAATGCAAAACATGGTCACTGCTCAGTCTAGTTGCTAACATGTGTAGGCTGATTGCTTCTTCTATATTTTACATGCATGGTAGCTAATTCTTTTCATTGGATGCAAATATGCAACTTTGACATATTTATCCTTTACATGGAAAATATGCTCTAAAAATTAAAAAACATCATAAAAACTGATGAAAAACCCATGCTGTTTTGTGCTTGAATGAAAAGATCCCGGTGGGTTTGCTTTGTCGCATTGTTTTGTTCTAGACTTCTTATCATTGCACTATGATCTCCATTGAGACATTGTAGTGTATACCAAGATCAATGCTTTAAGCTTCTGATGGTTTTTCCTTGACCTAAACTTATCTTGGTTGGTTAGCATAAGGTTGACAAGCAAATAACCCCTGGCACTAAATCAAAAATTAAAACAAAAACAAAAAGTTAAAAAAATGGATAATTGGATAACAAGTTTGTTGAAGCTCCATGTTTCTAGATATGCTTATCTAGGTAGATATCTGCTAGCTTTTGCATTTCATGTCTTTCCATGCATAGTCTGCTAGTCTGAGTGGTGATACTTTTCTTTGCAAAACCTGAAAATTGCCAATTGATGATTTTGTTTGGATATTATTCACCTAAGCTTGTCATACAGTATTAATAAACAATGTTTCTTGTTATACTTGCTTGATCTTGTAATTGCTATTAATCATATCTGATAAGCTTGATTTTACACTCCACTTGCATCCTAGTTGTATTCTTTACATATTTTGAGGGGGAGCTGCATTTTAAGGGAAGTAGAGTTTTTGTCTTTTTGAGTGCTTTTAGCCTCGTTTGATTAGTCCAATTATCAACAAGGAAGAGAAATTTGAGGTCATAGGAGAGATTTGTTTCAGGGGGAGTTTATTCTATTTTGCCTTGTTGATGATTCTGAGAATCCACTCATTTGAGATTCTATTTGAAATCTTTGTTGATTTTTTTCTGTTTGGCCTAATGACCTTTTATGGCTTTTTTTGGCTTTTGGTCATTAGGTTGAGCTTTTTATTTTTTATATTTTATTTTGTTTCTTTGTTTCCACATTTGGTTACAGGTGAATGGAGTGTTGACAATGCACTCATCAAGGGGGAGATTGAGGAGCCATGGTGGAGACTGTGGGCTCATGTCTCTCAGATGATGAGTGATTGTCAATGGAAGAGATGATGAGGAAGCCCTCCAAGGGAAGGCACTTTGAAGGGATACTTCAGAGGAGGAGGTCTTACCGTGGCATTGGTCGGTGTAACAGGTATACGGATGGACGATCAGTGAGTTGGAGGAGCTGCAGAATCATAGAGGTCCAATCTGGGTACATGATGCAAGGACGGCAAGTGAGTATCGTGGCGTTAGTAATGTGACAGGTACACGAACAAGCGATTGCCGGGCTGAGAGAGCTTCTGAGTCGTGGTGGTCCAATCCAGGTACACCGTGTAAGGGCGGCAAGAGGCTTTGTCGGTTTCGGCTCAAAACCGTCGAATCAAAAAGTGTTATAAAATTCCAAGAAATAGAAATTTATTTTTTAGTTTAGTAGTTTTGATTATATGTAATCTTTTAGTATTTTTCAGAATTTTTAATTCCAAAAAATACCAAAATAGTAGGTTTAAATGTTGTAATAAAATAGTATAGTCTTTGTGTATTTTTCTGAATTTTTAATTCAGAAAAATACCAAAGGGTATTTTAGGTATACTTAGTTTTAAGTATTTCTTCGTAAATAATCCATAAGAGCACTTTACGTATTTCTTTTCTAGGGATGCCTATAAAAGGATGGCCTTGGAGAATTATCCAGAATTTTGGAGCTTCAATCTCTTTTGTTCTGTAGCAAATTGTGGCATGCGGTACTGTGTTTCATCTTAATCACTGCAGATTTTGTCACTGTGATTCAATTCAGATGTTGTAGTGATTGTTGATGGATTGAGTTGTGAAACTTCTAGAGATTGTTCTGGCTTTTCATTCAGTTTTTCTGTAGCAGTTCATTAGCAAACAGTACTGTTTATTTCTCAAGTTTTCTGTAGTCTTGTCGGTAGTGTAGTTCATTATCATAAGTGTTTCAGTCTAATTGCTCTCCTGAATCTACTAATTAGTTTGCCCTGTTCTTGAACATTATTCGTTCGAATTTTCCATAGCGGCAGCAATTCAGAATTAATTTCAGAATTTCATTCAAAACACTGAAGTTTTTTTGCCTGAAGTTCGAAGTTTCTGATTCCTCATTGGATAATACATGTTGATTGTTTCAGATAAAGTAATTACTGAGTATCATGTTGCTTTTGGTCTTGGTTGCATAGGAGTTCTGTTTTGATTCAAATTCAGTTTGTTGAATTCGAGAGGTTGAGATTTAAGTATTAGAAATCGATTAATCTCATGCACATGAAGAAAACTCCTTATTCTTCCTTGTTCTAATTTTGTTTCTGAAATTAATTTTTGTGATTTCTCTGACAAGATTATTGTAGTGAGTATCTTTTCTTCAAATTTTCAGAGGATTGTCGGGTGTTTAGAAAAGGTCAACAATTCAAAAGAATTTATTGAGGCACTTATTCACCCCCTCTAATCACCTATGTCGGACCCACTCGCCCTGAATTCCTGAAATGATGGTGTGGAGGAATATCCCCGACTTCGATGACGTCGAGCTTTTGCACAACCCAAACGCCATGATCAGCTTCTACTCCATCCTCCCACCGTCAAATTCATCTGAATTTTCTTATTGAGCTGAACCATTTAATCTGAAGTTTTTTGTTGCTATAGATGGGCCAGACGATGTTGTGAGGGGAAAGAGAATCTATTTCAGTACTCCATTTCACTTTCTGCACCGGTGGTCATTGGACGTGAGATACTTCACGATGAGGTAAGCAATGCCAAAGGAAAAGGAGGAACCGTATGATGCGAGGTCACAAACCGAGCTTTGAGTTGTCTGTTGTCATGAGGAAACGAAAAGGATGTGTGTCTTTTGTTTGAGCTAGCTACGAGATGCTGCAGGATGGTGATGGCTTCTCCAAAAAAAGAGCTCTCCTCGCATGGTGCCCCCTCTGGTGGTTCTGGAGCCCATCTCGCTTGGGCCTCCCTCCATTGTTGTCGACAAGGGCCTCTCCCCTGTGCAGCTTGATCTGGCACGGCTGGCTCATGGGCCTATGCGCGGTGGAAGCCTGGCTGTCGCGGAGTCCTTGAGTTTTGAGGGTTTTGGTCCCGATGCTAACATGTTTGCTCACTCCTGGAGTAGCAGCGTTTCGCAGTGGCTGTGGGTGCCCCACGATGTTCCCTTCTCCGATGACCTAGGGTTCCCGGCAACTCCGACGGAAGTTCGACGGTTTGGGGGTCTCGCACGCAGGATCCACGGAGTTGCCCCGAGGTACGTCGACTCGCATTCCTTTGCTCAAGTTGTGTCGAGTGATCCGATGGTGAATCCATGGCGGAATGAGACTGTGGGTTTTAAGAAGAGATCAGACCATGATGAGAGTTGTACTGGAGGTGATGGTCGGTCGGTTCGACAAAGAGATTGGAAGAGCTTTTCTCAGGATGCTGTCGGGAAGGGAGATAGACCTCAAAATCCTCGGCCCAATCCCCCCCACTTCCTCACTTCATCCCCGCAAAGAGTTTAAATCGCAAAAGGACTCCCGATCTGATGATATCACTTACTTTAAATGTGGAGTTCCTGGTCACCATCAAGTGATGTGTTCAAACCCGGTGCTATGCTATGCTATGCGTGTAAAAAATCTGGCCATATTTCTGCTAACTGTCCAACTATTCTAGCAAAGAGATTTGAGAAAATTGATTTATCTGAGTTTGGATAGGAGATTTGTGGCATAGGTATGCTGAACCAAGCCTTCTATAACCTTCAGACTGATGAACCTCTAGATCTAGAAGGGGATGGTCCAATTATAGGCGTATTAACTGTTTTGGATGGTGTTTGTTCGGAGGAACGCATCATCATAGAGATGAAAAACATGTTTGATGTTCCTTGGGATTGGACAGTCCGACAGTTGGATCAATAGGAGTATCTTATTGAATTTCCTTCAGTTAACATCCGACGTGAGCTAACTAAGTTTAGGATCTTTAATTTTCAAAAGTTTCTCATCCTGGCAACTGTAAGGGAGTCTGATAAGGATATGGATGTTTTTTCTGAATTGCAATCAGTTTGGGTGATGGCCCTTGGGGTGCCACCAGTTGCGAGATTTGAGAAATATGTGCGAAGATTAGCCCATCTGATTGGGAGACCTATGGAGGTCGACTTGAATACTCTTTCTAGGATTGGCCCGATTAGAGTGAGAGTTATGTGTCGTGACCTAGTCCATATCACTAGAGTGTCAGAGGTGTTCATCAATTTCAAGTGGTATCGAATAAGGTGGATCCCGAAGACGACTATCTCACATTCGGACCCTCCAAAACCTGATGAAGTAAAAGTGCCAGCTATGAAAAGAAACCTCTCTAACCAATCTAGTCTGGTGGCAAAACCAAAAGAGATGCAAAGTTCTTCTAATCCTCCTCCAACAAGTCAAACTCCGAGAGGGAGAGATTCAGACAGTAACAACAAAGGCAAAAAACATATGGAAGAACTAGATGAGGAAGATGGTATATCTGATGATGATGGGAAAGTGGACATTCCTGACTGTATAATTTCTAAGGAAGAATCAGATGTTTGTTTGGAGTTGGGAAATCAGCTTTTCAATCCTCCTTGTTCTGTAGAGGCTTTAGGAAGTAAGGTTGATCTTTCTCAGTCTGAAATTTTGTTTCTGTTAAAGAGGTCGACCAGGGGGATTTTTCATTAGCTTTCTTATTGAGCATAAATTGGGCATCACTGTTTGGGAGCTGATTAATGTCTATGGGCCAACTCATGAGTCTGAGAAAGCTAATTTCCTTAATGAGCTTGGGATAAAAATTGCTTCCACTCAAACTCCTTTCTTACTTGGTGGAGATTTCAATCTCATCAGATTCCCTCATGAGAAATCTAGAGGCACTCCCAATGTTAAATGGATGAATGAGTTTAATTCTTTCATAGTGATATCTGAGATTAAAGAGTTGCACAGGACTGGAGGTAAATTCACGTGGTCTAATAACCAATGTGTCCCTACTCTAGAGGTTTTAGATAGAGTTTTTTCTGACCTTAGTTGGGACTCGATTTTCCTCTTGACTATTGCTTTTAGTGTTCCTAGAACTGGCTCTGACCATAACCCTATCTTAGTTGACCTTGATGGATCTCATCCTGTTGCCACAAAACAATTCAGATTTGAAAGTGTTTGGCTTTTAAATAGTTATTTCAAACCTTGGTTGATTTCTAATTGGCCAGTTAGACATATCTTACAGAAGATTATGGATTATTAGCACCATCAATCTGGTTGTCTTAAAAGACTTATGAGGGGCTAGGGAGCTAATTTTTTCAGTGATAGTAAAAAACATAAACAAAAACTTAGGGAAGCGATTGAAGAGCTAGAGTTGAAAATGGATAGAGGTGTTATAACTGATCAAAATTTGATAGAGTTGTATGAAACTGAAGATGCTCTCATGAACTTTTATCATCAGGAGGCCATGTATTGGAAGAAAGGAGTGGTCAGGTGTGGCGCCCCGATTTATCGAAATCGGAACATTATTGAATTTCCAAAGAAAAACAATAATACAAGAGGTTCATCATGCGACAACGTACATACGGCAATCATTCATGGTACGCAGACCATATTATTACACAAGAGTAAAATTAAAATAATAGAAATAAACTGCATGACGAACACCTTCTTCAGGATCTTTCTTCTTGACTGGGTCGCTACTCCAGACCATCCTCGTAGTAGGCATCCTCTGAATTGTGTGTCCAACGGGTATGAGTACAAAGAGTACTCAACAAGCCACCGCAGATGCAAATAGTAATGCAAGGTAATAACAAAGGAAGGATAATGGCTAAAAGTGCGGAAAAGTACATTTTCAGTTATTGTATTTAGTGTAGTCAAATTTTATCATGCGAATAATAAACATGAACATCAATAATACCATCTAACTCGAGGAGTATGTTTTCCCTCCTCGCACAACAGTCCTTACATGTCAAACCATCATGCACATACATATCAAAAGTAAACTAACTGTGGGATGTCACGCAACCCACCCTTGACCGTGGGCTCGACTTTTCGAAAAGATTAATGACTCTGATCAGAGGTGTACTACTGTTTTTATTGCATTAACATGTAGAGAATAAAATTACAAGTTTTCTGGAGATGAAATGATAATTTTTGGAGTTAAAATGCGCCAGATATGAATTTTAGAAGTTTGAAACCATTTCTAGAATTTAAATTAAATCCACAACGGTCTCGGGTCCACGGTGAGCCAGCTTCATGGTGAACCCGCGCACTGTGTGCGTGGTCCGGCCCATTATGGACCGTTGGATCCAGATCCAATGCGCGAGGGAGAGGTGAGGTGTTAAGTTGCGATCAACGGCCCACAGCGCTCGATACCTCTTTGATCAGATGGACGCACGAGATTAAACGGCGCAAAGGTTCTGGTCTATGCCGTCGGATCGAGATCGTGCGGCCAGGATCGAATCCGGCATGGCACGCGTTGGGAGGGGTAAAGTACCCGTCTTCCCCGACTCTGGCGACGTGACGGCGAGCGATTCTGGCGACGGCGAGGGTTATCCGGCCTAGCTAAGGCTAAAAACATAAAGAGGGAACTACGGGGAACACGAGGTACCCTTGCGGTGGTCCGAGGTCGACGGGGTGTGGCCAGCGACGAGCGGAGGCGGCGAAGACGTTCGGGTCCTCATCAGCGGTGATGTTCCGGCGGGGTTCGTCGTCGACAGAGGGGTGGCCGAGGTCGGTGAGGCTCTAGCAGTCACGGAGGTGCGATCGGCGAGGACGGAGAGAGACTCCGGTGACGGCGAGCGGCAACTGGAGTACGGGCGGCAGTGTGGCGCTAAAAACCGAAGTGTGGGTGTTCTGTTCATTCTCGCAGTGAGTGAGCATGGGGGGTAAAACACGGACGGCCAGGGGGTTTAAATAAGGTCATCGACGGGGCAGAGGGGGCGCAATCGGGGGAGGACCGAAATTAAAATGGCCTTAATGCCGGCGAACTCGGTTGTGAGGGGATACGTTGAACCTAGATGTGATTCGGTCGGGTTTACGGGGTGAAACGGTCGGCGCGTTGAGGGGGATTCATTGCTGGCAATGGATTAAAGGAAGGGGGCCGGTGGGGGCGGATCCGAGGCGGAATTAGGGCTTCGGCCAGCGAGGGGGGGATTTGGGGGTGGATCCCGCGGGGAAGACGGGTCTGACAGACGGGGGCCACACGCCAGCGAGCGCGAGCGAATGGGGTGGCGGCTGACGGGTGGGGTCGGGCTCGGATGAGAGAGGGAGTCGGTTGGCGCCGACAGGTGGGGCCGAGGTGTCGGGGGCGCGCGGGGGAGAGAAGGGCTCGCTGACAAGCGGGACCCGGGTGTCAGTCCGAGGCGCGCGGGGGTAACGGGCTGGGCCAGCCGAGAGAGAGAGAAAGGGAGGGAGGGGGGCCCGTTACTGTTTACATGCTTTTTTGATTAAAAATAATTACAGAAATTGATCTATAATATTTGGGCTACTTCCAAGGGTGATAAAAATTTGTAAAAATTCTCAAAAATATATTTTGGTCTTGGGAACTCATACAAAATTTTCTAGCCTCTGGTTTGGCCATCTCATCTAGGTTCTAGTTCAAAAAGGCTAAGGAGGGCATTAAAGGCATTTCTAAAATAAATAATTCTAGGGAAATAGATTAAATAATATTTTTATTTCTTTGAAAATTTGGGGTGTTACAAACCTATCCCCCTTACAAAGAATCTTGTCCTCGAGATTGGAACGCTACTCGAATAGCTCGGGGTATTGGGCTTTCAACTCTTCTTCTTTTTCCCATGTGGCTTCTTCAACAGGGTGGTTGTCCCATTGAACCTTGCAGAAGCGCACCACATGGCTCCTGGTTACTCTTTCCTTAGTTTCCAAGATCTTGACGGGTTTCTCGATGTAGGTCAAATCCTCTTGAACATTGAGTTGTTGGAGGTCGGCTTGCTCGGCGGGCACACGAAGACACTTCTTCAGCTGAGAGACGTGGAACACATCGTGAACTCCTACTATGGATGGAGGCAGTTCTAGTTGATATGCCACTTCTCCTTGCCGTCGGAGGATCTAAAAAGGTCCGACATAGCGGGGTGCTAGCTTGACTGTCATGTTGAACCTTTGAGTGCCACGGAGGGGAATGACTCGGAGATAGACATAATCACCCTCCTCAAAGGTTAGGCTCTTCGTCGGTTATCGACGTAGATTTTCTGTCGGGACTGGGCTATCTTTAATCTGTCCCTGATGATCTTGACCTTCTCTTCGGCTTCTCTCAATATATCTGTCCCAAACAGTTGCGACTCTCTGGTCTGATCCCAGAGTAGCGGCGTTCTGCACGTACGCCCATATAGTGCCTCAAACGGGGACATTGTAGGCTAGCTTGATAGATGTTGTTATAGGAGAACTCCGCATAGGGCAAGTTCTTATCCCACATTCCACCAAAGTCTAGAGCGCAAGCTCTAAGCATATCCTCCAATATCTGGTTAACCCTTTCAGTTTGACCATCGATCTGAGGATGATAGGTGGTGCTAAAGTTCAGCCGGGTGTCGAGTTCCTCTTGAAGGTTCTTCCAAAACTTAGAGGTAAACCGACTTCCACGGTCAGATACAATCTTCTTTGGAACTCCATGTAGGCACACAATCCGGGTCATATACAACTTGGCCAACTTGGCGACGGTGTAAGTTGTCTTGATGGGGATGAAGTGAGCCACCTTGTTGAGTCGGTCGACGATCACCCAAATAGAATCATGACCGGCTTGGGTCCTGGGTTGTCCCGTGATGAAGTCCATTCCTATCTCTCCCACTTCCATTCGGGGACCTTGAGGGGTTGCAACAGTCCAGCAGGTCTTTGGTGTTCTTCCTTGACTCGCCGGCATGTGTCGCACTTGGCCACATACTCGGCTATTTCCCTCTTCATGCTGACCCACCAATATTTCTCCTTTAGGTATTGATACATCTTTGAACTTCCAGGATGTATGGAGTATAGAGTATCGTGGGCTTCTTGAAGGATGAGATCCTTCAACTCAGGCTTGTCGGGTACGCATATCCGGTTTCCAAACCAGATTGTACCGTTTTCGTCCTCGGAGAATCCGGGAGCTTTACCCTTCCGCATGTTCTGCTGGATCTCCAAGATGTTCGGGTCTTCCTTCTGCTTTTCTCGGATCTGGTCTATCAAGACGGGCCTAGACTCCAAGGCAGCGAGGTACGCTCGGGTGGTGATCCCTAAATTCAGCCTTTCCATCTCCTGTATAGCAAAGGGGCCTGGTCCTGTATCATGATGGCATTGCAGTACCCTTTTTGACTAAGGGCGTCTGCCACCACATTTGCCTTGCCTAGATGATAGTGGATGCCCAAGTCATAATCTTTGATCAGTTCCAACCATCTCCTTTGTCTGAGGTTTAGGTTCGGTTGGGTGAATATATACTTGAGGCTCTTGTGGTCGGTGAAGACCTTGCACCGATTTCCCACAAGGTAATGTCTCCATATCTTCAAGGCATGAACCACGGGTGCTAACTCTAGGTCGTGGGTCGGGTAGTTCAGCTCATGCGGTCTCAGCTGTCGGGAGGCGTAAGATATCACCTTCCCATCTTGCATCAAGACACATCCCAATCCTTGACGAGAGGCATCACAGTAGACGTGGAAGTCTTTCCGGATGTCCGGTAGAGTCAGAATAGGAGCTGACACGAGCTTCTTCTTGAGGGTTTGGAAGCTTTCTTCACAATCTGGGGTCCATTCAAATTTTACCTCCTTTTGCAGCAGTTTGGTCATAGGCTTGGCGATCTTCGAAAAATTCTCGATGAACCGATGGTAGTATCCGGCCAATCCGAGAAAACTCTGGATCTTGGTCACGCTCATGGGTTGCAACTAGTTGGTTACTGCTTCCACGGTGGTCGGGTCCACAGCTATTCCTCCGGCAGATATGACATGACCGAGGAACTTCACCTCAGATGATCAAAACTCGCACTTGCTGTATTTGGCGTACAGTTGTTGTTCCCTTAGCTTTCCGAGGGTCAGACGGAGGTGGGTCTCGTGTTCTTCCTTTGTCTTGGAGTAGACGAGGATATCGTCGATGAATACCATGATGAACTTATCCAAGAACTCCATGAATACATTGTTCATCATGTTCATGAAAAAGGCCAGGGCATTCGTGAGTCCGAACGACATCACAGTATACTCGTAGAGTCCATAGAGGGAGGTGAAGGCAGTCTTGGGTATGTCCTCTTCTCTAATCCTCAATTGGTGATAACCTGACCTGAGGTCAATCTTGGAAAACACTGAGGATCCTTTCAGTTGATCGAACAGGTCGTCAATCCGAGGCAATGGGTACTTGTTCTTGATGGTTACGTCGTTCAGGGCTCTATAGTCCACGCACATCCTTTTAGTCTTGTCCTTCTTCATGGCGAAGATGACCGGTGCACCCCAGGGTGAGGTACTCGGTCGGATGTACCATTTCTGCTCCAGGTCTTCAATGTTGCTCTTGACTTCGGCTAGTTCATTGCCGGTCATCTGGTATGGGCGCTTGGAGATTGGAGTGGTCCCGGGGACAAGCTCGATTTTGAATTCGATGTCCCGCTTGGGAGGCATTCTTGGCAGGTCCTCTGGGAAGACGTCCATGAACTCCTTGACTATGGGCACTTCTTCAAGGGCTAGTGAGTAGAGGGATATCCCATGAGGTTTGCGGCTAGTCATCTGAAAGGTGACGGCTTCGCCTTCGGGGTTGGTCACCGTTACGGACTTGCTGGCGCAATTGATCACTCCCTTGTGTTTCATTAGCCAATCCATCCATAGGATGAGGTCGAGTCTGGTACACTTAATGAGGACTGGCTCCGCCCGAATAATATCCCTTGAATCTCTATCTTTACTTTAGGGCTGTATAAGTGGGCTAAGGTTTTGTTGCCTGGAGTGGCAATCATCATGGGGGTTGGTAGAGGGAGCACTTCCAAGTTGTTGATTTTCACAAAATCTTCCGAGGTGAAAGAGTGTGTTGCTCCAGAGTCAAATAGTATCATAGCTGGTATGGACTTTGCGGTAAACGTACCAAGCACGACTTCAGGAGCTTCCTGAGCTTCATCCGCGCTGATGTGGTTGACGCGGGCACAAACCGCCTGGTTGGGTGTCGCGCCTTGGGGTTGCTTGGGGTGAGGACACTGGTGCGAGTAGTGCCCTCCCTTCTGGCAGTTGAAGCAGACGACTGGCTTCCCTTGGCGATCCCTCAAGATCGGTGCCTTGGCGGCGGGCGGCGGCTGAGCGGTCGGAGCTGGTGGAGCGGGGCGGGGATGCCCGGCGTTGGATCCACCGGCGGTGTGAGGTGGCCTGTAGGCGGGCCGAGGATGGTAGGCGGGCGCTGGTGGTGGAGGGACGAAGCGGGGCCTCTGAGAATTCACCTGTTGATGCTTGAAGGCGATCATCTTCCTCTTCTTGAGGTCCAACTTGTTCTGCTCAGTCTCTTGGATGAGCGCCTTGTTCACCAACCATTGAAAGTCGGCGTAGTCGGTGGCGACGAGCTGGATGGACAGCTCATCCTTGAGTCCCCAGAGGAACTTGGCCTGGCGGAGGGCGTCGGTTCGCACCTCCTCTGGCGCGTAGCGTGCCAGATGGTTGAACTCATGGAGGTACTCCATGACAGTCCAGCTGCCCTGTTGCAGGTCGTGGAACTCCTGCTGTTTGACCGCGATAACTCCAGCGAGGACGTGGGAGGCACGAAAGGCGATGGAAAACTCCACCCATGTCACCACGTGGTCCTCTGGTTGGGACTCACGGTAGTTTGTCCCACCACACCGTGGCAGGACCCTGGAGCTGATGAGTGGCGAATGCCACTCTCTCCCGGTCGGTGCAGGGGAGGAGGTCCAACTTCTTCCCTATGGTGCGGAGCCAATCTCCGGCCTCCATGGGGTTGGTGGTGCTGGAGAAGATCGGTGGACGCACGCGCAAGAACTCCGAGAGTTGAGGCGCGGGTGTGGGTGCTGGTGCACGAGGGGTGGGCTCCACATTCTGCATGCGGTCCAACTGTGCCTATTGGTGCTGCATTTGGGTGAGGAGGGCGGTGATCAACTGGTTCTGGTTCGCCATCATTTCCGCCAAGGTAGGGTGGCTGGCGGATGGCGGTCCAGTCTGTCGTTGGCCCGTTGCGCCCCAGTTGGGCACAACACTTTCGGGTAAACTGTTGCTTGCCCCTTCTCCATTGTTGGACCCGGTGTTCTGGTTGTCGGCCATCTTCTGAACATAAGAGTTTTTAACCATAAAAATGATGAAACAAACATTTGAATCGAAATGGCCCATCGGGGCTTATATATATATCCCCAAAAAAGTTCATTACATTATGCTTTTATTCTAACACACCTTCAACCCAACTCGTTGTAGGTGGTACCACAACATTATTAAAAATTCAAACAATGGCAGCTATCGCCTACTCGCCATCGGAGGCGGTCTCCGTGCTCTCGGAACCACGAGCACGCGGGTCCTGAGGGATGGTGGGCTCGAGAAAATTCTCGATAATGGGGTCGGAGACGAGGCCAGGGCGCGGTGTAGGGGCGCTGGCGGTGGACGGTCCGGTAGTGGAGGGGTGCGGCGGCATCCTCTTGGGGTGAGGGGTAGGCTCGCGGATGGGCTTCCTCTTCCTCAGGATGAGGGGAACCATCTCCGCAATGTCCTTCTGCAGCTGCATAATCTTGCGCTGCAGCTCGCCATTCTGCCAGATCAAGGTCTTCGTCTCCTCACAAAGGAACTCAACCGCCTCATGGTGCTCATCGGCGTCGAGCACGGCCTCAGTATGGAGGTTGTCCATGGCCTGAAGAAGACGCGACTGCCGGGCCATGACCGGATCACGAACGGAGTGAACTCTGAGGTAGATACTACGGTGGGCGGTGGGAGTGCGCTTCGGCACAAGCCGGAAAGACGAGTTCTGAAGACGATCATCATAGATCATCCTCAACTCCATAAGGGCCTGGAGGGCGACACGTTGGCACGTGATGTCGAAAGTCGGGCCCCCAAGTGCTGTTGTGAAGGGCGACAGGTGTTCTCCAGATCCGTGGATGGTGAGGGAGACATCGCAGGGTCCGGTGAACTCTTCCAGGTACACTCCCTGGAATTCGGGCTCGAAGAGGAACCCGAGGAAAGTGAGCATCATGCGGAGCTCCCTGATGAAGCCCTCGAAGTGGCGGCAGTAGCTGTGTACTCGGTAAACTGGCATCTACAAAAGCAACAAGTTGAAGAAAAGTGAGGGGAGGAACAAAGTTTATAAATTAGGTTTTCGAGAAATAATTTTCTGCAGCTATTGGCTAGGCTGGTCCGTTTGGCTTCCTACAGTCAAGTCGGCTCTGATACCATCTTGTGGCGCCCTGATTTATCGAAATCGGAACATCATAGAATTTCCAAAGAAAAACAATAATACAAGAGGTTCATCATGCGACAACGTACATACGGCAATCATTCATGGTACGCAGACCATATTATTACACAAGAGTAAAATTAAAATAATAGAAATAAACTGCATGATGAACGCCTTCTTCAGGATCTTTCTTCTTGACTGGGTCGCTACTCCAAACCATCCTCGTAGTAGGCATCCTCTGAATTGTGTGTCCAACGGGTATGAGTACAAAGAGTACTCAACAAGCCACCGCAGATGCAAATAGTAATGCAAGGTAATAACAAAGGAAGGATAATGGCTAAAAGTGCGAAAAAGTACATTTTTAGTTATTGCATTTAGTGTAGTCAAATTTTATCATGCGGAATAATAAACATGAACATCAATAATACCATCTAACTCGAGGAGTACGTTTTCCCTCCTCGCACAACAGTCCTTACATGTCAAACCATCATGCACATACATATCAAAAGTAAACTAACTGTGGGATGTCACGCAACCCACCCTTGACCGTGGGCTCGGCTTTTCGAAAAGATTAATGACTCTGATCAGAGGTGTACTACTGTTTTTATTGCATTAACATGTACAGAATAAAATTACAAGTTTTTTGGAGATGAAATGATAATTTTCGGAGTTCAAATGCGCCAGATATGAATTTTAGAAGTTTGAAACCATTTCTGGAATTTAAATTAAATCCACAACGGTCTCGGGTCCACGGTGAGCCAGGTTCACGGTGAACCCGCGCACTGTGCGCGTGGTCCGGCCCATTCTGGACCATTGGATCCAGATCCAATGCGCGAGGGAGAGGTGGGGCGTTAAGTTGCGATCAACGGCCCACAGCGCTCGATACCTCTTTGACCAGATGGACACAGGAGATTAAACGGCGCAAAGGTTCTGATCTATGCCGTCGGATCGAGATCGTGCGGCCAGGATCGAATCCGGCACGGCACGCGTCGGGAGGGGTAAAGTACCCGTCTTCCCCGACTTCGGCGACGCGATGGCGAGCGATTCCGGTGATGGCGAGGGTTATCCGGCCTAGCTAAGGCTAAAAACGTAAAGAGGGAACTACGGGGAACACGAGGGTACCCTTGCGGTGGTCTGAGGTCGATGGGGTGTGGCCGGCGACGAGCGGAGGCGGCGAAGACATTCGGGTCCTCATCGGCGGTGACGTTCCGGCGGGATTCGTCATCGACGGAGGGGTGGACGAGGTCGGTGAGGCTCTGGCGGTCATGGAGGTGCGGTCGGCGAGGACAGAGAGGGACTCCGGTGACGGTGAGCAGCAACTGGAGTGCGGGCGGCGGTGTGGTGCTAAAAACCGAAGTGTGTGCGTTCTGTTCGATCTCGCAGCGAGTGAGCGTGGGGGGTAAAACGCGGACGGGCAAGGGGTTTAAATAAGGTCATCGACGGGGGCAGAGGGGGTGCAATCGGGGGAGGACCGAAATTAAAATGGCCTTAACGCCAGCGAACTCGGTTGTGAGGGGATACATTGAACCTGGACGCGATTTGGTCGGGTTTACGGGGGGGAATGGTCAGTGCGTTGAGGGGGATTCATTGCTGGCAACGGATTAAAGGAAGGGGGCCGGCGGGGGTGGATCCAAGGCAGAAGTAGGGCTTCGGCCGGCGAGGGGGGATTTGGGGGTGGATCCCGTGGGGAGGACAAGTCTGACAGACGGGGGCCACACGCCAGCGAGCGCAAGCGAACGGGGTGGCGGCTGACGAGTGGGGTCGGGCTCGGCCGAGAGAGGGAGCCGGTTGGCGCCGACAGGTGGGGCCGAGGTGTCGGGAGCGCGCGGGGGAGAGAAGGGCTCACTGACAAGCAGGACCCAGGTGTCAGTCCGAGGCGCGCGGGGGTAACGGGCTGGGCCGGCCTGGAGAGAGAGAAAGGGAGGGAGGGGGTCGTTACTGTTTAAATGCTTTTCTGATTAAAATAATTACAGAAATTGATCTAAAATATTTGGGCTACTTCCAAGGGTGATAAAAATTGTAAAAATTCTCAAAAATATATTTTGGTCTTGGGAACTCATACAAAATGTTCTAGCCTCTGGTTTGGCCATCTCATCTAGGTTCTAGTTCAAAAAGGCTAAGGAGGGCATTAAAGGCATTTCTAAAATAAATAATTCCAGGGAAATAGATTAAATAATATTTTTATTTCTTTGAAAATTTGGGGTGTTACATTAGGATTGGCTTCTTTATGGGGATGCAAATACCTCTTACTTCCATGGGGTTGCTAATGGAAGGCGTCGAAAAACGAGTATCCTCTCTCTTGACCATGAGGGGATTATTATCTCTGATCCTAAAGAGCTTAAAACTCACATCAAATCCTATTACAAACTCTCTTTGGGTCAAAAATTCTTCCTAATATTCATCTGTGCCATGATTTTTGGGGTAACAGGAGATGTCTTGATGAGTATGACAAAGAGGATCTTATTAAGCCTTTCTCTCTAGAAGAGTTGGATTCTGCTATCAATGGGATGAGATCTAACACAGCCCCTAGTCCGAATGGTCTTTCCGTGACTTTCTACAAGGCTTTTTGGCATCATTTCATGAGTTGCTTTAAAGAGATGCTTGATGAGATGTACATAGGTAACCTTGATATTCATAAAATGAACTATGGGACCATTATCCTTATTCCTAAAATTAGAGATGCTAATAATATTAAGCAGTATAGACCAATTTGCCTCTTAAATGTTTGTTACAAAATCATCATGAAAGTGTTGACTGCTCGTCTTACCAAATGTGTTGATAAGATTATTGATAAAAGTCAATCAGCTTTCATCCCTGGGAAAAATATCCTAGAAGGTGTTGTAATTCTTCACGAGGTGGCCCATGAGCTGAAAACGAAAAAACGGAAAGGTGTGATTCTTAAACTCGATTTCGAAAAAGCTTATGGCAAAGTCAATTGGAGGTTCCTCTATGAGGTTATGCATAGAAAGTGTTTCCCTGATAAATGGGTCGATTGGATAAAGCAGACAGTGGAGGGTGGTATAGTCGCTATTAATGTTAATGGTGAACTTGGTGGGTATTTCAAAAATTTTAAGGGGCTTAAACAAGGTCATCCTCTTTCTCCCCTTCTCTTTAACCTGGTCGTTGATGCTCTTTCTGAATTATTGTTGAGAGGGCAAGAGAGAGGTCGATTGCAGGTGTGGTCTCCCACCTAGTTAGAGATGGTCTGGTGAATCTCCAATATGCGGATGATACGATTATGTTCATGGAGTATAGTGATCAGAACATATTGGCTATGAAATTTTTGCTTTACTGTTTTGAGGCTGTTTCTAGGATGAAGATCAATTATCAGAAAAGTGAGGTCTTCACTATTGGCATTCCTAGAGATGAGACTGGAAGGGTTGCTGACAAATTTAACTGTAAACTTGGGGATTTCCCCATTACTTACCTTGGTATTCCGGTCTCTGGGTCCAAACCTAGTGTGGCTGACTTTAAGAGTATGGTGGATGTTGGGGGAAAATATCTTATCTTCGGGGTTATTGCCGAAGCAACATAAAGGCAGTCATCAGGTTCGAAGGTTCTCCGAAGATCATCTTCGAAGACACCCGGAACCCCGTTCGAAGCACAAGATAGGCATTGGTTCGGAGTATGTCTTCGAACTAAAGTCCTTCAAGATTTTTCTGCCAGCTAAGATGGAAGACTTATCTTCTTTCTTATTAGATTAGTCTTTTACCATTTTAGCCCTATTAAGGAAACCGAATAGTTTCCTTAATGTCGGTTGTAATAGAGGGGTAAATAGGTCTTTTCCTTAATGTTTGGGCCTATAAATACCCCCCATTTCACCTTGTAATAGGGACCGAATACAAGTTATTCAATACACACTTTCGAACTATTCTAAGTTATTATCCTTTCGGAGGCTTAGAACAGTTTGCTTCACAAACACTTCGTTTGTTAGTTTCTTTTCTACAGAAACCTGTTAGCGTAATCTTTTACGCCAACAGTGGATAAGTTGGAAAAAAGATTCCCCTCTTGGAAGTGTGGGCATCTCTCATACGGGGACATAACTATTCTTATTAACTCATGTCTTAGTTCTATCCCTATGTATACCATGGGGATTTTTTTCTTGCTTGAACCGATTCATCATGTCATTGATAAAATTAGGGGGAATTTATTTTGGGATGGTTTGGGCAATAAGAAGAAATACTATCTTATGAGTTGGAAGTCTCTCTGTGCCCCGAAAGATTTTGGGGCAGGGGATTTTTGAATACTAGAGCGATGAATACTGCTCTCTTAAGCAAGTGGATCTACAAGTTGGAGTTTGGGGGTGACAATCTTTGCTACATGCTCCTTAGGAAAAAATATTGTCGGGATAGAGGTTATTTCCAATCCTCTACTCAGGATGGATCTTATTTCTGGAAAGGTCTCCATAAAATTAAGAGTTGGGTCCAAAAGGACAATGCTTATCAAGTTGGTTCTGGGAGAAATGTGTTCTTTTGGAAGGATGTCTGGGTTGATGATATTCCTTTTATCATCTGGTTTAATAAGATCTTTGAGAAATGTAGTGATCTTATGGCTACGGTGCATGATCTTTATAGTAATGAGGGCTGGACCATTTATATGAGGAGAGTTTTAGCTAAGGAAGACCTTTACCAATGGGATGAGTTGCATGAGAGGTTGACTGGTATTGATCTTAATATTGATTTGATGTCATGAGTTGGAAGATTGGTCCAAAAGGTTTTACCTCTAAATCTTTGTATAACCTCATTGTCTTTGGTGGAGTTAAAGACATGAGGACTATGGATATCTGGAAGAGCTTTGTCCCTCTCAAAGTAAATTTTTTTCTTGGCTCATGTTTAAAGGTAGAATCCCTAATGGGTGTCAACTTAAGTGAGAAACCAAGGGTTGGTTTCGGTGTTTTGTGATGAGTGATTGACAGGCTTTTTACCCTCTGTTCGAAGGGTACCTCCGAAGGGGCTTCGGAGGTGGGACCTCCGAAGGGTGTTCGGAGGTGGTTTCACCGAAGGGTGTTCGGTGTTGCTTGCTGCAGCTGTGCAGCGGAGTGTGCTCGTCGGAGGGGTCCGACAGTACGCGATGACTGGGTTCGTACCGATGGCTTCGGTACTTTGGGCGGTACACCGGAGTGTGTGCCGGAGGTTGATAACCCGGAGAGGTCTCCGGAGTACTGGATACACTTGTCTGCTTGTCTATGGTGCACAGGGACTTCGGAGGCGACGGACAAGGTTCGAGCCAGGTGAACCTGGGTCAAGCGGGAGGCTTGATGCCAGGGGAGCGGGGAGCTCCGTCACGGTGGCTGCGAAGGTGGTCCGGGTCGGTCCTCGGGTCGAGGCGTGCCAGGTGAAGGCAGAGAGTGCGGAGCGTGGCTCCGGCTGAAGGTACTCCGAGACAAAGTCCTCGGAGGTGAGGCACTTCGAAGGTTCTCCGAATGGAGTGACTTCGGAGTTGGTGGATCAAGTCCTCTGCGGAGGCAAGGTGTTCGAAGTGTGCTCCGGAGGGAGACACTCGAAGGTGGCCCGACGAAGGTCTCAGAAGTCGAGGCGCATCGAAGGCATGGTCCGGGTGAGGCTCATCGAGGAGTGTGCTCGGGAAGAGGCACTGCGACGGAGTGCTCATGGAATGCTTCATGCGGAGGCCTTGGACGAAGGAGGGACTTCGAAGGGTGGTACTCCGAAGGTGGGGCTTCGGAGTGTGAAGGACTTCGGAGCGAGGCTAGCTCCGGAGTGAGGATGTCTTGAGGTGCTTCGGCCATGCATGGCTTCGGTACACGGACGGACGGTGTTCGAGCTGGGAGTAGCTGCGAAGCCGTGGTGATCCACTCCGGAGGTGGTGGTGCGAAGGCCCAAGGGGCTTTGACGGCTTCGGCTCAAAACCGTCACTGTATCGAAGGACTTCTTCGGCGGAGCGAAGGCCAACAGGCTGCAGGCTTCTCGCCGAAGCTACCGCACCCTCCGGTGCGAAGGGAGGTTCCAGAAGTCAACACTGTAAAGGCTGACACTGTCTATTCTGAAAAAGGCTGACACTGTCCCCTCTGCAGCTGACAGAGAAGCCTCCAAAATAAAGGTGGACTACCTTTTGTACCCCTTAGTTCTGAAGAGACAAAATGAATGTAAACCCTAGGGGTAAAGTAGTCACTTCCTTAGGATGAAGCCGTGGGCTATAAATATGGGGGCTCGGTAGGTAACATTTAACACTTTGAGCATTTACTGTTGAGCTCCTGTACACACAGACCTCGCTGGTTTTCATCCAGAGTTCAATATATTTTGTGTTCCTTGTTCAAGCGGCGAAGCCCTGCTTCTTTGTGCTTTTGCTTGAGCTCGCTTTACATACCTCGCTAGTCTTAGTGCACCGAAGCTTGTTTTGGCGAAGGGTGTTTTTCTCGCGAAGTGTGTTTTACAGTGTGCTGTCGCTCTGTGTAACACGAGGCAAGACCTCGCTGCTTACTAGCGAAGCCCTGATCTTTTCCCGTAGTGCTTCTTGTGTCGAAGCCCTTAGCGTGGTCCGTTTTGTGTGCGTGTAGACCTTCGCGTACGAAGCCCAGCACCAGTTGCTGTCGCCAAGTACTTGGTCGAAGTCCTCAGAGGGCTGTCCACTCTTGCGAAGGGTGAAGTGCGAAACCTGCTCGAAGCACCTCGTGTGCGGAGCCTGCACTGACTTAGCAGAGTAGATTTTCGAGGGTTGTTCGTGGAGCGAAGTCTTCTTGGCTTCGAACTTTTGCTCCTGCGAAGCCTGTGTTCGGAGCTGTCGAAGTACCTCCGAACCAGACCTTCGAAGGTAGTGTTCGAAGCCTGTTCCGCAGAAGACAGAACTGAAACCGAAGGCTAGTTTTTAGCCCGAAATTTTAAAAGCTCCCATTCACCCCCCCTCTGGTCGCCATTTCCGGTCCAACAATTGGTATCAGAGCTTGGTTAAGATCACCAGTTGACCTTAACCGGTTTTGTGATCTTTAGGCGACATGGATAGAGGCAGTAAAATTCCTCTGTTCGATGGGACAGATTTTGCATACGGGAAGGTGCGCATGGAGGCTTACTTGTTAAGTCAAGGAAATGCAATTTGGGAGATTGTGGACTCACAATACTCCATCCCTGATACCCGCACCACTCAAACTGAAAAAGATCAATATATTGCCAACTCGAAGGCAAGGAACATTCTGTTCATTGGTTTGAGTCGGAGTGAGTTTGATAGGGTGCAGCACCTTAGGACTGCTAGGGAGATTTGGACAACACTCACTGTCTTTCATGAGGGCTCTGCTCAGATTAAGGCCAGGCGCCAAAGCACCTACAATCAACAGTATCAGCTGTTTGTGTAGGCACCTGATGAATCTGTAGATGCCATGTTTTCTCGCTTTGACGCGATAGTGAGTAACTTGCGATCCAACGGGACGCTTGCTTACAGTGATCACGATAGGGCTATCAAGCTTCTCTATGCTCTTGACCGTAGCATATGGGAAGTAAAGATATCCAGCATTGAGGAGTCCACAGGCTATGACACATTGACCTGTGACGAACTCTTTAGCAAGCTGAAGTCCACAGAGATTGCCAAGGCATCTCTTGCTGTGCACAGAAGCTCTTTGCCACAGCCATTGGCATTGGTTTCTAGCACTAGCCGTGGCACCACTGCAGAACCAAGCACATCAGGCACTTGTGTTCTTGCAGATGGTTTTGCTTTGTCCTCCCTGGTCTCCGTCACAAAGGAGCAGGTGGACACTCTAGCTGATGATGAGCTTGCTCTCATTGCCCGGAGGTTCACCCGCTTTCATCATGAGAGACGGGATCAGAGGAGAAGTGGTTTTAGTGGCTGCTATGAATGTGGCGACACCTCTCACATTAAGGCCAATTGCCCCAAGGTCAAGAAGAGAGATGAGAGTGAGCGCCCCAAATACCACAAAAAGGAGAGGAAGCCCTTTGTGAAGGGCAAGCGCGGCAAGATGGCTAAGAAAGTAGCCAAGGCCGCTTCCAAAGCATTTGTTGCTGCTCTCAGCGACATCGACACATCTTCAACTGAGGAGTCGAGCTCTGAGGAGGAGGAGTCCCCAAGGAAGGAGGACAAGAAGGACAAGAAGGGACGTGACTTCACCGGCCTTTGCTTCATGGCCGACAGCGATCACAGCGGCGATGAGCTTGACTCATCTGAGGTAAACCTATCATCTGACCAGCTTCTAATTAAATTAGATGAGCTGAATGAAGTAGTGCTAGGTCAGGATAGATTACTTGTGCAAGCCGCTAGAGATAGAAAAGACCTTAGACTTAGGCTAGAAAATATTTCTACTGAATATGCCATGCTTAAGTCTAAGTTTGATGATGCTGAATGTGAGTCCTGTTCTGTTGTCATGAGTGAGCTTGCTCAGTTGCGTTCTGTTCATACTCAAACTCTTTCTGAGCTTGAGACTGCACAGAAGCAGCTTTTGGAGGTGGATTCTAGACCTCGTGATATAATTGATTGCATGAACTGCTCTTTATTACGCGATAGCATTAATTTACGTGATAAGCATGTTCATGATTTAGAGGCTAGATTGGAGAGGGTCGGTAGTTCTAAGGATGTGCAACCTGTTTGTGACACTTGCATCACTCTTAAGGACCAGCTAGGCACTGTCAGAGAGCGAGCTGAAAACCTCATGTCCGAAAATGAATACCTTCTTTCTGTGGTTAACAAATGCACTGAGGGGAAGGGTAGGATGGATTTGCTCTTGGCCAAGACCAAGTTGTGTGCTGACAGAGCCGGGGTAGCTCTAGGTTTGGGTTTTGAGAGGATAGCTTCAGACAGTAAGACCAAAACTGTTTTTACCTCTCCCACTACCCTAGAGAAAGAGAGAGCTCTGTTGGACACCCCATCAGCCAAAAAGCCTACCCATCCACCAAAGAAAACCACTCCTCCTGCCAAGAAAAATCCTCCCAAGAAAACCACTCAAAAGAAACCCAAGGAGCCTGTGAGAGTTGCTCCTGTGACCCATGAGAGTGCCCCCAGGAGAGTGTTTCATTGTTCTTATTGTCAGCGGGCGGGTCATTTGATTGGTTTCTGTTTCCGTCGCATCAAGGATGAGCGACGTGCACAGGCGATGAGCTATCAGGACAGGCATTACCCATCTTTAGGTATGCATGAGTCTGAGTTTTACTCTCGTCCTGTTTTTGAGGCTCCTCGTAGAGGTTTTGCTCCTCGAGGTGTTCACCATGTTCCATATGGTGGTAGACCTCGGGCGAGTATCTTTGTACCTCGTCAGAGTAGGAGACCTCGTCATGCTTTGCGTTCTTTGCATGTAGGTAGACCTCGCACTTTGCATCATTCTGATTTTCATGTGCGTAGACCGTCTACTTTTACTGTGCCTACTACTCGTATCACTCAGTGCTGGATGCCTCGTCATTATTTTACTCACCCCAGCACTGAGCGATCGAGACGTTTTCATCATGTGTAGGCGACATGTCGAGGCTTGGAGGGCACGTGGATAATGGACTCCGGTTGTTCGCGCCACATGACCGGAGATGCAGCTTGGTTCTCCAGCCTCACCACAACCAAGCAAAGGGAACTCATCACCTTCGGAAACAATCGAAGGAGTAGAGTGAAAGGTAAAGGTGTGGTAAGAATTAACTCGAATTTCACTCTCAAAGATGTTGCTTTGGTTGAAAACCTGGGATACAATTTGCTGTCTGTATCTCAGTTGCTTGATGAGGGCTTCGAAGTGCGATTTCATCGCGATACTTCGCAAGTGCTCAATTCTGATGGCGTTGTGGTGTGTAAGATCTTTAGGGTTGGGAGAGTTTTTGGAGCTGATTTTTCAGAGTCATCTGGTTCTTCTCATTGTCTTGTTGCTCATTCGACTTCTGAGCTTTGGAAGTGGCATAGGAGACTAGGGCATATGAGCTTTGAGTTGCTCGCTCGTCTGAGCGCCCTAGGTCTAATCCGAGGATTGCCCAAGCTCAAGTTTGAGAAGAATTTAGTTTGCGCTCCTTGTCGACATGGAAAAATGATTGCCGCTTCGCATTCGCCAGTCACCACTGTGATGACTGAACAGCCCGGAGAACTTCTCCACATGGACACTGTAGGTCCTTCTCGGGTTAGTTCTTTAGGCGGCAAGTGGTATGTACTTATGATTGTCGACGATTTCTCTCGCTACTCTTGGGTCTTCTTTCTTGCCAGCAAGGATGAAGTGTTTTCACACTTTCGGAGCTTGGCTTTGAGACTTTTTACTGAACTCCCTGGTGCATTAAAATTCATTCGAAGCGATAATGGCACTGAGTTCAAAAACAGTCTCTTTGTTGACTTTTGCATGGAGCATGGCATAGAACATCAATTCTCTGCTCCGCGGGTTCCTCAACAGAACGGTGTTGTTGAGAGGAAGAACCGCACTTTGGTTGAGATGGCTAGGACGATGCTTGATGAGCATAGGACTCCTAGAAAATTCTGGGCTGAGGCCATGAACACTGCTTGCTACATCTCAAATCGAATTTTCTTGCGCTCAATTTTAAACTTGACATCTTATGAGCTGCGTTTTGGGAGACAGCCCAAGGTTACTCATCTTCGAGTTTTTGGCTGTCGCTGCTTCATCCTAAAACGTGGAAATTTGGATAAATTTGAGTCGCGATCTTCTGACGGGATCTTTTTGGGTTATACTACTCATGGTCATTCTTATCGTGTTTATAATTTGGAAACTAACACTGTCATCGAGTCATGTGATGTGACTTTTGATGAATCAACCCCCTCTGTTAGTTCTGCTTTTGAACAGGCAAATGAACACGACATGGAACAGACCTTATTCGAAGACGAAGATCCCGGAGAATTCGAGGATGAACCCCTACTACCCTCGACGTCAACCCCCGAAGCTGACCCCGCTTCAACTACTTCGGCACGAGGTCCCGAAGCGACTACCTCAACATCGGTCATCTTGGACCACTCCAACGCACAAGTTGAGGGGGAGACTGCATCCCGCCGCGAGGCTCCACATCATGTTCAAAGGATGCACCCTCCCGAGCAGATCATTGGTGAGCTTGATCAAAGGGTAACACGTTCTCATGCCCATTTCACTAATGCTGCTTTTGTTGCTTCTTTCGAGCCCTTAGATGTTAGTCATGCACTTTCTGATTCTAGTTGGATCAATGCCATGCATGAGGAACTTGAAAATTTTGAGAGAAACCAAGTCTGGACTTTAGTTGATCCTCCACCTAATGTTCATTTCATTGGAACAAAATGGATTTTTAAAAATAAACAAGGGGAGGATGGGACAATTGTTAGAAATAAGGCTAGACTTGTAGCTCAGGGCTTTTCTCAACTAGAAGGGATTGATTTTACTGAAACTTTTGCACCTGTTGCTCGCCTTGAGGCCATTAGGATTTTGCTTGCCTTTGCGACATCCCGGGGATTCAAACTCTATCAAATGGATGTCAAAAGTGCTTTTCTTAATGGCTTCATAGGTGAAGATGTTTATGTAAAACAACCCCCTGGTTTTGAAAACCCAAGTACCCACATAAAGTCCTTAAACTTCATAAGGCTCTTTATGGACTCAAGCAGGCCCCTCGGGCGTGGTATGATAGACTTAAGTCTTTTCTGCTTGAGCGAGGGTATTTAATGGGCTCTGTTGATAAAACACTGTTTACTCTCAAGCATGGCAAAGATTTCCTCCTAGTGCAGATTTATGTGGATGATATCATCTTTGGTGGCTCTTCTCATTCTTTGGTTGCCGAGTTTGCAGATACCATGAGCAGGGAGTTTGAAATGTCGATGATGGGTGAACTCACCTTTTTCCTTGGTTTGCAAATCAAGCAAAGCAAACAAGGTACTTTTGTCCACCAGACAAAGTACACCAAGGACCTGCTCAAGAAGTTCGACATGTCCGATGTGAAGCCCCTCGCCACTCCAATGGCTACATCTGTAGCATTGGACCCTGACGAAGATGGAGAAGCCGTAGATCAGAAGGAGTTCCGGAGCATGATCGGCTCCCTCCTCTACTTGACTGCCACGAGGCCGGACATACACTTCGCAGTATGTCTGTGCGCTCGTTTTCAGGCTTCACCACGAGCTTCGCACCGCCAAGCGGTAAAGCGCATCTTAAGGTATCTCAAACACACCCTTGAATTTGGCATATGGTATTCATCGTCTTCATCTTTATGTCTTCGAGGTTATTCAGATGCGGATTTTGCTGGGTGTAGAATTGATAGGAAGAGTACCTCTGGTACTTGTCATTTTCTGGGTACTTCTCTGGTTTGCTGGTCTTCCCGCAAACAGTCTAGTGTTGCACAATCGACGGCTGAGGCCGAATATGTTGCTGCAGCTAGCTGTTGCTCTCAGATTTTGTGGATGGTTTCCACTTTGCGGGATTTCGGGTTAGATTATAAGAGTGTTCCACTTTTCTGTGATAACACTAGTGCTATTTGTATTGCAAACAACCCGGTTCAGCACTCCAGAACCAAACACATTGATGTACGGTATCATTTTCTCAGAGATCACAATGAGAAGGGTGATATTGAACTTCAATATGTTGATACCCAACACCAGCTTGCCGACATTTTTACAAAACCCCTCGATGCTTCTCGATTTGCTTACTTGCGTGGGGAACTTGGTATTTGTCATCCCTACGGCATTTTGTGAGGGGGAGCTGATTTTAATTGTCTTGCATATGCTCATTATGTGTGGAATTGCACTTACATCTTTTGCTATTATATGCCTGCTTTTAATTCAAAGAAATCATGACAGCTCAGCTCTAGGAAATATGTCTGGAACATTGATTGTGCATGATGTTTTATTTTCTAAACTCAAAACTTGCTCACCGCACAATCTTGTATCTAGCTTGTTTAGACTGGACTGCTTTTAGCTATCTTTTATCTACTTGACAGCAAGACACTGTTCCTTGGATGCTAAAATATGCAACTTGAAAAATGTGTTCTTTATTCATGGATACTCATCAAAATATTTAATTCATCAAAATCAAAATCAAAAATCCATGATTTGCCTGGTTTCAATGAAAAGATCCAGGAGGGTTTGTTTGTCGCACTACTCTATTCTAGACTGCTTACCATTGCACATTGGTCTGAACTAGGATAGTGTAGTGTTTGCCAAAATCACCGCCTTAAGCTTCAGATGGCTTTCTTGCCTAGGCTTGGCTTGATTGGAAAGTATAAGGTGGACAAACAAATAACCCCTGGCATTAAGAAAAGAACAACAAATTTAATGGCTCATCAAGTTTGCTTTCAAAGCTCCTTTTGAACAAGAATTGTCTGTCTAGGGTAGAAATTGTTAGCTTTGCGCAGTCCTTGCCCTCACATGTCTAGCTACTGTGATTAAGTGGTGATGCTTTTACTTCAAAATGACAAAATCACATGTCATCATCTTGTTTCACAGAATGTTAAATTGAGCTGAGCACATGATCATTGATGTTACTGTTGGCATATTTTTGCATTATATGTCTTTGCAATTCTATTCACTTCGAAGCTTTGCATCTTTTTTTCATGCTCCTTGATGCTTGCATTGCCAAAGGGGGAGAAATTCCGGAGAGATTTGCTATGTTCTCTGCCGCAAGAAGGCATATTTTCTAAAGGGGGAGAAAAATTTGCCAAAGGGGAGTTTTGCCAAAGGGGCTTTTACTCTTTTGAGAAAGGGGGAGGAAAATTCTTTTATCAAGTGACATGCTTTGGCTCTTTTCTGAGTTTTTATGGTCACTTGTGTGCTGAAAATTTTTACATTTTCTTGAACTTCGATTTGGTTGTCAATGCACTCATCAAGGGGGAGATTGAGAAACCAAGGGTTGGTTTCGGTGTTTTGTGATGAGTGATTGACAGGCTTTTTACCCTCTGTTCGAAGGGTACCTCCGAAGGGGCTTCGGAGGTGGGACCTCCGAAGGGGCTTCGGAGGTGGGACCTCCGAAGGGTGTTCGGAGGTGGTTTCACCGAAGGGTGTTCGGTGTTGCTTGCTGCAGCTGTGCAGCGGAGTGTGCTCGTCGGAGGGGTCCGACAGTACGCGATGACTGGGTTCGTACCGATGGCTTCGGTACTTTGGGCGGTACACCGGAGTGTGTGCCGGAGGTTGATAACCCGGAGAGGTCTCTGGAGTACTGGATACACTTGTCTGCTTGTCTATGGTGCACAGGGACTTCGGAGGCGACGGACAAGGTTCGAGCCAGGTGAACCTGGGTCAAGCGGGAGGCTTGATGCCAGGGGAGCGGGGAGCTCCGTCACGGTGGCTGCGAAGGTGGTCCGGGTCGGTCCTCGGGTCGAGGCGTGCCAGGTGAAGGCAGAGAGTGCGGAGCGTGGCTCCGGCTGAAGGTACTCCGAGACAAAGTCCTCGGAGGTGAGGCACTTCGAAGGTACTCCGAATGGAGTGACTTCGGAGTTGGTGGATCAAGTCCTCTGCGGAGGCAAGGTGTTCGAAGTGTGCTCCGGAGGGAGACACTCGAAGGTGGCCCGACGAAGGTCTCAGAAGTCGAGGCGCATCGAAGGCATGGTCCGGGTGAGGCTCGTCGAGGAGTGTGCTCGGGAAGAGGCACTGCGACGGAGTGCTCATGGAATGCTTCATGCGGAGGCCTTGGACGAAGGAGGGACTTCGAAGGGTGGTACTCCGAAGGTGGGGCTTCGGAGTGTGAAGGACTTCGGAGCGAGGCTAGCTCCGGAGTGAGGATGTCTTGAGGTGCTTCGGCCATGCATGGCTTCGGTACACGGACGGACGGTGTTCGAGCTGGGAGTAGCTGCGAAGCCGTGGTGATCCACTCCGGAGGTGGTGGTGCGAAGGCCCAAGGGGCTTTGACGGCTTCGGCTCAAAACCGTCACTGTATCGAAGGACTTCTTCGGCGGAGCGAAGGCCAACAGGCTGCAGGCTTCTCGCCGAAGCTACCGCACCCTCCGGTGCGAAGGGAGGTTCCAGAAGTCAACACTGTAAAGGCTGACACTGTCTGTTCTGAAAAAGGCTGACACTGTCCCCTCTGCAGCTAACAGAGAAGCCTCCAAAATAAAGGTGGACTACCTTTTGTACCCCTTAGTTCTGAAGAGACAAAATGAATGTAAACCCTAGGGGTAAAGTAGTCACTTCCTTAGGATGAAGCCGTGGGCTATAAATATGGGGGCTCGGTAGGTAACATTTAACACTTTGAGCATTTACTGTTGAGCTCCTGTACACACAGACCTCGCTGGTTTTCATCCAGAGTTCAATATATTTTGTGTTCCTTGTTCAAGCGGCGAAGCCCTGCTTCTTTGTGCTTTTGCTTGAGCTCGCTTTACATACCTCGCTAGTCTTAGTGCACCGAAGCTTGTTTTGGCGAAGGGTGTTTTTCTCGCGAAGTGTGTTTTACAGTGTGCTGTCGCTCTGTGTAACACGAGGCAAGACCTCGCTGCTTACTAGCGAAGCCCTGATCTTTTCCCGTAGTGCTTCTTGTGTCGAAGCCCTTAGCGTGGTCCGTTTTGTGTGCGTGTAGACCTTCGCGTACGAAGCCCAGCACCAGTTGCTGTCGCCAAGTACTTGGTCGAAGTCCTCAGAGGGCTGTCCACTCTTGCGAAGGGTGAAGTGCAAAACCTGCTCGAAGCACCTCGTGTGCGGAGCCTGCACTGACTTAGCAGAGTAGATTTTCGAGGGTTGTTCGTGGAGCGAAGTCTTCTTGGCTTCGAACTTTTGCTCCTGCGAAGCCTGTGTTCGGAGCTGTCGAAGTACCTCCGAACCAGACCTTCGAAGGTAGTGTTCGAAGCCTGTTCCGCAGAAGACAGAACTGAAACCGAAGGCTAGTTTTTAGCCCGAAATTTTAAAAGCTCCCATTCACCCCCCCTCTGGTCGCCATTTCCGGTCCAACATTAAGAAAATGGGGTGGCCTGGGAATACTGAGTGCAAGTTCTGTGCTCATCTGGAGGATGTTGATCATGTCATTTTTAGGTGTCAAATTTCCAGTTTTGTCTGGTGTTTCATGAGAGATGCCTTGGGTGGGCTTCTTCCCCTGACAGTAGAGAGATGTTTGTTGATGTGCATATTGCTCGAGCCGCTAGTAAGAATAATAACATTCCTATTTGGCTGTTAGCTAGTTGTGCTTCGACTTTATGGCTTCACCGTAATGAGTTTATTTTCTATAACAGAATTACCTCTAATGTAATGAACCTTCTTTATCGTTCTATTTCCATTCTTTCCTAGTGGTCGGCGGTACCACCTGCTCGCTCGAGGGAGGAAGTGGCCAAGTGCCTCGAATTGCTCCATGTCAAAATTCGGAACTACTCAAATCAGACCCAGGCTACAAACAGCGGGTTGACGTGAAGGGGGTGGTGTCTAAAGGGACCTGATGGTTGAAGGCCTGCATATTGCGTTTAGCTGGGCTTAAAAATTTTTGGACTCAGTGTGATTCTCATTTTTTGGTTGTGTGCTGCTATCATAGTTCTGGTGTCTTCCTGGTGAAAAATGGCTAATCTCGAGCCTAGGGATCTTTTTGTGGTGATGGAGTCAGACTAAATGTCAGTGTGTTTCCCATGTGTTTCATCTTTTCACCCTTAGGCCTTGTTTGGGAAGAGGGGGAGTAAAACTCCAGGGAATAATATCTCAAAGGGGATTTTGAGTGACATATTTCTCCCCCTCCAACTCCCTAGGAAGAAATTTCCCTTTGGGAAAATATTCCCAGCCACTATTTGGGAACGAAGAGGATAAAAATCCTCCTACTCAATATCAAGTGTAAAAAAGCTCTAATTTTTATGAATTCAATTGCACGTAAGATAATAACTAGAACACATAAAGATCTGATGTAGAGAACATTCTAAAATACTATAGATACCATAAAGAAAAGTTGCATACAAAAAAAGTGTACATGAGTAAATGAACATGAGTAAACAGTGTCTGATCTAACTTATTTGTTTGTTTACCTAAATAAATGAAAATGAGTAACTCTCGTCTCCATTTTGTTTGGTTGGAAAGGAGCTAAATGCAAGCATGCAGGTACCATCTCATTCGTGCATGAAGAGAATAGGGAGATAACAAGTTTCATGAGCCCAGTGGACAATATACTTTACCACAAGAATTTTGAAGATGTAGACAGCACGAGGGGCCTCCTGGGCGAGCGAGTACAAGGGCCTCCCGGCCACGCCTCGGCCGTGCGAGCGCGAGGGACTCCCGGCCGCGCCTCGGCCGCGCGTGCGCGAGGGGATCCCGGCCGCGCCCCGGCTGCGCGAGCGGCTCCTAGCCGTGCGAGAGGGAGGCGGACACCAGCAGCGGGGAGGCGACCACTGGCCGCGCGAGGGACTCCCGGCCGCCGCAAACCGGGAAAAGCCAGCCACGAATCTGGATGTGTTTTTTTCTCTCCCCGGGGATAGACTGGGTTAGGGTTAATGTGGCCCGTAAAAATTTTGGCCCACTCATCGTCCAAATGGCCATTGCGGGCTGACGAGAATAAAAAAACCTGGGCCAAAATTTCCCCGAGTTTGGGCCAAAATCCCCACCGGGATTGGGCCTCCCAAACAAAGCCTTATGGATGTTGCCTGTCTCCTTTTGTCGGTGTGACTTTTTGTGGTTGAGAGTTGTCTGAACTTATTTTGTAAGCTGGTTTCCCAGAGCCGTTACTAGTGTGTTTGGCTTTCTAATAAAGTCGGGCTCTCTGGCCTTTTCTCTAAATAAACGGCATCGTACATCGATCAAGTTGTCTATCCATGATCCACGATCGCTTGGCGATGTTAACCGAGGAGTTTGCCCCTTCCTTTAGTAGCTTCATTCGGTTCTCAAAACTAAGGAACTGCGTGTAGACCTCCAAGATAGAACTCTGAGGTATAAGTAGGATGAGTTCACCTAACTATAGAGGATATCACTAATTCGAAGTCAGTGTCGAGACTAGAGGCGTTCAATTTTTCATTATCTATAGCCTTACCGGATGAAGCAATTTATCAGCAAGAGCCAATATATTCTACCACCATCATGTTATCCTTGCGAGTGATGGCAAAAGCTATGCGTGGTTTGATGGAACATAAGTGGCTAAAGAACTTCTTGATCGGAAGCAATCCACGCCTCTAGGCTGGATTTGGTTGTAAGATGGTCTTGCCATCTCTCTCGGTGCTGATTTTTGCATCTAGAATTTTGCTTGCTATACACTACTACAAAGCGACACTGTAGCGGCGGGCAAAATCGACCTATAGTGGCGGGCATCCAGTCCGCCACTGCTCTAACGCCACTACTTTACCAGCAATAGTGGCGGGCGCTGGTGCTGCCGTCAGCACCAGCAACTCTAGTGGCGGGCATCTAATGGCCCGCCACTACAGTGGTTTTGCCCAACGCCACTACAGTGACAGTTTGTAGTAGTGATAGTTCGATAGCTTTCCAACCGAACGCTACGAATTGGAGGAAGGACTTGTTCCTTCCACAGAAGGTAATTTCCCATGTTTAATTTTTCTACAACAGCATGGCCGGCCAAGGGATTCACGGCGGCGGCGGCGGCGGCGGCGCCGGAAGAAGAGCTCGCCATGCTAGATGCGTTTTGGTTGGAGGAACAACTTTGATACCATAAATAACTTACGTTGGCAAAGTGTGTTAGCTCTGTAGAGCCGCAGTTGCGTGTTGATATGTGCGAGGAATTGCCCCTGGCGTGGCGTACAATGTGAAGCTTACAATGCTGAATTACAGAACAAGAAACAAATCAGAAAACTAATCTAGCAGATTACATGTACGCACATAACCTCTTAAACTTATCATGTACTTCGATTCTTATATTTTAACACCATGTGCTCCGGATATGTGTTGCTCGGAGGAGTTAGCATGGAGCTTATCAATTTCGTTTTGATATTAACCATTTTGATCGGTATGTATCACTTAAACCAGTACTTAATATATTTCAAGAGGCAAATGGACATAGCACCCGAATAAAATTAACAAGCAATTTTAAGCCTTTGAGAGGCGAACTTGGCGGCGGCACGGTCCACAGCTGCACATGGGCCATGGCCGCGAATCTTTTATCTCCCCAGCAAAACTGGACAATATTTAGGTTCAGGTTTCTCAGGTCAGTTACTTTAGCTTCCACTGTTTCCCATTCCAGCTCCAAGATTGCATTTGCCAGCTTGGGGTCACAACTAAATCCAGTTCCAATGCCAGAATATTGCTACTCTTTTCTGATCCAGCATGTGAAGGCCGTTTGTTCGTGGGCAGTTATTTGCTGCCAGGATCATTAAGGATCTTGCTCAGATGTCAGGGATCAGAGACAGCTCCCCAACATGTCATGTGGCCGCCACTTAATGGAAAAGGACGCCGGCCATTGAGCAAATCAAACCCACTAATCTCCCGCCATTCTCGCTCGCTCTCACGCTCGCACGGCCGGGAACCCGATGATTTGATTCGTTAGCGCGTACGCGTTCGTTCAGTTTTTACTACTACTAACTGCCGGTTGATACTAGGGAGGTGTGGGTAACTATCGTATGGTGTATGGGTATGAGTTTGGATTCAATTTTGTGTTCGTAGGTTTGCGGGTTTACGTATCCATTTATTTGTGGATCAAACACAAATTTAGATTTAAATCTGTAAGTTTCGTGGTTTTACCGATTACTTAAAATTACATAGCTTAACATATTTTCCATTATTTTTCTCGTGTTAATGTTATGTTACATTATATTTAGTAATTTCATCATTTCAAACTATGCAATAGTAATGTAATAATATCCGATTTATTGTAGTTTTTTAACTATATTTATGTTGTAAGTATAAACTGAATTCGTGGGTTACTCATCGGGTTTCAGATACTCGACGAGTTCAGATTCAGATTTAATTTTGAACTCATGGGTTTCATAGATTCAGATTTGCACGGATTGCACGGGTTTACTTCGCGAATGGATTTTCATCAAATTTGTAGGTTTCAAACCCGTTTCTTGATGCACGAAACAAGTTGTCTCTTGCTGCAGTTGCCTTCAATGATTGGACCGGACGCTGCGTGATTGAAGGCCGCAGAACAGGTCGGAACTCGCATCTCCGCATCGGTTCTTCTCAACATTCAGAAGCTTCAGATCAAGCCGCGTGGGGTTACCGAAGAAAATGGAGTGGTAATCCACTGTGTCAATATCTTAATGGCATTCCCAATGGATTGTGCCTGTAGCAAGGTCTATCTTTATTTCTGTCACATGGACATCACTGTAGAAATAATCTCCATGATGCATAATATTTATTAGTGGGGCCAAAATAAATAATCTCTCTTCCCTCTCACCTCTCACAACTGATTACTTTTGTATTAGAAATCGTGCGTCATTCCCCAATGCAATATCCATGTTATTGGTTTATGTGTTTAAGCTATGTCTTATGCAATAGGAGTACATTATTTTTTTTCATTAATTCTTGTGCCATGGTTAGATTTTTTATCTTACATGACATGTTAGTAATTACTATGGACAATTCACTAGAAAAAGTCCTAAAGAGCACCATCACCAACTGCCACTGAAATCACTTTTACTTTGTCCCATTGATTTTGATAATCTATACTACTATATAATAGACGAGTTGTTTTTACTCATCTAGACGATTTGTATCATTTATTGCTTACTCATACTCATTGAAACAATCTCCTTCGTTCACTACCCACGCTGAACATTGCCCGCAATTGTGTTCTGTTGCATGGATTTTCGGCCATGCACTGCGCACACTGATGCTTGATTTCCGGCCATGCAGTGATTCAAAACATATTTCCGACACGCTCACAACGCCCTCCCACAATCTCCGCCCTGCCATCTCCGTTCCGCATCACCTACTAAACACGGCCCATCTGCAAGATGCCCTAGCTGGCTACCCTTACTCGTAGGCCATCCGCGCGTCTGCCGCCGCTCGCCTCTTACCACTGCGCTGTTTTTACTTACCACCCGCGTCCACGCCGCCGCCACACTCCTCTCAGCCCTGCATCACCTGTGCGTCTCCCACCTCCTCTCAACCCCACGCCATCGTCCGCCCCCCACCTCCATGCCGCCGCCACACTCCTCTTAGCCCCACATCACCTGTGCGCCTCCCGCCTCATCTAAAACCCACGCCGTAGTCAGGCTCCCGCCTCTGCACCGCTGCGCACACTCCCCTTAGTCTGGTGGCTTGGAACCGAGGACCAGCGTCGTCGGCTTGTGGGGGATTCGGTGGCTCGGGTGTTGCGTACAGGGCGGAGGACCCGAGGGCCGGCAGTGGCTTATTGCGAACTAGGGCGCTCGGCGTAGGTGGCCGCTGAGAAACAGCCGGGACCGGTCCTACGACGAGGTAAAACGGTGCATAGGCCGACGATTTGGGCCGACTTCTGCAGGACTGTGCCGAGGGACAATTAGTGGTCTGGCTGAATACAGCGTCCTTGTGCAGGGTCAGGTGGCTCCCAGACAAGGCAGAGGAAGGCCGGCGGCGTACGGACTGAGGATCGACAGTGATGGGGAACCACATTTATGAAATTATTGATTACTGATTGTTCGTGTCATGCCTTTCCAGAATATTGTTAAAATAACCAGCAGATGCATGTAAAATGTGGTTCATTTTTTGTCCGTATCCTATCTTTTTAGAATATTCTTATTTTTTTCTATTACTTTTACAAGTCTTTGTGTTCTTTGGGTGCGTAAGGTGCTCCTGATATAGGTAAACTTTGGTGGATTCCTGGCAAGTGAAGCTCTTGGATCACTACTTTCCTCTACAGAGGAAATGTAACCCACCATTATAATGTAATCATCTAACCAAGTTGATTGAGACAACAAAACCAACATCTGCAGAGGAATTTGTCACAATGACAAATGCAACTAAAAATTTCAAAGAAGTACAACAAATGAGGTCCAACATACTACTAGCATTTATTCTTCCGTATCATAGCGTGGAAAATAAATTTTCTTAAAGCCATAAATTTTCAACAGAAATTGTCTGCTGCTATTCATATGTTTTTATTGTGCTTACATGTTAGCCCCTTGTTATTTCAGGTAGAATCTAGATATAAGGTTGTAACTCAGAACTAGATGTTTTAAAGATAGGAGGTAAGCACTGTCCATTTAGACTAGCACTTGCTCATCGTTGAAATGTACATTTAATCTATACTACTATATAATAGACGAGTTGTTTTACTCATCCAAGCAATCTGGTCTGTTGATTGTTTACTCATACTCATTGAAATGATCTGCACCGTTGATCACCTTCCTTTACTCGGCCCACAACTTTGCCTGTTCCATTCCATCAGAAATTACGCATCTCCTCTCACACGCGCCTGCACCTTTCCTTCCACGCCCTCCCTCCGATCTCTCCATCGATCACACCGCATATTAGGATCCCCAACCAATCCTCCTAAATTCCCGGCAATCAAACTATCACATGCCCAACCGAATCTTCGATTTCTTGTTTGTTGCTTTGATTTGGTTTCTTTGGTGCACTGGTTGGAGAGGGGCAGGATGTAGTGGGCTGGGTTGAGCTCACCGGCTGAGGAGCCATGCTGAATAGCGTGGGCCTCATGGCTCCAGAAGTGATGAGTTATTGTCAACGATAGTCAATGAGGACCGGAGAAGAGAAGAGATCTGCTGTTTCATGGGCCGCGTGTGACTCAGGTACACGGGCAGCGAGCGACTGTCGGGCAGAGGAGGCTGCGAAGTCGGGCTGGCCCAATCCGGGTGCATGGGCCTGAAGCAGTAGAAGACCCACTGGGCTGTTGACCAGGACTGACTCAGGTACACGGGCGGTGAGCGATTGCCGGGCTGAGAGAGCTGCGGAGTCGGGCCGGCCCAATCCGGGTACCTGGTGCAAAGCCGGTGGAGGCTTTGTCAGTTTCGGCGTAAAACTGACAACCGTTGATTCTGTATCCGACTGTCCAGAAGAGAAGCCGTAGTCGCTACGAAAACTTAGCTTCTGGATAAGTCATCTGTAACTCTAGGCCCACAGTCAGTCAGTCGTGTCTGTAAAAATTCCTAAGGGCAGTAGAGTCTTTTCCTTTATTTTTGAGTCTGTAAAAACCCTAAGGGGCTGGTAGAATATTCCTAGTGTTGGGCTGCCTATAAATAGGACCCCAATCCCTAGGGTTTGGACTACCCCTTCTAGAATTCACTTTTCAATCCATTGGGTCATTTTGCCTCTCACGTTCTCTCTCCTATGTGCGCCGCCAGGCACTGGTTCACCCTTTTTGCCTTGCATTTACTTTGCTCCTGTGAGATTGAATTTTTGTTAGTTGTTGAGGTGTGTGCGCATTGATTCCTCTGATTCAAGAAGCTTCGGTTTGTTGTGCTGGTTGATTTTATTCCTGAGGTTGTGTCCCTGTTGCGTGTGTTCTTCGTGAGAAGTAGTACTAGTTCTTGCTGTTGCAAGTAGTACTACTTCTGTGGCTACAGTACTCGCTGCCAGCCTTTTTACCTTCTACCGCACAGCTTTTTGATCGAAGCAGACTGGATTGAATGCCTTTTTGACTGTTTTCTGGCGAAGCCATTATCTCTGTTTCGAAGCCCCTCAGCTCCGTGAGGCAGGCTTCGAACGTATACTCTCAGAGGCTTTGTTCGAACTACGGACTGTTTTTGTATTCTGTGTCTGACTTCGGAGTATTTTTCAAAACTGTCAGCATCTATACTTCGAACGTCTGTGCGAAGGTACTTTGTCTTGAGTGCTTCGAAGTCCTCACTTCGACTGGTTTCGAAGTTGACTTCGGAGCTTGCTCCTCTGTTAAACTTCGTTTTTGCTTTCTCGAACGTGTATCAACCTTCGCCTGTTGATTCGAAGCTAACTCTTTTCGTAGGTAGGGCTTATGCTTCGAACTTGTCTTTCTGTCGTGTGACAGGCTTCGCTTCTCTGTTCGAAGGTAGTCCGTGTGTACTTTGTGTGCGAAGTTTTTCTGTTCGAAGGTTTGCTTCGAAGCTTACGGTTCAAAATTGTGTTCGAAGTTTTGTCTTCGAAGTGCACACTTCGAAGCAGACTCCGACTCTGTCACTTTGCTCCGAAGCTCTTGGTTCGAAGCTGTGTTCGAAGCCTTGTCTTCGAAGTAAATACTTCGAACCAGGCTCCGGCATTGTCATACTTCGCTCCGAAGTACACTTCGCATCTTGCCACTTCGAACTAGGCTAGACCGTAACACCTTCGGCATCTCGGACAGGCTCCATCACCAACCTCCGAAGCTGACCTCGACGTGTGAAGGGGGATTCGCCAAGTTCCGAACAGGAGACAAATTTGGATAGTAACTTCTCTTCTCATCTTACACATACTTAGATCATTTCATTGAGAAGTTTAGGCCTATTACAACTTGCTCATCTGCCTAGTTGCACTACTTTAGATTTACACTGTTTATTATCAGTTTCTTTTAGGTTAGAAACCTTTAGACTTAGGTCTTCTGTTTATTTTCTGCTGCGAAGTCTTTTGAGGTGCGTTGGGTATTGGGAACAGGCCATTGATTCGAAAGAATTTTTTAAGGCGCCCATTCACCCCCCCCCTCTGGTCGCTACTTTCGGTCCTACAAGTGGTATCAGAGCTTGGTTAGGGTTTTTCCATACCTTAACCGGTTCTAAACCCCAGTAGTGACTATGACGTCTCCCGGCAAGGTCCCGTCCTTGGAAGCCTATGGCTATAATTATTGGAAGACTCGCATGCGAGCCTATCTCATGAGCCAGGGTTCGGACATATGGGACATTTGCGTTCACACCACGTTTGTCATTTTGCCAGTTACTGAGCAAGGTACTGCTGGTATCATTGCTCAGCATCTGAGTAACAATAAGGCTGTGAACATTTTATTTTCTGGTTTAGGTCCTACTGAGTTTGAGCGTGTGAGTCACCTCTCCACTGCGAGAGAGATCTGGGCTACCCTCAAGGCACACCATGAGGGAACAGCACAGGTCAAGGCTCGGCTCTATCAGACCTACCAGCGTGAATATGAAAATTTCACACAGAAGCCGGGTGAATCTGTTGAGGCTTTGTTTGGTCGTTTTTAGTCGATCATAAACAAGCTTCGGGACAACAAGGCTGAGGGTGCTCAGTTAGTCTCAGATCATGAGCAGGCGCTCAAGGTTCTCCATACCTTGGACCCAAAGATCTGGGAGATCAAGGTATCCTCTATCGTCGAGAGCACTTCTTACGATACCTTGACCATTTCTGAGTTATTTAGCAAGCTGAAGGCCACTGAGGTAGATATCCAGTTGAGATCAAATCTCACTGGCTCTGGATCAAAATCCCTGGCCCTTGCTACACCTTCAGTTGATCCCTCTGCTGTGAGCTGTGATGGGTTCTCTTTGATGTCTATCACTGAGGACCAGCTTGAGTTGTTGGGAGATGATGATTTGTGTCTCTTTAACAACCGGGTGCGTCGTGTCTATGATAAGAGAATGTTCAAAAGACACGGTACAAAATCCGGATGTTTTGAATGTGGTGATCCAGGACACTTCATCGCCGACTGCCCCAAGCGCAGTGGATACAAGAAGGGCACCGGCAGCAGCTTCCACGACTCCGGCAAGCATGAGAGCCCCTCCTTCAACAAGGGCAAGCCGAAGACTCGTTTCTTCAAGAAGGCCCTGAAGGACTACCGGCGAGAGAACAAGAAGCGCGACAAGGCCTTCTTCGCCGAGATGGAGAAGAGCTACTCCAAGCAGTCCACGTCCTCTTCCTCTTCATCGAGCTCAAGCGATGAGGAGATCGCCATCAGGAAGGGGAAGGACAAGGATGATCCGGCGGGCCTCTGCTTCATGGCTTTCGGGGACAAGCCAAAGAGCCGATCACACCAGCGCCGAAGATCCCGCAAGAGCTTCTGTTCTATGGCTCTTGGGGATAGAGAAGAAAAGACCTCCTCCGACGACTCCAACGACGACGACAGCAAGGTATCATCTTATGAGCGTGAAATAGTTGATTTACTTGAGAGCAATCGTCAGGAGTTGAGATATCGGGAAAAACTGCTTAGGGGGGCTAACAAGAGGATAGATGAGTTAGAAAGTGAGCTTGCCGTGGCCAACGGCAGAATCGAGAGTCTATCTTCTTCCCCTTGCTTGGGTGATAGCAGTGAGTGCCCGAAGTGTGAGGTGCTTCTGTGTGACCTGTCGACTCTGAAGTCCAGGTACACAGAAAGGGTTGATGAGAGGGACGCTTTGGCCACTGAGCTTGAAAGCGCTCAGCTGGAGCTGAAAGATGCTCAAGCCACTGTCTCGCACCCTGTGTTGATTGCTCATCTCATTTAGCTGCCTTAGCTGTGCTGAAATCCAAGGGTAATGAACATTTGGGTGATTTGGAGAGGTTGAGAGCTGAGCTTGCCCAGACTAGGCTAGAGCTTGAGACACTGTCAGTTCCACCCACTGTTTGTGAGAACTGCCTGTCTCTTAGAATGGAATTAATTAAGCTGAAAGCCGAGAAGTCTGTCCAAGTAGAGAGTGAGTGTGAGACCTGCTTGTCTCAGGTGGAGGTTCTAGCTTCCTTGAGAGAGGAGCTAGCAGATTCTCAGAATGAGAACTTTTACCTCCGTTCTATCCTGAGTTGGATCAGTGCCAGAGAGCCACAGCTTGGCATGATGATCCAGCAGTTCAAGAGGCAGGATGGGTTTGGGGTAGGTTACACCTACACCAAGGCTGACTTTGAGAGTGCCATTAGCCGGGCAGTGGAGTGGAGTAAAATGACTCCAGAGCAGAGGTATCCCAAGACTCACTCCACTGAGTCTTCCTGGGCTTGTCAGCCCAAGGATGGAGTGATCCATGAACCACCTAAAGCTCCACCCAAGAAACCTATCTGGGTTCCAAAGCCCAAAAATCTCCACACTTCTCTTGACTCTCTTCCTGGACCCTCTCAGCCCAAGAAGACCACTCCAAACACTACCAAGCCCAAGAATCCTAAACCTCAACCACATCCCAAGAAGCCTACCTATCATTGTGAGTACTGTCAGAGAGACGGGCATCTTGCGGAGTTCTGCTTCAGGAGGAAGCGGGTTGAGAGAGCAGAGAGGGCTCGTAGTGATCAGGAGCAGTTCTACCAGCAGGGTGGTAGGCTGCGTGTTCCTCGGCGCGGGGAGAGGCTGGAGGCCAGGCCGCGTCGTGTAGGTGGTGGTAGAGGAGACGGTTTTCTTGCCCGTGCTCCAGTTGGTGGTGTTCGTTCTGGCAGAGTTCCAGACCGAGTTGGCTACGGTTCTGGACCTCGTGGCCGTAGGGTTAGGCAGAACCGAGGACCGCGCTTTGAGCCGCGTTTTGGTCCAAACTCTTTTGATGGTTTTCGCTTTCCATCTTTTGAGCAGATGGCTCGACACTGGTTTAGCTCTTTTGCTAAACCTGGTGCCGGACCATTTGCTCCCACTTACAGACACTGATTGTGCAGGACCGGGGACTGGAGGATGTTTGGATCATGGACTCAGGATGCTCTCGCCACATGACGGGACATTGCAGATGGTTCTCCAGTCTCACTCCCCCGAGCTCCAAAGAATATATCACTTTCGGGAACAGCGGTCAAGGGAAAGTAAGTGGCATAGGCTCAATTAGCATTTCAGATCATTTCTCTTTGAAGAATGTTGCCTTGGTTAAAAATCTGAACTTCAACTTGATTTCTGTGTCGCAACTTCTTGAGGATGGTTTGGAAGTGCGTTTTAAGAAGGGCAATTCTTCTGTGGTTGATTCTAGAGGGTCTTTGGTTTGTCAGATTTTACCCTTCGGTAAAGTTTTTCGAATTGACTTCTCTAGTTCTTTTGGCCCTTCTCGCTGTTTGATTGCTGGATCTTCTTCTGAGCTCTGGAAGTGGCATAGGAGGTTAGGTCACTTGAGTTTTGATCTGCTAGTTAGGTTAAGCTCTATGGACCTCATCCGAGGATTGCCCAAGCTTAAGATGGAGAAGGATCTAGTTTGTCATCCCTCTCGTCATGGGAAAATGGTTGCCGCTTCTCACTCACCTGTGACTCAGGTGATGACTTCGTATCCAGGCGAGCTTTTACATTTGGACACTGTAGGTCCAGCTCGGGTACGCTCAGTCGGTGGGAAGTGGTATGCACTTGTGATTGTTGATGACTTTTCTCGATTCTCGTGGGTTTTCTTTTTGGAGTCTAAGGATGAAACTTTTCAATTTGTCCATGACCTGATTTTGAAGCTGAAGAATGAGAACAATGGTCGGATGCGAGCAATTCGCTCCGACAACGGCTCTGAGTTCAAGAACTCTCAGTTCATCAGCTTCTGTAGTGATCAGGGTCTGGACCATCAGTTTTCATCTCCTTACACTCCCCCACAGAACGGCGTTGTGGAACGAAAGAACCGCACGCTAGTTGAGATGGCCAGGACGATGCTCGATGAGCACAGGACTCCTAGGCGTTTTTGGGCTGAAGCCATGAACACGGCTTGCTATCTGGCCAACCGCATTTTTCTTAGAGCTTACCTTGGTAAGACATCATATGAGTTGCGGTTTGGCAGACAGCCCAAGGTTAGCCACTTGCGAGCGTTTGGTTGCAAGTGCTTTGTGCTCAAGAAGGGAGGGCATTTGGACAAGTTTGAGTCTCGTTGCTGGGATGGTGTTTTTCTTGGTTATGCATTGCATTCTAGAGGCTTCCGTGTTTGGAACCTCGAATCCCAGCTGCTTGTCGAGACGTGTGAGGTTTCATTTGATGAGTCCTTGCCTTCTTTGACTCCTTCTTTTGAGCTTTCTGGTGATGATGAGCTCGGAGAGTCCATCTTCGAGGAAGATGAGGATACTCCAGCTGCTGATGAGGGTGGGCTTTCTGCATCCCCCGCAGAGCCCACACCTTCTGAGACTTCGACTGAGGATGAGGGCGGACCTCTGATCACTTCTTCCACTTCGATCGAGCCCCCTCAGTCGAGTCCAGAGGTGCCAGCTGCTGACTCCGGTGAGGTGACTTCAGATCACCAGGGAACCCGAGCAGTTCAGCGTGACCATCCCTCAGAGCTCATCATAGGTGATTTGACTGAGAGGACTTTGCGTTCTTCTGCCTCTCTCGCTATGTTTGCTGAATCTGCGTTTGTTGCATATTTTGAGCCCAGAGATGTTTCTCATGCTCTTTCTGATTCTAATTGGATTAATGCTATGCAAGAAGAGCTTGAGAACTTTGTCCGCAATCGGGTTTGGACACTAGTTGAGCCGCCACCAGGATGCAACCCCATTGGCACCAAGTGGGTATTCAAGAACAAACAAGGTGAAGATGGGGTTGTGGTGCGCAACAAGGCTCGATTAGTTGCCCAGGGTTATTGCCAGAAGGAAGGTATTGATTTTGAAGAAACCTTCGCTCCTGTTGCCCGTCTTGAGTCCATTCATATTCTTCTAGCTTTTGCCGTTTCAAAGGGTTTTAAGCTTTTTCAAATGGATGCTAAGAGCGCTTTTCTGAACGGGTACATAGAAGAGGAGGTTTATGTTAGGCAACCCCCCGGCTTTGAGAACCCTAAGTTTCCTCGACATGTTTTTAAATTGCACAAAGCTTTATACGGGTTAAAGCAAGCCCCCAGAGCTTGGTATGACCGGTTAAAGCAGTTTTTGTTGGGGAAAGGCTTTGTAATGGGTTCTGTGGACAAAACTCTTTTCTTGCTCAGAGATGCTTCAGACTTCTTAGTCGCTCAGATTTATGTGGATGATATTATCTTTGGCGGTACTACTGATTCTCTTGTGTCCAAGTTTTCTGAGCAGATGCACAGTGAGTTTGAGATGAGCCTCATGGGTGAGCTCAAGTACTTCTTAGGGCTCCAGATCAAACAGACCAAGGATGGCACCTTCATCCACCAAGGTAAGTACACTCGTGATATGCTTAAGAAATTTGACTTTGGTGGTGAATTGAAGCCGCAGATGACCCCTATGGGCACTTCTGGGGGTCTGGACAAGGATGAGAGCGGTGTCAAGGTCAATGAGAGAGAGTTTCGAGGGATGATTGGTTCGCTGTTGTACTTAACGGCAACAAGACCAGACATACAGTTCGTCGTGGGACTTTGCGCGCGTTTTCAGTCTTCACCACGCGCGTCTCACCGGCAGGCTGTCAAGCGCATTTTCAGGTATCTCACTTATGCGCCCGATCTCGGTCTTTACTATTCAGCATCATCATCACTTGATTTATCTGGCTTTTCAGGATGCCGACTTTGGTGGGTGCCGGTTGGATCGCAAGTCAACTTCCGGTACTTGCCAGTTTCTTGGTTCCTCTCTTGTCTCTTGGTCTTCTCGAAAGCAATCTGGAGTTGCTCTTTCGACCACAGAGGCTGAGTACGTAGCTGCTGCTATCTGCTGCTCACAGTTGGTTTGGATGATTTCCACTCTACGAGATTTTGGGTTTTTCTTTCCTACCAGGGTTCCATTGTTTTGCGACAGCACTAGTGCTATTAGTGTAGGGAAAAACCCGTGTCTTCATTCAAAAACCAAACATATTGATGTGCGCTTTCACTTCTTGCGGGATCAATATGAGAAAGGTGTCATTGACCTTGTTCATGTTGATACCCATCATCAGTTGGCTGACATTTGTACCAAACCCCTAGATCAGTCTACATTCGAGCGTTTACGAGGGGATTTGGGTGTTGTGTATCCTTTCTAGGATACTTTGCGTCAGTTTTTCTTTCTTCTTTACTCCTTTCTTGAGTCTTTTTGTGTGTGTTCATACCTTGCATTTTCACATATCACACTTTAGAGATGCTTCTGTTATATGATTGAACTGCTTTACTTATTCTAGCTGATACATGCTTTTGATTACTTGTCAATGATCATGCTTTGGTTCAGTTCGCTTGATATGTCTGATATCTGTCATATGCATGGCTTTTATGCTTTAAAACTTGAAAAATGATCACCATTGCTTCCGGTAACTAGCATGTGTAGGCTGAGTGCTTTTGTTATCTGTTACATGCCTTGTAGCTAGTTCATCACATAGATGCAGATATGCAACTTGGACATCTTTTTGCTTCAACATGGAAAATGAGCTATAACAGTCAGAAATGAATGAAAATTCCATGCCTTTTTATGCTTAAAATTGAAAAGATCCAGGTGGGTTTGTCTTGTCGCATTGCATTGTTCTGGACTGCTTACCATAGCACTTTGGTATGAACTAGGACAGTGTAGTGTTTGCCAAGACCAATGTCTTAAGCTTTTCGATGGTCCTAGCTCTGGCCTAGGCTTGACTTGGTCGGTTAGCATAAGGTTTGACATGCAAATAACCCTTGGCATAAATGAAAAAGGAAAATTGAAAAAGCCTGAACATTTAAAAGATAACAAGTTTGCTGAAGCACTTCGTTTTGGACAATGCTTATCTTGGTAGATATCAGTTAGCTTCTGCATCTCATGTTTTACCTTGCTTGGTTCCTAGAACAAGTGGTGATACTTTTATTTGCAAAAACTGAAAAATGTGTGCTAAATGATTTTCTTTAGATATCATCTATTGCACTGATCATGCCATGTGTCTTCGACAGTATCTCTTTTGATGTATCTGTTAGATGTTGTAATTGCAGTCAATCATATCTGAGAAGCATGTTCTCTACACTCCTTCTGCACTCCAGTTGCATTCACTGCATATTTTGAGGGGGAGTTGCATTTCAGGGGGAGTCTGTGTCTCTTTTGAGTGCTTGATGAGTTCACTTGTCAACAAGGGGGAGAAAATTTGGGATCAGAGTTTAAGGGGGAGTTCTTACTCTGTTGATATCCTTGTTGTTCTGAAATCACACTCATTTTGAGCTTTTACGTTTTGGTTAACCATAATGACCGTCTCTTGCTTTTGTTTGGCTTTTGGTCATTAGGGTTAAACTTTTACCTTATTTTTCTTCTTCTTTGTCTTCTTGTGTTTTGTTTTCGTGTTTCCACATTTGTTCGCAGGTGCTGAGGAGCTGAGAAAAGAGGAGTGTTGACAATGCACTCATCAAGGGGGAGATTGAGGAGCCATGCTGAATAGCGTGGGCCTCATGGCTCCAGAAGTGATGAGTTATTGTCAACGATAGTCAATGAGGACCGGAGAATAGAAGAGATCTGCTGTTTCATGGGCCGCGTGTGACTCAGGTACACGGGCAGCGAGCGACTGTTGGGCAGAGGAGGCTGCGAAGTCGGGCTGGCCCAATCCGGGTGCATGGGCCAGAAGCAGTAGAAGACCCACTGGGCTGTTGACCAGGACTGACTCAGGTACACGGACGGTGAGCGATTGCCAGGCTGAGAGAGCTGCGGAGTCGGGCCGGCCCAATCCGGGTACCTGGTGCAAAGCCGGTGGAGGCTTTGTCAGTTTCGGTGTAAAACTGACAACCGTTGATTCTGTATCCGACTGTCCAGAAGAGAAGCCGTAGTCGCTACGAAACTTAGCTTCCGGATAAGTCATCTGTAACTCTAGGCCCACAGTCAGTCAGTCGTGTCTGTAAAAATTCCTAAGGGCAGTAGAGTCTTTTCCTTTATTTTTGAGTCTGTAAAACCCTAAGGGGCTGGTAGAATATTCCTAGTGTTGGGCTGCCTATAAATAGGACCCCAATCCCTAGGGTTTGGACTACCCCTTCTAGAATTCACTTTTCAATCCATTGGGTCATTTTGCCTCTCACGTTCTCTCTCCTGTGTGCGCCGCCAGGCACTGGTTCACCCTTTTTGCCTTGCATTTACTTTGCTCCTGTGAGATTGAATTTTTGTTAGTTGTTGAGGTGTGTGCGCATTGATTCCTCTGATTCAAGAAGCTTCGGTTTGTTGTGCTGGTTGATTTTATTCCTGAGGTTGTGTCCCTGTTGCGTGTGTTCTTCGTGAGAAGTAGTACTAGTTCTTGCTGTTGCAAGTAGTACTACTTCTGTGGCTACAGTACTCGCTGCCAGCCTTTTTACCTTCTACCGCACAGCTTTTTGATCGAAGCAGACTGGATTGAATGCCTTTTTGACTGTTTTCTGGCGAAGCCATTATCTCTGTTTCGAAGCCCCTCAGCTCCGTGAGGCAGGCTTCGAACGTATACTCTCAGAGGCTTCGTTCGAACTACGGACTGTTTTTGTATTCTGTGTCTGACTTCGAAGTATTTTTCAAAACTGTCAGCATCTATACTTCGAACGTCTGTGCGAAGGTACTTTGTCTTGAGTGCTTCGAAGTCCTCACTTCGACTGGTTTCGAAGTTGACTTCGGAGCTTGCTCCTCTGTTAAACTTCGTTTTTGCTTTCTCGACGTGTATCAGCCTTCGCCTGTTGATTCGAAGCTAACTCTTTTCGTAGGTAGGGCTTAGGCTTCGAACTTGTCTTTTCTGTCGTGTGACAGGCTTCGCTTCTCTGTTCGAAGGTAGTCCGTGTGTACTTTGTGTGCGAAGTTTTTCTGTTCGAAGGTTTGCTTCGAAGCTTACGGTTCAAAGTTAGTGTTCGAAGTTTTGTCTTCGAAGTGCACACTTCGAAGCAGACTCCGACTCTGTCACTTTGCTCCGAAGCTCTTAGTTCGAAGCTGTGTTCGAAGCCTTGTCTTCGAAGTAAATACTTCGAACCAGGCTCCGGCATTGTCATACTTCGCTCCGAAGTACACTTCGCATCTTGCCACTTCGAACTAGGCTAGACCGTAACACCTTCGGCATCTCGGACAGGCTCCATCACCAACCTCCGAAGCAGACCTCGACGTGCGAAGGGGGCTTCGCCAAGTTCCGAACAGGAGACAAATTTGGACAGTAACTTCTCTTCTCATCTTACACATACTTAGATCATTTCATTGAGAAGTTTAGGCCTATTACAACTTGCTCATCTGCCTAGTTGCACTACTTTAGATTTACACTGTTTATTATCAGTTGCTTCTAGGTTAGAAACCTTTAGACTTAGGCCTTCTGTTTATTTTTGCTGCGTAGTCTTTTGAGGTGCGTTGGGTATTGGGAACAGGCCATTGATTCGAAAGAATTTTTTAAGGCGCCCATTCACCCCCCCCCCCCTCTGGTCGCTACTTTCGGTCCTACACCGGCAACGGTGCATATATGACGGTGTGGGTGGGGAGGAGGCCAAGAACCATGAGGTGGCCACGGGGGAGCTCGAGCACGCTGTGGTGGGCGGTGCTGGCGGCCGCGTCATTGTCATCATCGTCAGATGCGGACTCGAGCTCGAACTCGTCAAGGAGTGGCGACGAGGAAAAGGAGGATGTCGTGCGGAGGAAGAAGGCAACGTCTTTATTTCCTGATGAGGAGCCAGAAATACGCTATGCCTCCCACTGGATGTTCGTAGATCACTCGTCCACCATGCGCTCCACGGGGTCATTGGCCCGACTAGGTTGTTTTCTTCCTTCTCGTCGTCGCCGCGATGTCAGGGTGCTACTAGCACTGTTGGGGATCCACGTCGCTGAAGCCATTCGAAGGGGTCTCGCTCCTCTTGATCTGCACTTCCAATCATACTATCAGTCTCTATTATTAATTCCACTTGATCTGCACTTCAAAAATCATGGGGTGTTCATTTGTTGTGTGCTTAATCAAGGGCTAGACAGAGAAAGATTTCAGAGTGGAGGTAGCAACGATCGGCAAGTTCGGCCCAAGACTCTGTCAGCTTGCTGGGGTATTGTAGCGAGGGAGTTTGCAGGTGTGCATGGTTCAATTTTAATAATGCACATTTTTTCAGTTATATTTCTTTGACCACTCTGAACTGAAAGCATTGCAAGTGTGTTGTTGGTTAGGATGCTTGTCTATGAGTATATGAATAACAATAATCTTGTTAAGTGGTTGTACCATGAGGATGATGAAATTAGTCCACTGACCTGGAATATTAGTATGCATATACTCCTTGGAACAGCTAAAGGGTGCATTTTTGTTTTTGTTTTTCATCCTACTTTCATATGAGCTATTTGCAAAGGCTAAATTTTATTGTAGAGGATAATCAGGAAATTTTATCCATTTGCAGGTTATCCTCTGATCTCACTAATTTTGTACCAAGGCTTTTTATACCATACAAGCAGGAGATGTATGTTAGATTGCAAAGAGATTGTCAGAACTCAGAATTAACAGGGCAATTTGGAAGGCGGTGGAAAGCGAGAATGTCGAGCGACAGGACGACCGCATGGCGCTCACCGCGATCCTGCATGGCATCCCCTCGGAGTTGAAGGCTACGCTCGCCGTGAAGAAGACGCGAAGGAGGCATGGAGGCGGTGAAAGTGATGCGCGTCGGGGAGGATCGCGTCAAGGCCACCAATCACCAACGATTGTTGAAGGAGTTCGAGAATCTCCAGTTCAAGGACGGCGAGTCGATCGACGACTTCGCCATGCGCGTCAACTCCCTCGTCGGCGGGCTGCGCGAGCTGGGCGAGGTGGTGAAGGACGGGCGCATGGTGCGAAAGGTCCTGCGAGTAGTGCCCAAGCGGTGGAAGCAAATCACGGTGGCGATTGAGATGCTTCTCGACCTCGATGCCATGTCAATGGAGAAGCTCATCGGGCGGCTACGAGTCGCGGAGGACGCCGACAAGGATGACGCCAAGGCGAAGGAGGTTGCCACCGAGGGTGTTGGGCAGCTGATGCTCACAGAGGCACAGTGGGAGGCGCGCCGGTGGGAGCGGAACAGGGAGCGCATGCGCCTGTGGTGGAGACAAGCGGCGCGACAACGACGGCGATGGCGATGACAATCGCAGTGACGCCGATGACGAGACAAGCAGCTTGGCCTCGGGATCAAGCCGGCGTGGGTGGAACCGCAACAAGGGGCCGTGCTTCGAGTGCGGTGGCTATGGGCACATCGCCCGGTTCTGCCGCGAGAAGAAGGAGAAGGCGCTCCTGGCGGACGCGGATGAGGAGCTGGGGTTGATGCTGTAGGTCTAGAGTGTGCCATGTCAAGCTTATGGGGGTGATTGTTGGAGCTAAGCTTGACGATGGATAAGGTAGCGCGTGTGTGCGTGAGTCCTGTGCGTGCGCCATTGGGCGTGGGCATGCTGTTGCCGAAGAGCTCGGGGGCAGGAAGTGCGATTGTGTTGGTTGGAGTGGCAGCGGGAAGTTCACCGGGGCCGTTTAGGCACGCATGCGGGTCGTGCGAGCGAGCGCGTCGCTCGGGCACGAAGCAGTGCATGGGCACAGCCATGGCGAAGAAGCCGGGTGGTGGAGGAGAGCTCTACTGCGGCTATAAATAGCGCCACTCCCTCTTGTAATCAGTGGCGGAGCTAGAGAAAAATCGAGGGGGGTGCATCACTTCATGGGGTACACCGAATTAGATTAAAGGGGTTGCACAAAGGGTGAAAATTTGCTAAGAATAACTGAAAAAAAATTGGAAGGGGGTTCCTGGGAACCCCCTCCCAACCACGTGGCTCCGCCCCTGCTTGTAATCATGCACTGGTCTAGCGTGAATAAGAGTGCCAAGATACAGGTGAAAAAGCTTGCTGCTGCGTTCATCCGCCATTACCACAGTTCATCTTCTACCTTAGGTCATCGCTGTGTTTTGCGTGTGTGAGCAACGACCAGTGTTCGTGAGAGGGTGAAGGCATATGAGAAAGCTAGGGTCTGACTACAAGCATCCAGTGAGGTTTTCATGGCTGACTTGAGAATGCTCCGTGGTGGTAGCATTGGCATTGAGCCGTGGGTGTGCATCGGAGATGGGCAGAGGGCAGCAGCTGCAGCATCAGCAGGAAGGAAGGATGGGAATGGGTGCATGATTGGGTGCTACCTCAATTGGGTGTTTGTGGCACGCGGTGGGGAGGTTGAGGTGTGGACACAGGTGGAATTGGCTCAGGAGGCCGGTGGGAAGAAGCTGATGAGGAGGAATTGGCTGGGGGAGTGGTCCATCTATGGCAACTGCAAGCGGAGGTAGCGAGGAGGGGATGAAGGAGAAGACCAAGATTGTGAGCTGGGCGTTTGGAGGCAGCAGGATGGTGTTGGCAAGGGATGATAATAAGCAGTCCATTGAGGTGTGGGATAGCGCTATAGCGGCAATATCCGTCAATCCCTGATAGAGTAAGAAGACTATAAATGTAAGATATTGTATCTCAATCTTAATTTGATTTTCTTGTTCATCTACAAATGTTACTCTATGTCATCATTATGTGTTTGTTCTATCATGGTATCCTATGGAATAGAGACTTGATCCCTAAATGCAATGCAAGAAAGGCACTGCATCATTTCATTTTGATTGAACACAGTCTGTACTTAGTTTGTGATTATGTGATGTGCATTAGGTCCATAGATTCTACTTGTAGCTGCAAATCACCCCCTGCTTCTTCTTCTACTTTGTATAACTGATGTTGATTCTCAGAGCTTCATCTATTTTGTTGGGATTGACAGCCGGCTTGCTATGCAGAAGAGGCCTATAGCTTGTCCCAAATAGGGCTATAATCGACCATAAACAAATAATTATATGTCCAGTTTTAAATAGCACTCTTTGTGCAACTGAGATATTCATTTTGGATTCTTGGAAGCTTTACATAAAAAGACCAACACGCATATTAAATTGGCCTATGATTTACAACATTAGTGACAGGTAGTGGCGATTGTCCGTTACACCTGTCATTAATGAGGGATGTATCATTAGTGACTGAGCTAAAGCAAGACCTGCCACTAATGCTTTATCTTTAGTGACAGATTTAAGATAATGCATCACTAACTTCTTTTGTCCGTTAAAAAAAACTTATGTTTATAGTGCACGTATAAGTGGTTATTAATTTATAGTAGCGTACAAAATTTTTTATTGTTGAGTTTGTCATTTTGTAACTATATATCAATGATTATTTTTTTGTAGATTCTGATGCCTTACTCTTTCATGGAACGTTATAAACTATTCATCTTTAAAATGAAGGCTAGAAAAGTCATTATAATGGATCCATTGCATGTACCTACGCGGGTTAAGTTTTTCATCCAACCGTGCATTATACCTACACACTGCTGAATATTGCTAATAATATGAAACTTGCCATGAATTTAGTCAATCCTGAATAGAACGACGATGTATATAAATGGCATCGCGTATTACCAACGTGGTCCTGAAAACATTTGTCTGGTAATTACTTCTAAATTATAAATATCTAATTAATTTAATCACTTGTGTTCAATAACATGTAACATTAATATGTCTTTATGTCTTTTGCAGTAATTTAACAGACTATCTGGTTATCAATTATATGCGCTTATGGAATGGTATAAGATTACCATTAATTATCACAGTGAGTGCTCATCTTTATATTTGCCTCATGATATTCTATATTACTGTTTTTCTAATAATTATATGTCAAATGCATTTATAGGATAAAAATATCTTGAGAACAAAGTTTCTTGTAGAAATACTGAAGTACGCTGAAAATAAATGCAAAGAGAACATTCCTAGAGTAATTCAAGAAATTCTAAAGCGTGTTGAAATATTTCAATTTGTATAGCACTTGAGTGATTTTAAAGGGATTTATATATTTATTTCGTCTTTAAGCGAATAATGATAAGATAATTCTTTTTCTTGTTTTACATGGGAACAGATGAGATAAAAATATTATTCCTATATGGTTCTGCACTCATAAAATCTTCTGTTTGCATTTCTTTTCGGCGTCAGCTCCTAATTTAATTGTCTAACAAATATTTGTTTTTTCATTTCTTTCATTGCGTAGCAGGGGCACACTACTAGTGAAGATTAATACACCGAAGAATTGATGGAGTTATCGAGTAAGAGAACCCATCCTTCCCGTCGCGCGGAGCCGCGGAGCCGGGCATTCGCGGCAGGAAAAACGCCGTGGAGACCGACAGCCGGCCGCACACCACTCCCCGCCGCGTCCTGGGATTCGAGGACGTGCACGCACGCCAGCCACCCTAGCCAGCGGGATCGAACGGCCGCCGCCCGCCTGTCTGCATGCCTAGAGCTCCCTCTGCCCCGGCGCGGCGTGGCGTGTGAGTCAGTGTGATCCCGCATCAAATCGCGCTGCACGTCGCTCGCCATTATTCCGCGGGGACCCCGTCAGCACTCAGCAGTGGGGGCGCTCCAGCCTCTAGCGCGCAAGCTCTGGCCGGCGCCCCCTGCACGCCGGGACGCACCAGCACGGTCAACATCTCACTGATCGGGGATGCATGCTGCTGTTACTGCTACTGTGCTAGTGTGCTACAGTACTATCACGGTGAAATTTGGTGCCGCTGCAGAAGATCACTTTTTTAGCCAAGCATAGAAACACTGCCATACTGGTCCACGGCTAGTAGCGCAGTACTAGGGATAGCAACATATTTTAGTTTTAGATTCGGATCCAATACAGATAAAAAGCGGATCTTATGTGATATTTGATAAAAATACAAATCAAATATGGATGGGAATAAATACAGTTACAAATATTTATTAGAACAAGGAAACTACCTATTCAAGTAACAAATCTACAAATGTGACAAATTCTCTTTCCTGTACTTTACTTACAAGTACGACATACATATTTTGAATATAAATAGTTTTACTGCTTACAGTTTTGCAAATATACATAAAACATATCTTATGTTCAAAATTTTAAAAAAAATCTGTTGTGAATTTCCAAATTTTTATGGATACATGAATATCCTCTAATTAATCTAAAATGATCTCAAAAATACCTTAGAATCCTCTGACTACTAAATTTTTCAAATTTTAAAAAATTCAAAATATATATTTTCTTTTATTTTCCTTTCTCTTTTTCCTTCTCTCAAGGCATGTTTGGCAGACCAAAATCCCAATAACCCATTCCCTAGGGATGGGCCGGAAGTTTAAAATATCAACCCATCCCCAAGAAATGGGTCGGGAATTTGGGTTCCCAAACTGACCCTTAATTCTTTTTCTTCCTCTCCATTCCCTTCTTTCTCTCCCCATTTCTCCTGCTTGTGTGAAGTTTGGGCTGCTCATCACGACGTGTGGCGTCGATTGGAACGACCTTCTCTCCCAATGATAGGGTACCGGTTAGAGCTTCTCCAAAAGAATCCTCGTTTAGTCCCCTAAATTTAAATTTAGGTAATTTAAACAAAAAATTAAGCTTCAATGGTAACTCTAAAAGATTCCTTATCCTAATTCATTCCCTAAATCACTCCTCTTCTATCAAATATAGCATTATTTCTCCATTACCTATTTATGTTCACGTCTTGTTTTCTCCCATTTTCCTTCCAAATCTGCAGCGATGGCGAGCTAGCATGATAGGAAGCTGCATTGGTGCAGGCGACGACAAGCATGGTGAAGTTGTTGGCGGCCAAGAGCGGCGATGGCACGAGGGGGGTGGAGGCAGGGGAATGGCGAAGGCGCAGGCATTGCGTGCGTGATTGAGTGGTGACCGATACGGGTGACACGTTGGCTCCTCACGATGTAGTAGCCGCAAGCAGCATGCATGTGCACACCCGGTGATTTGCGTGGTAAGTGATGTGGTCGCCGCGTTGTCTCCTCATGATGTAGTGGCTGCATGCAGTAGGCACGTGTTTTATCACTATAAAGTGCTCTTTCCCCTTCATTCTGTGATTTTTGTTTAACTGGGAGTTGATTTCTTTTTGTTCTCAGCAAAATGTTATGTGAGGAATCGAGGATTATGGGTATCAAGAATTGGGTCCTTTCTATATATGGCTCTTGGAATGGATTTCTTGATGTTTGTCCTTTTTTCTTGTGTTTCTTGTAATGATACAATCGTTTCTTGAACAAGAATAAAGAGATGACGATTTGGGTAGTGTAGGAAATGTAAGAAGATCATTTGTCGAGGGGAAAAATAATGCTCCAACTCATCTATTTTTAGAAGCTTTTGTGCATATAAATGCAAAATTTTTAGATTCTTGATCAAAAGCTTTTGTTGTGTTGGACGTCGGACCGTTAAGTAGAAATGAGTGTCCGCTAATGTGCACCGGCCAAACTGAATTAATGTACGTAGCCAAACAACATGTTTGTTAGCATACGCACGCTGACGAAATGAGTTGCACGCGGTGCCAACGATGCTGAAGAATTGATCTATGATGCACCAGGAAAAGCTACGTACAGAAGGCGAGCATGTTGTGGTATTCTAGAGAACGCTCTTAGCAGCTCAAAGACTGATTTAAAAAGGGACATTTGCTCGTTTGCCACGAAGCTCATTGTCATGTTCTCAAATATCACGAAGTTGATGTCATTTACAATTTTACCACAAAGTTCATCATTTGCAATTTTATCACAAAGTTCATCGAATGGGTTGCATATTTACCCCAGTGCTCATTTTCATTCTATTTTAATTATTTTTTTGTTTTCTATTCTATAAATTCCCATTCTACCCCCGCTTGTTCATTCCTATTTCACCAAACTGGAGCCTCGCTTGCACAATGCTGACCTCGAGCCCCTTCGTCTGCCTCAAGCTCCTTCGCCACCAGCCCCCCCCCACGTGCCCCTTCGTCGGTCTCGAGCCCTTTTGCCGTTAGTCCTGATCCTCTCCGCTGCCGCCTCGCACGCCTCCACTGCTAGGCCCGCACTATTTCGCCGGCCCTAAGACCCTCCACCACGGCCCGATGCTTCTCCGCTGCCACCTCCTGCCTCACCGCCAGGGCCGAGACCCTTTGCTACCGGCCTCGCGCGGCTCCATCGTGGCCCCGAGCCCCTGCTTTAAGCAATTGAAGGAAGAGTAGAACGAGGATTCAAATTTTTAAAAATACAAAAAATGATTAAATCTTGATGAAAATGGGCAGTGGCCAGTGGGGGTAAATCTGTAACCCATTTGATCAACTTTGTGGCAAAATTATAAAGACTTCAACTTCGTGGTATTTGAGAACATGACAACGAACTTCGTGGTATTTGAGAACATGACAATGAACTTTGTGGTAAATGAGTAGGTTGTCCCTTTAAAAAATAGGGACTACAAAATATAGGAAAATTGTTGTGCATGAAATTAATGTTTAGGGAATAGCAGAGATAAAATGATTCTTATATCAAGTTTTAAGGAATAAATTTTAAGACATCTCTTAGAGATACTCTTAGAAAGACCAAAATAATTACTCTGTCCGGTTTTGAATTTAAATTATTTTAGTTTTTCTATATTTATCTTTGAATCAATAAATTTAGATATATAAATGAATCTAGAAAACGATAGAATTATTTATATTTAGAAATGAAGAAACGAAGGTAATAATTAATTACTCAAACCTATCTCTTTTCACTATTAATTTTCTTTTTTTCTTCGTCGATCGTTGAGAAACAAACTCTATTCTCATTAAAAAATCGGCCGCGCCTAATGCATTGGATTTTACATCGAAACTAGGTTTTGAATTCGACTCGGTTTTTTTTCTCCCTTGCTAATCACCTGTAAAAATATAATTAATGCAATAAACACCGTCGAGCAATTCGATTGGACTGCCCCAAGATCAGCACTGGCACTTGTAAAAAAACTACTGGCACTTTCTGCGACCGTACTTTGCCCCAATAAGTGACAAGAAAAAAGATTAAAGAAGAAACAGTCCTGGCAGCATCAATGACGGCCGGACTCCGGTGTCCGGAGGCAGATACATCTCATTATTTGACCACCACTACTCCCACCACCTTCTCTTGATCTCTTCCCCCGTTGCACCTGCTAACCTCGGTCTCCCCCCTTCTCACCTCTCTCCTTTTCTGCCTGCACAGCTCGGTGACACCTCCGCCACCGTCATCCGTCAATCTTCCGTTTCGTCGTCTTGGTCGATATCTCGGGTCGAGGCATAAAAATTCAGGGCGGCCGTTGTTGCTTCCGCTGCTGAGCTGCTCGATTCCAGCTCAGCTCCCGAGGGTTTTGTTTGGCACTCGTTGAAGTCCGTGGAGTGGGAGTGGGGTGTTATTGGAGCTCTGTTTCCGGGCTGGTGCTTGTGGTGAGGGCGGTGGTCGCCGTCGCCGGTGGCAATGAGGAGCGGCATGTCTGCTCCGTGGTTTCGTCCCTCGTTTTGCTGTGGCTGGGCGTCGCCGCTGCACAGGGGACCTCTTCTTGGAAGACGCTGAGCGGTACATTCTTGTGTTCTCGTTTCGTCCGTGCTGCGATCTGAGTTGATTTAGGAGCGGTTTTTTCTGGTTCATAGAGCAATGTTTTGCTTGCAATGTCAGTTCTGCCTAAATTTGCTGTTTTTTTTCATAGTTTGCGCCACATTAATTTCGTTCTTCCCACGGTAAGCTAGTTCATTCCGCCCATTTAGCATGTTCCAACAGCTCATTTTAGCTACATTGGTTTATATTTTGTATTGAAAAGATTGGGACCAAACGACCAAAAATGCAAAAAGTCTTCATTTTTTTCTCGTGGACGTGGGTACATAGACTTTCTCAACTTACAGGCACGGCATTTTGTAGAGATTAACGGGTGCATGACTGCTACTACGCCGTTGCTAATCGCCACATGTATTTCTTGAAGAGCTTTGTTTTCTCTGACTCACTTCTTAGGAGTTCCTTTGAAGAGATTTTTAAGAGTTAGGATCTAGCAACTCATCCCCGTCTGCAGGGCTAACAAACAGCACGCAATTTCAGGCAATGCTCCAGCAATCATAGCCAAGGGAGGATTTTCGGGCATATTCCCTGATTCAAGCGAATTCGCTTATCAGTTTGCTCTGGTTGCTAGCTCGCCTGACACGATCCTATACTGTGATGTTCGGCTGACCAAGGATGGCCTTGGCATCTGCCTGCCGAACATAAAGATGGACAACTGCACCAATATACCAGATTTCTATGGACAGGGTAGGAAGAGCTACCTTGTCAATGGCGTGTGGACGGCAGGATGGTTCTCCGTTGACTACAATGGCACCGAACTCTCCCAAGTGTCCTGTAAGTATTATCGTACTGATCTAAGGTGCCAAAGGTTGGATCTTTTGCTGCCTTTGATCATATCAATTTTGGATGAGGAATGGGGAATGCATGTTTGTTCTGTTATATGATTTATAGTGTGGTTAGTTTACTTGTCTAACTTGTTAATGTATATATGTAATATGTTGTGCAGTGAAGCAGTCAATCTTTTCCCGCACGCCCAGGTTTGATCCAAGCTTCTTTCCAATTCTTGCTGTCGAAGACATAGCATCCAAATTTAAGCCTGTGGGAATTTGGGTTAATGTCCAGGTACAGTAAGGAATCTTGATGCCACCCAGTATAATATGTTGTGTGCATTTTTGCTGTCACTGAAATCTCTGTTTTCTGCAATTTGCAGCATGACGGTTTCTACAGCCAGTTCAATCTGAACATGACAAACTACATCCTTTCTGTATCAAAACGTGTTATTGTTGACTACATCTCATCACCTGAAGTGAGTTTCCTCACTAAAGTACTTGGTAGGGTTAGCAACAACACAAAGCTCATGTTCCGCTTTCTTGGTGAGAACACAATTGAACCATCTACAAAGAGGACATATGGTTCTATGTTGAAAAATCTTACATTTGTCAAGACATTCGCATCTGGGATACTTGTCCCGAAGAATTATATCTGGCCTGTTTCACCCGATAATTATCTCGAACCATACACTTCGATTGTCAACAATGCTCATAAAGCAGGGTTGGAAATTTATGCTTCTGATTTTGCGAATGACTTTATGTTCAGTTACAACCATAGTTATGACCCGTTAGCAGAATATCTCTCGTTCATTGACAATAATGCTTTCTCTGTTGATGGAGTATTGACTGATTTCCCAGTTACACCTTCAGAGGCCATAGGTGAGTCCTTTTTGTTGATACAACATTCATGCAACAATACATTTTTATTCCTAAAATTTTAAGCATTTGTGATGATGTCACTTGTCCTTGATTTTACTATGCAGTCTGTTTTACCAATCTGAACAAAAGCACCACAAATCATGGTATGCTTAATTCCATCTTTCTATCTTATGCTATGCTTCATGTATAGTATAGTTACTGACCACCATTTTTCATATTTGGAATGCAGGAAAACCTCTAATTATTTCTCACAATGGTGCTAGTGGGGATTACCCAGGCTGCACTGATCTAGCCTATCAAAAAGCAGTTGATGATGGTGCCGATGTCATTGATTGCCCTGTCCAAGTGACCAAAGATGGGATACCAATATGCATGAGTTCCATTAACCTGATGGATGATACTACAGTTGCAAAATCACAGTTTGCCTCTCAGACAGCAGTAATCAAAGATATTCAGAGTGTTCTAGGAGTCTTTACCTTCAACCTCACTTGGGATGACATTGTAAAGAATCTGAGACGTAAGATGAATTAAACGTTTGTACTTATTAAAGGAAACAACAAAATATAGTTGCTATCCTAAGAAAAAAATAGAACCAACTAAGACTATTCATCTCCTTCTTGCAGCTAAAATTTCTACCCCATTTAGCTCCTTCAATTTGGACAGAAATCCAAGATATAGGAACGCTGGGAATTTCATGAGATTATCAGACTTTCTGGACTTCACAAAGGATAAAGGTTTGTCAGGGATCATGATCAGTGTAGAGGTGAGAAATTATGTTTTGAATGATTGTTTTAGTAGTTAAACAGAACTACATTTATCCATTTATTTCATAGGAAATTTTATAGTCCTTTAGGAGGTACAAGATGTAACACATTTTTAATGTTAATATACAATTTTTAGTATTAATTTTGGTATCTATCAGTGTTTCACGTGAGGTATTAAAATTAACACTAAAATTACGGTACAATATTTCAGACGAGGTACTAAAATTAACACTAAAATTATGGTACCTCTTGTATCTTGAAATGGTATCTTTTTAAGGATTGTAAAATCACTCTTATTTCATTGCTTTGTCGTGATGATATTGCTTTTCAGTGCTTAAGCCTACCAACTAAACAGCCAATCTGAAATTTGTATTTCCCTTTTTCTGATTTTCAGTAATAGCTACTGCTCTCAATTCAACTAGCTCCATGTATTTTTTGCAGCATGCTGCTTTTGTGGCGGAGGAACTTGGGTTTGACATGGTAGATGCAGTTATCAAGGCCCTCGAAGCTGCAGGTTACAACAAACAAACTGCCCCCAAAGTTATGATTGAGTCAAGCAACAGCTCAGTCCTGGTGAAGTTCAAGCAGCAAACAAAGTACGACCTTGTGTACATGATCAATGAGGAGGTCAAGGACGCCACACCTTCTTCCCTAGCTGTCATCAAGAAGTTCGCCGATGCTGTCTCTGTCGAAGGCAGCTGTATATTCCCTGAAAACCACCATCTGACGACCTACCAGACCAATCTTGTTCGAATCCCTACAGAATGCTGGTCTCCCAGTTTATGTCTATACTCTTATGAACGAGTTTGCTTCTCAGCCATACGACTTCTTCTCAGATGCCACCGCACAGATCAACGCGTATGTTCAGGTGCTGGAGTGGATGGTGTCATCACTGAATTCCCAGCAACAGCACGGAGATACAAATGTACGTCTGGTTGGCTAATATCTGCACTATGTGCATCGTACATAGCAACCAAAATCTATGCATTTCTCATGGTGCTCTTCTGACGCTATCAATTCTTTTTTTGGCAGTGAACACCTGTATGAAAATGGGGAACAGTACGCCGAGCTTCATGGCCCCTGCTCGACCGGGCGATCTGATGCAGATCATCAGTAAACCGGCGCAGCCGCCGGCGATGGCGCCGATGCCTCTTCTGACGGGCTCAGACGTGGCAGAGCCACCACTGCCTCCTGCTGCGAGAACAGCTCACACACCTTCGCTCGCGAGCACGATGCAAGCTCATCTCCCGAACTTTGTAACGCTGGCAATGCTTCTCGCTTGTCATCCGCTGGTGTGACATGGGAATACAGGTCACAGGTGACACACTGGAGCTGAGAGCTGGGCGGTCTCGCGACAAATACTGATCCAGTTGTTTCCTTCTTTCTTTCTCCTGTAGCGATCCGTTCATCTGTCTGTAATTTTGCATTGCCGGGTCTTATTCCCGATTGCGTATGACACTTTTCTGTATATATGTGGGGATATGTTGCCCAGTTCTTCTGCGTTTGGTTGAGACAAGACGGGATAGGAATATAGGATAGTCTTATCCTTTTTTATGGGATCATCCTATTTCTTGTTTGCTTATTGGATTGGATCCATCTTACATTTTTGTTTAGTTGGAGATATTTAGCATATGGGTCCTATGCGTCATCCTCACATGCTTCTTCCCTGTGCTAGAGCTGCCCTAGCCCTTGGTCCAGCCACCGCTCTCCGCAGTCGACGCTGCCCCAGCGCTTGGCCCAGCCATTTGCTCCTGGAGCCACCCTACCCCCGCCTCTGCTACTAATCGGACTGGTAACAATGGTAACTGTACCGGTTAATGTTGTTCAGGTATCATTAAGTGGATGTAGGTTGATGGTGGTTAGCCTAAAAAATCATGGTTATCAGACTAATAATCATAATTTTTTTGATTAAATTCCAAACCTACCCTTTGATGCAGATGGTACCTGGACAATAGGTACCACCAGGTACCAAATCTCCACAACCGTTGGATCTTTATTGATGGACGACTCTAATGATTCACGGTGAGTCACACCCATAAGTATGCTAAAATTTCTCATCCTATACTATGAGATAATCTCAACCCTTTGCATGATAGTTTTTTCTTATGCGTTAGAATACTTGTTAAGATAAGTTGTTCTTGTATGAGTTTTTTTATAGATTCTTTTATGAGTTGGCACTTGGCAGCTTTACTCCTTGCATCTGGCCTCATTTTATATGGTTTTGTCTTATTTATAAGGAAATTTAAGTTTAAAGTTCAAAATAATATACTATCTAAAAAGCTATAAGAAGTTTATTCATCTATTCTAAACGGTTTCTAAAATATGAACTTATTGTTTGTGTGGTATAATAAAAAGTAATAAGATGTTCGTGTTTTGCAATAGAGCCTTATTTTAATGGCACCCCTATTTTTTCTTCTTCGTAGACGATATTCTTAGTTAGCGTGCTTATTAAATTGACACCACTATTTTTTCTGAAGCGGTGAGTATTTTGATGCTTGTTGGTAAATCATCAAGCAGTCCACCGTAGGGGATATCTAAGGTAGTGATTAGATATGTGTAAGGGAAGCGTAATGTATTCGAACCCGATGATCAACTATAGAATACAAGAGTCAAGGTTTATACTTGTTCGAGCCTCCCCATAGGATAATAACCACACGTCTAGTGTTTTGGTGTAAAATACGGTGGATGAGCTTACAATACAACACAATTAAGCTATGGAGGCTGTTGGGGGAAAATATTCCATCCTCAGGGTTATTGCAGTAACAACACAAAGACAGATAATGGATTCGAAGGTTTCCAACATGCATCTTCGGAGATGCATTGAGTCAAGCTCGAAGTATGAAGATGGACCTTAGTTCGGATTATATCCTCGAACATGGACTCTTTTGAGATCTTTTCTGCCAGCTAAGATGGAAGACTTATCTTCTTTCTCATTAGATTAGTCTTTACCATTTTAGCCCTAATAAGGGTACCGAATAGTTTCCACTATGTCGGTTGTAATAGAGGGGTAAATAGGTCTTTTCCTTAATGTTTGAGCCTATAAATACCCCCCGTTTTACCATGTAATAGGGATCGAATACAAGTTATTCAATACACACTTTCGAACTATTCTAAGTTATTATCCTTTCGGAGGCTTAGAACAGTTCACTTCGCAAACACTTCGTTTGTTAGTTTCTAATCTTCAGAAACCTGTTAGCATAATCTTTTACGCCAACAGTTGGCGCCGTCCGTGGGGAACTTAGTCCAAGAAACTTCGTTCTCTACCAACTTCTTACATCATGCCTCCTAAGCGGAGTGCAACTCGTAACCCTGTTCGAAGGTCCCCTCGGACCTCCAGAGAGACACCTTCCGACACTGTTGAAGCCGGAGGACCTTCGACGTTTCCTCCACCTCAAACTCCGGAAGGAGTTCCCATTCCTCGAGCACACGGAGTTCCTCCGCCAACTCCATCCATACTTCGACCACCCGGAGTTCCTCTTCCACCTCAAGTTCCACTCCGAACTGATCCTTACAGTTCTCAAGACCCGAAAGATCCTTCCGGAGGAGATGAAGACCACCTTGGTGATATGACCACTCAAATGGCCAGTCTCCAAGCTGAAGTAGCGAGATGGCGACAAGAAGCTGCGAATAGGCTTCGCTCTCAAGCTATCCCAGTTATTCCTGAAGTGCCTGAAGACGACGAACCTATTTATCCTGAAGCCCCGGAGAACGCCTCCTTTGATACCGAATCTCCGTTGCATCCTGAACTGCAAAAAGTTCACTTTGATCCGAAGTTTAAGACGTCGAAGCTTTGCAAGTATGCCAGAGATGAGGACCCTAGAGAATTTGTCCGTTCTTATGCCCTAGCAATTGAAGCTAGTGGAGGAGTTCGGGACACCATGGCAAAATGCTTTCCCTTAGATCTTCAAGGGGTAGCATTGCGGTGGTTCTGGTCTTTGAAGCCAGGATCAATTAATTCATGGGGGCAGCCGAAGAAGAAGTTTGTAAGCAATTTCCAAGGCACCTTCGTGCCCCCAATGTCCACGGGAAGTCTTTTCCAGGTGAAGCAGCTCCCTGGAGAGACATTGAGGCAATATTTCAAGCGCTTCGCTCATACGAAGTCGCAGATCCGAGGGTTGACTACATCTTCCGTAGTTGACGCAGCTCGAGAGGGAGTCATTCATCCAGGCCTCCTTGATAAACTTCACCGGAAAAGAATATCTTTTGTTTCCCAGTTGATGTCATATTTTGAAGAGTATGCGAGATCGGAAGAAGGCTGGCTTCGAAGAACTACAACTACTCCGTCCGTACTGCAGGAAGTAAAAACTTCGGCACAGCCGCGGGAACCTGTCTTCGAAGTTCAGCATGATAGAAGAAGGGGGCAAAAGCATCCTCGTTCAGAAGTCCTGAACATTGCACCCCCGCAAAAGTTTGCCCAAAGAGCTCCACAACCTTCGGGAAACAAGGCCAGCGGCTGGAGGCCGCCAGGGAAACCGGCTGGCAAAGGCTAGACCCTTTTCTGCTGTATTCATGGTGAAAACCGAAGCCACACAACTGATACTTGCAAGGCTATACTTACTCTGAGAGGAGAATATCTGGAAAGAACTTCGGTTCGAGGTACTACTGACCGAGTTCCAGCTGAAGTGCGCCCGGAGCCCGTCCAGGCTGTGACGCGGATAGAAAACTTCAAAGCTGCAAGATGCCCTCCGGTGGCCAATGTTATGCCACCTCCGAAGCAGGAAGAAGGGCAAGATCGAGGAAAAAGAGTAGTCCTCCCCATCTCCGGAGGAGGTACTCTCGGAAGCATGTCAAAAAGGCAGAGAAGAGAGTATGTCAGAGAAGTGGGGCACATTGGAACTTCATCGTCTGCAGCTGCCATGCCTGAATGGTCTCATGTGCCAATATCTTTTTCGGCAGAGGATGCAGACGACATTAAATTTCCACATGCAGACCCACTTGTCATTACTGCTGACATTGCAGGAACTGAGGTTCGAAGAGTGTTAATTGACGGAGGCAGTTCGACAGACATTATTTTCGTTCAAGCCTTTGATCAATTGTGCATCTCCAGAAAGCACCTCCTTCCAGCGGCTCGTCCCTTGCAAGGCTTCGCAGGACCTCCGCTTGATGCACTCGGCCAGATAGGCCTGGAAGTTACCTTCGGAGAAGGATTGTTAGCCAGGACAGAAGAAGTAATCTTCGACGTTGTAGATGCTCCATATGCCTACAACGTCATCTTCGGAAGAGGCATGTTAAACCAGTTCGGAGCTGTGGCACATCACAATTATTTGTGTATAAAGATGCCCACACAAGCAGGAGTCCTCACTATCTTCGGAGATCAAGCTACCGCCCGAAGAGCGGAATATGGTCACGGCCCCCCTCTTGATCCAAGACAAGTGAATAGCGTGCAGGATAATCAAGAAATTTTTCAGCTCCTTCAGAATCTTCGAAGAAATCCTTCCCAAGACCAAGTCCTGAAGGGGAGATAGCAACGAAGATTATTGTTAAAGATGGTAAAGAATATACATTTCAATTTGGTAAACATTTACCTCCAAAAGTTGCAACCTCCTTAGAAAAAGTGGTGGAAGAGAATTTAGATGTCTTTGCTTGGTCTGACAAAGACATCACCGGAGTCAATCGGGATATCATTGAACATAGTTTACTTGTAAACCCAAGGCCCGGCCTGTTCGGCAAGGACTCCAAAAAATGTCTGCAGAAAGAGCTGTTCTTGCAAAGGACGAAGTTGAAAAATTGTTGAAGGCTAGGATTATCAGAGAAGTGGCTCACACAGAATGGTTAGCCAACCCAGTCTTCGTCAAGAAGAAATCCTCCGGGAAGTGGCGCATGTGCATTGATTTCACATCCTTGAATAAAGCATGCCCTCGTGACCCCTACCCCATGCCCTGAATTGATCAACTGGTCGACTCCACTGCAGGTTCGGAGTTATTAAGCTTCCTTGACGCGTATTCTGGTTATCATCAAATATGGTTGAAACGCGAAGATGAGATCAAGACAAGCTTCGTAACTCCCTCGGGAGTCTTTTGTTATGTAAGAATGCCTTTTGGCTTAAGAAATGCCGGGGCTACTTTTTCGAGGTTAGTTGCTAAGGCTCTAGGTCATCAATTAGGTCGCAATGTGGAGGCCTATATGGATGATATTGTAATAAAGAGTGCTTTAAAGCACCAACATAGCCTAGACTTAGCGGAAACATTTAATAGCCTTTGGGAATGTGGGATCCGTCTTAACCCCGAGAAATGTATCTTCGGAGCTAAGGCTGGGAAATTGTTAGGGTATTTAGTTTCAAGCAGAGGGATTGAAGCTAGCCCTACTCAAATAACTGCGCTACAAAAGATGGCTCCTCCGGAAAATTTAAAGCAAGTGAAAAGCTGACTGGTCGTTTGGCAGCACTTAGCAGGTTTTTAGCAAGGTCTGCGGAGAGAAGCTTTCCTATATTTAAAGCATTGAAAGGGTTCGAAGATTTTGCATGGACACCGGAGTGTCAGAAAAGCTTCGAAGATATTAAAGAGTATCTCAGTAATCTTGCTACACTCACGGTGCCTACTGCGGACGAAACCCTACTCCTTTACCTTGCAGCTACAGGCTCTGCTGTCAGTGTAGTCCTTGTTAGAGAAATGGATTTCAATGGGAAGTTGGTACAAAATCCTGTTTATTTTGTGTCCGAAGCATTATCAGGAGCGAAGACAAGGTATTCCGAACTCGAAAAGTTCATTTATGCTCTGATAATGGCTTCGAGGAAATTAAGACATTATTTTTTGGCTCATAATGTAATTGTACGAACTTCGTATCCTTTGGGAGATATGCTCCGAAGTAAAGACTCCACTGGAAGAATTGGAAAGTGGGCAGTCGAACTAGCACCCTTCGTCATATCTTTTCTGGCAAGGACAGCAATCAAATCGCAAGTCTTAGCAGATTTTGTAGCAGAATGGACTCCACCTACAACTTTGGTTCCAGAGAAGTCAAGTGACGGAGTTTGGACTGCTTTTTTCCGATGGGGCTTTCCAAGCATCCGGAGCAGGCGTTGGAGCAGTGTTAATTTGGCCTTCAGGGCAAAGAGCAATGTACTCCGCAAGACTCAACTTTAAGTCTACCAATAATATAGCGGAGTATGAAGGGATTTTATTGGGACTCCAAAAAGCATGTGCTCTAGGAGCTACAAGAGTTGTTATAAAGACAGATTCTCAAATAGTAGCAGGGCACGTAGATAAAAGCTTTCAAGTTCGGCATCCACAGCTTGCAAAGTACTTAGAAGAAATCCGTAAGATCGAAGCACATTTCAAGGGTATTTCAATTCGAAGTATACCAAGAACAGAAAATGTGCAAGCGGACATCTTAGCAAAAGCTACAGCCGGAGCTATGGATATACCAGAATAAGCTTTTTATGAGGAGCTCAGTACACCTTCGGTGCCACAAATTCCCTCCGCAGAGATTCTTTGCATTCCAAGTGCAGATTGGAGAAATTCGATCATGGAACTTTTGCAAGGAGGAGTAAATTCATTTGAAGAGCCACAATTTTCAAGATTGAAACTCAGGGCTAGAAATTATCAAATAATCAACGGTATTTTATACAAGGCCGGAGTATGTTCCCCTTTACTCCGATGTATATCTCAAGCCGAAGGTCAAGAAATTCTTCGAGAAATCCATGAAGGACTTTGCGGTAGCCATTTTGCCCTTCGAGCTTTGGCAGGAAAAACACTTCGCCAGGGGCTTTATTGGCCTACAATAACAGCTGATGCAGAGAGCTTGGTCCGCACTTGTCAAGGATGTCAGTGGATGGGTCGACGGAGTCATCGCCCACCAACAGCTCTTCAAGTTATTGCTCCGGTATGGCCTATGGCCAGATGGGGTATGGATTTAATTGGTCCCTTCCAACAGCTAAGGGAAATTTAAAGTTCGCAGTGGTAGCTATTGAATATTTTTCTAAGTGGGTAGAAGCAGAGCCCTTAACAGCTATTACTTCGAATAATGTACAGAAATTCTTTTGGAAAAGTATTATTTGCCGGTTCGGAGTGCCTAGACAACTCACAGTTGATAATGGAACACAGGTTCGATGCAGAACCTTTCAGAAAGTTTTGCGAAGATCTAGGCATTCAGTTATGTTTTGCTGCAGTGAGGCATCCTCAGTCTGATGGAGCTGTAGAAAGAGCCAATGGAAATATTTTGTCAGGGCTAAATCGAAGGATAGTAGGATTAGCAAAAGGACTGTGGTCTGAGGAACGTCCGAAGATTTTGTGGTCCATTCGGACTACGCAAACAAGGTCCACAGGTTTTACTCCATTCAGATTGCTATTCGGAGATGAAGCTATGACTCCAACGAGCTCAAAGGAGGATCACTTCGTAGCACCGAACCGGAGACTGAAGGAGAAAGACAAGCTTCGCTAGATTTAACAGAAGAGACAAGACTTCGATCTGTGGCTAATTTATCAAAGTATCACCAACAGACGAAGGCTTGGTTTGACCCGAAGGTTAAGATCAATGAGCTTAGACCGGGTCATCTCGTTTTGCGAAGCATCATAGCGCCAGGAAAATTAGGAAATAAATGGGAAGGTCCGTACCTAATTGTTCGTTCAGGACGTCCTGGCTCTTTTAAACTAGCTAATTTAGAAGGTGAAGAGTTAGCGCATACTTGACATGCGGAGCACCTAAAGCGATACTTCGCATAAGGGCTCCTTGTAAATCACTTGTAATCATCTTCTGAATTAATAAAGCATATGGTTCAGATAGTGCCTTCCCCTCATAAACTTCCAGCTTCCGAGTGGACGCACTGGAACCGCGGGGTTGATCGAGAGGGAAGTGTCATAAAGCTGAATCATATTTTCGGACTTCGAACCATTGGTTCGAAGTTTCCGACGTGGGGGCTGACATAATCCGGAGTCCAAGCCACCGGCTTGTAGGCATCCGTAAAAGAGCCCAAAACCACATCATACGGAGTGCAAGCCATCGGCTGGTAGACATCCGTAAAAAGAGTCAAAGGTGACCAAAATATGCGGAGCCCAAGCCACTGGCTTGTAGGTATCCGTAAAAAGAGTCGAAGGCGACCAAACTATGCGGAGTCCAAGCCACCGGCTTGTAGACATCCGTAAAAAGAGTCCAAAGAGACCACTGCGAACTCCGAACCACTGGTTTGACAGAATTCGCAAAAAAGAGCCGAAGGTGGCCAAAACAAAACAGAGTTTGAACCATGAGCTTCGAATGTCTGTTAAGATAGTCCAAAGTGACAAATTATCTAAGACACTAAAGTGTCCGGAAAGTTATCTCAAGTGATTTCTTTCAAAAACAAAGGGTACTAAGTTGCTATTCTTCAGACTACAAATAGTCGAAGACATTTTATAAGATTTTAAAAGATCTTTAAATTACAGAGGGGCTCCGAACTCCCAAAATTGTACTCCGAAGTTTTTCTTTGTGCCTAACCATCTTTGAATACAATTCGAAGTTGCTTACGTCCAAAGAGGGGCTAATAAATAGGGAGACAATTTTAACCGATATTTATTATTCAAACGAATATGATTACAGTTTACATCATGAAAAGTTGGTATCTATACCAAGAAGGAATCGAAGACCTCTTCGATCTCTAGAGCTAGGGTTGGAACGACTAGTTCCAGTGTCGGGAGTTCTAACAACTTTACGTTTAACTCTTTTGCCTCCCTTAGAAGCTCTAAAGTCTTTTTGTTCTTGTTGAAGCTTGGTCCAAGTTCGAAGCCTGTTCGGGGCTCCTTTCCCAGCTTCCAAGTTCTTCAGGCTTTTTACTTCGAGCTTCATCTTCGTCTTCGGACCATATATCGTCTTCAGAAGACGAAGTTTCCAAGGTAACCTCTTTTTCTTCCTCTTTAATATAAGATAGTATATATTTGCTTACTTCGGGCGTAATTGCACCGGAGCTATCTCGAGGAATTAAAAATCGAGGGCGCTTGTAAACTTTTAAAAGATCAAAGGTAGCCCATAATGAGCGAAGTTCATCGTTAATGTCTAACACTTCGACATCTTCCATATGAGGCAAAGCCTAAAAACATGATAAACAAATTTTCATTCATAAATGTACATAAGCGTAAAGCTTTACATAGTCAAAGATCCTAAGACATATCTAAACCTGCGGGTTCAGAGGAGGCTGACTGCTCGAAGCTTGGGTTCGAGCCTGCTTCTGGCGCTGTCCTTCGTCAATCCAGGCCTTGATCGCAGAACGACCTTCGGCTCTCCATGAAGTTTGGAAGGCTTGCCAAGCAGCGGCCACACCTTCGGAAGGAGTGAGAAGCTGATCGTCGTCGAAGGTAATTGGGCCCTCTCCTGCGCTCGGAGCTATCGATCGACCTAGATCCTCGTAGTAACGAAGTAGTCCAACGGCAGCCACTTGTCCGGAGAGTTCTCCGTAACGAATGCCTGCTATCTTCATCTGCTTCGCTACTCCTTGAATCCTTTTCAGCCGGCGCAGCAAGGAAATGTTGTCATTTGAAGGAAGCATTCCAGTAGTACCAAAGTACTCCAAAACGCCCAGCAGTTGATCCATAACCTCCGCAGCCACCTTCTCGGACTTCAGCTTATCTTCGATTAGCGCATCCTTCGCCGAAGTTAGCTCTTCCAGAACTCCGGAGAGTCTAGCAGCCTCTGTAGTCAAGGAATTCTTTTGATTCAAAAGCTGGCTAGCTTCCTCTCGGAGCCTGACAAGCTCGGTCCCCGCATTAGCGTGCTCCGCCCGCATCTTTTCAACTTCTGCTCGAAGCACTATTCTTTCTGCTTCGAGCTCCTTGTTCGCAGCCTCCAAGCCTTGTCTGGCCCTGCGCTCCGTTGACACCATGGTGTCCATATGAGTCACTCGACCTTCGGAGATAGTGAGATTCCGTTGAAGAGTTGCGTTTTCCTCTCGAAGGCGAGCAATTTCTCGTTCGTTTGATATATTCACAGCTTGGGCCAAGACTGTTTGCTGCGAAAAGAAAAAACCAAGGTAAGAAATTATTTGTATGTAAATTTGATGTTATTTCACAGATGCTTCGTACCTGGTAGGCTGCGCGTTCCATAGCAGCGTTAAGCTCCGAGCTCTCCGCCTCGCTCAAAATGGCCACCAAGTCCGTCTCCCCAACTTCTCGACTAGCTCGATCCAAAGGCTCGAGCAAAGTCCGAAGCCCAGTTCTTCGCTCCAAGAAAGGAGCTAGAAGGGGGAGCATGCTTAAAGCTTGTTGGTCATCTTCGTTTGACGAAGGCCCGGAGTGTTGAGCTGTAGTCTTCGGAGCCCCCGAAGACTGGCCCCCCTCGGTAGATTGGCTCTCATCTGTTGACTCAGACGGAGTTGATCCGAAGCTCGCAGCAGGGAGGGAGTCCATTTTTCCTTTGCCTTTTCCAGGCCCCATTTGAGTGGCTCCTGGGATTGGCTCTGAAGTTGTCGAAGGTCCAGGGATTGTATCTTCCGGACGAACCTCTTCTATGGAAGTGGACTCTGTAAAAACAAAGGTATTATACATTGTATCATTTCACAAAAAAAAGATAGAAAAATTATTCGAAGTTTACCTTCGACATTCTGGCGGCGGGTAAGCATTGGACTGCTTGGCGGATCGAAGGCGAGATCTTCGTCCGAGTCAAGCGTCAAATCTTCGACTGCAGGAACATTTTCCTGAACAGTCCTTGTTGCTTCATCCAGAATCGAAGCCACAGTGGCTTCGACTCCATTCTCATCCACAGGAACTTCGTCCTAAGGTAAATCTTCTTGAACTGCCGAAGTCCTTGTTTGCTCAAGGTTCTCTTGAGACTCCGGCACAGTTCGCAGGTTCTTCAACTTGTGCAGTTCCTTGAACTGCATATTCGTCAATCAGCCTCACAAGTAACCTGCCTTCGTCCTCTTGGGAATCGGAGACTGAAGCTCTTGGGCTCGAAGGTGCAGGGTTTTTTGGCTTTCGAGCCACCTTCTTGACCAGAGTCTTGGCGGAGCTCGAAGTCCCAGCTTCAGCTTTCCTCTTCTTGGGCCCTTTCTCCGAAGGCACCCAATCCACCAAAGGATGCAGAACCACTTCGATCAGCCCCCATACTCGGTTGGATCACTCCCAACTACCAACCAACTTGATTCTCCATTCCTTTTCGGTCGGAGTTGGGACGCCCAGAATCTTTTCCGAAGCTCTTACAATCTGCTCCAAGTTATAGGGGCTGAAGAGGCTGAAAAACAAGTTAAGTTAGTTGCTCCTTCGAATGAATATGCATAATATATGTTGTTTTCGAAGTTACCTGCAGGGCTTGAAGTCGAAGTAATCTTGCGAAGACCGCCTTCCGAGTCCTCTTCGAAAGTGATTGGCTAGTTGGCCATCAACAGAGGGATTTGGAGCCCGAGGAACTCTTTGGCTAAGTCTCGCATGCTTAACCTTCGACTGATCTTTTGAAGCAAGCTGAGGCGAGCTTCGAGCTGGCCCGGATCCTGGTGTACAAGGGCTTCCTTTCGGAAGTTGATGTCTTGCAGAGGTCCAGCCAGATGGTTGCTCGCCCCAACTTCGGCGTAAAACCATTTCAGGATCCACTCTGTATACCATCTGGCGTTGATAGCTTTGGCAAGAAATCGGAGGGCATACTCATCCCGAAGCCTGAAGTTAATGCTTCCGAAGGCTACTACCATTTTTCACCTTCGGGGCCTACAAAGGTCTTCGGCTGGCACGAAGCTCTGTGCAGTGCTGCGAAGATTTCTGCCCTCCCTTCACAACCCTCTGCTCGCAATGCCCATTCGAAGATGGCCAGGCGTGCTACTGCATTCGGAGAAAGTTGGGGGAGTGTGACGTGGAACAGATCCAATACTTCAGCCAAGAAATCCACTGCCGGAAGACCTAAGCCAGCTTCGAAGAAGGCTTCGAAGACGACCACTTCTCCGGGTCTTGGTGATGGGATAACTTCCTTTCCAGGTTTGTGGATCATAACTCCCGAACTAATTTTGCCCTCTACTGTGGCCGCTAGTGATTCTCTTTTGCAGGTTGAAGGCCCCAGTTGGAAGGATTGATCCATGTATTTTGTTGATGCCGGGAAGAGGCCTTGATCGCCAACATTTTGGGGATTTCCTCCTCCCGCCGCCATGGTTGTCGCTGCGGGTGTTGGAGCTGCCGTCGCCAATGACGCAGCCGCTGCTGCAGCAGCAGCCTGCTGCCGAGGCAGGGCTGAAGGTGCTCCAGAACCTTTGGTTTTCGCCATTGAAACTAATGAGTTGCTTTGGAAGAAGAATGGAGGCTAGGGCTCAAAGAATGGCTTGTTTGCAAGAAAGCGGTGGAAAGGTACTTAGGAAAGGTCTAGGCTCTTTATTTATAGCCAGACTTTACATTTTTTTACCGTTTGTCCATGCCGTTTCGCATTCTTGCCCGTTACTTTTTTCCGAAATTAACGCATTGTGTAACTTCCGTTAGAAGAAAGAAGCCAACGGCTATTTCTTCTAAGTCTAAAAAGGCTTTCGAGCTTCCTGAATTAGTTCTAAGATGGTTCGAAAGTAATTGTCTTAAAACTGATTCGAAGTTTTATATCTTCATACATTTCAGAGATAAATTAAAATCTAATAACCCCTACGCATGGTTATTTTTCTTCCGTATATTGCTCTCCTAACATTACAGGTTTAACGGAGAAGCGTATTCGAGGGGCTACTGTTGGGGGAAAATATTCCATCCTCAGGGTTATTGCAGTAACAACACAAAGACAGATAATGGATTCGAAGGTTTCCAACATGCATCTTCGGAGATGCATTGAGTCAAGCTCGAAGTATGAAGATGGACCTTAGTTCAGAGTATATCCTCGAACATGGACTCTATTGAGATCTTTTCTGCCAGCTAAGATGGAAGACTTATCTTCTTTCTCATTAGATTAGTCTTTACCATTTTAGCCCTATTAAGGGTACCGAATAGTTTCCACTATGTCGGTTGTAATAGAGGGGTAAATAGGTATTTTCCTTAATGTTTGAGCCTATAAATACCCCCCGTTTTACCCTGTAATAGGGACCGAATACAAGTTATTCAATACACACTTTCGAACTATTCTAAGTTATTATCCTTTCGGAGGCTTAGAACAGTTCACTTCGCAAACACTTCGTTTGTTAGTTTCTAATCTTCAGAAACCTGTTAGCATAATCTTTTACGCCAACAGAGGCTTAAGGGCATCGAAAGCAAAAAAAATATGATGAATTTAGATGCTAAAAGCTTGTCCATTGGGGTGCATCGCCTTTTTTATATACTCAGGAGGTGAGTCCAAAAACCCAGTACTCTATCCCAAGTCGATCTAGGGTTACCTACCAAACTCAGGTGCTAATTCCCTAATTTATGCAGAATCTAGTCACCCAATAACGACCCAATCTTCCTTATCGGAGCCAAACTCCCTCCATTGGCCATATTGGACGATAGTGCTGCACTTGGCTTGCTCTTGGTCTACAATAATAAGCTTAAATTGTGGGGTACCCAGGGGTCACATCCTCGATAGCAGCCCCTGAGCTCTTCTTAACTTTGTTGAAAATCTTCGACTAACAAGTTGTGAGAGCTCTTTTCTAATCTAAACCTTTACACTTCTACTGAATTCTGATAGTCTTGAAAAAGCTTTGATTTCCTCTTTGTGTGAGGTGCACCCACATGTTGTAGCCACCGAGTCTCGAGTTAAACAGAACATTTGGCTTGAAGGTCAAAAAATAATATTCAAAGAAAACCTTCAGGAACTTCCATCCCTTTTTAAGTCTTTTGAAAAACCTCTTCAAAACTTGTTGACGATCTTTTTTTTAGAATTGTTTATGCTGAAGTTTATTTAGGATAGGATTGTTGTCAAATTCCTGGTACAGTGGTGGTATCGAGCGTGGTTGATCTCGAGTCCTCTGGGCCTAGCTCCTCGACCATGCGGGTTCTCGAGCTCGTGAGTCCTTGAGGATGGAAGTCCTCGGGAGCCTGAGCCTCCGACTACATGATGTTTCGAGCACGCAAGTTACGAGTAGGCATTCAGTTTTTTCGGTAGAATCGGTTCAGTTTTTTTGATTTATGAAAAAGTGTTTTTTAGAAAATAGAAACCAAATAAACTATTAAAATTAAAAAACCAAACCGAAAAATTGAAATCTTCATTTTTTTGGTATTCGGTTTTTTTCCGAAGAACTTCGTGGGGGTAGAGAGAGAGAGCATTGGTTGTCCCATGGTAGGCAGCCAACGACGTTGGTGCAACGGTGGCAGGAGGGCGGGCGGGTGTCATTAGTGGTGTTAGCACGACGGTGGCGAGTTGGCAGGCAGCGACGTCGACGCGAGCGGACGAATGACGACTTTGGTGGCCAAATCGGCATGTTGAGGTGGGTAGGCAGTGGTGGCGCGTCCATGCAACGGGGGCACGACCATCGGGTAGGCAGGCGATAGCAGCAACATGCACATGCAGCCAGCAGCTAGGCTTGGGCCGTAGGCAAGCATGTTGGCCCAAAGCAGCAAGCAGGCCTAGTAGGCTAGGACTTTGATTTTTTTGGGTTTTTCACGTTTCAAGGAATAAAAAATGAACCGAGAACCAAATTAAATAAAAATGAAAATCAAAAATTTTAAAATAAACAAAAACAGTGCTTTATTCAGTTCGATTCGGTGTGGTTTAGTTTAGTTTTTGGTTTTTGGGTTATTTTTACCCACCCCTAGCACAAGCCCCTAGGTGTGGGAGCCCTTTAGCACTCAAGTCCTCAAGCACCAAAGCTCCTAAACGTGCAAGGTCTTCAGATGCACGAGTATGTGAGTCATTGGAGTTATCGAACGAACACACAAGTCCTCGGGCGCAAGAGCCCTAAAGCCTGTGAGACCTTGAGCATGAGGATCCTCGGTGATATTGATTGTGCAAGCCCCTAGGCATGGGATGCATGAGCACAGATGACCCAAACATCACGACTCCACATGTGTTCCAAAAGGATACTTTTAATCATTTTCTCTGCACGCGATTAATGCACGGTAGATGAAACAATGGAGGGGGATGCTTAATATCTAACAGAGCCACACGTGAGCGCAGGATGTGGGTGAAGACAAGGAGGCAAAACTACCCCATTCACCTTGCCATAAAGCGCATAGTAACCAAAGTGATGTCTCCACATCCCTTTGTGTTTCTACTTTCTCTTGTTGGGTTTTCTACCAAAGTTCTATCATCCCTTTTGATATTTGATGTGCTAGGTGAGGAAAGGATCATTGTTGTAAGCTATTGATGTTGTTCATTGCCCCCAAGAATCTTTGGTGTGTTGGGCCTTTCAGCGACCATGAACTTTGTAGTCCTAGGCATTGAGAGTTCATGACTTCATGTTTGTTTGATATGTTCGCCCTTATCTGTATTTGCTTTGTCTTCATTGTATGATCTATGATCCTCAATCCAGTGTGACACAATATGATACTACGCCATTCCTAGAGCTTTCATTTGGTGTCATCTTTTGTCAATGTTCTATCACTAGATGATTCCATGCTACCTACCTTAATGTTTGGGTGCTAGGACAGAATATTTGTTGGTCCAAAACGGGCGACCAGAGGGGGGGTGAATGGGATATTTTTAAATTTCTTTTCTATTGAACAGACTTCGAACACACCCTTCGAAGTATTTGGTTCGGAGGTATTGAACATACTTCGAACACAGGCTTCACACGGGGTAATAGTTCAAAGTCCAAAAGACTTCATTCCCACTCAGAAACCCAAAGACACACTTGACTCAACAAAGTTTGTGCTGGATCCACACCAAAAGGTGCCTTCAAGCTGACTTCGCACAAAAGTACTTCAAACAGGTGTATTTTCCTCAAAGAGCTCTAAACAAATGCTCCGCACTTAGTAATAGGTACTAGACTTCGCACTCCAGATTGCTTCCAACAGAACTTAGCTAAAGTGTCTAGTAAGGCAGACCCTAGTTCTGCCAAGAAAACCAACTAGCATCGCTTACACAAAACATATGATACTTCGCTAGTAATCTAGGAGGACTAGCCTCTGATATACACAGAGCGAACTAACACCAAAATCTCTCCTAGAAATTGCAAGCATGAGACACAAGCACTTTGTCCGAACAAACACAAAGTATAAAATAGGGTTTGCTTAGAATAAAAGGACTGCAGAAAGCACGACCAAACAGTGCAAAAACACATATACAAGTTCATGCAATCAATGAAAATAGAATGGAAATTTCATTGCAAAAACAGGGAACACAAAAGTCACAAATCCAGAGTACAACTCATGGCAGTTGGGCCAAAGCTACAGTGAGTACAGAAGATTCTAAAATAGAGTGCACAGTCTCCCCTAGACCTCAGCTTGCCTCTCCTTTTATAGGCACTACTCTGACCTACAAATAGACTACTACGCCCCTAGGGTTTACAACTTTACTTCCTCTAGTAGTCACGAGGGTACAGATGGTAGTCTACTTTATTGAAAGTTCTTTTGTGTCAGCTTTGCAGACTAGAATCTTTGGAGCCCCCTTCACACATGAAGTGATGTAGTGACTTCGGTAGTAGGCTTCGAACCCATAGGCTTTCGCTATACCGAAGTCTGTCTTCGATACAAGTGATGATTTTGAGCCGAAGCCGTCAAAGCCCTTGAGTCTTTGTACTATCACCTCTGGAGTGGACCACCACGGCTTCGCAGCTACTCCAAGCTCAAACTCTGCCCGTCCATGTACCAAAGCCATGCATGGCCGAAGAACGTCAAGTCATCCTGACTTCGAAGCCCCTCCTTCGAAGTACCTTCTTACGAAGGGTTTTGTCCACCACCTTTCGAAGTCCCTCCTTCATCCAATGCCTCCGCATAAAGCATTTCCATAAGCACCCCTTCGCAGTGTCTCAGCCTCGAGCACACTCCATGAAGAGCCTTATCCAGACATGACTTCGATGCACCCTGACTTCTGAGACCTTTGTCAGGTGTCCTTCCAAATGTCTCCTTCCGAAGTACACTTGAGAGCCTTGCCTCATTCCTGAGGACTTCATCAGCCAGCCTTCGAAGTTACTCCTTCAGAGTACCCCTTCGAACTGCCTCGTCTCTGAGGACTTTGCCTCGGGGTATCTTCAACCGGAGTCCCCCTCTGCACTTCTTGCCTTCGATTGGTGCACCTCGACCTAAGGCTCGACCTCGACTTCACAAAACCTTCGTGACCAAGATCCCTGCTCACCTGGCATCAAGCTCCTTGCTTGACCTAGTTCACCTACTGTGCTGACCATCTAGTCACCTCCGAAGTCACCTGCATACCAACGATAAGCAGATAAGTGTATCTGATACCCCGAGATATCTCCGAGTATAACACCCTCCGGTACACACACTAGTGTACTACCCAAAGTACCGACCCCTTCGATACAACCTCCAAACTATATACTGTCGGACCCCTTCGATAGATATACTTCGCTGCGAACTTGTGCAGCCAGCAAACTCTGAACCCTTCAGTGAACACACCTCCGAACCCATTCGGAGGCCCCCCTTAACCCAGAAGGAAAATCTGTCAATCACTCATCACAAACTGAAACCAATGCACATCTCAACTTGGTTTCTCAATCTCCCCCTTGATGAGTGCATTGACAACCAAATTCAAATTCAAGTAAAAATTGAAATTTTTCAGCGCACAAGTGACCATAAAAACTCAGAAAAGAGCCAAAGCATGTCTCTTGATATTTTATCCTCCCTTTCTCAAGAAAAGCCCTTTGGCAAAACCTCCCCACTTGATAAAGCATAAAATCATCATTTCTCCCCTTTTTGGCAGCAACAACTCCCCCTAAATTACAGACATTATTTCTCCCCCTTTGGCAATGCAAGAATCAAGGTATAAAAAATGATGCAAAGAGAGGTATGAGGGTGAGTGCATATGCAAGTTTCTGAAATATGATTAGCAGCAATTACAGTACAAAACAAGCATTTGTCTTGAATATTGTCTAAAAGTATTGTATGATAAGCTCATATGAATCATATCCAATGAAAACCAAGAGCAAGCATTTTCCTGATTTAGCAAAAATAAAAAAGCATCACCACTTAGACTAGCATACTAGACCAAGTAAAGCATGAAATGAAAAATGATGAGGACATCACTTCACACGATACACACATGCACCAACATGATACACAGATGCACCAACATGATACACACATGCACCAGCATGATACACAGATGCACCAGCATGATACACACACGCACCAGCATGATACACACATGCACCATCAACCTACAATTCAATTACAGGGACCAATCACACGCGCCCGCGCCCGTCGCTTGAACCATGAGGTTAATTCTTTTCTTAGCAACTATGGTAATATTTGTTTGGATGGGATGCTACTGAATACTAGTGATATTTTGTTGCTTAGGAACATGGTAGATGGAATAGAAGAGTTGGAGTTGAAGACGGAGTCGCACGAATGATTTGAAGTCAAGAATTCGCTGGTTCGGACTACATCAACCACCATGCACCAAAATGGGCATAACTTCCTCATACGAAGTCCGATTGGAGCGTTATTGGACTTTTTGGAAAGCTAAGGAGAAGACGGATCTTTTGGCATTGGTTTCGCCTCATTTGGAGTCTCGAGTCGTCCCGTGTGACTGAAACAGTCCTGCATGACAGAACTGGGCCGAGTTGGACCTTGTACTGAGTTGGAGGCTGTGTTGGCCCATAGTTCGAGTCGTGTGCGCCTCCTACAGGCTGCCCACACCCTATATAACTCACGCCAGCCGCTATTAGGGTTAGGTTTTGCTTTGTTTGCATCTACACTTGTGTGTTTACATCCTGCTCCTGCACCGGACCGATTGGCTGCTGCATCAGCGTTTGTGAAACCTCTCCTCATCATAGTTCATCTGTGATTTGGCATTCGACTTGTGTTCTTCCTGTTCTTGCTTGTGTTCTTGGGTTCGCTTGCAGGAACTAGCCTTCGTGGCGAGGTCAATCGCGCCCTGCGTGGTTGATAACCGACGAAGACAGTGGTGTAGCGATTGCAAGGTTTTGATCCGCCGGACCGGAGCCTTGGATCATCAACGTCGAGATTCTCCACCAATCCAAGTTATCCTTACCTAGCGGAAGATCGGGACCAATCCCCCATTAAAAAAGGTAGCAAATACTACCCATACATGCATAGTCAGATAACATGAAAAATTGATTATATACCCTCTATTTAGATGAAAATTGAGGATTTACCCTCGTGGCCCACATGTCATTGACCTATGTGGACCCCGCATACCATTGAGATGTGGTGGGTAAATCCTCAATTTCTATCTAAAGGGTGAGTATATGATCAAATTCCCCTAGATAACATGGAGCTTCATCAAACTTGTAATTATTCAATATTTTCAAGCTTTTTATCCTTCTTCTTTTGATCTTAATGCCAGGGGTTATTCGTATGTCAACCTTATGCTAACCGACTAAGCCAAGCCTAGGTCAAGCAAAGATCATAAGAAGCTTAAAGCATTAGTCATGGCATACACTACAATGTCCCAGTTCATACCAAAATGCTATGGTAAGCAGTCTAGAACAATGTAGTGCGACAAAGCAAACCCACCTAGATCTTTTTAACATTAGCACAAAAGACATGGATATCAATTTCACGTTTTTTATCAATTTTCAGGACAAGATTTCCATGAAAAGCATTAAAATGATCAAGTTGCATGTTTGCATCCAAGTGTAAAATACTTAGCTACCAAGCATGTAAATGATAGCTAAAGAACTTAGCCTACTCATGCTAGTTACCAGACTAAGTAGTGATCATGTTTTAATTTTTAGAATTAAAAACCATGCTCATGACACATACCAGACATATTTAAGAGAGAAAAATCATCATGATTAAAGACAATAATTCAAAGGCATATACAACAAGTACATGCAAAAGCAGTTAATTAGATGACAGAAGCTTATGCAATGACACACAACTACCCCTCACAAAATACCATAAGGATGACAAATATCAAGTTCCCCATGCAAATAAGCAAATCGAGAGGCATCAAGGGGTTTGGTAAAAATATCGGCAAGCTGGTTTTGGGTATCAACATATTGAAGTTCAATAGCACCCTTCTCATTGTGGTCTCTGAGAAAATGATATCTCACATCAATGTGTTTGGTTCTAGAATGCTGAACTGGGTTGTTAGCAATACAAATCACACTAGTGTAATCACAGAAAAGTGGAACACTCGTGTAATCTAACCCGAAATCTCGCAAAGTGGAAACCATCCACAAAATCTGTGAGCAACAGCTAGCTGCAGCAACATATTCAGCCTCAACTATAGATTGTGCAACGCTAGATTGTTTGCGGGAAGACCAGCAAACAAGAGAAGTACCCAGAAAATGACAAGTACCAGATGTACTTTTCCTATTAATTCTACACCCAACAAAATTCGCATCTGAATAACCTCGAAGGCATAATGAAGAAGATGCAGAATACCAAATGTCGAATTCTAAAGTGTGTTTGAGATACCTTAGAATGCGCTTAACTGCTTGTCGGTGCGAAGCCCTTGGCGAAGCCTAAAAACAAGTGGACAGACATACTACGAAGGGTATGTCTCGTAGTTGTCAAGTAAAGAAGGGAGCCGATCATGCTTCGGAACTCCTTTTGATCTATGGATTCTCCATCCTCGTCGGGATCCAATGCTATTGAAGTAGCCATCGGAGTGGCGAGGGGCTTCACATCAGCCATATCAAACTTCTTGACCAGATCCTTGGTGTACTTCGTCTGATAAAGAAGGTACCTTGTTTGCTTTGCTTGATTTGCAAACAAAGGAAAAATGTAAGTTCCTCCATCATGGACATCTCGAACTCCCTGCTCATGGTATCTGCAAACTCTGCAACTAAAACATGAGAAGAGCCACCAAAGATGATATTGTCAACGTAAATCTAGACCAGGAGGAAATCGTTGCCATGTTTGAGAGTAAAAAGGGTTTTATCAACTGATCCCATCAAATAACCTCTCTCAAGTAGAAAAGACTTAAGTCTGTCATACCATGCCTGAGGGGCCTACTTGAGTCCATAAAGAGCTTTATGAAGTTTAAAGACTTTATGTGGGTATTTGGGGTTTTCAAATCCAGGGGGTTATTTTACAAAAACATCTTCATCTATGAAGCCATCAAAAAAAGAACTTTTGACATCCATTTGATAAAGTTTGAAACCACGAGATGCAGCAAATGCAATCATAATCCTAATGGCTTGTAGACGAGCAACATGTGCAAAAGTTTCAGCAAAATCAATCCCTTAAATTTGTGAAAAACCCTGAGCTATAAGTCTAGCTTTGTTTGTAACCACAGACCCATCCTCCCCTTGCTTGTTTTTGAAAATCCATTTTGTTCCAATAACATGAACACTAGGAGGAGGATCTACAAGAGTTCAGACTTGGTTCCTCTCAAAAATTTCAAGTTCCTCATGCATGTCATTGATCCAACTAGAATCAGATAAGGCATGACTCATATCTAAGGGCTCAAAAAGAAGCAACAAATGTAGAATCAATGAAATGAGCGTGAGAACGTGTTACCCTTTGATCAAGCTCACCAATGATCTGCTCAGGAGGATGCATCCTTTGGATGTGGTGTGGAGCCTCATGACGGGATGCAGTCTCCCCCTCAACTTGTGCCAGGGAGCGATCGAAGATGACCGATGTCGAGGTAGATTCTTAGGGCCTCTTGCCGAAGTGATTGAAGTAGGATCTGCTTTAGGAATTGAAGTCGAAGGAAGTAGGGGTTCGTCCTCAATGTTTTCGGTATCTTCTTCTTCAAAGATGATCGCTTCCATATCCTTTTCACTGGCAAGCTCACAAGATGAACTAAAACAGGGGGTTGATTCATCAAAAGTCACATCACATGACTCAATGACAGTGTTAGTATCTAAATTGAAAACCCGATAGGAGTGACCATGAGTGGTATAACCCAAAAAGATCCAATCTAAAAACGCGACTCCAACTTATCCAAATTTCCATGCTTTAGGATAAAGCACCGACAACAAAATACTCGAAGATGAGTAACTTTGGGTTTTCTCCCAAAATGTAGTTCATAAGAAGTTAAGTTAAAAATTGAGCGCAGAAAGATCCGGTTTGAGATATAGCAAGTTGTGTTCATGGCCTCAACCCAAAACCTTCTAGGAGTCCTATGCTCATCGAGCATCGTCCTAGCCATCTCAACTAGAGTGTGGTTCTTTCTCTCAACAACACCATTCTGTTGAGGAACCTGCGGAGCAGAGAATTGATGTTCTATGCCATGCTCCATGCAAAAGTCAACAAAGAGACTATTTTCGAACTCAGTGCCATTATCACTTTGAATGAATTTCAATGCACCTGGAAGTTCAGTAAAAAGTCTCAAAGCTAAGCTCTGAAAGTGTGAAAACACTTCATCCTTGCTAGCTAAAAAGAAGACCCAAGATTAATGAGAGTAATCATCAATAATGACAAGAACGTACCATTTGCCGCTTAAAGAATTAAGCCGAGAAGGACCTACAATGTCTATATGGAGAAGTTCTCCGAGTTATTCAGTCATCACCATATTGATTGGTGAATGTGAAGAAGCAATCATTTTTCCATGTCGACAAGGAGCGCAAACCAAATTCTTCTCAAATTTGAGCTTCGGCAATCCTCGGATCAGACCTAGGGCACTCAAGCGAGTAAGCAATTCAAAGCTCATATGCCCTAGTCTCCTATGCCACTTCCAGAGCTCAGAACAATATTGAGCAACTAAATAGTGAGAAGAACTTGACGACTCAGAAAAATCAGCTCCAAAAACTCCCAACTCTAAAAATCTTGTAAACCAAAACGCCATCAGAATTGAGTATTTGCGAAGTATCGTGTTGAAAACGCACTTCAAAGCCCTCATCAAGCAACTGAGATATAGAGAGCAAATTGTATCCTAAATTTTTAACCAAAGCAACATCTTTGAGAGTGAAATTTGAGTTGATTCTAACCACACCTTTACCTTCCACTTTGCTTCTTCGGTTGTTGCTGAAGGTGATATGCTCTTTTTGCTTGGTTGTGGTGAGGCTGGAGAACCATGATGAGTTTCCGGTCATATGGAACAAACAACCGGAGTCCATGATCCACGTGCTCTCGAAGCCTCTGTCTGGTACCTACACAAAATCAGAGAATCTTGAGCGCTTAGTGCTGGGGTGAGTGAAATGCTGACGAGGTATCCAGCACTGAGAGACTCGATTAGTAGGCAAAGCAACAATAGATGATCTACACACATGATGAGTAGCATGATGTGAAGTACGAGGTCTATCTACATGATGAAAACCAGACAAATGTCGAGGTTTCCCATCCTGTCGAGGATCAAAACCTCTAATACGTGGTCTATCACGATATGAGATATGGTGTACACCACGAGGGACAAAACCTCTATGGGGAGCATCACAAATAGGATGAGAGCGATAAACAGACTCACGCATACCTAAGGATGGGTAATGCATGTCCTGAAAACTCATCTCTTGTAAGCGTCGCTCATCCTTGATACGACGAAAGCAGAACCCAACCAAATGACCCATTCACTGACAGTAAGAGCAATGAAAGACTCTCCTGTGCACACTCACATCAGTCTCAGAAGCAAATCTCACAGGCTTCTTGGGTTTCTGCTGAGGTTTTTCTTTGGTGGAGGTGGTGTTTTCTTGATAGGCTTGGTAGGCTTTTTGGCTTTCTGAGGAGTGTCTAATAAGACTCTTTCTTTCTCAAGGGTTGTGGGATGAGTGAACACAGTTTTGTTTGGTGTAGTTGAAGTGGTTCTCTCATACCCTAAACCTAGAGCTAACCCTGCCTTATCAGCACATATTTTGGTTTTAGCCAAAAGAAAATCTATTCTGCCTTTCCCTTTGGTGCATTTATCCACCATAGACAGAAGGTAATCATTTTCACTCATGAGTTTTTCTACTTTCCCTCTAGCAAAACTGAGTTGGTCTTTAAGGGTGATGCATGTAGAACAAGCTGGCTGCACATCCTTAGAGCACTCAACACTCTCCAATCTAGACTCTAATTCATTGACATGCTTGTCCCTCGAATTAATGCTTTCAATAAGTAAAGGATAGTTCATGCATTCATTAACAACATTAGGTCTAGACTCCACCTCTAAAATCTTCTTCTCTGCAACCTCAAGCTTATCAATGGCTTAAGCATGCACAGAACGAAGCTGGGCAAGCTCACTCATGGCAACAATACATGATTCACATTCAGCATCATCAATCTTAGACTTAAACATGACATATTCAGTTGAAACAGATTCAAGCCTAAGTCTAAGTTCTTTTCTTTCTCTAGCAGCTTGTTTTAGTAACCTATCCTGACCAATGACTACATCATTCAGTTCATTTATTTTGAAGGAAAGTTGGTCATAAGATAATGATACCTCAGATGAGTCTGGCTCATCGCTGCTATGGATGCTCTCAGCCATGAAACAAAGGCCGGTGAAGTCCTTCACCTTCTTCTCCTCCTTCTTTAGAGACTCCTCGTACTCAGAGTTGGACTCCTCAGCTGATGATGTGTTGATGTCGCTGAGAGCCGCCACAAAGGCGCTGGAAGCGGCCTTGGCTACCCTCTTAGCCACCTTGCTGCGCTTACCCTTAGAGAAGGGTTTCCTCTCTTTCTTGTGGTGTTTTGGGCGCTCACTCTCTTCTCTCCTCTTGAGCTCAGGACAGTTAGCCTTAATGTGAGAAGTGTCACCACACTCAAAACACCCTCTAAAACCACCTCTCCGCTGATCCCGTCTCTCATTGTAAAAATGAGTAAATCGTCTTGGCAATGAGAGCAAGCTCTTCATCATCCAGAGTATCCACATGCTCTTTTGTAACAGAGACCAAGGTGGACAAAGCAAAACCTCCTACAAGAACACAAGTACCAGATGTGCTTGGTTCTGCTGAGGTGCCACGGCTAGAGCTAGAAACTAGTGCCATAGGAGGAGGTAAAGAGTTTCTATGCCCTACAAGAGATGCCTTGGCAATCTCTGTGGACTTGAGCTTGCTGAAGAGATCATCACATGTTAATGTGTCATAACCTGCGGACTCCTCAATACTAGATATCTTCACCTCCCATATGCTACGATCAAGAGCATAGAGAAGCTTGATAGCCCTACCGTGGTCAGAATAAGCAAGCGCGCCTATGGAGCGCAAATTACTCACTATCGCATCAAAGCGAGAAAACATGGCATCTACAGATTCGCCAGGGCCTTGCAAAAATAGCTGATACTGTTGATTGTATGTGCTTTGGCGCCTAGCCTTGATCTGTGAAGAGCCCTCATGAAAAATGGTGAGTGTGGCCCAAATTTCCCTAGCAGTTTTAATATGCTGGACTCTATCGAATTCGCTCCTACTTAGGCTAGTAAATAGTATGTTCTTAGCTTTGCTGTTGCTCTTATATTGCTGTTTCTCAGCCTGAATAGTGTGAGTCTCAGGAATAACATATTCGGACTCCACAATCTCCCAAACCGCACTTCCTTGGCTTAGAAGATAAGCCTCTATGTGAACCTTCCTGTAAGCAAAGTTAGTTCCATCAAACAGAGGAATTTTGCTGATTCTGTCCATGTTGCCAAATGATCACAAAACCGGTTAAGGTCAACTAGTGATCTTAACCCACTCTGATACCAATTGTTGGACCAAAACGGGTGACCTAGAGGGGGGTGAATGGGAGCTTTTAAAATTTCTCTTCTACTGAACAGAATTCGAACACACCCTTCGAAGTGTCTGGTTCGGAGGTATTGAACACACTTCGAACACAAGCTTCACACGGGGTAATAGTTCGAAGTCCACAAGATTTCGTTCCCACTCGAGAAACCCAAAGACACACTTGACTCAACAAAGTTTGTGCTGGCTCCGCACCCAAAGGTGCCTTCAAGCTAACTTCGCACAACAATACTTCGAACATGTGTGTTTCCCTCAAAGATCTCTGAACAAATGCTCCGCACTTAGTAATAGGTACTAGGCTTCGCACTCTAGATTGCTTCGAATAGAACTTAGCTAAAGTGTCTAGTAAGGCAGACTCTGGTTCTGCCAAGAAAACCAACTGCCATCGCTTGCACAAAATAGATGATACTTCGCTAGTAATCTAGGAGGACTAGCCTCTGATATACACAGAGTGAACTAACACCAAAATCTCTCCTAGAAATCAAGCAAGAGACACCAAGCACTTTATCTGGACAAACACAAAGTATATAATAGGGTTTGCTCAGAATAAAAGGACTGCAGAAAACACAACCAAACAGTGCAAAAACATAGATACAAGTTCATACAATCAATGAAAACAGAATGGAAATTTCATTGCAAAAACAGGGAACACAAAACTCACAGATCTAGAGTACAACTCATGGTAGCTAGGCCAAAGCTACAGTGAGTACAAAAGATTCTAAAATAGAGTGCATAGTCTCCCCTAGACCTCAGCTTGCCTCTCCTTTTATAAGCACTACTCTGACCTACGAATAGACTACTATTCCCTTAGGGTTTACAACTTTACTTCCTCTAGTAGTCACGAGGGTATAGATGGTAGTCTACTTTATTGGAAGATCCTTTTGTGTCAGCTTTGCATACTAGAATCTTTGGAGCCGCCCTTTGCACATGAAGTGCTACAGTGGCTTCGGTAGTAGACTTTGAACCCGTAGGCCTTCGCTACAAAGAAGTCTGTCTTTGATACAAGTGATGGTTTTGAGTCGAAGATGTCTAAGCACTTGAGTCTTCACACCATCACCTTCGGAGTAGACCACCACAACTTCGCAACTACTCCAAGCTTGAACTCTGCCCGTCCGTGTACCGAAGCCATACATGGCCGAAGAACGTCAAGTCATCCTGACTTCGAAGCCCCTCCTTCGAAGTACCTTCTTACGAAGGGTTTTGTCCACCACCTTTCGAAGTCCCTCCTTCGTCCAAGGCCTCCGCATGAAGCATTTCCATAAGCACCCCTTCGAAGTGTCTCAGCCCTAAGCACACTCCACGAAGAGCCTTATCCGGATCAAGCCTTCGATGAACCCTGACTTTTGAGACCTTCGTCAGGTGTCCTTCCAAATGTCTCCGTCCGGAGTACACTTGGGAGCCTTGCCTCATTCTTGAGGACTTTGTCAACCAGCCTTCAAAGTTACTCCTTCAGAGTACCTCTTTGAAGTGCCTCTCCTCCAAGGACTTTGCCTCAGGGTATCTTCAGCCGAAGTTCCCCTCTGCACTTCCTGCCTTCGACTAGTGCACCTTGACCCGAGGCCCAACCTCGACTTCACACAGCCTTCGTGACCAAGATCCCTGCTTGCCTGGCGTCAAGCTCCCTACTTGACCCAGTTCACCTACTATGCTGACCGTCCAGTCACCTCTGAAGTCACCTGCACTCCAATGATAAGCAGACAAGTGTATCTGATATTCGGGAGACCTCTCCGGGTATAACACCCTCTGGTACACACACCAGTGTACTACCCAAAGTACCGACCCCTTCGATACAACCTCCAAACTGTATATTGTCGGACCCTTTCGATAGATATACTTCACTGCGAACTTGTGCAACCTGCAAACTCCGAACCCTTCGGTGAACACACCTCCGAACCCATTCGGAGGGACCCCTTAGCCCAGAAGGAAAATCTGCCAATCACTCATCACAGACTGAAACCAAGGCACATCTCAACTTGGTTTCTCAATATTTATCTAGCAAAAGAGACTAGTGACATCCACTAAAGCAGGCGCTTTGGACCTCATCATCAACCCCATTAGTGAGGCCTTCCTGTTTTTCGTCTCGGTGAAGAAGGTGGTGTCCCTTTGTGCTAGTCTCTTAAGGATGATGGTCATATCCTCTTATCGATACGAGGGTCATGCGGAGTCACTGCTGTCGTAGTAGCATCCTCGAGATTCTTGGTGCTCGTGATAGTCGTGATAGGTTGATGTTGCATTGTGTGAAGATGTTGTGAGAACCTCATCACCTGCAGCTACTATGTCTGATTTGCAGAATGCTATCTCTAGCCATCTTCATGTCTATATGTTGAATATCTGAAGGAGATTGTATTCCCTTCTGAGAAACCAAGTTGAGATGCACCTTGGTTTTGTCTAAGTAATGAGTGATTGGCAAGTTTATTGGGTTCAATGTTTTGATTTGTTCTTGTCTGATGAGTTCACCGAAGGGTTTGGTGTGTGTGGAAGGAACATGTTTGCATTGCCTCATGGTGTGCAAGACTTGGATACTACTCGACTGTCAATGATGGGTGATCAGGGTCAATTGGGAAAGCTTGGTTCCAGATGATCAAGGAGGCCAGGTAAAGTCGAGAATGATCCTAGTCGTACACGTGGAGATGAAGAAAGTCATGGATGGAAGATTGATGAAGACAACGTCTTGACCAAGTCAAGCGAAGGGGATGCCAGTGCAAGTGACAAGGCGACTCGAGTGATCGAGAGCGGGAGAGACTTGCTGGTAGTCAAGATCGCGAGATGGTTGACACATGACAATCTTAGTAAGGGCTTTGTTAGTTTTGGCTCAAAACCGTTGGATCAACATCCAAAGGTCGTGATGCGAAGTCGTGGTAGCTACGAAAGCTCTACATTAGGACAAAGTATATATGTTTAGTATTTTATATTTTTAGCCTTGTGGGCCTTGCGTTTGTAAGAAAAACCATATAGTTAAATCTGTTTTTTTCTTTTTGTGGACTGCCTATAAAAAACTATGCAACCCTCTAGGATTTCTTAACTCAATTTTAGTCAAATTGAAGTTCACTTTTATTTTTCCTGTTCTTTCCTCTTCCGCACCGAGCAGCAGCCACCGCTTTTGTGTTTTCATTGGTTTCAATCCATTTCAGTTGATTTTTTGGTCACCACTAAGTCTCACCGCTAGCCATTTAATTCTCGATGTTTCTACTGTCTGCGCTATTTGGGTGCTTCGATCAGTTTGCATGGAGTGCAGTCTAGCTCTCTATTCTCGATTTATGTGCACATCAAATCATTTCAACATGTACAATGGTATAGACAGCCACTGTTAGTAGATTCTTGAAATTTACAACACATGCAACTAAATAGTCAACAAGTACAACTCATAGATAGTAATTGTCTGTTTAATATCTATAAAATATTTAATGCTTGTATATAACCATAACTCATAGATCCTTAAATATGCATAGGAGTATGAGCTCTTGCTGTCTCTTCACCAAGAGACGACTTGCATCTCTTCATAATTTATTGCTGTGAAATGAGACTTTTTTTGTAAAATGTTCAACCTAAAAACAGCTACAAAGGTACCCTCCTTACAGCCTAGATCTACGTGCACACATTTCCTTACAGCCTCTGCATGCGAACATGCATGCAATCAAGAAGATTTTGATTTTTCTGGCCGGTTTTGCCTTTAGGGCATCCACAATGTGAATAAAAAGGTAGCCTTAAACATTAAATATTGTCTTGTAGCTAGTCTTACACATTGTGGAACCATACCATAAGAAAAAAATTATAAAGTGCACCATAAGCTTAAATGTGTAACCATAAGCCTAAAGTGATAATTTTTTGTGGGTCCTACTATAAGTAGGGCTCACTTTAATGCTACTTTTTTTATTTTCTTATATTGTGCATCCAATAATAATAAATGTTAATTTTTTACCGGGCTCACGTTAATAAAAACATAGATATTATAGTTGGCCTTACCTCGATTTGCATGCGTGGTTTATCTCTAGTTTAATTTCTACACTGGTTGAGAAGCTGCCGTGTTCTGTTTTTCCTGCCGTTGTCACCGTGCGCAGATTTTTGTTTCTCCAAATTTTTGTTTCACTTCAATTTTCTTTTGTCCGGCCTGGTCTTATTCTTTGTGCCTGAAGCCTGCACTTCGGCTGCTCACCCACAACACGCTGGCTCACGCGGCCCTAGGCAATAGCCTACCTGGCGATTTTTCCGTCGGCTACACTGTGTTGCAATTGATCGCTCGTGGCGCACGCATCCTTCCTCGGCAACGATGTCGGCGTTTTCTGCGCGAAGCTCCACCGTGTGGATCCGCATGCACGTTTTTCCGCTTGGACATCGCACTCTAGCTAGCGCTGTTCTCCACTAATCAGCTCGTGCGCCCGGCCAACTTCCAGACCAGCGCCAGCATTGCTACACACAACACTACATCGACATCTTTATCTACAATCGTCACGGGTAAGTGCAGGTAAATATGTATCTACCTTTTACTCAATTTGTTTAATGAAATGCCTATAAACTCATGTCATGTGTTTGATAATATTACTGCTTGATTTTTGAGTTTGACGATGAGGTTGTCCATGTTATGTTTGATGAATCGGTTGATTTGTGAATGAGCCCCATGTGTGTACATGGTTGTTCGATACAACGCTTTTTGAGTACCAGTGAGTGTCTTTGTCAATAGACCGCCCGTGACATTTCTGCTAGCAAATTTGTGTGATTTTTTGAGTACTTGTGATCTCTGAGACTGCCTTTTCACATCATATCAAACAGGAGGATGATAGCACTAATTTTATCTGTGATTTGCAAATCTATTTTCTTCTGCTAGTTTATTTGGAGGAGCGTTGGGTGTTATGAAAAAAGTCATCTATTTAAATGAATTTATTGAGACACCTATTCACCCCCTCTAGTCGCTTGTTTTGGTCCTACTCCTTCTTTGAAGTAATTTAGTTGTTGTAGAAGTTCTATATCCTCTTCTTTGAAGTAATGTGATACTTGTAAAAGATTAGTTTTGAAAATAAAGACAATTTGATGTCCTTGACATGCGTGATTTTTACCATGCATTGTGTGTTGTGTTGCATGCACGACGACTATGTGGCACCAAACTTGGAGGGGATGTAATCTGCATAGGTTGGTGAGGTCAGGTAAAGATGCATGATTGGAGGTGTATGACTACAGAGTCTACCTTCTCCTAGGTCTAGTTGCATGCACAATGCCCATCTGGCGCCTAACATGGAGGGGAATGAAATCGGCATGGGTCAGCAAAGAAGATGCTTAACTGTGGGTGTATAGCCCTAAGGCTTACCCTTTCATAGCCCAGTTGTATGTCTAGGGGGTGTAGGACCGAGAGTAGCGACCAAAGGGGGTGAAAGGGAGCAAATTCCAAAATCACAAATCTTGAAAAACAAATGAGAACTTCGATTTGATCTTTCTTGTAGATTCTTGAAATTTGGCACAAGGATAAGATATATATTCCACACAAAGCAAGTCAAGAAATAAATAACATAAATGGTTCATCCATGATAAGATAAAAATATCAAGAGATCAAACAAATTTACCTTCATAAGAGCCAAAAAGCGTCCTAGGGAAAAAGACATGCACACTAGACTCATCGGCATTTGATCAAACACTTGACAGACAAGCTAGAACTCACTCACCAACCAAGCAATAATCTCATCATACAATAGCCGCGCAAAGGAGAAACGTGGGCTTACCTGTAGTAGGAGAAGACACATACCTATGGGAGCAGGGAAAGAGGACGGCGACGAAGAGGCATCTAGAGGCGACGCGGGCGTTGATGGGCCGAAGTGCTGGCGCTTACATGTGTGCTAGCCAGGCGGAGAAACCACACGCGCCCTAGCTTGGGCGGTGGTAGCCATTGTGTGGGAAGTGGCCGATGCACGCACGTTCACGTGCGAAGGCAATGTGCACCGAAATGGATGGCGAGCGATAAGAGTGGCGAATGACTAGAACAAAGCAGATGATGGCGGCAAACCGAGCAGCGGGTGAGGAAAAACCAGCCGACAGAGGTAGGAGCAAAACCAGTCGACGATGGCTCAGAGAAGAAGGAAAACAAATTTCAGATTAAAAAGTGATTGAGTTCAAAAGTGTTAACCCTAGAATATAGACTACCCTTGCTTTATAGCCTAGATAGACTAAGGAAAATACTAGAATACCCCTAGGGTTACATTAACATGACACAAGGCCCAAAGGGCATAAAAGGGAAATTCTATTTTTAGATATTTATTTGACGCTTCACATTGCGTACTCTTTACATCTTTGTTTCAATGGAGCCTGATAGTAGTTGCGATATGCCCATTAGACTTCATTTGTATGCTCCACACACTTTAGATACTTCGCTACAATGATACCTTGTCTTCATAGTTTATGGTTTTGAGCCGAAGCTGCCAAAGCGATTGCCACCCTTGCACCATGTACTCAGATTGAACCACTATGACCCCGCAACTTCTTCAGCTCAATGATCGTCCATCCATTTACCTGAGTCACACATGGACAACGCAATGACAAGTCATCCCCCCTTCAGAGTGCCTCTCGAGGGCTTCGTTCATCTTCTGTTTACAATCACTCATCATCCGGGAGTCATAAGTTCCACAGGTCTTCACCATGGCCCCTTAGGGGAGAAGTAGTCAATGAGGTTGGTGAGAAAAATATGCTTGACTATAGGTGTACAACCTAGGGACTTACACCTTCTGATCCTAGTTGCATGTCTAGCTGGGGAAGTTGTTGGTGAGGTCAGTGAGGAAAAGTGTGCTCGACTATGGGTGTATAGCCCTAAGGCTTACCCCTTCCCATGACAATATGAGATTAGGGATTGTTTTGAACAACATCATTATAAAACAAAGAGTTTCAGAAACAAGTCACATACTTGCTAATCAATGTAAAAGACATTTATTCAAGGAACAAGATAACCAATTATCCATAGTACATAAGCATAAATAGTACACCTTTTCTCACTTACTCTAGAAGAACTCACGTAAGTATCTAATACCCATAGAGCTAAACTGTGTCTCATGCTTGGGTTGTGAGAGAGGCTTTATCAACGGATCAACAATGTTCAACTCCATGTGCACCTTACATATCTTTACAATCACCTCTATCTATATCTCGGATGAGGTGATAGTGTCGAAGTACGTGTTTGGACTTTTGGTGTGACCTAGGCTCATTGGTTTGTGCAATGAAACCACTATTTTCACAATATAGGTCCATTGGATTGGACACACTAGGAATAACACCTAGTTGAGAAACAAACATTCTGATCCAAACGACCTCTTTCGCATCTTCAGAAATTGCAATGTACTCGACCTCCATCATAGAATCTGCAACTATTTCTTGCTTGGAACTCTTCCAACTCAATTCACCTCCGTTGAGACAGAACACAAATCCAGACCACGATCATGAATCGTTCTTGTCGATTAGGAAGCTAGCATCGATATAACCACTTACAATGAGTTCCTCCTCACCTCCATAAACTACGAACATATCCTTAGTTCTTCTCAAGTCCTTAAGGATAGTCTTTACTACTTGCCCAATAACTTTCACTTGAGTTTGATTGGTATATACTCATAACACTTAGAGCATAAGAAACATTTAGGCGTGTACAAAGCATATCATACATGATTTATTCGATCATGAAGGCAACATGATCACACTCATCTTCTCTAACTCATTAGGTGTTAAAGGACATTGAGTCTTGCTGAGATTAATATAATGTGATATTAGCAGAAACCTTTCTTAGAATTATGCATTTTGAACCATTTCAAAACCTTGTCAATGTACATAATTTGCCTTAATCCAATTAGACTTCTTGACCTATCTCTATAAATATTTATGCCCAAAATGTATGCTGTATCTCTAAGATCTTTCATTGATAAACTTTTTTCTTAGCGAAAATTTAACAGCATCATGCATATGAATGTCATTTCTGATCAACGATATATCATCTACACATATAAGACGAGAAATGCAAGTGTAGTCCAACTAGCCTTTTTTTGTAAATACAAGTGTCCGATTAGAATGACAGCACACGTCTAGACTGAACATGCGCCTCGTCACGATAAGACGTCTCCATAAAGCGAATGTCTTGTCCAACGGTCAGCACCTGGTACTGCAATCGTAACACTCTGTTTGATGATGCCCCTTCGAAGTGGAGCCCGAAGGGCCTTACAGGGCGGCGTCCACATCTTCCGGCATCAGAATGCCGACGGGGGCTCCGGATCCTTCGGAGGGTCTTCGATCGGGGAAGTGGCAGCAACACATCTCAAAGACTTTCCTTTGGGGCACCGTAGCAGCGCCGACGGTCTTCACACGCCTAAGGCTCCAAAACCTTCTTTGATGTCCTTGTCCAATTACCTACTACTGATGGGATTATTTCCCCCACAACAGTAGCCCCTTGAATATGTCTCTTCAGTCGACCTGTTTCGTGAAAAGGGCAATATGCGCAAGAAATAATACCACAATGAGGTTTCAGAGCATAGTCGGACCTTACGGCTTACCTCGTGATGTCCTTTGTTGCAAAGGGGGGTCTGGCCTAGAGCAGTTTCACAGTGATGTGTCTGCTTTTTGTTCCCTCTCTCCATTTTTTCTAGGAGGCGCTCGTGCCTAGCTTTGCGCGGTCCGCGCCCTTGATAGTTACAGACCTTTGGAGCGTCACTTCGGGTGGCGAACCATCGCTCTTGATGAGTCGCAATGTTTGGGATCCCAATTGTTTCGGCAAGATTGGGCCTATCTGGGGCCGTGGTCCCACGTGTAAGACTCAGAGGAGCATGAAGGGACGCGGGAGAGGCTTGTGGCGCAAGACTTAGGCCCCTATAAAAGGTAGCGGTCTTCTGCCTTGTGAAATCTTTTTTACGCCTTTGACTTCCACTTTTCCTGCTCGACTCCTTCTAGCTTGCGTTCTCAGTTCCTATCTTCTTCTTCATGTGATCCGCTTTCTCGGAAAATGACAAAGGGAGATGTCACAGGGCCCGCCTCAGACCCTTACTTCATTCAGCGGTAGATGGCCATGGTCGCAACATCCTAGGTAGCGGGGACCTCAAGTTCTGCCAAGGCGTACGGTCCCTGCGACCTCCGGCCACCATCAGAGAAGTTCTTAGAACAAACCCTAGTCTTGGATAGGTCATGACTGCAAGGAAGATGCTATAAAAAGTGCAGTTCAAGGGTGCCTCGAGCCGGGGGTCGTGGTGCGGCTTCCTGGAGACGAAGACATTCCCGAGCCGTGCGAAGGAGAGGTGGTTTTCTTCGAGGCCTTCTTCGATGCAGGGCTTGGGTTCCCCGCCTCGGAGCTCATGGAGGGTGTCCTTCATTTTTACAACGTGGACCTACCGCAGCTCTCTCTGAATGGTGTCACCCGTTTGACCGTCTTCGGGTGGGCCATGAGGGCGGAAGGGTGTGAGGGTATGGATTAAGTCTTCGCGTCGATGCATGATGCCATTTGCTAGCCGAAGAATTCATATGACATGGACGGCTCCACAAAGCTCCTAGCCTTCGGGAGCATCAACTTCCAGCTTCGGAAGGAGCATGCCAACTGCTTCCCGCAATGGCCATCAACGAACAGTGGTACTCCAACTGGATCCTTCACTGGTTCTTCGTGGCGGTCGGGGCAGATTCTAGGCCGTCGAGGCCCCTTCAGCCAATTCTCTACCGGAGAGAGGCTGACGTCACAACGGACGTGGGCGCAATCTAGGCCCGCGTCTAGCTTATACACCTCGTGGCTCGCTGGCAGAGCATGAGAGATTTGACAGAGGAGTTTGTCTCCCTCTAGATCCCTCCTCTAAAGGCTGCTTGGCCCCTCGCCCTCTAGATTACTGTAACACCCCAAATTTTCAGAGAAATAAAAATACCATTTAAAATATTTTTCTGGAAATAATGTATTTTGAAATACCTTAAATACCCTTCTAAGCTTAATTGAACTAGAACCTAGATAAAACCTTCAAACCGAAGGCAAAGCCATCACTTTTCGGATGACCAACCGCAAACCCCGCGAGGTGTCTCTTCACTCACTAGCCCTAGAAGAAGTGCCTGTAGTCAAGGAATACATGGACATCTTCCTAGAGGACCTGCCAGGAATGCCTCCCAAGCGGGACATCGAATTCAGAATTGAGCTTGTCCCCGGGACCACTCCAATCTCCAAGCGCCCATACCAGATGGCTGCCAATGAGCTAGCTGAAGTCAAGAGCAACATCGAAGACCTAGCACAAAAAGGGTACATCCGACCGAGTACCTCACCCTGGGGTGCACTGGTCATCTTCGCCATGAAGAAGGACAAGACTAAAAGGATGTGCGTGGACTATAGCCCTAAACGACGTAACCATCAAGAACAAGTACCCACTGCCTCGGATCGATGACCTGTTCGATCAACTGAAAGGATCCTCGGTGTTTTCCAAGATTGATCTCAGGTCAGGTTATCACCAATTAAGGATTAGAGAAGAAGACATACCCAAGACTGCCTTCACCTCCCGCTATGGACTATATGAGTATACTGTGATGTCGTTCGAACTCACGAATGCCCTGGCCTTTTTCATGAACATGATGAACAATGTATTCATGGAGTTCTTGGATAAGTTCATCGTGGTATTCATCGACGATATCCTCGTCTACTCAAAGACCAAGGAAGAACATGAGACACACCTCCGTCTGACCCTCGAAAAGCTAAGGGAACAGCAGTTGTACGCCAAATACAGCAAATGCGAGTTTTGGTCGTCAGAGGTGAAGTTCCTCGGTCATATCATATCTGCCGGAGGAATAGCTGTGGACCCAACCACCGTAGAAGCAGTGACCAATTGGCTACAACCCACAAACGTGACCGAGATCTGGAGTTTTCTCCGATTGGCCGGATACTACCGCCGGTTCATCGAGAACTTTTCAAAGATAGCCAAGCCTATGACCAGGCTGTTGTAGAAGGAAGTAAAGTTTGAGTGGACTCCAGATTGTGAAGAATGCTTCCAGACCCTTAAGAAGAAGCTTGTGTCAGCCCCAATTCTGACTCTGCCAGACATCCGGAAGGACTTCCACGTCTACTACGATGCCTCTCACCAAGGGTTGGGATGTGTCTTGATGCAAGATGGGAAGGTGATATTTTACGCCTCTTGACAGTTGAGACCACATGAGCTGAATTACCCGACCCACGACCTGGAATTGACAGTCGTGGTTCATGCCTTGAAGATATGGAGACATTACCTTGTGGGAAATCGGTGCTAGGTCTTCACCGACCACAAGAGCCTCAAGTATATATTCACCCAACCGGACCTGAACCTCAGGCAGAGGAGATGGTTGGAGTTGATCAAGGATTATGACTTGGGCATCCATTATCATCTAGACAAGGCCAATGTGGTGGCAGATGCCCTAAGTCAAAAAGGGTACTGCAATGCCATCATTGCCATCATGATACAGGACCAGGCCCCTTTGCTATACAAGGAGATGGAAAGGTTGAACCTAGGGATCGCCACCCGAGCATATCTCGCTGCTCTAGAGACTAGACCTGTCCTGATAGACCAGATCCGGGAGACACAGAAGGAAGATCCGGACATCTTGGAGATCCAGCAGAACATGAGGAAAGGTAAAGCCCCCGGATTCTCCGAGGACGAGCACGACACCATCTGGTTCGGGAACCGGATATGCGTACCTAACAAACATGAGTTAAAGGCCCTCATCCTTCAAGAAGCTCACGATACTCTATACTCCATATATCCTAGGAGTACAAAGATGTATCAAGACCTAAAGGAGAAATATTGGTGGGTCAGCATGAAGAGGGAAATAGCTGAGTATGTGGCCAAGTGCGACACATGCCGGCGAGTCAAGGTAGAGCACCAGAGACCTACCAGACTGTTGCAACCCCTCAAGGTCCCCGAATGGAAGTGGGAAGAGATAGGAATGGATTTCATCACAGGACTGCCCAGGACCCAAGCCGGTCATGATTCTATCTGGGTAATCATCGACCGACTCACCAAAGTGGCTCACTTCATCCCATCAAGACAACTTACTCCGTCGCGAAGTTGGCCGAGTTGTATATGACCCGGATTGTGTGCCTGCACAGAGTGCCAAAGAAGATTGTATCTGACCGTGGGAGTCAGTTTACCTCTAAGTTTTGGAAGAACCTTCAAGAGGAACTCGGCACCCGGCTAAACTTTAGCACTGCCTATCATGCACAGACCGATGGTCAAACCGAAAGGGTCAACCAGGTATTGGAAGATATGCTTAGAGCTTGTGATCTAGACTTTGGCGGAATGTGGGACATGAACTTGCCTTATGCGGAGTTCTCCTACAACAACAACTATCAAGTCAGCCTGCAGATGTCCCCGTTTGAAGCACTTTATGGGCGTAAGTGCAGAACGCCGCTACTTTGGGATCAGACCGGAGAGTCACAGCTGTTCAGGACATATATATTGCGAGAAGCCGAAGAGAAAGTCAAGATCATGAGGGACAGATTGAAGATAGCCCAGTCCCGACAAAAGAGCTATGCCGACAACCGCGGGAGAGACCTAACCTTTGAGGAGGGCGATTATGTCTACCTCCGAGTCACTCCCCTCCATGGCACTCAAAGGTTTAACATGAGAGGCAAGCTAGCACCCCGCTATGTCAGACCTTTTCAGATCCTCCGATGGCAAGGAGAAGTGGCATATCAACTAGAACTGCCTCCATCCTTGGCAGGAGTCCATGACGTGTTCCACGTCTCTCAGCTAAAGAAGTGTATCCGCGTGCCCACCGAACAGGCCGACCTCCAACAGCTCAACATCCAAGAAGACTTGACCTACATTGGGAAACCCGTCAAGATCCTGGAGACTAAGGAAAGAGTAACCATGAGCAGTGTGGTTCACTTCTGCAAGGTTCAGTGGGACAACCACCCCGTTGAAGAAGCCACATGGGAAAAAGAAGACGAGTTGAAAGCCCAATACCCCGAGCTATTCGAGTAACGTTCCAATCTCGAGGACGAGATTCTTTGTAAGGGGGATAGGTTTGTAACACCCCAAATTTTCAGAGAAATAAAAATACCATTTAAAATATTTTTCTAGAAATAATTTATTTTGAAATACCTTAAATACCCTTCTAAGCTTAATTGAACTAGAACCTAGATAAAACCTTCAAACCAGGGGCTAGAAAATTTTGTATGTGATCCCAAGGTCAAGATATATTTTTGAGAATTTTTACAAATTTTTATCACCCTTGGAAGTAGCCAAAATATTTTAAACCAATTTCAGCAATTAAATTTATTCGGAAAACATTTTAAACAGTAACGGGCCCCTTTCCCCCCTTCTCCCTCCCCCGGCCGGCCCAGCCCACTCCCTCCCCGCGCCCTCACTGACAGGCGGACCCTACTGGTCAGTGGCCCTCTCCCTCCGCGCGTGCGCCCACCCAACGCCTCGGCCCCACCTATCGGCGCCACCCCACTCTCAGCCGAACCTGACCCACCCGTCAGCCCCACCTGTTGTCGCGCCCGCGCCCACTGCCCGGCTGCCCCCACCTGTCGGTTCCATCTTCCATGTGAGATCCGCCCCCAAATCTCCCCCCTCGCCGGCCGATGCCTTAACGCGCCTTGGATCCACTGCTCCCAACCCCCTCTCCCCTAATTGAGCCCGCCATTACGTCGCCCGATCCCCGGCGACCGTTTCCCCTCTTCAATTCTGGCCGATTCGCGTCTAGGTTCAATGAACCCCGTGCACCCCGAGCTTGCCGGCGTTAAAGCCCTGTTTACTCCCGGCCTCCCCCAATTGCGCCCCCTCTGCCCCCGCGGGTACCCCTATTTAACCCCCTCGCCACCGCCGCGCTCAACCCCTACATCCACTCGCTGCAAGAACCAATAGAACGTCCGAGATGCTCCCTTTAATGCCACACTGCCGCCCCTACTCCAGTCACCGCTCGCCGCCGCTGGAGTCCCCCTCCGTCCTCGACGACCACACAACTGTGACCGTAGGCACCATTCCGACCTCGTCCACCCCTCCGTCGCCACTAAAGACTGCCGGATCTCCATCGCCGACGAGGACCCGAACACCTCCACCACCCTCGCTCGTCGCCGGCCGCAACCCGATGAACTTTCCTCCCGCCAACGGTACCCTCATGATCCCCGTAGTCCCCTCCTTCCGTTTTAGCCCTTAGGATCCCTCGCCGTCGCTCGCCGTGGCCCCTGGCCCACTTGCCGTCGCTGGAGAAGATGACCGGCACGGGTAAAGTACCCGTGCCGTGTCGAATTCAATCGCGACCGTTCGCTTGCAATCGGACGGTGTAAGTGGTACCACGTGGTTGATTTAAACAGATCCGTTGGATCACCGCGAAGAGGTATCGTGTAATCTCGCGCATCCGTTTTCATTTAAAACCCCCTGCCTCACCCGTGGCCGCCCGATCACGATCCAGCGGTGGATCTAGATTCGGCGCACGTACACAGTGCGCGGGTTCACGGTGAATCCGGTTCACCGTGGACCGACGCCTATTTTTGGTTTAATTTAAATTCCAGAAATGGTTTTAAACTTCTAAAATTCATATCTTGCACATTTTAACTCCAAAAATTACCATTTCAATTCCAGAAAATTTATAATTTTATTCTCTACATGTTAATGCAATAAAAACAATAGGTTTATATTGAGTATTTTACTTTTTATTTAATAACATATTCATATGCACTTTAGGATGAACTCAAATTTGTCCATTTCAACTTTAGAAAAAATTATCTTTTATTCTTTTCATATTAGTGTAATAAAACCACTAGGTTTACACTGAACCTCCTAGTTTAAATTAGTTAGAAAGTTAAAATACATTTTTACTTCTCTTTAGAAAGGCCTTTATTCCATTAGAGTTAATTTTAAAATATCCATAAATTAAAATTTAGAAACTTAACAACTTTATTTTCCTTGGTTGAAACCAATCAAAGCTTATATACATGTTGTGTGATTTTTGGATTGTTTAATTGAATGTTACATTTAATTTATTTTTATCAAGAAGACTACGACGCCGTCGAGGAGCCGGAATATTCCCGGAAGTTCCCCCGTCACCTTTTGCTGAACAAGGCAAGTCACCAAACCAATCTTTTGAGCATATTGAACCCATGTTTTATGAGACTATCGCTAAAACACATAGGGTATACATGCATTAGCCAAATGAAATCCTTACAATATATTTATTTAGATCCCCCGACCTTGATGTGCAACCCAAGCCATGCTATCTAGCCTAAACTCCTTATCACCATGTTATTAGTACTATTAGCTAGTGTCCAATGTATTGGCACAACCGCTATAAGTTAAGAATGAGTCGTAGCAACTTGGTTGTACTATATGATTCCCGTTATTCTTGTCTTTGGAATTCTATCGGTGATGGAGTTGTGGTTGTGAGCGAATGCATGGTGGGTTCCGGGTGCAAGCTAGGGCATTGGTTGGTAGCACCCGGGGCACTATAAGGACCGGTCTGCGGGATCCGTTGCAATACACTTCCGTACTAACCACAAGTCTAGTGGGTAAGTCATAACTAAGGTATGGAGTGTTCCAAACTGAGGCCACCACTTGGAGATGGGTCAAGCAGCACCTGTGGGTGGCTTGTACCGATGTGGCGCAAAAGGGGGTGCGACGTTAGCCGGGATGTGGCCCGGTGTGCCGGCGAAACATAGAGCGGGTGGTTATCGCTTGAAGCATTTCATGCTGAGGTTTTGGCACGAGTTCCCATGGTATGGATCATCTCGTTACACCTTGGTGTTTGGGATGAGTACGTGCCTTGTGGGTACAGTAGTACACCCCTGATCAGAGTCATAAATCTTTTCGAAAAGCCGAGCCCACGGTCAAGGGCGGGTTGCGTGACATCCCACAATTAGTTTACTTTTAAATGAATGTGCATGATGATTTGACATGTAAGGACTGTTGTGCGAGGAGGGAAAACGTACTCCTTGAGTTAGATGATATTATGATATTCATGTTTATTATTCCGCATGATTAAATTTGACTACACTAAATGCAATAACTGAAAAATGTACTTTTCCGCACTTTTAGCCATTATCCCTCCTTTGTTATTACCTTGCATTACTATTGCATTGCGGTGGCTTGTTGAGTACTTTTTGTACTCATACCCGTTGGACACACCGTTCAGAGGATGCCTACTACGAGGAAGATGGTCTGGAGTAGCGACCCAGTCAAGAAGAAGATCCTGAAGAGGGCGTTCGTCATGCTTTTATTTACTTATTTTAATTTTACTCTTTTGTAATAATGTGGTCTGCGTACCACGGATGATTGCTCATATGTACGTGTCGCATGATGAACCTCTTTTATTATTGTCTTTCTTTGGAAATTCAATAATGTTCCGATTTGTTAAATTGGGGTGTAACAATTACCCACATGGGGCTTTCCTGGAGACGTCTTTGGGCTCTATAGGTATGCTTCAATCCGCCTTCCCTGCAAATGTTATCACGATTTTTGTAATAAGTGCTTATTCAAAGATACCTTCGTTCTCACAGGTTCGCGGGTAGTTATGACCCTGTAATAGGTCATCCGGGTGGTCGAAAAATCTTTGGGGCCCCCACTCTGACTGAGAAGAAGCGGATGATGGAGTTGACGGGGACATGGGCACGATAGAGCTGCGTATGGGGCAGTCTTGAAGTCGAGCCCCCGATGCTCTTGGACTTGGACATCTCGGATCTAGTCCCGAAGAAGATGAAGGAGGATAAGGGCTCGATTGGGTCCCCGAACCCTTCCTCGAAGAAGACCACTCGTAGGCCCGGAGGCCTTTCCATCCCTTCACCTCGCCCTGATTCTCCGGAGGAGGGGGTATTGAGCGAGGTCCCGATCACCGATCAGGGCGTTTTGGAGTCAGAGGTGACTAGAGAAGTGCGCCTGATCGGGGCCATGGTGGTAGAAGGGGTGCCAGCCATCTCGCTGGCAAGCCCAACCGGGGACGCTACGGCTGAAGGAGTGGCGGTCGACCCACCGACAAGCTCGATCGGTGGTGCAGCAGCTGAAGGACTGGTAGCTGACCCACTAGCAAGCTCGATTGGGGGTGCAACAGCTAAAGGAGTGGCGGCCAACCTCCCAAGGAGCTCGGTCGGGGATGTCATGGCCTCGACCGCAGCCAAAGAGGTGGCAACTTATCTACCAGCAAGCTTGGTCGAAGGTGCTGCGACTGATGGAGTGGCCATCGAGCAATACGCGACCGAGATAATGGCCACGCTACGTGGGTCTCCAAGGAACTCCTTGGAAGATGTTTTTGACATACCGCAAGACATGGATTCTCCGGGGTCTTCCTTGGACGGAGCTTGATCCGGTTGGTCACACACCTAGCTGCCTTCTTCGTTCCTTCTTTCGTTCATGCACCTTATGCGTGTTATTACTACTTGGTAGGTACCTTGAAGGGGCACGCCCCGAAGATTCCTTCACCTGCTCTGGAGAGGGCTAATGTGAAGGGGAAGGACTCCGTCGATGTAATCGATGTGCTAGAGTCAGGCGAGGAAGCTCATCCGAAGAGGGCTTCGGAGGTGGCTTCGAAGCATCCTGAGACATTCCTCTCAGGGGGCTTCCCATACGTGCAATCGGGCATCCCCTTGTTGGCCCTGTTCTTAGCCCCTAAAGAGGATCCCGCCTTGAAGGTGGAACCTTTGAATTGGCTCTGCCGAACCTTGAGTGACTCTGCCTTGGTCGACGAGGTGAGCCAATTGGACGGGATCATCCTGAACCTCGCTATAGAGCATGCGACTTATCAAGTACATGGTCGAGATATATCAAAGTATTCTCATCGTTTTTTCTCTCTTCGCCTCTTTCTTACCTCTTCTTTTGTAGCTCGTCGTTCTAGCCCAAGTGGCTGTGGTTTCCCTCTTTGCAGAGTACGACCGACATGTAGGCGAGGTCGCGAGGCTACACGACCGTGTATCTCGTTTTGTCTCCTAAAAGTGCTTCAGACATGAAGTATACCGGGCTTTGGTTCAGCTTCCCTCCGGACTCTACCTCGCGCATGAGTACGGTGCTTATAGCGAAGCCGGTAGCTACGAGATACAAGAGAAGGGATTCTTCAGCGAGGGGGGTTGTGAGCATGGCCAAGATGGCGAGGTACTCCTTGATTTCATCGAAGCTTCTTTGGCATTCGAGGGTCCAAGCGAAATCTTCTGACCCTTCCAGTGCCTTGAAGATTAGGAGACTTCGTTCTACAGACCTCGCAAGGAAACAACTTAGAGCGGCTAGGCGGTCGACTAGATTTTGGACATGTTTTAGATTTGTTGGAGGACCCATATGTTGCAGGGCGCTTATCTGAGTGGGGCTAGCTTCAATCCCTCAACTCGAAACTAGGTATCCTAGAATTTTACCGGCCTGCACCCCGAAGACACATTTTTTAGGGTTCAGACAGACTCCGCATGCCCGGAGACTTTCAAATGTCTCCACTATGTGTAGGCTATGCTGGTGATTTTTCGCACTTTTGATTACAATGTCATCCATATAGTCTTCGACATTACGACCTATCTGATGGCCCAGGGCCTTAGCAAATAGCCTAGAGAAAGTTTCCCCGATGTTTCTTAAGTCCAAAGGCATTCGTACATAGCAGAAGACTCCAGACGGAGTGACAAAACTAGTCTTAGCCTTGTCTTCACACTTCAACCATATTTGATGGTACCCAGAGTATGCATCGAGGAAGCTAAGGAGCTCAGAGCTGGCCGTGGAGTCGACCAATTGATCAATGCGAGGCATGGGATATGGGTCACGGGGGCATGCATTATTTAAATAAGTGAAATTGATACACATGCTCCATTTGCCGGAGGTCTTCTTCTTGATGAAGACTAGGGTTTTACAGCCACTTCGTATGACTTATCTCTCTAATAACTCCTGCTCGGAGTAGTTTTTCTACCTCTGCCTTGGCAAGGTCATCTCTCTCCACGGACAACTTCCTGAAGCCCCTGGCACACGGATTGCGCCTTCGGATTCACTAGCAAGGAATGCTCGATGATGCTCTGATCTACCCCTAGGATGAATTCGTCTAACCAAGCGAAGACATCTAGGTTGTCCCTGACTACATCCTCCAGCAAGGACATGACCTCGGGAGCAAGTCCTCCACCGAACTGGATGGGGTATTCCTGCCCCTCTTTGATGATGATCTTCATGATTATCTCTCCCTCGGGGTAGGGTTTGGTGGCTGGGGCCTTCGCGAGGTCAGAGATAGGTTGGAGGTTGTTGATAGCAAAAAATGGCATTAATGGTCGAAATTGTCAAAATATCAATGTTTGGTAATTTGGGCCGAAATATGCAATTCCTAGCACAGGCCGAAGCCCTGAAGTGCCATAGGCACATCCGCATGGGGCCTCGGTTGCCCTTCAGCGGCCTACTTCGTAGGCTAGCTTCGGCCCTGAAGGGTGCCTTTGGCAGCCTGCTTTGCCGACAGGCTTCGTCCCGAAGGACCTATTTCGCCAGGCCTACCGAAGGCCCACTTCAGGCAGGCTTGGGGGTGAATCTGTTAAGTATTCGAGTTGTTTTGATCCCTAATAAAATCTTATCTTGTTTAGGCCGAATCCTAATTAGGTTAGAGTTAGAGTTGTAGCCAGGTGCGTCAAGACTAGCCCCTATAAATATAGGGGCGAGGCCGATTCAAAAGGAATCAATATACACAGATCAATACTTCTAAACCCTAGTTTTGAATCGTACGTCTACTTTTCATCTACCTTTTCACATTAGTTTAGTCGATCTTCGTGGGTTTGTGCTAAAAGCCCTTCCGTGCATCACGCCGTAACCATGGTAAGCCTTGTCAATTCGCCTATGAATCATCCGTTAATCTACGTAACAGATTGCTATCGCCTTAGTTGGCTCGCCTGTGAACCATCCGTTAATCTACGTAACAGATTGTTACCCTTCGTTCTATCTGTTTTCCTACTGCTACACTTGGTAATTCAGACTCCAGGCCGAATTGGCACTTGATCTTTGTGTTTCGCAGGGTTTACGTTCGGAGCTCCTTCACCAAGAACTTTCGCTTCAATCTGACCCTGGGAGGGCGATTTTCGGAGCTAGGAAGCTAGTTTCGAAGGATGCTAGGGCATCCTTTGATAAGTCTTTGCTTCATCCGTCCGTGCCAGGATCATTCACGCTGTTGTCGGTCTGGTTGATTCCATGCACCGGAGCCACTTCGTGCCTGTGTCACTGCCAGAACACTTCGCATCAAACCTTATCATGCTAGAGGCTTCGCGCGAACCCTGTCGTTCGGGGGCGATTTCGCATCACGATCTGTTTGGAGCCTATCTTCGGTCAGATTGATCTGAACGCCGAAGGTTACCTTCGGTGCATGCTTCGTGCTAGACACCGAAGGTCTCTCTTCGGTGACCCTTCGCATGGTATACTTCTGTTGACACGAAAACGTGCCACCGCACATGGGTTAGTTCGACGTCCAAAAGTGTGCGGATACTTAGGGACAAGCCTAAGCATAACACAACATCGACATCATGTTCTGACTAGCCCTTAATAGTGGCAAGGGGGGTGGAGTCTCCAGGTAATAAGATCACATAGAAATAATCCAATTAGTCGAAAAGAAATATATAAGTAAAATAAATAAGCCAGCTGAACAGAGCCTAACTAGTTCGGAGTGTGTCGTGCGAAGGGTTCACCAAAGGGGGGCTTCGACATCTGGTGCAGACGGTCTCACCGAAGGTAGCCTTCGTCGTCCAAATCGATCTAGCCGAAGGCAGGCTCCAAATAGATCTCGACGCGAAATCACTTCGAATAGCAGGGTTCGGTGCGAAGTCTTTGACATGACAAAATATTCCAACACAACGCACTGGCGTAACCTCGTCTAGCGCGAAGTGTAGGCGTGACGAAGCTTGGTGCGACGAAGCCTGCTGCGGAGCAGCTCTAGCGTGCGGGACATAGTCAAACTGACAACAGCGTGATGGGTCCAGCACGGGTAGTCGAAGCAGGGTTCCGCCGAAGGGTGTTCTGGCCGCCTCTGAAACTAGTTACCTGGTTTCGGACACCTCTGACAAAGGGGCTCCGAGCGTGAAAACCTGCAACAGAACAGAGATCAAGTACCAATTCGTCATAGGGACCAAATTTGCTAAGTGTTGCAGTAGAGAAACAAGGTAGCAATCTGTTATATAGATTAACGGATACTTCACAGGCGAAGTAACAAGGCGATAGCAACCTGTTACGTAGATTAACAGATACTTCACAGGCGAAGTAACAAGGCTTACCACAGTTTCATCGCGGCCGGCAGAGGGCTTCTAGGCAAACCCACGAAGGTTGTACAGAAAAGTAAATGAAAAATAAAGGTACGGTTCAAACTAGGGTTTGAAGTTGATTTGTGTTGGGGGGTCTACTGAACTGGCCTCACCCCTATATTTATAGGGGCTAGTCTTCTTATCTCTAAGGTTAATCGGGTAGGATTGGGCCTAATCAAGCTTAGGCATAAAAATAGCCAGAATCAGACTCAAACTCTATCTCCTAAACAACCCGAAGTGGGCCTTCGGCAAGGCTTGCCGAAGCCTGCTCCTTGGGCCGAAGCTTTGGCGAGGCAGGCCTTCGAAGGACCTTTGGGCTGAAGGTAGCAGGCCTGCTAGAACGCTTTTGAAGCCCTGTGTTCGATGGACCTTCTGCCCTGTAAGGCTTCGACCTAATCCAGGACTTGTGTATTTTGGCCCAAATTACCAAAATTGATATTTGGTCAATCTTGACCATTAATGCCATTTTTTGCTATCGACACATGCCCCCTACCTTTTATTGAACTAAGTGAACTAAAAGCATAATGGGCTAAAAACAATACTTTCCATATAGGCCTTTTGACACTTTCAAGCTCTTTGCCACACACTTGGGAAGTACTTTTTCAAATACCTGCCATTCAACGCCCTTCGAAATAGCTCTCCTTGTAGAGATTCTAACACATATGCATTTCCTGGAGCGATTTCGTCTATTTTGAAAGGACCCTCCCAACTGGGCGACCATTTACCAAATTTGGGGCTCTTAGTGCCTAAGGGCAAAATCGTCTTCCAAACCAAGTCACCAACTTGAAACGATTTTGGCTTTACTTTTTTATTGTAGGCTATAGCTATTCTCCTCTTGTCTTTCTCTATAGCTTCTAAAGCCCTTAACCTCTTATCGGTAACTTCCTCTAAATTGTCCTTTAAAAGAGTTTCATATTCATCGACCGATAAGCCATCTTGCTTAAGAAATCTTAAAGAGCCAAGATCCACCTCTATTGGTAGAACGACTTCTTGCCCATAGACTAACTCATATGGACTACGTTTGGTAGCACCATGCTTTGCAACTCTACAAGCCCATAGTGCCTCGAAAAGCACTTCATGCCACCTTTTAGGGAACTCTTCAATTTTCCTCCTAATGAGCTTAATCACGGTTTTATTACTAGACTCGGGCTGACCATTGGCCTGAGCATAGTATGGTGAAGAGTTTATTAACTTAATACCATAAAATTCTGCAAAGTCTCTCACCTCTTTAGCAACAAATGAAGTGTCTTGATCTGTAGTGAGAGTTTGGGGAATACCGAATCTATGTATAATATGATTCAAGATAAAATCAGTTACCTCATTGTGAGACATATTCTTGAGAGGCATGGCTTCAGGTCCATTTGGTGAAGTAGTGTGTTGCCATCAACACAAACCGATGCCCTTTTGAAGAGGGAAGATGAATTTGGCTGATAAAGTCAAAACCCCAACCTCGGAACGGCCATGGTTTGATAATAGGACTAAGTAAGCGACGCGGGAGCTAATTGAATATTACCAAACTTTTGACAAGCTTCACACCCCCTATAGTATTGGAAATAATCCTCAGTCATAGTCGGCTAGTAGAAACCCGCTCTTTTGAGCATCCAACTCATTTTCTGGGTCAGAATGATGAGTGCCACAAAGCCCCTCATGGACTTCTCATGTAGCTACTTTGGACTGATCAGCATCCAAGCACCTCAAAAGTACTCCATCAATAGTTCGGCGGTATAATACATCATCTAAGCAATACAAATTTAAACGCTTGTCGCCGAACTTTCCGATCAACCCTTTGATTGGGATCTTTTAAATACTGAATGATGGAAATTTTCCAATCATCCTTATGGACATCCGGAGGGTTTGCTAACTCAATAATGTCTAAATTGCTAACCTCGGAGTGCCCCCCGGGCCTCTACTACTCCTGCCAAATGCTGATCAGATCGGCTGTGCGGAGCCAATCAGATCGAAGTTTTCCGCTGGATGGGTTCGGCGCGCGAAAACCTCCGCTGCCCAGAAGGCTTCAACGCATAGGCTCTGGCGTGCAGTACCCTTCGGCAGATGAAGGGCTTCGGCACGAGGGCTCCAGCGCGTGACACTCTCCAGTGTTCGAGGGGTCCTAACCCGGTGGGTCTGAAGGACCTCGCACCTGCCTGAAGTTACTGGCTTCGGTAGTGAGACCAAGCATTGGCTTTTCCTATACAAAAAATGTTCCTCTCCTGACCTGATAGCCAGATGCTTGCTGAGCCAAATAATTTGCAATTGAATTGGCTTCTCTTGACATGTGAGACATTTTGAAGTCATCAAAAGTAGCAACTATGTCTAAACATTTGTCCAAGTAACTATTTAGCAAGTCATTAAAACATTGAGCACTTTTAGTTACTTGTTGTACTACTAACAAAGATTCATCATGTGCATGAACATGTTTATCACCTATGGATTCTAGCAATTCAAGTCCTAGCAATAAAGCTTCATATTCAGCTTGGTTATTAGTAGAAGGAAACTCTAAACGGTCCGATGTTTCAAATGTTCATGCCACTTGGTGATATGAGCACTACCCCGATACCTTGGCCATTCATACAAGCTGAACCATCAAAATAAAGTTTCCATGGTACTACTTCAATTAGAACAACATCATTACCCCAATTGACATCTACGTGGTGATCAACTATAAAATTAGCGACAATTTGGCCTTTCATAACTCTCCATGGCTCGTAGGCCAAATCATATTCAATTAAAGCGTACGCCCACTTCCCGATCCTTCCACTTAGAATCGACTTTTGCAACATGTATTTTATGACATCAGTTTGGCAAGCGACAATACATGTGCTAGGAAGAAGATAGTGACGTAATTTGGTACATGTGTAATAAAGTGATAAACACAAATGCTCCACAAACATGTACCTGGTTTCGGCGTCGAGCAGACGACGACTCAAGAATGTAATGATGTACTCTTTCCCCTCCACTTCTTGAGTTAGCACGACTCCTATCATGCCATCTTCTGCAGTGATATACAGCCAAAACAGAGTTTTGGCCTTTGGGTATCTCACCACGGGTGGTGATGACAAGCACTCTTTAATCTTCTCAAAGGCGCTTTGCTGACTTGCCCTCCAAGTGAACTCGACTTCATTCTTTAGCTGGAGTATAGGGACAAAAGCATCAATTTTGCTAGACAAGTTAGATATAAAGCGACGCAGATAATTCATTTTGCCTAGCAACTTTTGCACATCTCTTTTGCATGTCGGTGCTGCAAAGTTCCTAATCTTTTCAAGCCTCTTAGGATCAAGTTCAATACCTCTTTCATTAATCATAAATCCTAAGAACTTTCCTGCCGACACGCCAAAAGCACATTTGAGCGGGTTCATCTTTAAGCCGTATTGACGCATCCTATCAAAAGCGTCTCTCAAACCAGCTAAGTGATTCCCCATAGTGTCCAATTTGACTACAACATCATCTATGCACACCTCTAGCATAACTCCTAGCAAGTCATGAAAGATTATGTTCATAATACGTTGATATGTAGCGCCATCATTCTTTAGACCAAAAGTCATAACTACCCACTCAAACAAGCCGACAAAACTAGGGCATCGAAAGGCTGTCTTGTAGACGTCCTCTCCGGCCATAAAAATTTGATTATAACCAGCGTTGCCATCAAGAAAACTTAGTACCTTGTGTCCTGAAGCATCATTGATTAACATGTCCACTATCGGCATGGGATACTCGTCCTTCGGAGTGGCCTTGTTCAGATCCCTGAAATCAATACAAACTCGTATTTTTTTGCTCCCCTTCTTCTGTACAGGCACGATGTTAGCGACTCATTCAGCATACCTGCATGGCCAAATAAATTCAGCCTTGAGCAATCGTTCTACTTCCTCTTTAACTCGGTCGTATATTGCCGAATTAAAGCGGCGAGGGGGCTGTTTATAAGGCCTAAACTCGGGTTTAATAGGTAGCCGATGCTCCACAAGTCACGACTTAGTCTAGGCATCTCGCGATACTCCCATGCGAAACAATCGACGCACGACCAAAGCAATTTTATTACCTCGTCCTTTTCATCAGCCTGTAAATTTTGGTTTACAAAGGTCAGCCTTGGAATGCTACCATTTCCAATATCGACTTTTTCTAAGAGGTCGGCCGACGCAAAACCTTGTCCTAACTTTTCTACTTCGCTAAAATCTTCAATGGCCTTCGCAATACCGTCTTTAGAAGACCGATATTGCTTTACGCGAGACTTTCAGCCAATCAAGATTACTTTTGCTAGACATGGTTACTAATTTTGAAATTGTCGTGCTACACCAGCCGGCTTTACAGACAAGGGTACGAAACGTCCCCCGAATACGCTAATGAAGTTATAATTCAAAAGGTCCCTACCTAAAAGACACTCTACTTTGTTGTGGATGGCGTCGATGGACACATTGGCTAATGCTACCTAGGCCAAAGTGTCTGCTGGTATGACTTCTACGTCATCGCCATCCCACTGTATCATGCATTGGTGCAAAGTAGAAGGAATACAATGCAAAGTTGAAGGAATACAACAATTCGCATGAATCCAGTCACGCCCAGCACGCTGTAGTTACCTTATATGTCGACGACGAAGAATGTTGTTTGCAATGTCTTGTTACCTACTGTTAACTCCATGGAGAGTACGCCTTTTGCTTCGAAACTCTCGCCGTTGAAGCCGTTGAGCATTAGGTTAGTTTTCTTTAGGTCTTCCTCGCCCCTACCAACACTACAACAATCCAGGAAACTTCCGTCGGCCAAAGCCGACGGAAGTTAGCCCTTTCCCGACGGAAGAAGCTAACTTCCGTCGGCAAAAGGCTAACTTTCGTCGGCATTTGGCCGACGGAAGCGTGTAGACGGAAGTTACCAGGAAATCGGTAACTTCCGTCGGCCAAATCCTAGCCGACGAAAATTACTTTTTTTGTTTTTTCCTTTTTCCTGTCGACAGGCCAATAACTTCCATCGGCTAATATTGGCCGACGGAAGTTAACTAAAAAATCAAAAAAAAAGAAAATTTGCAAAAGAGGAATTTGCTTCGGCTGCATGCTAGCTTCCTTGGTGTTTATTTGCAGCACATGGTGTTTCTTTCCATTGGGATGCTTTGTTTTCCTTGACAAGAAAAATTACATTACAACAAGTACACATGATTAATCAGACTAAAGATAGTTCACATGATTCCAATGAGGTGTGAGAAGAAGACAAGGCCAATGATACATATCAGTATGCAGAATATGGTTTCCCCCCTGTAGGTGGTGTTCTGCAATTTCTGTCCATAGGAACTTTTTTGCAGGAAAAAACATCAATGTATCATCAACATGAACCAACCAATCTATGTATGCAACATCAACATCTATCTCATCATCAGCAACAACAAAAACCACAAGTGAGAATATAATCCAGACAGATGTGCAGTAGTAGTACCTAAGGTTCTGAAACCCCCACCAGAGGCAGTAGAGATACTTGTCCCAGAATTGCTCACTGCTGGTATGATAAACCAGATAATCACCTGCATGTAGGGCACGCATATATTCACATGAAAATCTGAGAGGCCTACAATTAATCATGATGCAGGAAGACCAAATCATTTCCAGATAGGACATCATCAATATGCATGTTTATTTTTATAAATCTCCAAGACGATCCCGGAGCATGGCGGCGAGGTCGAAGTACATGGGGTCTATGAAGAGGCCGACCATGCAAGTGACGAGGAAGAGGCGGTTCCAGTTGAGCACGATGTCGTCGCTCGGGTCGAGGATGCGTCGTGGCATCCATAGCCGGCGCCGCTGCACCGGCAGCGCGGAGGACGACGCCGACGCGGAGGCCTTCGCGCCGGCACGGAAGAAGGGCAGCGGCGGCCGTCGAAACTGCGGCGGCGGGAGGCGGGTGGAGGCGGCGGGAGGCCGGGGAGGCGGCGGGAGGCGGGCGGAGGCGGCGGGCGGCCGGGAGGCAGCAGCATGCCGGGGAGGCGGCGGAGGCGGCGGGCATAGTCGCGCAGAGGAGGCGGCGGGGAAGAGAAGGGGAGAAACCTAGGGTTAAAGAAGGGGGAAAAAGAGGACAGGGGCATGGGAAAAAAAACAGGAAACTACTTCCGTCGGCTAGCATTAAAGTCGACGAAGTTAATTTAACTTCCGTCGGCTTTAATGCAGGCCGACGGAAGTTAGGGGATTTATACCAGGCGAGGAAAAATATCTCTATCTTCCGTCGGCCACTATAAAAAGCCGACGAAAGTTAGCTTAACTTCCGTCGGCTCCTCTAGGCCGACGGAAGTTATTTAACTTCCGTCGGCTTTTCGAAATGCCGACGGAAGATGAAATAGCCGACGAAAAACTTTCTGTTTTCTTGTAGTGCAAGCTTCTTCAACAAGAGTAAGGCATTAGGTTAACAGTGGCGTCACCATTGACAAGCATCCTGGAGATCGGCTTCCCGTCAATGTGACCCCTGACGTAGAGATACTTTAGGTGGCGAGCCGTATCCTCAGGTTTCTCAAAAATAGCATTGTGTGGCCCGAGGTTCAACTGAGCGACTTCGGCCTCGTCCTGTGGTAGGGCGATCTCGGTGGGCAGCATGACAACGTTGATGTCCATTGCCTGAGGTGCGGGCCCCTCGGAGATAGGCGTATAATCATCATCGAGCATGTCGTCGTCGTCGCTCAGAGCAGGAGCCGGTTTTGTCATCTCAACTGGCTTGATCTTCCATACCTGTCTTGCAGCTGGCCAAGGGCGATCTCCTCAAAGATGGTGTCTCGTTAATCCTCGGACCTCTTCTCACGCATCTCATGTCCCTGTAGGCATTGTAGATGCCTTTTCTGTGATTTGGACATGCTCAGAGGTACTCAAGATGGTTGTGGCTTGGTACCAGGCGCCACCACTCTGTTTCTGTGATTTTGGCCGAAGGGATACCTCCCAGGTCAGCCTCGGGTGTTTATTATTGGTGGGTACTTCGCTGCGGACCCTGTCGGTCGGATCGGCCTCGTTCGGCTGATCGGACCGGGCTTCAGCACTAGCCTCGGCTGGACCAGGGGACTTACCTCCGACGGGCTTCAGTGAAGGGGCCTTCGGGATTGGGACTTCCTGAGACCCTACCTTTACTGTGATGGCTTCAGACTCCTCCTTCGCCTCTTCACATCCATATCCATTGGCTCCATCCTGTGCAAGCCAATTCAGAGGTACTACAGATAGCTTGTGGAAAACATCTCCCTTCGTTGCGTCTGTTTGTCCCTGCCAGTTATAATACTATGAAGGAAAATAGGGGGCAATGTTGTACTGCAAAGGGTATTCTGGGAGCGAGGTGTAAGGAGCCCACAGGGTGCCTGCCCAATTGTATGGTAGAGGCATTGGTGGCTCCAGCGGCTTCGCCCACTGTGAGCCGAACCCATTGCCAGAGGGGGGTTCGATCATGTCGATGGTATTTTGGAACATATTAGTGAAGGGTCCTACCAGGCCGGAGGTATGTTTTGGCCATTATGGGCCGAAGCTTCCTACCGGAGGGTTCGCCTAGAGTGGAGCTGAGTTTGGCCATTGGGGTCCGAGCTCGTTGTGCGAAGGGTTCGGACATTGGGGGCCGAACTCGTGGTGTGGGTGGTTCGACCATTGAGGTCCGAACCCACTGTGTGGAGGGTTCGTCCACTGGGGTCTGAAATCGCCTTTCGGGGCGTTCAGCTGTTGGGTTGCGAACTCGCTGTACGGAGGGTTTGACCATTGGGGTCCGAACCCACTGTGCGGAGGGTTCGGCCACTGAGGTCCGAAGCCACCCTCCGACTGCCTTGGCCCCTTCGGATGTCTTAGCTTTTTTGCACGAGGGCCTATTTCCTTGGCCTTTTTCTGGTGTTTGTTCAACAACATCTGATATGTGATCTTTGGTTTCTTGCGAGCCCTAGCCGAAGGAGACATGTTGACGTTTCTGTTCCTCACTCCTACTTCAGGGTTCCTTGGTACGAGTGTGCAGTGTGCGTGATTCTCTAATAATCACCGCTTTCCCCTTAATTGACTTGGCCTGCTCTGGCCGAATCAGAACCCTCTTCTCGGCTGAGGTTGACGGTGTTCACGGGAAAGGGGTATTTGTCTAGCTTCATCTTTGGACTGAGGTCTATTTTCAATTATCCTTCTTCTATGGCTGTTTGAACCTATCGACGAAAAACATTGCAATCATTAGTATAATGGGAATGCGAATCATGCCACTTATAGTTGGGGCGTTTCTTTAGTTCGTCGGTGGATGGAATGACTTGGCCTTTAGGCAACCTGAGAATCTTGTTCTTCAAGAGAAAATCAAATATTTTATCACACTTAGTTATATCAAACGAGTATTTGACTTCGCTAGGGCGACACTTAGTGGGAGACGGCCGTAGTTCAGAACAAGTGATGGGATTGCTCTTAGCGTTCCAAACCCATTCGGTCGCGTACCTGTTAGCCAAATCTTCCTCTTATTCCTCATCGAAGTGTTCCATGATGTGGACTTCAGCCCTAGACTTGTTAAATGTTGTAATAAACATTTTATCTTTGTTGGCTCAACCTTCTTGGACTAGAGCCTGCTGTAAGACTTGGCTAACTTCTAAAAAGTTTTAGTTGTCTAGCCTCTCTTTAATCTCAGAACGCAACCCGTTGAAAGCTAGATCTGCCAAATCTCTCTCTAAAATATTGAGACTAAAACATCAGTTTCTAGTATCTCTAAAGCGCTTGATGCACTCAGAGACACTCTCGCTAGATTTCTGTTTAACCGATGTCAAGTGTGAAAGCCTAAGTTCTATCTCACCCGTATAAAAATAGTCATGGAACTTTTGTTCAAATTCAGCCCATGTTTGGATAGAGTTCGGCAGGAGCGCCGAAAACCAAGTGAAAGCGATGCCGGATACTGAGAGGGAAAATAGTCTAAGTTTTAAAGCATCCGACCACTAGCTTATCCACACCGTGCTAAAAACTGACTTACATGCTCTAGTGTGGTTTGTTATCCTCACCGTCGAACTTGGTGAACTTAGGTACTCTGTAGCCGCGAGGGTAAGGTATAGTGTCGAAATGGTCAGGGTATGGTTTCTGGTAAACCCTAGCCCGACCCCTAGGTACGAAGCTGGTGCACTCCCTAAATAGTGCGCGCATTCACACCTCTATGTCATCTTGGCCTACTTCCTGCGCGCGTCTCTCATGCGGGGGCACGACACGCGGCGGTATGTTGGTGTGTCGGCCGTGAGGGTCTTCCTCACATGCTGGCTCTAGGCATATGACATGTTCGGGCCTATGCATTTGTGCATGCAGCGTGGGCAACATGGGAAAAACTGGCGCAGGTGTAGGTGGCGTGCAATGATGAGGTTAGCTTGGTAATGACTCGTATCGGCCGTATATGTTGAGGCCAGAGACATGATGGTTTTGCTAGTACTACCATCGGTTCTACTATAGATATGATTCACTGGGGGTGCACTGGCGATTGGAGTTGGAGGAACGGCCTCGGTAAAGCCAAACCTTCTAAGTGTCGCCTCTACTTGAGAGCTAACTGCCGAATCTAAACGGTTGGCTAGCGATGCGATAACAGCTTGCTCTACTGATGTGACTATTTTTTGCTCAATTTCTAAAGAGGACAAAGGAGGCAATACTAGTGTTACTTGGGTCCGAGCGACGTCGGGGACGTTGATGTCGTGCTTGATAAAGCCCGCACATGTCTTGATGTAGCTCTCAAGCATGAAGTCTTGTAGAACTTTCATCTTGTCTCATCTCTGCCAGGTCTTCCTCGGGGATATCTTCAAGGGTAGGCGTCATGATGTTGCGGTTGTCGATATCTGCACCCCCCATAGGATCCATCAGCAATGTAGACATAGTAGTCGTTGTAGATGTACCCACAGCTGATGTAGACGTACTTGTCATGTCGGCGTAGCCTTCCCCAGCGGAGTCGCCAAAAAGTGTGTTGACATGAAAACGTGCCCCCACTCTTGGGTCAGTTCGACAATCCAAAAGTGTGTGGATACTTAGGGATAAGCCTAAGCGTAACACAACACCGACGTTGCGTTCCTGACTACCCTTAACAGTGGCAAGGGGGTGGAGTCACCAGGTAATCAGATCACACAGAAATAATCCAATTAGCCGAAAAGAAATATATAAGTAAAATAAATTAGCCTAGCTGAACGGAGCCTAACTGCTTCGGAGTGTGTCGTGCGAAGGGTTCACCTGAAAGGGCCTTCGGTGTCTGGTGCGAAGGGTCTTGCCAAAGGTAGCCTTCGGCGTACAAATCGATTTGGCCAAAGGCAGGCTCCGAACAAATCTCGACGCGAAATCACTTCCGAACAGCAGGGTTCTGTGCGAAGTCTCTAGCTAACACGACAAAATATTCCAATGCAACGCGCTGGCGTAACCTCGTCTAGCGTGAAGTGTAAGGCGTGATGAAGCCTGGTGCGATGAAGCCTGCTGCGGAGCTCTCTAGCGTGCGGGACTTAGTAAAACCGTCAACAACATGATGGGTCCAGCACGGGTAGTCGAAGCAAGGTTCCCCCGAAGGGTGTTCTGGCCGCCTCCGAAGCCAGTTTCCTTGTTTCGGACACCTCCGGTGAAGGGGCTCCGAGCATGAAAACCTACAACAGATCAGAGATCAAGTGCCAATTCGGCCTGGGGACTGAATTTGCTAAGTGCTATAGTAGAGAAACGAAGGTAGCAATCTGTTACGTAGATTAACAGATACTTCACAGGCGAAGTAACAAGGCGATAGCAATCTGTTACCTAGATTAACGGATACTTCACAGGCGAAGTAACAAGGCTTACCATGGTTTCGTCGTGGCCAGTGGAGGGCTTCTAGGCAAACCCACGAAGGTTGTACAAAAAAGTAAATGAAAAATAAAGGTACGGTTCAAACTAGGGTTTGAAGTTGATTTGTGTTGGGGGGTCTATAAGGCTTCGGCCTGATCCAGGACTTGTGTATTTTCAGCCCAATTACCAAAATTGATATTTTGACAATCTTGACCATTAATGCCATTTATGGCTATCAATAACTTCAAACCAATCAGGCTTCGTTCGGTCAGTTGGGTTATTTTATCTATACACTTCTGGTAATTGGATTATTTGTATACAATCTGATTGCCTAGCGACTCCAACACCCTTGCCACTATTGAGGGTAGTCAGAACACGACGTCAGAGCTATGTTACGCTTAGGTTTGTCCCTAAGTATCAGCGCGTTTTTGGATCGTCCAACCGGCCCAAGTAAGGGGGCACGTTTTCGTGTCAACACACTTTTTTGCGACTCCGGGGAGTCGCCAAAAAGTGTGTTGACACGAAAACGTTCCCCCGTACTCGGGCCGGTTCGATGATCCAAAAGCATGCGGATACTTAGGGACAAGCCTAAGCATAACACAGCGCTGACGTCGCGTTCCGACTACCCTTATTAGTGGCAAGAGGGTTGGAGTCGCCAGGCAATCAGATTGTACATAAATAATCCAATTATCTGAAATGTGTAGATAAAATAAGCCAATCGGCCGAATGAGACCTGATTGGTTCGAAGTATACCATGCGAAGGGTCACCGAAGGGAGGCCTTCTGTTGACACGGAAACGTGCCCCCGCACTTGGATCAGTTTGACGATCCAAAAGTGTGTGGATACTTAGGGACAAGCCTAAGCGTGACGCAGCACCAACATCGCGTTCCGACTACCCTTAGTCGTGATAAGGGGGGTGGAGTCACCAGGCAAACAGATTACACAAAATAATCCAATTAGCCGAAAGAGATAGATTAAATCAGAATAAAATCAGCAAACCAGTCGGAGCCCATCTAGTTCGAAGTCTGGTGTGAAGGGGCACCGAAGTGTACCTTCGGCGTCCGACGTGAAGTACTCCGCTGAAGGGTGCTTCGGCGTTCGGACTGATCCGGCCGAAGATGGACTCCGAACTGGATCTGGACGCGTCTATCACTTCCGAACAACGGGGTTCGGCGTGAGATCTCCGATACAGCAAACTACGGAATAATCATGTGAGGGCCACGCGCGAGCGCAACTTCGTCTAGTGGGGAGTATGGTCGTGGAGAAGCCCGTTGTGATGAAGTATGCTGGCGAAGCCTGTTGTCGGAGCCTACAGTCCCGCCGAAGGGTGTCCTGGTGACCTCCGAAACTGATCTCTCAGCTCCGGACTCCTCCGACGAAGTAGCTCCAAACATAGGAACCTGCAACAAAGATGATTCGAAGTACCAATTCGGCCCGAGGACCGAATTTTGCTAAGTGTTGCACTAGTAGCGAAGGTAGCAATCTGTTACGCAGATTAGCGGATACTTCACAAGAGAAGTACCAAGGTGATAGCAATCTATTACGTAGATTAATGGATACTTCACAGGCGAAGTAACAAGGGTTACCACTATTCCATAGCGGCCGGTGGAGGGCTTCCAGGCAAACCCACGAAGAGGTCCAGGAAAATAAGGTAAAGTAAATACGATCAAAGCATAGGGCTTTGGTTTAGTTTGAGTTGGGGGGTTCTCTACGTTGGCCTCACCTCTCTATTTATAGGGGCTTAATTCCTAATCTAATATGCTATTAATCCGGCCGGATGGAGATAAGAATTGAGCTGGAATCGCATACAATTCCATCTCTACCGAAGTGGGCTTCGGCCAGGCCCGTCGAGGCCTGCTCCTAGGGCCGACGATTTGGTGGTGTGGGCCTCCGAAGGCTTCCCGGCCGAAGCCCATGGGCTGGCTAGAGGCTTTCGGAGCCCATAGCTCAATGGACTTCGGCCCTGTAGGGCTTCGGACAGACCCTAGACATGTGTATTTTTGCCCCAAATCACAAAAATTGATATTTTGATAATCTAGCCATTAATGCCATTTATTGCTATCAACACATGCCCCCCTGCCTTTTAGTGAACTGAGTGAACTAAAAGCACAACGAGCTAAAGACGATACTATCCATATCGGCTTTTCGACACTTTTTATGATGTTTGCCACACACTTGGGAAATACCTTTTCAAGTACCTACCATTCAAAGCTCTTCGAAACCGCTCTCCTTGCAAGGATTCCACCACGTATGCGTTGCCGGGAGCGATTTCGGCTATCTTAAAAGGACCTTCCCAACTAGGTGACCATTTACCAAACTTGGGACTCTTCGTGCCTAAGGATAAAATCGTTTTCCACACCAAGTCTCCTATTTGAAACGATTTTGGTTTAACCTTTTTATTGTAGGCTTTAGCTACTCTCTTCTTGTCTACTTCTATGTCTTCTAGAGCCCTTAGTCTCTTATCGATCACTTCCTCTAGATTATCCTTTAGAAGAGTTTCATACTCGTCGACCGATAAGTCATCTTGTTTTAACACTCTTAAGGAGCCAAGATCTAACTCTACGGGCAGAACAGCTTCTTGTCCATATACCAATTCATATGGATTGACTTTGGTAGCACCGTGCTTCGCAATCCTACAAGCCCATAACGCCTCAGAAAGCACTTCATGCCACCTTTTATAAAATCTTCAATTTTCTTCTTAATAAGCTTAATCACAGTTTTATTACTAGACTCGGCCTGAGCCATTGGCCTGAGCATAGTAAGGTGAAGAGTTTATCAACTTAATACCATAGTATTCGGCGAAATCCCTTACTTCTCTAGAAACAAATGAACTTCCTTGATCCGCAGTAAGAGTTTGAGGAATGCCGAATCTATGTATGATGTGCTTCAAAATAAAATCACGTACCTCATTGTGAGTCATGTTCTTGAGAGGTACGACCTCAGTCCATTTAGTGAAGTAATCCGTTGCCATCAACACGAATCCGATGCCCTTTTCAGGAAGGAGGGTGAATCTGGCCGATGAAGTCTAAACCCCAACCTCTAAATGGCCATGGCTTGACTATAGGATTGAGCAATGAGGCAGGAGCTAACTGGATGTTGCCAAACTTCTGACATGCTTCACACCCTCTGTAGTACTTGAAACAATCTTCAGTCATAGTCGGCCAATAAAAACCCGCTCTTTTGAGCATCCAACTCATTTTTTGGGCCGACTGATGAGTGCCGCAAAGCCCTTCATGGACTTCTCCTGTAGCCACCTGAGATTGCTCATGGTCTAAACACTTCAAAAGTACTCCATCGATGGTTCGACGATACAATGTGTCGTCTATCATTATGAACTTGAGCGCTTGTCGCTGAACCTTCCGATCAACCCTTTGGCTAGGTCTCTCAAATATTGGATGATTGGTACTCCTCCAATCGCCCTTACAAGTTTCAGAGGGTCTCGATGGCCCACTTCCGAAAAAACTTCTAAATTACTGACTTCGGGGTATCCCCCGAGCCATTCCAGCTCCTACCGAAGCTTGGCCGGGGTGGCCGTTCGGAGTGTGCTTGGCCGAGGCCCTTCGGAGGGTTCGGACTCTGGGGAGCCTTCTCCGTGTAAGAGGCTTCGGCCTATGGAATTTGGCGTGCCAGCACCTTCGGTCGGCAGGTACTCCGGTCCAGGATCCTTGGCACGCAGTGACCTTCGGCGGCAAGGGGGGTTCTACCTGGAGGGTGCTCCTGCCCACTGTTACTGGCTTCGGCAGTGAGGCCGAGCATCGGCTTCTCCAATACAGAAAATTTTCCTCTCCTGACTTGGTAGCCAGACGCTTGCTGAGCCAAATCATTGGCGACTGAATATGCTTCTCTTGATACGCGAATGATTTTGAAGTCATCAAACGTAGCAACTATGTCTAGACATTTATCCAAGTAACTATTCAGCGAGTCGTTAAAACATTGAGCACTCTTAGCTACTTGTTGCACTACTAACAAAGAATCGCCGTATGCGTGAACACGTTTAGCGCCTATAGATTCTAGTAATTCAAGGCCTAGCAACAAAGCTTCGTATTCGGCTTGGTTATTAGTAGAAGAAAATTCTAGTTGGGCCAAAGTTTCAAAGTGCATACCATTAGGTGACATGAGAACTACTCCAATACCTTGGCTACTCTTGCAAGCCGAACCATCAAAATAAAGTTTCCACGGCACTACTTCAACTAGAGCGACAATATCACTCCAGCTGACATTTACGTGGTGATCAACTATAAAGTTGGCTACGACTTGGCCTTTCATTGCTCTCAGGGGTTCGTAGGCCAAATCGTACTCAATCAACGCGTAAGCCCATTTTCCGATTCTTCCACTTAGAATCGGTTTCTGCAACATGTGCTTTATAACATCAGTTTGGCAAACGACAACACATGTGGTGGGAAGAAGATAATGACGTAATTTAGTGTATGCGTAATAAAGTGACAAACACAATCGTTCCACAAATGCGTACCTGGTTTCGGCGTCCAGCAGGCGGCGGCTCAAGAATGTGATGATGAACTCCTTCCCTTCTGCCTCCTGTGTTAGCATGGCCCCAATCACGCTATCTTCAACAGCGATGTATAGCCAAAACGAAATCTCGGCTTTGGGTGCTCTCACCACAGGCGGTGATGACAAGCACTCCTTGATCTTCTCAAAAGCACTTTGTTTGCTTGCCCCCAAGTGAACTCGACTTCATTTTTTAGCCGGAGTATGGGGACAAAGGCATCAATCTTGCTGGACAAGTTGGATATAAAGCGACGCAAATAGTTCAACTTGCCTAGCAACTTTTGTACATCCCTTTTGCATGTCGGCGCTGCAATGTTTCTAATCTTCTCAAGTCTCTTAGGATGAATTTCGATGCCTCTCTAGTGAATCATGAAACCTAAGAACTTACCCGCCGACACACCAAAAGCACACTTGAGTGGGTTCATTTTCAACCCATACCGCCGCATCCTACCAAAAGAAACCTTCAAATCAGCTAAATGGTTTCCCATAGCGTCCGATTTGACTACGACATCATCGATGTAAACTTCTAGCATAACTCCTAACAAGTCATGAAAGATCAAGTTCATAGCGCGCTGATATGTGGCACCAGCATTTTTCAAACCAAAAGTCATGATGACCCATTCGAACAAACCGACAAACCAGGGCATCGAAAGGCAGTCTTGTAGACGTCCTCTTCGGCCATAAAGATTTGATTATAACTATTGGGGAGATAATCCCGACAGTCGAAGCGGGACCCCCAACTGGGGGCCCGGTGCCCGACGCCAAGAGGATCGGAGGCCGCCCTCCGGGAGAAGGATGCCGGAGGCCGCCCTCTGGGAGAAGGATGTCGGAGGCTGCCCTCCGGGAGAAGGATGCCGGAGGCCGCCCCTCCGGGAGAAGGTGCCGAAGGCCGCCCTCCGGGAGAAGAGTGCCGGAGGCCGACCTCCGGCAGAAGATTGCCGGGGGCCGTCCCCCGGCCCGCGGCAGTGAAGCCGGAAGGAACGTTGTCGAAAGAAGGAAGGACAAGTGTACAGGGGGACAGGATCGCGATCCCTTGGGGCGTGTCGGGCGGTGCAGGAGATCACGATACGGCTGATACGGTGTCAGCGTCGAATCTTCTGTCTGTACTATTTGTAGTCCGTTTTGTCTGTACTATCGACCGACTCCTGGCCACTTGGCAGTGGTGGTCCAGGAGCGCTCGGCCCGTCGGGTAGGGCACCCTATAAATGCCCCCCAACTGTAGTTGTAACAACAGGTTCAAGGAACATTGAATACACCACTCTCGTTTCCACTAAGAAAAACCTGCTGGAACTAACGCAATTGTTCCAACAATAACCAGCATTGCCATCAAGAAAACTTAGTACCTTGTGTCCTGAAGCATCATTGATCAGCATGTCAGCTATCGGCATTGGATACTCGTCCTTTGGAGTGGCTCTGTTTAGATCCCTGAAATCAATGCATACCCGTATCTTGCCGCTCCCTTTCTTCTCTACAGGCACAATGTTAGCAACCCATTCCACGTACCTGCACGGCCTAATAAATTCAGCCTTGAGTAGTCGCTCCACTTCTTCTTTAACTCGGTCATAGACTGCCGAGTTAAAGCAGCGGGGAGGCTGCTTATAAGGCCTAAATCCGGACTTGATAGGCAGCTGATGCTCCGCGAGCTCGCAGGCTTAGCCCTGTCATCTCGCTATACTCCCATGTGAAACAATCGACATACGACCGAAGTAACTTTATTACTTCAGCCTTTTCATTGGGCTGTAAGTGTTGGTTAACAAAAGTCGGCATTGGGACGCTACCATTACCTATGTCGACTTCCTCCAAGGGGTCGGCCGACGCAAAACCCTGTCCTAATTTCTCTACTTTGCTAAAGTCTTCGATGGCCTCGGCAATACCGTCATTATTAGACCGATATTGCTCCATACGAGACTTTAGCCAATCTAGATTGCTCTTGCTAGACATGACTATTAATACAAAAATAGTCGTGCTACTCCAGCGGCTTTACAGACACTAGTACAAACCGTCCTCTGGATACGCTAACAAAATCGTAATCCGAAAGATCTCTACCCGACAGACACTCTACTTTGTTATGGACGGCGTCAACCGATACATCGACCAATGCTACTTGGGCCGAAGTATCCGCGGGAATGACCTCCACCTCATCGCCGTCCCACTATATCAGGCACTGGTGTAGGGTAGAAGGAATGCAACAGTTCGCGTGAATCCAGTCACGCCCGAGTAGTACGCTATAATTACCTTGTACGTCGACGATGAAAAATGCTGTTGGCAACGTCTTGTTGCCCACCGTCAACTCCATAGATAGCACTCCTTTGGCCTAAGAGCTCTCGTCGTTGAAGCCATTAGCATCAAGTTGGTCTTCTTTAGGTCATCCTCATCCCTGCCAAGTCTCTTCAACAACGAGTAAGGCATTAAGTTAACAGTGGCGCCGCCGTCGATGAGCATTCGGGAAATCGGCTTTCCATTGATGTGACCTCTGACGTAGAGAGGCTTTAGATGGCGAGCCGAGTCCTCGGGCTTCTTTAAGATGGCGTTGCGTGGGCCGAGGTTCAATTGGGTGACCTCGGCCTCGTCCTGTGGTAGTGCGAACTCGGCATGTAGCGTGACAATGTTGATATCCATCACCTGGGGTGCGGGCCCTTCAGAGATGGGCGAGTAATCGTCGTCGCTCAGACTAGAGCTGGGTTGTTTATCTCAACCGGCTTCTCCCTCTATACCTGCTTTGTAGCTAGCCGAGGGCGGATTTTTTCGAAGATAGCGTCGCGCTCGGCCTCAGCTTTATTCTCGCGCATCTCCTGTGCCCGTAGCCTTTGCAGGCGTCTCTTCTATGATTTGTACATGCCTGGAGGGGCCCAAGTAGGGATGGCAATCGGGTATGACGGGTACGGGTAGTGCATACCCATACCTGTACCCGTTTACCCAACGGGTAAAAACCCGTGCCCATACCCGTTACCCGCGGGCGCCGTATACCCGCGGGTATACCCGTTTACCCGCAAAAAAAGTGAATAAAAATGAGGATGAGAAGCGATGGGTCGACGTGATTCGGTGGCGCGCGGAGGTACATGCGCGCGGCCTCGCAGGCCAGCGCTCGGCAGTCCGGCACGGTCGCACGGGTGGCTTGCAGTGGCACCAAGGAGAGAACGGATGGGAGGGGGTGGCGGCGGGTGAGGGTGGAGGGAGGAGAGAGAAGAAGGATATGGGTGTTAGGGTTTCACATCTATTTTTATAGTGATGATAAACGGGTAAATGGGTAAACGGGTATGGGTAGTCGATACAGTACCCGTACCCGTTTACCCGTCGGGTATGAAATTGAGAACAAACCCGACCCTATTAGGGTTTTTACCCGCGGGTAAACGGGTAATCGGGTATGATTGCCATCCCTAGGCCCAAGATGGCTGCGGCTTGGTGCCGGGTGCGACTATTCGGCCTCCGTTAATTCTGGCCGAAGTGGTGTTGTGCCCTTTGGCCTTGTGCACCCTGTGTTCGGAGGGTGCTTCGCTGTGAACACCGACAGACTGGGCAGGCCTCGTTTGGCCGACCGAACCGAGCTTCGGCGCAGAGATCGGCCGAAGCATGAGACTTACCTCCGTCAGACCTCGGTGACAAAGCCTTCAAGGATTGGGACTTCCTGAGACCCAACTCTGATGGTTATGGCTCAGACTCCCTGACCTCGGCCTCCGCATGCTCGCACCCTTCGGCTTCGCTCTGCATGGTCTGATTCGGAGGCACCATGGACAGTCTGTGGACGATGCCCCCTCCGCTGCGTCTGTTTGCTCCTGCCATCCATAATACTCCGAAGGAAAATAAGGCACAGTGTTAGGTTGTGGAGGATACCCTGACCCGGATACGTACGGAGCCCACGGGGTTCCCACCCAATCATACGTCGGAGGCATCGGCGGCTCTAGTGGCCTCGCCCACTACGAACCGAACCCGTTACCTGGAGGGGGGTTCAGCCAAGTCGAATGTATCTCGGACCACACCAGCGAAGGGTCCTACCAGGCCGGAGGTACGTTCGGCCAGTGCGGGCCGAAGCCTCCCATCAGAGACGTCCAACACGGTGCGGGGTTCGGCCATTGGGGGCTGAAGTTACAGTACGGGGGGTTTGGCCATTGCGGCTCGAAACCACCGTGTGGAGTGTCAGGCCATTGTGGCCCGGAGCCTCCGTGCAGAGGGTTCGGCTGCTTCGGTCCGAAGCTACCCTCCGAGAGTCCCGGACCCTTCGGCTGTTTTAGCTTTTGAGTGTGTGGACCAGTCTTTCTGGCCCTTCTTCGATGCTTGTTCAACAGCATGTTATACGTCACCTTTGGCCTCTTGTGAGCCTTAGCCGAAGGGGTATTAATGTTCTGTTTCCACACCCCTACCTCAGGATTCTTTGGTACGAGTGTGCTAGTGCGTGGTTCTCCAACAATTACATCTTTCCCTTTAGCCGACTCGGCCTGTTCTGGCCAAATCAACACCTTCTTTTCGCCGAGGTCGACGGCGTTGACGAGAAAAGGATCTTTATCCAGCTTCATCTTCGGATCATGGTCTATCTTCAATCGTCCTTCTTCTACGGCCGATTGTATCTGCCGTCAAAAAACATTGCAATCATTAGTATTATGCGAATGTGAATCATGCCACTTACAATATGGATGCTTCTTTAACTCGTCGGTAGGTGGAATGACTTGACCCTTAGGTAACCTGAGAAGCTGACTTTTAAGAGAAAATCAAATATTTTATCACATTTAGTTATATCAAACGAGTACTTGACCTCACTAAGTCGATTCTTTGTGGGGGATGGTCGTAACTCGGAGCAGGTGACAGGTTTATTCTTAGCGTTCCACACCCATTCGGCCGCATACATATCGGCCGAATCTTCCTCTTCTGATTCTTCCTCGTCGGAACGTTCCATGATGTGGATTTCAGCCCTAGGCTTGCTAAACGTCTAATAAATTTCTTATCTTTGGCTCGGCCTTTCTGGACCAGAGCCTGCTGTAGAACTTGGCTAACTTCTAAAAAGTTTTTGTTATCTAACCTCTCTTTAATTTCGGAACGCAACCCGTTAAAAGCTAATTCCGTCCAAGTCCCTTTCTGAAATATTAAGGCTAAAACATCGGTTTCTAGTATCCCTAAAATGCTTGATGTACTTAGAGGCGTTCTCGTTAGATTTCTGCTTAACCGATGTCAAATGCTGAAAGCCTGAGTTCTATCTCACCCGTGTAGAAATAATCATGGAATTTCCGCTCTAAATCATCCTACGTTTGGATGGAGTTTGGCGGGAGCGCCGAAAACCAAGTGAAAGAGGTGCCGGATAGCGAGAGAGAAAATAATCTAACCTTTAGAGCATCTATCCCGCTAACTTCTCCACACTGTGCCAAAAACTGACTAACGTGCTCTAGTGTAGTCTTTCTACCCTCACCATCGAACTTAGTGAATTTAGGGATTCTATAGCCGCGCGGGTAGGGCACTGTATCAAGATGGTCGGGGTATGGCTTACGGTAAACCCTAACCCGTCCCTTGGGCACGAAGCTGGCACACTCCCTAAATACTGCGCGGACCCAGCTCCTCTATTTCATCTTGGTATGTTGCTTGTGTGCGCCTCTCATGTGGGGGCGCGACACACGGTGGAATATCGACATGTCGGCCATGGGCCTCTTCCCTACGCGCTATTTGTATGACGTGTTCGTGTCCGGGCGCCTGCGCGTGTGGTGTGGGTAGCGTGGGTATTGGCGTAGGTGGTGGTGCGTGGTATGCAGTGTTAGTTTGGCAGTAGGTGTAATGATTGGTCTCGGCCACAAGTGTTGAGGCCGGAGACATGATTGTGCCAGTGCTATCGTTAGTCCTACCATATACGTGGTTTGTCGGAGGTGCACTAGCAATAGGAACTAGGGGTACGACCTCAGTAAAGCCGAACCTCCTAAGAGTTGCCTCCACTTGGGAGATGACTGCCGAATCTAAACGGTTGGCTAGCAAAGCACTAACGGCTTGATCTACTGATGCAGCTATTTTTTGCTCAATCTCTAAAGAAGATAAACGAGGCGATAGAGGTGTTACCTGGACCTGAGCGAGGTCGGGGGTGATGATGTCGCGCTTGATGAAGCCCGTGCGTGTCTTGACGTAGCCCCCAAGCATCATGTCTTGGAGCGCCTTTAACTTTGCCTCGATCTCTGCTCGGTCTTCTGCAGGGATATCTTCAAGTGTAGGTGACAAGATGTTGCGGTTGTCGATATCCGCGCCTCCTATTGTGTCCATCGGCGGTGTAGACGTAGTAGTTTACTTAGACGTACCGGTGGTCGATGTAGATTGTACTTGTCATGTTGGCGTAGCCTTCCCCAGTGGAGTCGCCAAAAAGTGTGTTGACACGGAAACGTGTCCCCGCACTTGGGTCAGTTCGATGATCCAAAAGTGTGTGGATACTTAGGGACAAGCCTAAGCGTGACGCATCACTGATGTCGCGTTTCGACTACCCTTAGTAGTGACAAGGGGGGTGGAGTCGCCAGGCAACCAGATTACACAAAATAATCCAATTAGCCGAAAGAGATAGATTAAATAGAATAAAATCAGCAAACCAGTCGGAGCCTGTCTAGTTCGAAGTCTGGTGCGAAGGGGGCACCGAAGTGTACCTTCGGCGTCCGAACGGATCTGGACGCGGCGATCACTTCCGAACAATGGGGTTCGGCGTGAGATCTCCGATATAGAAAACTACGGAATAATGATGCGAGGGCCACGCGCGAACGCAACTTCGTCCAGTGCGGAGTACGGTCGTGGCAAAACCCGTTGTGACGAAGTATGCTCGCGAAGCATGTTGTCGGAGCCTACAATCTCTCCGAAGGGTGTCCTGGTGACCTCCAAAACCGATCTCTCAGCTCCGGACTCCTCCGATGAAGTAGCTCCAAACGTAGGAACCTGCAAAAAAGATGATTCGAAGTACCAATTTGGCCTGAGGACCGAATTTTGCTAAGTGTTGCACTAGTAGCGAAGGTAGCAATCTGTTACGCAGATTAGCGGATACTTCACAGGCGAAGTACCAAGGCGATAGCAATCTATTACGTATATTAACGGATACTTCACACGTGAAGTAACAAGGGTTACCACTGTTCCGTAGCGGCCGGTGGAGGGCTTCCAGGCAAACCCACGAAGAGGTACAGGAAAATAAAGGTAAAGTAAATATGACCAAAGCATAGGGCTTTGGTTTGGTTTGAGTTGGGGGGTCTCTACGCTGGCTTCGCCTCTCTATTTATAGGGGCTTAATTCCTAATCTAATCTGCTATTAATCCGGCCGGATGGAGATAAGAATTGAGCTGGAATCACATACAATTCCATCTCTGCCGAAGTGGGCTTCAGCTAGGCCGTCGAGGCCTGCTCCTCGGGCCGAAGCTTCGGTGGCATGGGCCTCCTAAGGCTTCCCGACCGAAGCCCATGGGCTGGCTAGAGGCTTTCGGAGCCCATAGCTCAATGCACTTCGGCCCTGTAGGGCTTCGGACAGACCCTGAACATGTGTATTTTTGGCCCAAATCACAAAAATTGATATTTTGATAATCTAGCCATTAATGTCATTTTTTGCTATCAACACCTTCGTCGTTTGGTGTGAAGTATGCGCTGAAGGTAACCTTCGATGTTCAGATCGACCTAACCGAGGATGGGCTCCGAATAGATCGCGCCGCGAAATGGCCTCCGAATGACAGGGTTCGGCGCGAAGCCTCTAGCGTGACGAGATCTGATGCGAAGTGTTCTGGCGTGACTGTGGCGCGAAGTAGCTCTAATGCAAAGTTGCTCCGGTGCATGGAATCAACCAGATCGACAACAGCGTGATAGTTCTGGCACGGGCGGATGAAGCGCAGACGTGCCGAATGGTGCTCGGCAGCCTCCGAAACTAGCTCCCTAGCTCCAAAAATCACCCTCCCAGGATCAGATTGAGGCCAAAATCCTTGGCGAAGTAGCTTCGGACGTAAACTCTACAAAACACAAAGATCATGTGCCAATTCGGCTTGGAGACCAAATTACCAAGTGTAGCAGTAGGAAAAAAGATAGAATGAAGGGTAACAATCTATTACATAGATTAACGGATGGTTCATAGGCGAACCAACAAGGCGATAGAAATCTGTTACATAGATTAACAGATGATTCACAAGCGAATCAACAAGGCTTACCACGGTTATGACGTGATGCATGGAGGGCTTTCAGCGCAAACCTACGAAGATGGACTAAACTAATGTGAAAAGTAGATGAAAAGTAGACGTACGATTTAAAACTAGGGTTTTGAAGTATTGATCTGTGTAGATTGATTCTTTTTGAATCGGCCTCACCCCTATATTTATAGGAGCTTGTCTTGACGCACCTGGCTACAACTCTTACTCTAACCTGATTAGGATTCAGCCTAAACAATATAAGATTTTATTAGGGATCAAAACTACTTGAATCCTTAACAGATTCACACCCCAAGCCTACCCAAAGTGGGTCTTCGGCAGGCCTGCCGAAATAGGTCCTTCGGGCCGAAGCCTTTCGGCGAAGTAGGCCTGCGAAGCAGGCCACTGAAGGGCAACTGAGGCCCCATGCGGATGGGCCTTTGGCACTTCAGGCCTTTGGCCTGTACTAGGAATTGCATATTTTCGGCCCAAATTACGAAAAATTGATATTTTGACAATTTCAACCATTAATGCCATTTTTTTGCTATTAACACATGCCCCCTGCCTTTTAGCAAACTTAGTGTGCTAAAATCAAAACGGGCTGAGGATGATATACTCCATATCATCCTTTTGACACTTCAAGCACTTTAACACACACTTGGGTAGTACTTTTTCAAATACCTACCATTCAAAGCTCTTCGAAATCGCTCTCCTTATAGAGACTCTAATAAGTATGCATTACCTGGAGTGATTTCAGCTACCTTAAAGGACCTTCCCAACTAGGCGACCATTTACCAAATTTGGGGCTTTTAGTGCCTAAGGGCAAAATCGTCTTCCAAACCAAGAAACCAACTTGAAACGATTTTGCTTTGACTCTTTTGGTGTAGGCTCTAGTTACTCTCCTCTTATATCTTTCTATAGCCTCTAGAAACCTTAACCTCTTATCGGTCACTTCTTCCAAATTATTCTTCAAAAGAGTTTCATATTCATCGACCGATAAGCCATGTTGCTTAAGAAATCTTTATGAGCCAAGATCTACCTCCACTGGTAGAACGACTTCTTGTCCATACACTAACTCATATGGACTGACTTTGGCAACACCATTCTTTGCAACTCTATAAGCCCATATTGCCTCAAGAAGCACTTCATGCCACCTTTTAGGAAACTATTCAATTTTCTTCTTAATGAGCTTGATCACAGTTTTGTTACTAGACTCGGCCTGACCATTAGCCAAAGCATAGTATGGTGAAGAGTTCATCAAGTTAATACCATAAAATTCGGTAAAGTCTCTCACTTCTTTGGCAATAAATGAAGTACCTTGATCTGTAGTGAGAGTTTGGGGAACACCGAACCTATGTATAATGTGCTTCAAGATGAAATCAGTTACCCCGTTATGAGTCATGTTCTTGAGAGGAACGACCTCGGTCCATTTGGTGAAGTAATCCATTGCCATTAATACGAACCGATGCCCTTTTGAAGAGGGAGGATGAATCTGGCCGATGAAGTCTAAGCCCCAACCTCAGAATGACCATGGTTTGATAATAGCGTTAAGTAGTGATGCAGGAGCCAACTTGATATTACCAAACTTTTTACATGCTTCACACCCTCTATAATACTTAAAACAATCTTCAGTCATAGTCGACCAATAAAAACCTGCTCTTTTGAGCATCCAACTCATTTTCTGGGCCGACTGATGAGTACCACAAAATCCTTCATGAACTTCTCCTATAGACACTCTAGATTGATTGGCATCCAAGCACTTTATAAGTACTCCATCAATAGTTCGGCGATACAACGCATCGTCAAGCAACACAAATTTAAAACGCTTGTCGCCGAACTTTCTGATCAACCCTTTGACTAGAATCCTTCAAATATTGGGTGATTGTGATTCTCCAATCATCTTTATAGATTCCTGGAGGGTTCACCAATTCTTCACCCGAAGTGGCGTCTAATTTGCAAATCTCAAAATGCCCTTGAGCCCTTCCTGTTTCTGCCGAGGGTCAGTCAGATCGGCCGTGCGAGGCTGATCAGACCGAAGTTCTATGACCGAGGGGTCAGACGCGTGAAGGCCCCCGACGCTTGGAGGGCTTCTGCACGAGGGGTTCGGTGCACAGATTCCTTCAGTGGATGAAGGTCTCCGGCATAGGGGCTCTGGCACGCAACACCCTCCCAGGGGCGAGGGGTTCTGGCCCGGAGGGTCTGGTGCACAGCACATGAGTTCAAAGCTCCTACCATCGTCTGCCACAGAGACTTCAAGCATCGACCTGTCATGTACAAAAATATGCCTTTTTGACTTGATAGTCAGATGCTTACTGTGCCAAATCATTTGCAATTGAATTGGCTTCTCTAGACACGTGAGAAATTTTGAAGTCATGAAAAGTAGCAATTATGTGTAGACATTTATCCAAGTAGCTATTTAACAAACCATTGAAGCATTGGGCCACTTTAGCTACTTTTTGTACAACCAACAAAGAATCACCATACGCATGAATGTGTTTAATACCCATGGAATTTAGGAAATCAAGTCCTAACAATAAGTCTTCATATTCGGCTTGATTATTGGTACAAGGAAATTCTAGACGGGCCAAAGTTTCAAAGCGCATACCATTAGGTGATATGAGAACCACTCCAATACCTTGAACACTCTTGCAAGACGAACCATCAAAATAAAGCTTCCATGGCACTACCTCAATTAGAGCAACATCGCTACCCTAATTGACATCTACGTGGTGATCAACTATAAAGTTAGCGATGATTTGGCCTTTCATATCTCTCAAAGGTTCATAAGCCAAATCATATTCAATCAAAGCATAAGCCCACTTTCCGATTCTACCACTTAGAATCGGCTTCTGCAACATGTATTTTATGACATCTGTTTGACAAGTAACGATACATGTGCTTGGGAGAAGATAGTGACGTAATTTGGTACATGCATAATAAAGTGATAAACACAAATGCTCCACAAACACGTACCTAGTCTCAGAGTCCAACAAGAGGCGACTCAAGAATGTGATGATGTACTCCTTTCCCTCCACCTCTTGATTCAACACAGCTCCAATCATGCTCTCCTCTGTGGTGACATATAGACGAAATGGTATTCCGCATTGGGCACCTTCACCACTAGTGGTGATGATAAGCACTCTTTGATTTTTTTGAAGGCGCATTTCTAACTTGCCCCCAAGTGAACTCGGCCTCGTTCTTCAGCCAGAGTATGGGGACAAAAGCATCAATCTTGCTAGACAAGTTAGAAATTAAGCGACGCAAATAATTCATCTTGCCTAGCAACTTTTGCACGTCTTTCTTGCATGTCAACGCTTCAAAGTTCTTAATCTTCTTTAGCCTCTTAGGATCAATCTCAATACCTCTTTCATGGATCATGAATCCTAAGAACTTGCCCACCGACATACCAAAAGCACACTTGAGTGGGTTCATCTTTAAGTCATACTGAAGCATTCTATCAAAAGCAACTCTCAAATCGGCTAATTGGTTCCCCATAGCATCCGATTTGACTACAACATCATCTATATAGACCTCTAGCATAACTCCTAGCAAGTCAAGAAAGATCAAGTTCATAGCACGTTGATATGTAGCGCCAGCATTCTTCAAACCAAAAGTCATAACGACCCAATCGAACAAGCCGACAAAGCCAGGGCATCGAAAGGCTGTCTTTGTAGATGTCCTCTTTAGCCATAAAAAATTGATTATAACCAGCTTTGTCATCAAGAAAACTTAGTACCTTGTGTCCTGATGCATCGTTGATCAACATGCCGTCTATCGGTATGGCGTACTTGATGAGGACATCACTTCACATGATACACACATGGAGCCTCCACCTACAATTCAATTACAAGGACCAATCACACGCGCCCGTGCCCGTCGCTTGAACCATGAGGTTAATTCTTTCCTTAGCAACTATGTTAATATTTTTTTGGATGGGATGCTACTGAATACTAGTGATATTTTGTTGCTTAGGAACATGGGAGATGGAATAGAAGAGTTGGAGTTGAAGACAGAGTCGCACGGATGATTTGAAGTCAAGAATTCGCTGGTTAGGACTACATCGACCACCATGCACCAAAATGGGCATAACTTCCTCATACGAAGTCCGATTGGCGCGTTCTTGGACTTTTTGGAAAGCTAAGGAGAAGATGGATCTTTTGGTGGAGTCTCGAGCCGTCCTGTGTGTTTGAAACAGTCCTGCGTGACAGAATTGGGCCATGTTGGCCCATAGTCTGAGTCTGTACATCTTCTAGCCCATAGTTCGAGTCTGTACATCTTCTACAGGCTGCCCCCGCCTTATATACTCACGCCAGCCGCCTTTAGGGTTAGGTTTTGCTTTGTTTGCATCTACACTTGTGTGTTTAGATCCCGCTCCTGCACCGGACCGATTGGCTGCTGCATCAGCGTTTGTGAAACCTCTCCTCTTCATAGTTTACCTGTGATTTGGCATTCGACTTGTATCCTTCCTGTTCTTGCTTGTGTTCTTGGGTTCACTTGCAGGAACTAGCCTTCATGGCGAGGTAAATTGCGCCTGCGTGGTTGATAACCAACGGAGACGGTGGTGTAGCGATTGCAAGGTTTTGATCCGCCGGACCGGAGCCTTGGATCGTCAACGTCGAGATTCTCCACCAATCCAAGTTATCCTTACCTAACGGAAGATCGGGACCAATCCCCCATTAGTTGGTATCAGAGCACAGATTTCCTGTTAGGTAATCTCGATCTGCTTTTATTTTTACCTATAGTACAGAAAACCCGCACCAAAAAAAAATCCCCACCGAGAACCCCTTTGTGCCTTGCGATTTTAATTTTAGTTTTTTAACTTTGTTGAGTTTGTGTTCTTGGTCGAGTCTTGTTGCTGGTTTAGTCACCCCTCTGTGCCGTTTGAGTAGTAGTTGGTCTGGTGTCTCAAAAAAAAATTCACAACCCTACTCGTTTTCCACATCAAGTCTTTGTGACCCCCTTCGGTAAAACAGGCATAACTTTTCGCTCGTTTGGCAGAAAAATCTGAAATTTTTTGAGCGTCTTCCTGACCCAATTTGGGGGGGTACCCAAACACGGTTCCCCTGTTAGCCTTCATCAGAATCACCAAAAAAAATCAGGAATATAAGAAAAAAATTGGTCAAAGTTTTTGCTTGCCGATCAGCAAACTTGTTGAATTTCTGTGAACCACATCCCACCTCAGTTGTAGGTGCCAATTTTTGTGGTTGCATCTCTTGTCATCCTTGTTCAAAAAAATAGAGTAAAAAAAAAGAGAAGCGGTCCTGTCGATTGCTTGTCTGATCCCTTGTCCGATCTCTTGTCCAATCCCTTGTCCGATCAGCGGCATTGGCAGATTCTGCTTGTCCGATCTCTTGTCCGATCCCTTGTCCGATCTCTTGTCCGATCCCTTGTCCGATCAGTGGCAGAAAAAAAATTGGGCACATAGTTTTCCTCTATTGCTTGAATTTTTACATTGGGAGCACTAAGGCCAGCAACTTTGACGAGTACTAGGGAACACTTATTGAACTTGGTTTAACTGTTATTACTATCGCTAATCCTTGCTACTCACTTGGCCTTCCAAGCTACACCTTTCTCTTGGTCAGGACAGGTTCATTTCTTGCAATTGCACACTACCCTCCACTTGGTTCTTCGCCTGTAGGCCGGTGACCTCACTGCGGCGTGGTAAGAACACTTGCAAGCGTGGGTAAGGTGCTTGACGGATTGCTTCCACCACACACCCACCACCCCACCTAGCTGTTTTCCATAAGGATTATTCTTTGTTGTTTTGTCTTTTCACTAACATGGCAGCACTTATTGTACAACGTGTCTTGAGCACTCACATGGACCAGGACGACCGGGCACAACGGAACAATCTGTTTCAGACCTTCTTCGTCGTCAATGACCGCCGTGTACGTGTCATCATAGACAACGGTAGTTGCAACAATTTGGTGAGCCACGACATGGTAACTAAGCTTCAACTTCCCACACGTGCACATCCAGACCCTTACCACGTACAATGGTTCAACAATAGCGGTAAGGTCAAGGTAACACAAATTGCTCACATCGAATTTTCCATTGGTACATACTTCGGAGTTGCTGATTTTGATGTAGTACCAATGCAAGCATGTTCTCTATTACTTGGTAGACCTTGGGAGTATGATACTGATGCTACACACCATGGTAGGAGCAATAAGTACACATTTATGTATAAAGGAAAGAAAGTTACATTGCTTCCTATGACTCCTGCTGAAATTGTGAAATTTGAACAAGAAAAACATGCTAAGGACGCACACACGGGCAAACAACCTTCTGAAAATCAGCAAGTAGCTAAAACACTTTCGAGGCAACAAAAAGATAAAGTTGCTTCTCCTTCTTCATCGCAAGTTATTAATCTGAAAGAACGTGTCATGCTTGCAACTAAAACTAACCTTGCAATACGTAGTTTTCTTGGTCTTGCAGGATTCTACCGGCGTTTTGTGAATGATTTCAGCACCATAGCCGGTCCTTTGCATGAGTTGACCAAGAAGGGAGTTACTTTTACTTGGGAACCAGCACAAGAACAAGCTTTTGCCACACTCAAGGATCGCCTTACACATGCACCTCTACTTCAGCTACCCGACTTCAGTAAGCCTTTTGAGTTAGAATGTGATGCTAGTGGTTTTGGCATAGGAGGTGTACTGCTACAAGGAGGTAAACCCGTGGCCTATTTTAGTGAGAAATTACATGGTACACAGTTGAATTATTCTACCTTTGATAAGGAATTATATGCCTTAGTGCGTGTGCTTGAAACTTGGCAACATTACTGTTGGCGTAAAAGATTACGCTAACAGGTTTCTGTAGAAAAGAAACTAACAAACGAAGTGTTTGCGAAGCAAACTGTTCCAAGCCTCCGAAAGGATAATAGCTTAGAATAGTTCGAAAGTGTGTATTGATTCACTTGTAATCGGTCCCTATTACAGGGTGAAATGGGGGGTATTTATAGGCCCAAACATTAAGGAAAAGACCTATTTACCCCTCTATTACAACCGACATTAAGGAAACTATTTGGTTTCCTTAATAGGGCTAAAATGGTAAAAGACTAATCTAATAGGATAGAAGATAAGTCTTCCATCTTAGCTGGCAGAAAAGATCCTGGAAGGCTTTGGTTCGAAGATATACTTCGAACCAATGCCAGTCTTCGGACTCCGAACGAAGTTCCAAGCCACCTTCGAAGATGACCTTCGGACTATCTTCGAACTGGTTGGCTGTCTTCATGTTGCTTTGGCAATAACCCCGAAGATGGGATATTTTCCCCCAACAGTAGCCCCTCGAATACGCTTCTCCGTTCGACCTGTAACGTTAGGAGAGCAGTATACGGAAAGAAAAGATAACCAATCATAGGGGTTATTGATTTTTGTTTATCTCCGAAATACATGAAGATATGAACTTCGAATCAGTCATAAGGTAATTACTTTTCGAACTATCTTAGAACTGACTCAGGAAGTTCGAAAGTCTTTTTAGACTTAGAAAATATAGCCGTTAGTTTCTGTTTCTAACGGAGTTATACGAGGCGTTATTTTCGGAGGAAAATAACAGGCGGGAATGCGAAAGGGCAGAGCCTAAACGGTAACAAACGGAAAGTTTTAGGCTATAAATAAAGAACTCTGGAACTTACTCGATTACCTTTTCACCGCTCGCTCCCAGTCAAAAGCCTTTTGAGTTCTTGAGTTCTTGAGTTCTTGAGCCCTAACTTTCGAGTTCTTGAGCCTTAGTTCCCATTCTCTGAGTAATCCGGCGATCGCGATGGTGAAGACCAAAGGATCTGCACCGCCTTCGATCTTGGCTCGGCAGCAGGCAGCCGCAGCAGCAGCGGCGGCAACATTGGCGACGGCACCTTCAAGGCAGGCGGCAATGTCCATGGCGGCAGGGGGGAGAAATCCCCAAATCCCCGACGACCAAGGTCTGTGCCCTCCATCGACCAAATATTTGGATCAGTCCTTTGAATTGGGACCTTCGACCTGCAAAAGAGAGTCCTTGGCAATCACAGCAGGGGGTAAGATCAGCAATGGGGTAATGATTCGGAAGCCGGGCAAAGAATCAATTCCATCACCGAGACCCGGAGAAGTTGTGGTGTTCGAAGCTTTTTTCGAAGCGGGCTTGGGCCTCCCTGCTGTAGATTTCTTGACCGAAGTCCTTGACTTGTTTCATGTAACCCTCCCCCAGCTGTCTCCGAATGCTGTAGCTAGATTAGCTATCTTCGAATGGGCTCTGAGAGCCGAAGGTTGTGAGGGGAGGGCTGAAGTCTTCGCAGCACTGCATAGAGCAACTTGTCAGCCGAAGACTTCCGTAGGCTCCGGAGGTGAAAAAGTATTGGTTGCCTTCGGAAGCATCAATTTTAGGCTTCGTGATGAATATGCACTGCAATTCCCTGCCAAGGCCATCAATGCTAGATGGTACACCGATTGGGTTCTGAGGTGGTTTTATGCTGAAGTTGGAGTGGGTAGTCCTCTGGCTGGTCCCCTCAAGGAAATCCAGTTCCGAAAGGAAGCCTTAGTGCAACCTGACGAAGGTCAACTCGAAGCTCGCCTCAACTTGCTTCAGAAAATCAGCAAAAGGTTGAGCATGCGGGACTTAGCCGAAGAGTTCATCAGACTTCAAATTCCTCCGTTGATGGCCAACTGGCCTATCGCCTTCGAAGATGACTCGGAAGGCGGTCTTCGCAAGATAAACTATACTTCGAGCCCTGCAGGTAACTTCGAAACCAACATGCATAATACATATTTACTTCGAAGAAAGATTAACTTGAGTTATTTTTCAGCTTCTTCAGCCCCTATTACTTCAGAGCAAATTATAAGGGCTTCGGAGAAGATCTTGGGTGCTCCAACTCCGTCAGAAAAGGAATGGCGAATCAAATTAGTCGGAAGTTGGGAGCGATCTAACAGAGTATGGGGAATGTTGGAGTTAACTCCGCCCCCTCTGATGGACTGGGTGCCTCAAGAGAAAGGACCCAAGAAGAGAGTAGCCGAAGCTGGAGCCTCCAGCTCCGCAAGGACTCCGACGAAGAAGGTGGCTCGGAAGCCGAAAAACCTCGCACCTTCGAGCTCAAGAGCTTCGGCTTCTAGCTCTAAGGAAGACGAAGGTACTTTACTAGTAAGATTAATTGACGAAGATGCAGCTCAACGAAGTATTCTCATTGAAGACACTGCAGGTATTCCGGAGCCTCAAACCAACATCGAAGAAGTAAGAGCTCCGGATACCCAGGGAGAACAAATCGAAGCCCCTATGGATGTGAATGAGGCCGAAGTGCCTGCGAACATACCGGAGTCTGGAGACAATGTTGATCAACCAATGACTTCGGTAGTTCAGGAAGACACAACTCAGGCCGGAGTTTCAATGGATGAAGGGGGAGTCGAAGTCACTATGGCTTCGATTCTCGAAGAAGTAACGAGGGCTCTTCAGGACGATGCTCCTGTAGCCCAAGATTTAACGGCTGATTCGGATGAGGACTACACTTATGATCCTCCGATCAGCCGGTGCTCGATATTCCAGAGAATATCGAAGGTAAATTTTGCTTAATTCTTATCAATTTTTGCAAAATTATACAATGTGTAATATTTTTGGTTTTTCAGAGCTCCTGTTTCGAAG